>JBBELK010000329.1:4510926-5720402 GCA_037783545.1 Henricia sp. BOLD:AAB3569
CCAACATTTTTACGGTTCTACAAAGCATAGAAAGGGGGGAGGGGGTCGAGGGCAGTGTATGACTTTACAGTACATGCACTGTAAAATGTTAACATTTCATGGTAGTAACAAAAAATGTTCATAAGTAGGATTTCGGGGGGAGGGAATGTTGTGAAAATGTTGACAACTTTTGACGGACCCTTACTAAAGAACATTAGATACGTGTTTAAAATCTAATAACTTTAATACCTGAATGATGGGCATGCTGGCAATTGTTTTTCCCAAATGTGAGTAAGAATGTCCAAGTTGGACATCACTATTTCATGACTTTAAAATAACTTATCAAGCACCAGTTAAGTGCAGATTTGATAGGGGAAAAAACCAAATTTATTTAGGAGTGAGAAAAATGAAAGATTTTCTTTAAAAGCACTGAAAATTTCAGCCAATCCTATATGTTTTGTGCACAAGGTCTAAATCCATGATCAACTTCTCAATTTGTTCCGTATATAAAAATAACATCAACGACAACTTATCTGATTCTGGCTAGGCTGCGAAACTGCAGTGCACATAACAGGCGCCGACTTTATCATGGAGAGTAGGAACGCGACGTCGTTGACGAAGATGAACGAATGCAAGCAAAATCGATCGTGCCAACTTGTTGTTGTCGTTGGTGTTAGCAGACGAGAATCTTGCTCAAAGTCCAAAAAAGCAAAGAGAACAAACACGTGCGTTTGTTTACACAACTTGATCAAGACTGAGTGAGTGCAGCTTTTTACTATAAAGTCGATTTTGTTGTTGTTGTTGCTGTAGGATAATGGCACGTTCGGCAATCTAGTCGATTTTGTTCAGCGCCCTCAAGAGTTTAGACTGGTTTCCGCACCTCATATACAGGTACACTGTACACAATCGTTGTTTTTTTTAATGTGGAATATGAGTTCCGGAAACAACTCTAGCAACTTCGAGTGACGTCTATCAGACTGGTTTCAAGTCCACGTAGTTGTTGTTATTTTTTATGGCATCTTCGGCAACTAAGGCCCTTTGTGCCATCCACTGTACGGTTTTAGCTTTAACTATACTTTATTATCAACTTGAGATGACGAAGAAGGAGTTACAGTTTTAGAAGTGGGAGGAAAAACCCCAGAGAAATACCCAGGGGAAAACCCACGCGGTCAAGTAGGACTGCAAACCCAATCCATATACACGCCCCGGATTCGAACCCGGGACGCCAGAGGTGAAAGGCGATTATTATGGTCAAGGATCAATAATAACGTACACATAACACAGACATTTCTTTTTCTCACTGGGGTTGAAAATTTTGACAAGGATTTCTTGAGTCTTATTTTCTTTTGACCAGTGTATAAACATTTTGCACAATGTAGCTCCTAAAAGTGGCACTAGTTTTGCCCAGTAGTGTATGTGCCATTGTTCCAAAATGGACGCTGGTCTGTTTAGCAATTTTCACTGTTGCAGGGGTAGTTTTGTTTCAAGTGGAAATTAGGGAATAAAAGTGACAAATTACCCCCATAAAATTGAACAGAATTAAAAAGATGAGACTTCGGTGATTATTCTGGTTGTTGTCCTGAGAAGCTGAGAGAGTTGTGAGTATTTTTAAATAATCTTTGAAAATTGGGCATTTAGCATTGGTTCCTATGGGAGCAACCCTCAACCCTCCTAGAAGAAAAACACACGCTTCCTGCCAGCGCCCAGCCTTGCAAGGGCGGAGCGTACGGGCGAACATGACAACAATACCTTGCCTAGACAATGAATGATGTACCATTTTAACTAGTGGCGTGTTATTTGCGGGAAAGTAAGCGAGTATGGGGTCAGAAGCAGTCTGAGCTTGATAGTCCTATTTCTTCACCACTTGACTACCTAGCAACTTGACTACTTTTATCTTTTAATTTAACAACTCCATGATATGAGGGCGCTATAAAGAGAATATAAATAATAATGTCCATTCCACCAACCAATCATAAGCGGAGAAAATTCCTATAGTTAATTCTAAATTAATTTTTTAATTCTAAACTCACCGATTTATTCCCCCTATGTGCAATATGAAACAACAAGGCGGAAACACTGGGCAGGTTGAACAATGCGGAAACCAAAAGGATCGCCTAAAAATCGCGAAAATCTTCGCCGAAAAGCGACCGTGCCCATAGCTCCCCGTGCAAAATTTTGTCGAACGGAGGCACGGTAAAATGGCGGTAGTCTGGTTTCGGTTACTTCCACGTTTCGGGCACATTGCTGATATTGCGAGTCCAGATTTGTTATATACGTCCGTGGTAGAACCTAAAGCTACCGCCACAAGATTGGTGCTTCAGGGGCCAATTTCATAGAGGTATTTAAGCACAAAAAATTGCTTAAGCACAAAAAACTCTTGCTCAGTAGAGTATGTTACCAGTGAAATCCTCATGTGATAGAAATATTATATGACCAGTTTTAGAGGACTGTTTCATTACCATGACAATCACATGAAATTTTTGCTGGTAACCTCGTTTTATCAAGTAAGATTTTTCATGCTTAAGCAATTTTTCATGCTTAAGCAGCTCTATGAAATTGGCCCCTGTGTGAACGTGGGAAGACCGAACACATCATCAATGAGTACAGCATCTTCACATGGCAGCAGTGGCCTTGTTGAACTAGATGAGGTAACAATCGCTTGGCTGATGTCACAGCTGCCTGTGTAGCTCTACACGAACGAACGAACGAACGAACGAACGAACGAACTAAAGGTCCTGCTGATCGGTATAGGCAGTTTGCAAGTCAATTGTCGTCCATATTAATTAAAATAAATGACTAAAATGTAAAACATGAAAGAACCTAGTTTTCTCAACATTGAGGCATAAGAGTAAATCTAAAATAACTTCACGGAAGGCGGGAAAATCACATTTAAGAAGAGCTTTATTTGTTGACGTACCTTTTAACGTGTCCTCGATCACGTCAATATAAACGAACACGAGACAGCCCACCACTAAAACTACGCTCGCAAACCACGCCCACCTCCTCTGCGGACAGGTCATTATTCCGGGGTCATCTTTTCCGACCTAAAACGGCCAAGCTGTACGAAAACAAACAAGCAAAACAAATAAACAAAACACACAAACAAGCAATAAACAGATGAAGATATTGACAAGTTTTAAATAATATAACAGGACAGTAACTTAACACAATTTATTGAAGGCGTAAAATAATAAAAAAAAATTCTTTTTTTTTTCACAAAATGTACATGAGCTGACTTACACAGGGACCAATTTCATAAAGCTGCGTAAGCATGAAAAATTGCTTAAGCATGACAAACCTTGCTTGATAAAATGAGGTACACCAGCAAATATTTCATGTGATTGTCACGGTAATGAAACAGTCCTCTAACACTGGTCATACACTATTTCTATCACATGAGGATTTCACTGGTAACATTCTCTACTGAGCAAGAGTTATTCAATGTTTTGTGCTTAAACACCCCTATGAAATTCGCCCAGGTTGGTTTTTATCATAATTATACACATGTCCCAAATAACACGTCCTTATTACACTTTCTTGCTCCATTCGAAAGCCAATTACTACTTCGACAAAAATGATGAAATTACATGTACGCTTAAAAATCTATTATTAAATCATGAAGTGTTAGAATCTCACAGTTATCGCGTTAAATCCAACCCTTATTTGGTTGGATTTAACGCGATACCTGTGAGATTTTAACACTTCAGAGAGTAGTCACTCACCGCTCGTTTTAATTGTTGATTTAACAAAAATGAATATATTTTTATGCATCTAAAATGCATTTTCAACGTGAAAATAGTCTTCAGCATAAAGAATTATACACTGTATACCGTTAACGTTTATTGACACAGTGCGACTACATGTATATTATGTGACCCACTCTGGAAAAAGGTATAATAAGTCGCGTAGGCTAGGTCGAATTGTCGCGATCATAAGAAGAAATCTGCGGTAATCCACCCTTATTAAAATACAAAAATCACAATGGAAATTCCAGGCGGTATCTTGGCCTGGGCACTGCCAGGTATTTCCATTGTGTTTTTGTATTTTAATGAGCGTGGATCCGCCATATATTTCTACTTATGGTCGCGAAAACTCGACCTAGCCTGCGCGAATTATACTATGCAGAACTTTGACCGCGGAAGCGCACATTTAAAACAGGATGTTGTTCTTTATCATAGTCGTTATCAATCCGCGCATCTTGTGTAAATATGGCGCGGCTCATGATTCAAAGTCCAAGCTAGCCTTGTCCAGGGCTGTCTCTGGGTTTTTTTTGCTGTACGAGAGAATATTGTGTCTAGCGCATAACGGCATCAAAACGAGCCACTGTGAGATAACGACTTCCGTAGTAAACCCGTACGGCAACACACTGGCTGCGACATATATACTGCGTACTAGCTGCGTACGGCCTGGCCTAGCTCGAAAGACAGCCTTGTCGGGTCTGCACTTCCGGATTTAATGTTTTTCTTTAGTTTTGGCCGAAAATGGGCGGGCTTTGGATATGCGGGTATGCAAGGTATGAATATTTAACATTTGTCTTGAGCCAATCAAGAGCTTCATGAGTAGCACGTGACGCGATGCATGCATTAAAGGCACAGGCCCGCCAAATGTGTGCCACGCAATACGCAGCTCCATAGCAAAGGCATGGAGCTGCGTGTTTCGAGCACGAATTTGGCGGGCGCGCAATGCTGACGAGCCTGTGCCTTTAAGCATGTCATGGCGTCCTCATGTTACGAGAACCATGGCATGATCGATGGACTAAAACAACAAATATTCTCGGGTTCGTAGCATTTATTGTGCTTGTCTGTTTACGTATTTGATTACACTTCCTGAATGATTTGTGGGAGCTCTTAATACTGCCTCGGATGAACAAACTGGTGATCGCAGATCAGAGCGTTTTTTAAACATAACCTTCCGTGCGTCGACCAATGAAATCTCAGCTGGCTGAATGCAGAAACATAGGACCGTACCGATTTACGTACGTGCGTGTGTGCATAGTCGTAGCGCGGCGCGATGTGAGCCAATACGTGCAACAGATTCCGTAGCTTGTAAGCGCTTTGTTCAGTTTTATCTTCAGCGGGCCGTCTAGAAGACAAGCCCAACGCCTTGATCAAGGCTAAGTCCAAGCACATTATTTGTTTTATTTACAAAAAGGATAATAATTTATTACAGGATTGGAAAGCTGTTACAAACGGCGTTATCATCGTGTGTGATTGAGAATGCTGTATAGCAAAAACCACCCTGTGTTTAAAGGCCCTATATGTATCATTTGCAAAATAAAACTTTTTACGGAATCGTGGAATAAGAGTGTAACGTATCTAAGGAAGAATGTTGGTAAACTAGCCTGAAGAAATTTTAGCTACTTAGATGCATCATGGATGCATCGATGCTTCAGAAAACCTTGAAAATCTATAAATGGATTTTGTGTACAAGTGAATGGCAAAAAGTCCCGTGCACGGGACTTTTTTAGAAAACCACCTTCGGTTGTCAATTTCCAGCATGAAATACCATTTTGGACGGAAATAAATTCAGTGGTGTTTGTTACCATTGCTATCAACACTTTGAGTAAGGTATTTTTGGTCAACTCATGAAACACAAAATTGGGTCATTGTAAATTATTCAATGGCCTTTAAATCCCATACATGTATAATTATACAGGACTTGTATTAAATGTCCAAACATTTTTAATCAACCGTTTCACCGAAAAAATTATTGTCCAATGATTCCGCCCAAGATGATATATTTTTTATAAGAAAATGATAATTAAAGTTGAATGTATATAAATATGTGTGCAGACGCACTGTTTTACAAGGGCGCCCTCATGTGAACCAACTATATAGGCCCCTGACTGCAATGATATATTATGGCTCCGTTCCCCGTGCAGTATAGCCAGGAACCAGCCTAAATAGGACAGCGGTTTCGCACAATTTCTTGCAAGCACGGATATATACGGTTTATGTATTTTCCACGTTCGTTTGCAATCAATGAAGCTGCGCAAAAAAATCATGGCTAATATGTATATAAACCAACGACATATTCGACTCACATGATAAAACAATCGGCTAAACATATCAAAATGCAGTTTTGTACATGCATGTTTACTTACCAATTTCTATACAGGCAAATGTTGTCCTTGACCGTCTTATGAAGCTTATTATAACTTCCTTTCAACATGTTCCACATGACATGGCGCACCGACTTGGCGTTCTTCTGTGCTGTTAGCAATGGCCTAGCTTTCGTTTTCTCAAGAAAGCCAGGAAAAGACGTTCACGTGCCACGTTGTTTCACAGTCAGTGTACCTTTCTAATTCCACATTGCAGGAATAGGTATACACGTAGGTTTCATGAGGTTACAAAACGGTACACTCGTCGAACGCAAAAACACATTTGTCGCAGTGCCACTGTTCTTGAGGTCAAAGGTCATATGGTAATGTAAAGATTATGACGCACGGAGGAAGGAATAATGATGTCTTAGAATACAACTTACAAGACTGAATTATGCCGTTTCATTATCGTAGCAGTGTACACATTTCCTACAGTACTCGGTAATGCAGTATAAATGCTCTCGGGTTAAGTCGCTTTCTCATGACTCATAATTTGGCCGGAAATGAACTGCAACTCCACGTGTCACGATCAGATCATGGAGGAAGTTATGTACATGTAGGCTACAGGCACATTTACTGTGCATCGGTGCATGTATGTGCATACATTTATGTAGGCACAATTTGTGTACACAGCACAGGTCGTGCAGCTTACAGCCATTGTACCGGCTGATCGAAACCCGATTCACCACTTCACTGAAATGTCGGTAAGTCAGAATAAACTATTTCCGTTTTTGTATTTTGTAACCTAACAAATGATTGAATAAACCTTATCGACGTTCTCAATGCATTATGGGATTGGATGACAAAATTGCCTGGCCAAATGTGCATAAACCTATGAGGCGGACACCAACTAGGCAACTTTTTTACTCATTTTCACGAAAACCAAAAAGAGTTCAAGAATCAACCTCCCACCACTTTATCTTTGACACATATCAAACATACTGACAAACATGTCCCGAAACAGAAATGTTGCAAATGCGAGAAATCATCGGGGATTCCCTTCGTATCGGTAGTCGGAGTACCACGCTCGCAGCTCGGTATGCGCTATGCAACACACGCCTAGCCTGCGAGTCCGTCAGGCCACCCGCCTCGCAGTGCCGATACGGCGTGCGTTGAAGAGCGCATACCGAGCTGCGAGCGTGGTACTCGCACTACCGATACGAAGGGAATCCCCGATGATTTCTCGCATTTGCAACATTTCTGTTTCGGGACATGTTTGTCAGTATGTTTGATATGTGTCAAAGATAAAGTGGTGGGAGGTTGATTCTTGAACTCTTTTTGGTTTTCGTGAAAATGAGTAAAAAAGTTGCCTAGTTGGTGTCCGCCTCATAGGTTTATGCACATCTGGCCGGGCAATTTTGTCATCCAATCCCATAATGCATTGAGAACGTCGATAAGGTTTATTGGATGACAAGTTGGTAAAAACGCCACCCTTTGTGTGTCGTCAATAGACCTGAAACATAATGACGTCACGGTTTGTTTACATGCGCACAAATCTATGGGGGATTGTACCAGACGAAATAGGGCCTAAGAAAGCATGTATGACATTATGTTTCATGTCCATTAATGTCACTGGGTCTCTGCACTATGAGTAAAACCAGTGAACTGTTTCCCTGCGCTTTTAGCAATGGAAGTTTCAGATTACCATTGCTAAAGTGCAGGGTAACAGACCACTGGACGTGTTATACAGATTGACAATTAAAAACTACTACCTCAATAAAAATTACAAAAGCTAGACATAGGCACATTAATAATTTATTTACGTAATTTCCTCGACTTTTAAACACAATTTCAGACATGAGATGCATGATTGAAAATAAATAAGCGCCCTTATTTAATTGTATTGCCTATCATCATAAACAATTTAATACTTTAAAAAAAAAAAGTAATTAAGTTTTTTAAAAATTAGCCAGGAAACCAGCCTAAATAGGACAGCGGTTTCGCACAATTTCTTGCAAGCACGGATATATACGGTTTATGTATTTTCCACATTAATAATTTATTTACGTAATTTCCTCGACTTTTAAACACAATTTCAGACATGAGATGCATGATTAAAAATAAATAAGCGCCCTAATTTAATTGTATTGCCTATCATCATAAACAATTTAATACTTAAAAAAAAAAAAAGTAATTAAGTTTTTAAAAAATTAGCATGCATTGCATCACATGCGCAATGCGGACGATCGTTTTCGCCCCGTCTCCGTTTTAAGTAATGAACAAAATGATAAATTTCATAAACAATTGTCTCAGCCAACTTTTAATTAAGTAAAAAATTAAAAATGTAAAAAGTCAAACAACATAAAACAAATAATGGATTTTATGATAACAAAAATGGGTATACGCATGAAAAAATGCTGTCATGCGCAGTTTAATGGTCAACACTGACATCTTGCACAGTTTACGTGGACTGCACTTTTTTCGCCGTTTTAACGGTTTTTTTGGCACGATCGTTCTGAATTGGCTTTTCCCGTTTCTTCTTGTTTTTCATTTCTAACGAGGAAATTTGGCCCATGTGTTGGAAGAGCTTGGGCTTGAGGACAAAACGGCGCCGTTGGGCGTGCAGTCTTAAGAGGTGACCGATAAGCCAGTCGAACGGCATCTCTTGGTAGAAATGTCCCATGTACCGTGCCATGTGCATCAGGTCTTGGTTTTTAAAAAGCTTTCCCATTCCTTGAGCTGAAATATCCAAAAATACCCACGCATCCTTTTCATGTTCTTGAATAAAGTCCCGGATTCGCTTCACGTACCCTTTTTGTGTCGTTAAATCGTCATCCATTTGTAAGTAGTAGTCCGACATGTTTAGAGAATACGCAAACAGGAACACGTTGTCCAAGTTCTCCTTTGAGCGCCAGAACACCCGGTGCGGGGGATTCTTAAAAGTGTTTTTCATGTTCTTTAAGGAAGGGTAGAATGACCGTGGTGCTTCCACGAGTTGTAGCAGGCCACTCTTGATATGCTCGGGGAATCTTGAGACGATGTCCCGGGCTTCTTGGCGAGCTGACTCCTTGAAGTCGCAGGCAAACACCACCAACCTGATTTGAGTTCGTTCTTTTGGGCTGGCGTTGTCTATCATAGAGCTTAAAGTCTGCTGAAGGTAACTGGCGTTCACACGCTCGACCGTTGTTATTCCTATCGTCACAAACCCTGTCATCAGACACGAACATAACAGAATTAGCGAAGTTTAAAGGAGGAGGAGACACCTGCAAAGGGTTGCTTAATTCTTCAGGAGATCAGCAGTTTAGTATAAAGTGGCAAATTGTCGCCATGTTTTGCAGTTCGGCACTCGGACTCGAGAGGGCGTGAGCCAGGTCACAACGTGTACATGTACTTCAAAGCGTGTTGGAGTCGGAAACAAGGTTGAAAAATGAAAACAAAAATGTCTCTTTTTGCTGGCATTTGAAAAATCACTTTTAATTCGCGTCTAAATATGCTTCAAGCGAGTCTCCATGTTATGACGTTATTATGACGTCATCGAGGTATTATCACAGTCGACTTTACCCTACCTCTTTCTTTCTTCCGATGGCCGAGAACGAGAGCCTTGTCCCTGTCCAGGGTGTCTAAGTTCATGAAGCCTGCCTGCAGATCTGAAATCGGCGTTTCTGTCGTTGATAACGCCTTGCAAAAGAAAAAGAATTGAAGCCCGAATGAAGGATTCGCAATGCCTCGAAATTATAATCAACCATTTGACCGCGAAAACCTTACTCAAATCGAAGATAGAAGTGGTTCCAACTGTCCAATGCAATGATTCTGCTCGAGATATCTTTTTGTAAGAAAACTAATTGAAGATGAATTTATATACAAATGCGTGTGCACATGCATTTTTTTAAAGGGCGGCCTCGTGGTATTATCCGTTCAGTATAGTCAGAGAACCAGCCTAAATAGGACAGTGGCACAATTTCTTGAAAGCATGGACACATTATTTGTCATTGTTTTCTCGGAACGTAAATCAGGTACATGTGTTGAGCTAACTTGCACACAGGTTGGTTTTTATCACACATACACTACCCATCAAAACTTTGGAAACACCTTGAAAGTATTATTTTGTTTATTCATAATAAACCAAGCTATTAAAGCAAAGGGAGGTGTAAGGGGTATCTAGAGAGAAAGCATTTATCTGGAGTGCTGTCCATCATGGAATGGCCTCCCCAGTCACCTGATCTAAATCCCATTGAGCTGCTCTTTGAGGAGTTGGATCGTAAGGTCAGAAAGAAATGCCCAACCAGCCAAGAAAACCTCTGGAGAGTCTTAAAAGAGGCGTATTTCCACTGAATGGTTGGAGAAACTGACAATCAGGATGCAGATATTGTGTGTAGCTGTCACAGCTGCCAAGGGGGGATTCTTTGATGAACATCAAGTTTAGCCGTTTCTTTTTGCATGCTCTCCAATTTGTTCATAAAGCCCACTGCTGAGGCCGAAGATGGCATTAAAATTAACATGTATATATTGCTTTTTGTTAGAATACACCTACATTTGCTTTCACAAAATTAACAGTCACAAAAATATACGTTTTCTTCTATAAAAAAAAATGAAACTTTCAAGGTGTTTCTAAAGTTTTGATGGGTAGTGTACCCTCAACCAACGCCGTTTGTAACGCCGTTTTTTTTAAAATCCTGTAATCTGTCTTCTGTAAAAATGTCTTCCATCAACACCACCAAATGCTGTCTATTTATCCCTGATCATACCGTGTGTGTTACGTTGCTGTGTGCTTTTGTCAAGTTCGATGTGACGTGCAGTGTCCTCTTCCTTAAAAGTTCTATGCTTGTCCCAGCTGTCCGAATGGGTTGTGGCATGAGGTCTTCTATCGAGAAAAAACAATAATTGGAAACTTTAAAAATATCATGCGAAATAAAGATATCGCTCAGATAGCCTTTTGAGTGTAACCTTTGCACTTTGGATGGTGCCCTGAATTATTCACATTCAAATGGAGGTGCAGCTTAGAAAGTCACATGCTATCCTCTTGTTGCTACGTGGTGCACGCCATTGCCTAGCAATTAACAGTCTGGTTGTTTTATGCCATTTTCTTCTACGGTGAACACGGCCTTTTGATTTTGCATTCCACACCTGCCGCGTGCACCACATAGCAACAAAAAATTGTCTGGTCAAGTGGATACTAAGTATACGTCAGTACACCAGACGCTATTTATGCGAAACACGCAAAATGCTAATTGATGATAATTTTACCAACGTCGAATATGTTTAATTGTTAAACTGATCATTTAGCGGGAGGCTCGTTACCTAGACGCCATGGCGGTGGTCGCGCGGCGGTCTCCATAGCCTTGTTGAACATTCCCACATAAAATAGCGCCAGACTAGAAAAGAGAGTCGCCATGACAACCACAGATCGTTTCAGTTTCCGTCGACGATACATTTCAATTCAATTGTCGCGAAATGGTTGTGGGTGTCAGTCGCTGTTTTCAATCTCATTGATCTGCCGAGAAAAAGAAGGAAAGAGAATTAAAAATTCAAACGATGTTGTGAAATTGTGATTAAAGGTCAATGTATCATTTGCAAGATGAAACCTTTTACGGATGCCCCGGGATAAGGGCATAACATATCTAAGGAAGAATGTTAGTAAACTTGCCTGCAGAAATTTCAGCTACATAGATCTAGCAATGCTTTAGAAAACCTTTAAAACCATGCATGGTTTTCATGTTAAGTGAATGGTAAACAAATATGTGCACACATTAATTTTAAAAAAAAAAAGCATTTTGGCTGAGACGTTACACGTTATTGCTATTAATCCCGAAAATTGTGTCCCGTGCACGGGACTTTTTTTTAGAAACCCACCATTTTTGACGGACATAAATTCATGTGGCGTTTGTTACCATTGCTATCAACACTTTAAGTAAGGTTTTTCTTGGCAACTCATGAAAAACAAAATTGGGTCATTGCAAATGATACAATGGGTCTTTAAAATCATAGTTTTGTCGAAGAAGGAATTTCCGGGTTCATATTCTATGGCAGTTCTGGGCTGCATAATGTTTACCCCGGGCATAATATCAATATTATTGATTGAAGGCGAAACACTAGTATTTGTCTATTGTGTGGGGTGCACCCATAGGAAAGCACACATGCAAACGTCATCGGGCCTCATGTCTATAATACATATAGTCTAAATACTTAATGTTTTTGAAGTCGCTTATAGACCTTATGCATGGCGGCCATGACAGAGGGCAGGTTTTCATATTCAAACGATGTGACAATAGACCCACAATGTGCCTACTCGTGCATGACGCACCGTGACAATGTGACTGCCCTCTATCATGGCCGCCGTGCATACGTTTACGAATTCCTATACTTGCGTGAGTGTTATTGCCGTCGTCGTTTGCACTAATGTCGGCGCTGTATTGTCTGATTTTTATAGTTGATTGATTTGGGTGGTAGGCCTACAGCCTTAAAATGCCTCTATTGCAGTCATGCACTGCGACATTAAAATGCATTACTCAACTGAAATCCCACATGGCTGGCTTTCAAACTGAATAGACTGCCGAAGTGAATACGTCATATTTTGTTAGTTGCCTATAGGCAATGGCCGGCTCCACACTAAACATCACTGAACCGTGTCCCTGTGTTTTTGCAATGGTGCTCATTCCGACGGTCATGATGTTTAGAGCCAATTGCCATGGCAACGCACGTCACACTTCGGCTGTCTATAGCTATTTTGACAAGCGCATTAAAGGTCAGTGTATACTATTATATCTTAAAAACCAAGAGAAAATACACAATATACGCAACACATTTTGAAACCGAATATTGAAATTGAAACCGAAAATTGAAATAATTCTTTCATTTTCAATTTCAATTTATGTTTATTGATCCCATAATGTAAAAACAAACAAATTTCAAAAGATCTAGACATTTTGCATAAAAATTGCAAAATTAGTAATTTAGCAAATTTTGAGTTGTCTATATTGGAATGCTTATTGACCAAATTATTTTGAAACCGACTGTTTAAATCTTGCATATGGGTAAAATGACGTCACACAAAAAAAATCACAATAGGCCTATATTATCCCTAAACGGATCGGCGCCTTCTGCTGGTTTTTAAAGATTTGATTGCGCAAGTTTCGTCGGAAAAACATTTGGAAAAACTTCCATGCTAAGTCTATGCAGTGTTTTTAAAGAAAAACTTGATATTTTTCTCATTGCTAAAATTATGTTTCCTAACCAGATTTACACTTTTTGGGGCATTATCATGTCACATTAGGAAGAATTAGTGGCGGAGGTGTATTTATACCCTACTGTGAAATGTCAACATTTTACCCCCTCCTCCCCCTACTCTTTGTATTTTTGTGAACATGTTGACAACTTTGCACGGCCCCTAAATTCAAAAAGAAAACTGGCAAACATTTATTATACACCATACCCGGTTATAACCCGGTTAGTGCCTGGAACCCCATACGTAAAACTTAATTGAATAAGTTTCAGAAATTTCAAGTTTTCCTATTAAATCCTGGCGTTTTGCCATCCCAAATTTGTGTTTTTATCACCGAAATGACATACATAGGCCTATATGTCATTGCAAGACAAGTCCTCGCAGTGGCCGGATACGGTAAATTATTAAACCCTCAGACAGCATACCTGTTAAAACACGTACGTCGACGTTCACGCCGCCGAAACGCCATGCAGCTCCTATTCTGACGAAATCCAATGTTATCACACGCTAGTAAAAGTCAAATGTTTTCCCAACCATTGTGAAATGAAATGGTTCGACTGTCGGAGGTTAGTAGGCATACGTGTCAATTTTACATCTAGTCATGGTGGGTTTAAAAAAACAAGTGCACAGCTAGCCCATAGACACGTAATACATATAGACGGGTATAGCTTTATGGAGCGCTTTATGCACCAATGAACACGCGTTGTTGTGTCGTTTGAACCAAAGAGTTCCCATATATTACGGTCACATAGGCGTAGCAAGCTCTTAAAAATGGGGAGCATTGTTAGGTACATCCCATGGGTACATGTATAATGGCAGCCGGCGCATGGCTACTCGTATATAGCATCGATATATATACAGTAGGCCTAATTGGTTTAGCTTGCGTAGGGAAGAATGAATGTTAATTAGGGTTTTTCTTTTTTGTATATACACTGGATGAAGTGAGGACGTCTAAAATTGAAGCCACCGTCCGCCATTGTATCCCACCAAATACAATGCATTGCCTGGACTGGCCATACTGTCTTCACTTGTCTACATCAGAGTCTACTTACATGTTAAGTGGAATGCAAGCGATCGCATGGACCGGGGAGCAGTCTAGGCCAAGCATTGTTCGTGGGGTACAATGGCGGTCGGCGCGCGTGTTTTTTTTTTTACACCGCAGCGAGGGGTACACCCCAATTTGTCAACCCGAATAGAGTCTAAGTTTCCAATGACTGACACTTCTCGAGTGACAATCTTGGAAATAGTGACAACTCTTACTCTCACTATTAGAGAAAAAGAAGAAACCGAGAAATTTCGGAAAATCCCAAACATGCATAGATTCGAACCAGGGACCTTATGATTACAAGTCGAGCTCTCTTCTAACCAGACCACGAAGCTGGTTGCAAACCAACCCTAAACCCTAACCCTGAACCCTAACCTATTATATAGTCTCCTCTCAAGACGCTAAAAAGGTACAAACCCCATTGTTCTCCCCTCGCAGTGGTGTAAAAAAAAATTACGCGGTCGGCGCATGGCTTCAGGCTCGTATAGCCAACTGCTATTGCATACTTCATACAGTGATTATCGATGACCTGTCCTCATATACCAACTATTTCCCTGCGCTTTTAGCAATGGAAGTTTCAGATTACCATTGCTAAAGTACAGGGTAACAGACCACTGGACGTGTTATACAGATTGACAATTTAAAACTACTACCTCAATAAAAATGACAATGACGTAAACTTAAGGCACTTAAATAATTTATTTACGAAATTTCCTTGATTTTTAAACAGAATTTCGGTCATGACATGTATGATTGAAAATAAATTAGCACCATAAATTAATTTTATTGCCTATCATCACAAACAATTTAATACTTTAAAAAATAATGAATTAACTTTTTTTAAATTAACTTACTTGAACAAAACTCTTTGAAATGACTTCGCCATTTTGGATTTCTCACTAAACCATAAAATTCCATTCAATGCAGAGAGTAACGTGTGATAGCTTTGCAGCGCGTACCACGTCACACAGTGGTATAGACTGTATCGAATAGCCGCCATTTCGTGGGGCACCTTTTGTTACTTTAAACTGTTCAACAATGGAAGCACGATATGTGCAACCAAGGAACTGGCGGCTATTCGATACGGTCTACAGCAGTACACTGATCTACAAAAGTATGAACCGGGCAACATATTGTTTGCAGTAGTCATATTTTGTTTTCAATCGGCGCCATATTGCAATTTGGCAACGACCAAATGCGATTCATTCAGCATGCATTGCATCACATACGCAATGCGGACGTTCGTTTTCGCTCCGTCTCCGTTTTAAGTAATGAACAAAATTATAACATTTCATAAACAATTGTCTCAACCAACTTTTAATTAAGTACAAAATTAAAAACGGAAAACAATATTTTAAAAAATAGATTTTATTTTTTAAAAACGCTGTCAAGCGCAGTTTAATGGTCAACACTGACATCTATAGCATAGTTTACGTGGCCTGCACTTTTTTCGCCGTTTTAACGTTTTTTGCAGTTTTCACTTTCTTGACACGATCGTCCTGGATTTGCTTTTCCCGTTTCTTCTTGTTTTTCATTTCTAACGAGGAGATGTGGCCCACGTGTTTGAAGAGCTTGGGCTTGATGACAAAATGGCGCCGCTGGACGTGAAGTCTTAAAAGTTGGCTGATAAGCCAGTCGACCGGCATCTCTTGGTAGAAATGTCCCATGTACCGTGCCACGTGCATCAGGTCTTGGTTCCTGAACAGTGTCCCGGTTCCTTGCGATGAGATGTCCAAATATATCCACTTATCCTTTTCATGTTCTTGAATGAAGTCTCTAATTCGCTTCACGTACCCTTTTTGGGTGGTAAAATCATCATCCATTTGAAGGTAGTAGTCCGACATGTTTAGAGAATACGCAAACAGAAAAACGTTGTCCAAATTCTCCTTTGAGCGCCAGAACACCCGTTCCGGGGGATTCATATAGTTGGTTTTCAAGTTCTTTAAAGAAGGGTAGAATGACCGTGGTGCTTCCACGAGTTGTAGCAGGCCACTCTTGATGTGCTCGGAGAATCTTGAAACGATGTCCCTGGCTTCTTGGCGAGCTGACTTCTTGAAGTCGCAGGCAAACACCACCAACCTGATTTGGGTTCGTTCTTTTGGGCCGGCGTTGTCTATCATAGAGCTTAAAGTCTGCTGAAGATAACTGGCGTTAACACGTTCTACCGTTGTTATTCCTATCGTCAGAAACCCTATCATCAGACACGAACATAACAGAATTAGCGAAGTTTAAAGGAGGAGGAGACACCTGCAAAGGGTTGCTTAATTCTTCAGGAGATCAGCAGTTTAGTATAAAAGTGGCAAATTGAAGTCGCCATGTTTTGCAGTTCGGCACTCGGACTCGAGAGGGCGTGAGCCAGGTCACTACGCGTACATGTACTTCACGGCGTGTTGGAGTCGGAAACAAGGTTGAAGAATGAACAAAAAAAAACTCTTGCAAAATGTATCTTATTGCTGGCATTGGAAAAATCACTTTAAATTCGCGTCTAAATATGAGTCGCCATGTTTTGCAGTTCGGCGCTTGGACTCGAGAGGGCGTGAGTCAGGTCACATAACATTTTATATATGGCGTGGTACACAGCTGAATCTGTTGCAAAGTTTATTATCAAAATTGTGTATTTCCGATGTTGAAAGTTTTCCATAGAGGATTGTGCATTGGGCAAAACGTATTACGTACAACACTTGCTGATGTTTTCTATCCCTTTAAGTTAGGATATTCGTCAAGGGTAAACGGGGCCCAATTTCATGGAACCCGTTAGCACAACCATTTGTTTAGCACAGAATTTCTTTGCTTTATTTTACAAAACTGGGATGCCAGTCAAAATCGTATGTGATGTGTATTTACTGATACATGTATTTTGCTTCTGTTCCTAAAAATACAATTTGACATACAATTTTGGCTTGTAACTCATTTTACAGAGCAAAGAAATTCTGTGCATGCTAAACAAATTTTTTGTGCTAACGGGTTCTGAAATTGGGCCCAGGTCAGTCCAAAGAACACCCTTGATGTAAATTTGTCCTTAAGCAAGGCAATTTACTGTTTAAGCTCTCAACAGACCTAAAGCGGGCCTCCCACTGTGCGATTTTTGCCACGAATTTCCAACGATTAGCTACGATATGGTACGATTGTAGACAGTCTCTGGTAATCTCACCAAATCGTACCTAATCGTAGAAAATTCGTGGCACAAATCGCACAGTGGGAGGCCCGCTTAAAACATAACGATACTCAATTTGGGCTTTCCTATGACCCTTCAATGCACATGTCAACAAAGCGTGATGTCATTTTGACGCCATCGAGTGTATTATCACAGTCGACTTTACCCTACCTCTTTCTTTCTTACGATGGCCGAACACGAGAGCCTTGTCCCTGTCCAGGGTGTCTAAGTTCATGAAGCCTGACTGTAGGTCTGAAATCGGCGTTTCTGTCTTTGATAACGCCTTGCAAAAGAGAAAGAATTGAAGCCTAAATAAAGGATTCGCAATCCGTTTGACCGGAAAACCTTACTCAAATGGAAGGAAGATAGTGGTTCCAACTGTCCAATGCAATGATTCTGCCAGAGATATCTTTTTGTAAGAAAACTGTAATTGAAGATGGGTTTATATACAAATGCGTGTGCACATGATTTTTTTTAAAAAGGCGGCCTCATGGGAAGAAAATCAGACTTCTGACTACCGTGGTATAGAGCTTCTGCACCGGTGGCCATGACAGGGGGCAGGTTTTTTTATTTAAATGATGTAACAATAGAACCACAAAGCACCTACTCATGCATGACACATGGTAACAATGTGACTGCCCCCTGTCATGGCCGCCGTGCAAAGGCTCTATTATCCGTGCAGTATAGACAGGGAGCCAGCCTAAATAGGACAGTGGCTTCGCACAATTTCTTGAAAGCATGAATACCTTATTTTTCATTGTTTTCTCGAAACGTAAATGAGGTATGTGTTGAGCTGACTTGCACACAGGTTGGTTTTTATCACACATATCCTCAACCACATACGCTGGACATAACGCCGTTTGTTTAACATTTTCAATCCATTAAACCTGCACTTTTATACCAAATTTGTTTATCTATCCCTAATCACATACCTGTAGTGTCATGTTGTTGCGTGCTTTTGTAATGTTTGGCGCGATATTCGGTGTCTTTTTCTTTATACGTTCTGTGGTTGTCTCAGCTGTCCGTGTGGGCTGGGGTCTGTAGTCTTCTATTGAGAAAACAAAATTGACATTTTAAATATCGTGCGAAATAACGATATCGCTCGATTAGCCTTCTTTATGTAACATTTGCACTGTAGCTGGCGACCAGAATTTTTCACATTCAAATTGAGGTGCAGTTTAGAAAGTCACATACTATCCTCTTGTTGCTATGTGGTGCACGCCATTGCCCAGCAATTAACAGTGTGGTTGCTTTATGCCATTCTCTCCTACGGTGAACACGGCCTTTTGATTCTGTACACCTGCCGCGTGCACAACATAGCAACAAAACAATAGTCTGGTCAAGTGGATACTAAGTGTGCATATAAAAGGAAGTACGTCAGTACACCAGACGCTATATTCATGCGAAACACGCAAAAGGCTAATTGATGATAATATTAACAACGTCGAAAATGTTTAATTATTAAACTGATCATTTAGCGGGAGGTTCGTTACCCAGACGCCATGGCGGTGGTCGCGCGGCGTTCTCCATAGCCCTGGTGACCATTCCGACATAAACTAGCACCAGACTAGAAAAGAGAGTCGCCATGACAACCACAGATCGTTTCAGTTTCCGTCGACGATACATTTCATTCAAATTGGCGCGAAATTGTTGTGGGCGTCAGTCGCCGTTTTCAATCTCATTGATCTGCCGAGAAAAAGAAGGAAATATATTAAAAATTCACGATGTTGTAAATTAGAATTAAAGGCAATTAGAATTAATTTGCAAGATGAAACATTTTACGATTCCTTTAGCATAAGGGCATGACATATGTATAGAAGAATGTTGGTAAACTTGACTGCAGAAATTTCAGCTACATATCTATAGAAATGCATCAGAAAACCTTGCATGGTTTTCATGTTAAGTGAATGGTAAAACATGTGCACACATGAGACTTTAGTGCTATTTTATCCCGTAAATTTCAAATTAAGCCAAGCGAATTTAGTCGACCAGGGACACGAACACAAATTGACCTGTTGTTGAGCATGATAAATATTTCATTGCCATAATTTTAAGTTAATAATAATGTTAAGTACACGCCTAAATTCATGCATTATCATATTTAAACACAGAGTCTAAAGTGAAGAGTCGGAAAAGCGGTGTAATAGAAAATTAAAGGTACATTATACGCTCAGACATCCAAGGAATTATTGCACCTCAAATTAATTTGAAAAAGATGATCTCAGTAAAATAAAATTGGTAGAAATTTAACTTAAAAAAAAAAAGGACAAAAGTCTTCAAATAAAATAAAATAACCATTGCATTCACATAAACTATCCGTTATATAATAGTATACGAATACCAAACAAGTTAGAGACGCGAGGTGTTCGTGGTTGGTTGAGGAGAAAGGTTCAAAGTTTGAATGAAAGTATCATCATATTTTAGTAATTTTTAGCTTCATAAGATATTTTTAATTTATTATAATTATGTAACCGATGACGTCATGGTGACGTGATACAAAAGTCGCGATCCCTTGTCATTGGTCTAAGACTGTACCAAGTGTCAAGTTGATACCTTGTTCCGTTCTTGAGTTAGGTCACGTTTTGTTAAAAATGCCGGATTGGAGAGAGGACAAATAAAATAGTGTCGAAATTTACCACGACGAAGTATAACCCCTTCGATTGAATGTGTACATTGTTGCGGTGTTAATGGACAGCCCACGCCTACTTCATTTTTATGAGTTATCAAGTGTTTTGCAAATACATCGCATAATTAAAGATAGCTTTACCCATAAACAGTTATAGACAGTATCGAAATGCTGCCATCTTGTAGGGCAGTTTTAAATTTTGCAAACATGCATGTCCTCAAGGAACAAAGAAACTGCCCGACGAAATGGCGGCTATTTGATACGGTCTATAGCCTTAAAAATCCTTTATTATTAAAGTCAAATGAGCATCTCTGCGCCATAAACATCTCTGCGCCATGAGCATCTTTTTTGATGGATACCGGCACATTATAAATTATTATTATTATTAAATTGAAGTCCCACATGGCTGGCTTTCAATCTCAACATATTTATGCATAATATGCAGCGTCAATGCTCCGTCTTCTTGAAAACCGAGGGAAAAGACATCACAACTGGCAACAAGTGAAACCGATTATGCCTGTTCGCAATTTCATTTCTTTCAATTTCAATGTATGTTTATCGATCCTTTATGTAGGAAAACGGATTTCAAAAAATCAACATTTGCATAATTTCAGCATTCAGAAAAAAGTAGCAAAATTAGTAATTTAGCAAATTTCTAGTAGTCTATATATTTTGTGGAATGCTTATTGATCACATTTTTTTTTAACCGCCCGTTTAAATCGTGTATTGGGGTATAGTTTCTTTAACCATCCCCACAGTTATCCCCAAACGGATCGACGCTTTCTGCTTTGTTTTTAAAGATTATATTGCGCAAGTTTCGTCGGAAAACATTTTAATTCCTTATAGTTTACTTATTTCATGCACGTTTCCTCACAATAAGCATTTTGGAAAAACTACCATAAACCTAAGGCACTAAGTCTATGCAGCATAACAAATAATCCTATATAATAGGCTAAGTGTTTTCAAAGAAACACTTTTCATTGCTAAAATCATGTTTCATAACCAAATTTACAGTTTTGGGGGCATTATCATGTCATATTAGGAAGAACTAGTGGCGGTGTATACCCTACTGTGAAATGTCAACATTATACGAGTTAAAATGGTATTAAATTTAGTTTCAACCCCCCGCCCCCACCCCCCGCGAAAACCCTTTGTCCTGTATTTATTGTCGCATTCGTTGGCATAGAAACGTGCCATATTGTGACATTTTTGCAGTGTGCGCGCGTCCACGTCATAATACGCTATATGTATTATAAATGAACTGCATTAAAACGCCTACAATTAGGACAACAAATGTGATCGGGTGTTGATTTGAAAATAAAACAGAAACGGTTTTTATCAAATAGAAAATGATAAATTTATAGCAAATTGTAGAGTTAACCATCAGTAGTTTTATAAAGAGTTTCAAAACCCTAATGACTCTGTACAGTTATTACTCAACTGATCAAATTAAATTAAGCACAGCAAAGACTTGGTGCTCCAATTAGCCTGGGAATGACAAAAACATTCATTTCGAGTATTAAAAATAATGAAAATACACTGGCGAGTCGTTTCCCGACAAACAAACAAAAATTTAAAAAAAACAGTAGTTTCATTGGCAATATTGTGACCGTGTCCACAAAATCTCCGACACAATCTTTAAAGGCAGTACACATGATTGGTATCTCGAAGAATCAGAAATGTTCACAGATAACTTACACGATATAAACATGATAAGGGCCTCAGTCACATTTCGGCCCATGCCTTTAAAATAATGTGTCGCTTATAATAACCGTGTTCAAGGAAATGGTCCGTATATTTAGTAATGGCAGAGCTCATTTAATAAATCCACACGATGTTTTAATTTCAAACATTTAAAACTCACCCTTTATCGATCCATACAATCCCGCACTGCTCAGATATCCATCTTCACTCTGCGTATATATTCCAAGCTTAAAATAAATTTCTTCCAACTCCAGTCTTCATACTTGCAGTTTCTTTCTATCGGCATAAAGCAAAGCCGTTACATTTTAACCAAGTTATCAAACTGTGCGTGCTGTATGCTTTGTGAATCGTACAGCCTTTAAGCTAGGTTCATACTTCTCCGCCGAACTCACTCGCCGCATACTCGCCGCACTTTCGCCGAGTGTAGTCGCTGCAGAGTTAATACTGACCGCGCACTGTTGAACTTGTTTGACCCTACTCGGCGGACAAAATTTCCGTTCCGCACGTAGGTCGCCAAGCGAGTATGAATTGGGCTTAAGGGGAGTTCACACTATCGCGGAAAAATCACACTGTTCCATTGGTTTGTACACAAACTGGTTTGCCGCTTGTGCGCGGCCTATCGCGACGCGCAAAACGTTTTGAGCTGGGTCAAAGTTCAAATTTGTTGAACTTTGACCGCGGTGCGCTGACCTTTCTAACGCGCAGCCAGTGAGGTATCAGAGAAGCCCCAAGCTACCAGAGTGGAATTTTCTATTTTGGAAAGATCGGCGATTGGGAGCTCATGCAATGCGGTGAGCGCAGCGCGAAAGTGTGATTTTTCCTCGATAGTGTGAACTCCCCTTCACAATGCCGCTGGTAAATAATTGTATAAACGCGTTTTATTCCCCATGCGCACGTAGTATTGAACGGCGACGAGCCTGAACAACAGTAACATTTAACACTGGCTGGGGTCAGGTTTTTACCATTCAACAGCTTGCTTACTCCGTGACCCTATAACCAATTTTTGTGTTTTTTCTCTTTTTTTCAGATGTTTTTACAGAATGAAGGACCTCTAAACGTGACGGGAAATTATTGCAACTAATGTTCTTTCTCGTCTCACTCGTGCATAACGAGACGTGAACAATGGAGTAAGTTTGTTTTTGTTTTGTAAAACAATGGGTTATTGTTTTTAAAGGCCCATTATATCACATATGCAGATGAAACTTTTTATGACATTACATCTAAAGAATAATGTTGGGAAAACTTACCTGCAGAAATTTGAGCTATATAAGCAGCAATGTTTTAAAAATAATAATTAAAATCCATCATCACCCTTGTTTTAAGCGAGTAAACAAAAATTAACAAAATTAAACAAAAATAAAATAATGTTAAAATTAATTCTAAAGACACCTTTACTTGTTAATTTCCAACAAAAAAATGTATTTTGTAAAAACATAATATAACATTGTCCTGGAATACCAAAGTGGAAACACACCGTTTGTGTGTTACCAAGGTTATTGTGTCCACACTAAAACCAGTGAACTGTTTCCCATGCGCTTTAGCAATGGACGTTTCAGATTACCAGTGAATGTTTAGACCCAGTTACCCTGGCAACGACGTCATACTTTAGTGTCATGTAGTCTATCGTATAGATAGTCTGGTTCCCAGACCCGATTCCCTACCGATCTTTAGGTCAGACAACCTTCTTTTTTCCGAAGTTACCCGAATGCACGTCAGGACGTTATAGTTCTAGACTGGTTCCCGTCCACATATTCCACATAGGAGAATATAGGAACAGGTAAAGGGCGCTTCATCTTGATCTGCGATTGATGATCTTTGCGCGTGCGCATTGTGTGTTATATATTTACAAATTGACGAAGCCCTTTGCTTTAGGCAATGTACTTTATTTACATTAATTGAATATGTTCGACACGCACGGCCGGATTACAAATGTCAATGCAAAATATGCGCACTTACTTTTAAAAATAATAATAATAACACGTGACCGGGCACAATCCTGCCCGGTCATGGCTGCCCTTTTCCGATCCCTATATTTTCGCAATAAGCGAACATGCTATAATAAGGCATATGTAATATTTTAAGGTTAATATATTAAATATGTATTGGCCAAATATGGAATAACCCCTTCAAATTAGTATACACTCGTGCCATAGCGCGCAGCGCGCTTTAACAATTAACGGTTGTGCGCTCCTACAAATAAATGCATGACGTAATGCTTAGTGCTAGTTTTAACACTATACGGTAGCCGGTTCTCATATTCAGTCGTTGTATGTGGAATATGTGGGGAGGAAACCAGTCTATCGTATAGAAGCCTCACCACCTGCCGCCAACTGAGTATGCATGTTTTATTTTTTCGACCAAACTTTTTTCTTCTAAAAATGTCTCTTGCATTGTCAGGAATGGAAAAAAAATACACATTTTCACTTTGTTTTGTTCGTTTGTGGTGGTGGTGGTGCTTTTATCTACTCTCAACAGAAGTGAACGTTCAAGTTGACTTTAAACCAGACATTTGTTTAACCACGTTAATATTTCTGAGATGCACCAAGCCTAACCCCGTTGCCATTCCCTGACTGGTCTCCGGAAGTGTGACCCGTAACGAGACTTACACGGTTTATTGAAGAAAAAAAAACCATTTCGAATTTATAGACATAATAAGAGTAGACATACCAGCGTTCATAGATTCCTGACTATGTGCATTTTTGGCATAAAAGTGATTTTTAAATAACACACATATTTAATGTCACAACCAACAACTAAATTATATAAAGTAAGGAGTTAATGCGTCGGTTCAAACGAAATTATTCTCTTAAAACAAGTTAAATAGGTTAATGTTGCTTTGCGAAAGTGTGCATTTTACAAAAGTACTGCCCGATTTGTTTTCAACCTTTCATTCTTAAAGTATATAGCCTTGATTTTTCTAGCCTTTGGTTAGTATAATTATATGCCAAAATTAGGGGGAAATAGAAAAGTACTGTAATAAAAGGACCCTGTGGCTTTCAGGTTTTTTTTAACTGATAAAACTACCCTGTATAAAGAAAACTATAAATATAAATTTAAAAAGTACTTTTGCCAGTTTCAATTAATTCAAGATACTTTTAAAACCGACGAAATTGTTTATAGCGTTGGCCCCGTTTACGTGTTAATTTTTCAAGCTCAAACTTGAGACCACCCCAAGATGTCTAAAAAGATAGGGTGTCAAAACAAAATGGCGGCCCTGATTCTTCACTTTCATCAAGTGATTAAACAACAAATCCACCGGCTTCTCTTGGTAAAACTGCCCCAGAAACCGAGCCAAGTGAGGCAAGTCTTCGTCCCGAAACAGCTTGCCCGTGCCCAGCTCAGACATGTCCAAGACGATCCATTTATCTCTCGAGTGTCTCCTAATGAAGTTTTTGATCTTCACAAAATATCTTGGGACGGTCTCTAGATCATCATCCAGCAGCATGTAGTAGTCAGACATACCGAATGAGTAGGTAAACAAAAAGACATTGTCTATGTTTTCCTTTGTGCGCCAGCGCACTCGCAATTCTGGGTCATTGAAGGTTCTCTTGAGGCCAGTTAGAGGAGGGTAGAATGATGTTGGTGCCTCTATGAGCTGGAGTAGACCACTCTGAACATGCTCCAGGAATTCTGAGACGATATCGTGTGCTTCTTGTCGAGACTCGGCTTCGAGGTCGCAAGCGAAGACCAAAATACGCACTTGGGCGCGTTCCTGTTTGTTGGCATTGTCGATGAGTGATTGTAAAGTCGGCTTCAGGTAGCTGGCGTTTTTCCTTTTAGCTGTCGTGATGCCGATCGTCAGAAAACCTGGTTAAGAAAGACCATAATGACTTAGACCCTAGACCTGATACTCGGGACTCGATGACACTCGGGACTCGATGACACTCGGGACTCGATGACACTCGGGACCCGATACTTTAGGACCCGGTACTTTAGGACCCGATACTTAACAGACTCGGCTACAGATATTTTTTTACTGTATATGACTTGAGTTAACTCAATTTTCCAACCTCAAATGACTTGACTTGGGCTCGAGTCACCGTTTTTAACTCAGAGTGAATCACAAAAATGACTCGACTCGGACTTCATTTGACTGGAGTGTAGGCCTAATGCCGTTTTTCCCAACTTAGACCAGTGATGACTCACCCCTGTTTTCCTTACGATGTCCGATAACCAATGCACTTTCTCGGTCCATGTTTTCCAAGTCGAGGAAACCCGGTACGGTAGGTTTTGTAGCATTTACGGCTGTCTGTTTTAAACACATATTACATGATTGGAAAACTTTTTAAAACAGGAACAACAGCATCACAATGTCATAACTAACTTACAAATGTTGATAAACTACCTTGTAGAAATTTCAGCCACACAGATGCAGTAATACTTCAGAAAACCATAACAATCCATGCATGGTTTTTGTGTTGAATGAATGGTAACAAATAGTCTACAGATGTTAAAAAAATTAAAAAAAAAACTTTAGTTAGCAATAATAACAGACACCACATTATTATTGCTATCAACACTTAGTCGGAGTTTTCTTGTCAAATCGTTAATTAAAATTTCGGGTCACTGCAAATGATGTACATGGGTAATTCCCAAAATTAGTTACGTACGACACTCTCTGCTTCACAAATCACCGCTGATGACCACAAATTCTCAGTAATGGACTGCGGCCTATGATTATAGGGGGCAGCATCATTTTCTTCAATATTTTGTTTTCTGATTCCTAAAAAATATTCAAAACAAAAGACCATAAAGGCTTATAAATTGTTCCATGGTATTGGATAGAAGTTTGGTGTCCCGGGTTACCTACGCCAATGAAAATTGGCTGTAGAATGAGTTTGCATTAACCTTGGTGCCATATCTACACACAAACATTAAATTTTAGTAGCATTTGTTCAAATAAAAATAATTATTTTCTACTCGAAAACCACTTTCAATCATTAAAAACACTTGGAAATCTTAAAAAGCATGTCACACTTTTGGACCCCTAATTTTGGGAATTACCCACATGTATTGGGGCTTTAAAAGAGGTTTTGAACAATTCAAATTTTTAACTAGTTCGTTTCCAATATGGATTTGTAAACTAGCTAAGTTTGATTAAAGAAAACTCTCAAAAAACAATCATGGACTGCGATAGAGTTAGTCCAAATGCTGTGTGACGTACAACTTAAACTTATTGGTTACATTTTCCTATCAAATTTGAGGGCTAGAACATACCTCGTTCGGAAGGCCTATCCCTCCATCTAGGACTGTTTTGTCTCGCCGTTGGGCTGCAGTGGGAAGTACATGAAACAGCCGTGGGGTCGGCGAGACTCCAAACCCTGGCGAGGCTTCACGGTCAATAATCGATTCTGTTACACAGTAATAAATATTTTGTACGGTATATGATTATTAATATTAATAGCTTTGAACAGCACAGCGGTTTTAACACTGTATAATACAGTGCATCTTTGTATCTGATGGAGTAGTTGTTGCTACGAAAGCTTATGCAGTTATTACTTTAGTTAGTCTTTAATTGCTACCTTAATTTCCATCATAGTTTTGCTAGACTAACACGACTACCCATATAGTTCTGCATAATACATATATACTGTGCATAATTAGCAGACATGTACGTGTACATGTCATGCAAATGTAACCGTGATGCAAATGTAAACTTTATTCACTAAATTTCGCAATGCATTATAATTAGCAATTATTCATTAATGATAATGCACGGTTATCACTATAGCCTTTGAAGTTTAACCCGAATACAATAATAATTTGCACCTATCGCGATTGAGATAAATATATTCCGTTTTGACACTTTTTTTTAATACATGTAGCCTATATATACATTTTCAGATGTCGTACCGTCGGGTGGGGGTGGGGTAGGGGAGGTTGGGGTAGGGGAGGTAAGGGTAGGGGAGGGGGATGGGTAGGGGAGGGGGAGAGATGGGTAGGGGTAGGGGAAGGGGGAGGGTAGGGGAAGGGGGAGGGGAGGGGAAGAGGGAGGCTGGGGTGGGGTGGGCGATGAGGCTGAGCAAATGTGAAAAATGGGGGGAAATTTATTTAAACAATCTGACAAGGCCAAGAAAAAGATAGCCGCATTTCATATTTAATACAGCAACAAACATTGTTCGTTCTAGATTTTTGGCTCTAAATTTGTGGCGCCAAAAATGATAAGAATAATTAGGAAGTTGATAATTTCTTTTAAATATATTTATCAAATACCCAAATTTAGGAGTGGGAATAATTAAATATTTTCTTAGAAAACATTTTTTTTTTGGCCAGTCTCGTATGTTTTGCACACAAAGTCTGAGGCCATGATCAACTGCTAAATTTCCCCCCGAAAATATTGCAGTGGGATGATGGTCAGTGTTTTTTTAACTCTTGCAAAAAAGTGAAACTGAAATTGAAGACTTGAAAATTAAATTAAAAATTGAAATGTTTAACATGTACATGCAGAAGTTGATACATGTGATACGTTCGAGCACTGTGCATTTATGAATTGTTGAGAGCAATTGCGAGGTAAAAACACCAACTTAAGTTCAACCATTTTAATATAGCGACTGCAATTAAAAGAAAAGTAATTGTTGATTGGCTGATTCATTTATTTCATGAGAAGCAGCAGAAAACAGCAGCAGGGTAAAACAGACAAATTTGAGGAAGCTTAATACAGCGACAAATTGTTTGAGTTGTATTGGAAATCTAATGCCCTACGCATAATTATGTACGTACGTAATGCACATTTTTGTATAATTATGTTTGATAAAATTATGTGCCACAGAACGACACTTGTCACAAAAATGCACATGATTTCTGCAAGAAGCAGACGCTACGTCAACAGCCGTCTGCCAAACGCTGAGATTTCATTCATAATTTAAGACCTACCATCGCTAGTGTTTCCGGACAAGTATAAGCTTCCTCCATGGTATAAGCACAGGACTCCGAGGATCAGGGCTGCTACGAGCAGAATTACTGCCTGGGTTATGCGCTTCATCGCCCCAGCGTCTCACCCTCCACGTCCGGTCCTCGGTTTAATTTACCACGGGAAATTGGCCTGCTCAAACAACTACGTAAATAAACGGCAAACTGTTTGGTCCAACCTCTGGATAACACCAACAATATGGCGGGGTTAGTATATACATGGAGGAAGGAAACATGGTATACATACATGTGTTGTAGTTGTTATGCATAATTATGTAATCTGCTGTATTATGTATGCACCTGCTGCATTATATCCCGTTTATAGTTGACGGCTGTTGCATGCATGTCCTTCTGACCCACAAATTTCTATTGACAATGGAGTCCTGTGTTCTGACCTTGAAAACGAAATGGCCGCTTATTAAATAACGAATTTAATACAGCATTTCTATATATTTAACTCCGGTTTTATTCGTTGCACTGTTGTTCACTCAGTGTAGCGCTCACAAAATATAGAATGTTGTGCGTGCAAAGCTTGCACGAAACAACGGTGTTTTCATTCACAAAAATGTTAACTGAATCAGTGTTCGTCTTGGTCTCCAACCATTTTGATATCCTACATGCATTTGTTGAAGAACTGCGTGGGTTTATTGAGTTTCGTGTATTTTCTTTTACACTTCCGTGAACTTGAATAAAGTACACGTTTTGAAATCCACGTCTGCAGCACGTCTGGTGAACAGGGGTATGCGTGATTAACTTCTAATAAAATTCAACCACAGAAAATCACATGAAAAGAAGCGGAGATTGGACTGTGGACGCGGCGTAAAGGTAAATTGTGCGGTTGTGAACGTGTCGAATTTTCATCTAACAATCAATAAACCCATGGCTTGTACCGTATGGTTAACTATACGATTTTGGTCCCCATAACAATTTACACGGCAACCATCAACTTGTACAGCAACGTTCGTTTTTCTGGAGTTGTGGTGTTTGCGTAAAAAGAAGGTAGGATGTGGTTTGTACACGTAATTCGTTATATTTCTGTCATAAAGGTCTATCGTTTTGGCTTTACGGTGTTCATTTGTGTACATGTATTATGGTGATTATTTCGAGGTTTTCGTGTGTTGTCCATTTGAAAACCGTAGGGAAGCACTGTCTTAATTCCTTAAAATGCATGGTGTTGTATGAATGTTCGTGGCAACAATAACGTGTTTATGTATACGTGAACATATATTGATCCCATCGCCTTCCGCTGTTGGATGTGGTGAATCATGGAGGAAGAAATAAATATTAATTTTAAATTGTATATAGTAATTGTATTATAAAAAACACTTTTATAGAGCACGTTGGACATCGTGTTCATGAACTTGTGTGTATTAGTGGCCATTTTATTGCAGGAAATAAAAGAGCTAAAATACAATTGTTTTTCTAAAATGTTTGATTATAGTAAAAATTGAGAATTTTACCATTACTATTTCCTTAAGACGACTTATCAAGCATCAGTGACAGTAAGTGCAGATTTGAGGGAAACCCCAAAATTAGGTTTATGAAAAACTGAATGTTTTCTTAGGAGACACGAACATTTAGCTAATGTCATAGGTTTTGTAAACAAGGTCTGAAGCAATGGGAAACTACATGTATTCGATTATTTTCTAATGACAACATGAGACGAATTTTGAGTTGGAAAATGCCAATTTTAGCAATAAGAAAAATCGTTTCAATTTGTTTCAACTTCAACTAACTTTGATGAGCCTTAGACTCTATACAAGCCGTCAAATTCAAATGACGGAAAGAGACTACTGTATATTCTTTCCAACAGGGAAAATATACCACAAAAGTGAAAACGTCACCCTTTGTGTGTTACCAAGGTTACTGGGTCGACACAAAAACCAGTGAACTGTTTCTCTGCGCTTTAGCAATGGACGTTTCAGATTACCAGCGAATGCTTAGACCCAATACTACGCCTACTGACGTCACACTAGTCTAGTTACAAGCCTTTTTTGACATTTAACCTTTTCTTTTGGCATGATTTCATATATTTTCAGTGTTTCTGAGTCCGAGAAGATTGGTGGCAAAATGTTCAGTCGGAAAGCTAGATGCATATTCCTGGTCGTGTGTATCGTGATTATCATATGCAGTGTGCCAATCTATCTCAAAGTGGTTAAAGATGCTTTAGGTAGGTATGGAATCACGCCCCTACCCCAAAAACACTTTCTTTTGATAAAAATGTAGATATTTACAGAATGTAGCGAACATATGTATGGCGCTTTATACATCAAAACTCACAGGTACCCATTTCCTCCTGGGTGGAGAGAGTCAATTTATGGCAAAGTGCCTTGCCCAAGGGCACATGTACCATGAAAAAGGTCCGACCTCGATTCGAACCCATGACCTTCAGATTTAGCCAAGATTTTGGGATTTGATAAGCCATGATAGCACAAAATGGATTTATTTATATATTTTTTTCCGTGTATTTTAGGTCAATACCACGTGCCAAGGATACACATTCCGACGTTTAGAATTGGTGGGGTGAAGAATGAATTAGCTGTTTTAGAGGTGAAGAATATTTCAAATGTCACCGCAAGAACCAACAAGGTAACGAGGTTGAAAGGAATTTTTTCCCGACAGATCTGGATGATTTCACTTACCACAGCACGCAATCCAAAATGGCGGCCACGGGGTTTTAAAATAGTATACAGGACTGCGATGCCACAAAATGGTAATCAACAGTTTGACCAGAAAAACCTTACTTAAATGGAAGATAGAAGTGGTTCCAACTGTCCAATGCAATGATTCTGCCCGAGATATCTTATGAGAAAACGATTGAAGATGAAATTATATAGGCCTAAATGCGTGTGCAGCACATTTTTTCTTAGAAGGGAGCCTATATATATATGTGAACGACCCCTTACTATGGCTCCGTTTTCACTGTAGTATACGCCTTTCTTAATATTTATTCATGACGGACCAAAGCGAGGCTATAGTTCCACTCATTTCAGTGCCGGATTGTATGCGTGCGATAAGCCTACGAACGTACCGATGTGCTCCAAGTTGACAGCGTAAAACGTTCGTCGTTTGGACCTTTTGAGGTTTGCTTTTGTAGATTTCTGAGTGATAATGACCGACAGAAGCAGGGGCACATCAAAATCAGGAGAGACGAAGGACAGATCTTCGAAGGACATTTTTTAAAAATTATTTTGAACCGTGTCCGGAAATTGGGCCATGCAGCGACGATGACTCTTTTTCCTCCCTCTGTCATGTCTGTTGATTTATTACGGGTAAGAATTTACAAGTCGGACATCACGATAAAGTTGAAAAATAACTAATTAACTAATGTTAGCCGTCAGTAAGTGCATATCTGATTGAAAAACAAAAATTTGGCAGGAAGAAATTACGATTCATATTAGTAACAAATCTTTGCCATTTTTCAGCCGATCTCGTATTCGTAATATGAGGCAGTAGAAGAAGTCTGACTTGTAAATTCTCTCCCTTTTCATATAAAATGGTACCATTGGTAAGAGTTGAGAAGTTGATCAGAATTTATTTTCTTTAAAATTACCCATCTAGCATTGGAATGCCTGTGCAGATTTGATGGATTAATTTTCAAGTGGAAAACATTTAAGATTTTGTTCAGCCTGTACTTGTTTTGCACACAAGGTCTGAGGCCATGATCAACTTCTCAATTCTTTTGGGTACCTTTGTGCGAGAAATTGCCAACTAGTTTTTTTTTTGACAATTTGCAAATGAATTATTTAGGCCTAGGCCTACCATTAAAAAAATCATGCATCAAAGCAGCATGTATTAATAAAGGTTTTTGAATTATGGATGAGTGAAATTTTAAAAGGCACCTTTAGTTCTGTAATGCTGTGCGTACCATTTTAAAATTTTACCAATCAATCGTGTCTTTAAACCTAATGAAGGAAAGCAATAATTGAAAGATAGGGCCTGAACATTTTCTCGTGATAAGCAGATTAATTGACGTTATTATTAGTATACAGCTTGCTGTCTTAGTTGCTAATGTCAGTCTTTCCACAAATCTAATTTTTTAACAGAAAAATAATTGTCCCAAGCACTGATGAGTGATGACTAGAGTCTATACATGTAAATTGTAAAGAATAAACAAACTTGGAGGTCAGAGTTCAATTGTAATGTAGCATTTATTTTGTGTAGTCGGAGGCATGCATGCTTCCAAGTGGACTCAAAGTCAAACTGTCAAATTTTGTTCACATGTACACAGGAGTCGATATCACAAAGATTTGTGACGCGTCGCAGATATAGCCACATCCGTCGCAACTCGCTGAACCTGTTGCGAGATGCAATGGATTTGGTATACTTGCGACGCGTCGCAAGTCTTTGACCCCTTGGGTGCTGTTTAAGCTTAAAGGTACAGGCTCGTCAGCAATGCGCGCGCGTCAAATTCGTGCCACAAAATACGCAGCTCCATGCCTTTGCTATGTATGGAGCTGCGTATTTCGTGGCACGAATTTGGCGCGCGTGCATTGCTGACGAGCCTGTGCCTTTAGGCAGGAATATACATGTACCTTCATAGCTCAGAAAAATTAACTTTCAAAATCCACTAGCTAATCTCATGACATCAGTAAGCCAAGCAGCACCGTGAAATTGGGCACTTTTACAGTGGAGCTTTCATAAGAGCACACAAAGTGTGTCTACATGTATTCACTCCTTGGACAGTTTGCTAAAAATTTCAACAAAAATGTTAAATACTGTACATGTACAGTGGAGGTTCATTCATGATTATCAAATAACTGTCGTAGTTGCATGTACATCTGCCAAGTAGGCCTCCATGTTATGTGAATACACCATGGAGTGTACATGTACTTACATGTAGCTGATCACATGCTCAAAATATAATGTGTCAAGCAAGGCTTTAACAGTTTTGTGTGTGGTTGTCCTTCGCAATTAATATAAGTCACAAAGTCCATACAGCTAGCTGCAGGGCATTTAGGAAAAAAGTCTTGTGTAGCTGTAATTTTATCATCATTTATCAAATATGGAAGCCCCAGACACTAAGTAGCAACAGGACATTTTACTTAAAGAAGACCAAAGCGTGGAGACAAAGGATTGCACACTCTTCTGTCGGGAGTAGTCAGGAAGTATACAGACTGATGAGAATCCCGTGTAGATGGAGGTCAATCTTATTCCTCATTTTCTGAAGAAAAAAAAGAAAAGGAATCGCTTTTGTTAGGAATTTGCCTAAAACGGCACTTAATTGTAATTACTAAATTCCTTTTCCCCATGGCACATTAAGGACACAGCTAGCTATGTCCACCTGGTCTCTAGCTAGTACACTGTATCCAGCAGGTACGAGTTGTATGCACACAGCTGAACTCAACACTTGTGTATAGGCACTGCAAAAGTGCCCTGTTTTAACAGGATTTTTGTAATATCAGCATGAAAAGCTTCTTATAAAGGTGGATCTATTCTTGTATTAATAATTGTCACTGTTCCCCTAGTATAGAGACTGCAAAAGTAAATACATGTACTAGTAAATGCTCAACATGGGTTTGTGCCCGGGGTTTGTGTGTGCCAGCATGGGTGGATTGACTGCTACCTTAAATGTGACATTGGAATTTTTGGTTGAAAAAAAGACCCTAAATTACAACAAATTTTACCTCGCAGAAATACTTTGCCGACAGAGATTCCATCTTCCATGCCGTACTTTATTGCAACTCTGCTAATTTGTGTGTCTGATCTGAGGAGTAGAAAAACGAAAGAGAAAGAAATTGTTATAATGCAATGGAGCATGACATAATTAAAGTGTTTTCATTGCTAAAATCAAGTTTCCTGACCGAATTTACCCTAGTATTTGCCCATGTTTTTCTGCTAGCAGCTACGTGCGTTTCCCCACATGGCTATTTTGCGAACCCCCCTCCCCTACCCCCCAAAAAACATACGGAGGACAAACTTGGGACGGTCGTCACCTTGACAAGATTTGGGAAGTTGATCATAAAAATGTTTCATGTTTTGCACAGTATGCACACAAGGTATTAATTAGCCATGACCAACTTCCCAATTCTTTCCTGAAATTTGTTAACATTTCCATGCTAATATTACGATTTCTTAACAGAATTTCACGTTTTGGTGGTTGATTTTAATATGCCGTAATAAAGGAAAATGTAGTGCAGGCATTTCAGTACAGTTTTACCACGAAGGCACGACACGAGCATGACGAGTGAATCTGCATGTACTGTGTACATGGTGTAGTGTAGGCATATGCAAACATGCAGTTCGTACGTTACGATATTTCATCAGGTTATGCGGATGTAAACACCATCATTTTACAGCATTCCTACCTTTCAAATATTGCACCTACGCCGCTGAGAAGTACCTGCATTCTTTGCAAACTGTCTGTCTTTTGATATAATCCTGGAGTCGACCATAAATCGACGAAACTTGAGGCTAAGCCAAGGTCCCTTGCGTTGACGTCGATAGCTGCCATGCATCGTGCGTGCGTTGAATGGTTTGTTTACTTTTCGGAGGAACTATAGCCTCGCTTTGGTCCGTTTATGAATAAATATTAAGAAAGGCGTATAGCCAGGGAACCAGCCTAAATAGGATGGCGGCTTAACACATTGTTTTGAAAGCATGGACAGTTTTTCATTATTTTATCGGAACGTAGATGAGGTACTGAACTGACTTATACACAGGTTGGTTTTTATCATACACATCCTCAATCACAAATGGAGATAATGCTGTTTGTAACACTTGTTCCAATCCTGTAATATAAATAGTACATTTTAGGCCTCTGCTCTCGTTTCTGTTATAATATAGGTGGTTCTCGTACCAGTGCCAGTCCACACGACGCATAACCAGCAGCCTCCCGTGCAAGACGAAGCCTTGGTTGTTGGCCATCCCAGGGAACGCAAAGGTACAATACTTTACCTCCCGCTGCTATTTGCACGGAACCGCCATATTGGCAAACAGCGAGGCAGTGCGTGCAATAACGATATCTCTCTCGCGCAGAAGGGCGTCTTCGAAACCAAGTGACATGAGAACGTCGTTCATGGTTTGGCAGTTACGAAAGTGCAAACGAGCTTGAGGTTGCAAAATGGTGGTTGGTAACGCTCTGGCTGTTGAGAAAATACCGCCTCAAAATCGTAGTCAAAGTAAACCCCATGGAGGACCTTATGTTGTTTATGGCGCTTTTTTTCTCTTGTAGTGTCAAAACATGTAGTTTCAACATGTACAATAACTTGCTGAAGATGCGACTAAGCCAATTATTCTTTGTCGGCCATCTTTGTTCTTTATCCACTCCCCACTGAGCGGGGATTGAGAATACAAACAATGTTCGCCTGACTGTTCTCGGCATCCGAAACTCTGTTCTTTCTGGCAACGCGAAAATGACAAGACCCTAATTTTAAAGCACAATACTTTTTCACAGAATCACTTTAATAGAAATGTAAGCAAGTCGCTTCATACGTTTCTGTATCCTTAATGTGTTGCTAGGCGTATACCACTCATGACCACTCGATTGCAACTCTATTTTCTTTCCAGGTTTTCTCACAATCGGCATCCTGCATAATTCTCCGCTTCCAAAAGGCAAGAGCAAATTGAAACGCACTTTACAATCACTGATCGACAACATTCCTCCATCCGAGCGGCTAAACATTAGCATCGTGACCGTAACAAGTGTCCTCGACGCGACTGCTCGACAAGACGCCCGGGATATCGTCTCAAGCTTCGGCGAGCATGTCCAGAGCGGCCTGCTCCAGCTAATCGAAGTTCCCCGGTCTTTTTACCTACCAAATCTTCAAAAACTCGAAGGGAAATTAATGGAGCAAGTCAAACGCAATTTCGACGCAGCTTTTCTCTTTACGTACGCTAAAGACAAGTCGGAATATTACCTTCAGTTGTCCGACAGTATGAAATCGACACCTCATTTTGTGTCGAACATTCGAAGCTACATTACGTATCAAAAGGGGAGCTATTGGGTTGCTTTAGAGTTCGTTCCGAGCGGACTTGCGCTTGCGGGCAAGCTGGTCCGTGCAGACGCGAGGGATATACGTCAGCTTATTCATCTGTTTTCCGAGTATAGCAAAGATCAAACGACGGAGAATTTGTTTAAACATTTCAAGGATTTGAACGTGCAAAAAGGCGAGTTCGTCCGAAAGCCGCCGTTATTTGTTTATTGGTAGTAATCGAACACGACAATCGGATGTTTTATTGGAGACCGATTAACGAGACCTGGTTGTCCGATTTGCCAAAACATTTGAAACGTTTTCCCCTTTGCAAGGAACAATGACGTCATAAAAGAAGCTAGGATTTCGTGGAAAGAAGCAATGACGTCATGAATTATACCCCAAAACAATGAAAGATGATGGGGTGCATGAGCGAAAAATCATACCCTATTGGGATTTGAACCCAAGACCCTTTACTCTCCGGGCAGACGCTCTACCAGCTGACCCAAAATGATGAGCGGAAATCGGGCTCCGAACTCGGGGATTGGGTCGTGTTCGAAACCCCAACCTAGTACCTCCCCTCTGAAAGCCGCTCGGTGTTACGTCAGTTTCATTTCTGAACCGTGCGTGAACGGAAAATTCGCATGCACAAAATGGTTCGAAACGGTAATTTAAGACGGACAAAGTTCGAAAAATAGCGTCCATACGAAAACAAAACGACCGTCCGAAGATTGAAACTTCTAATTGCAATACGAAAATGAAGGAAAATAACACTCTTGTTACTCGTTTTGTGTTAACACACTCATCGTATATCCAGCGGAAAACTATATTTCGCTTGCTTCTTTTTTCGTTATGCGTATAAAATAGATTTTATAAGCATTGACTCTGAGTACAAATTCGCCCAGACGTTTATTGCCTTTGTATGTATATTTGTAGGGTATAAATACTGTACACCCCCGCCACTAATTCTCCCTAATAGACCATGGGGCAAGGCAGCAAAATGTGTTCAGAAAGTGATTTCCGTGGCGCAGTTCTCAGAACTATGTGGAAATAGCAAATTCTATTAGTCAATGTCAAGTGAATTACAAAAACCAAAATCCACAAACCCGAAAATCACCAGATTTTTATATTTTTACATTTAAATTTTTCTTTCAAAAATAGCGCCCTCTGTTGGTCAATTTTAGAGAACTGTGTGCATTTCCTATGGAGGTGGCCATGGTACAGTGTATATAGCCAATTTGACTGCTGTGTGTGCAGTTTATTAGCTTTTGATATTAGAGGAAATTCATGTAATGGCTTCTAGTGTCACATAATGCTAAAAAAATTATTTAAATCATAAGAGTCAAGGCAAAACGTACATGTATACTCGAAACAAACTTGTTGAGGTTTCACATAGTCTTGCTTTATTCCATTGCACTTCACTGTTCCAACATCTCATTTGTTTTGCTAAATAGATTTGTGATCTGTGGTTAATTCTGAGATTGGAATACAGTGAAACTTGTAGGCCTATGTGGGTCATTCCATAAATATGGGGGCCAAAGCATTTGTAAAAATGGCCTTTTCAAGTTACCAAAATATTTTGAATACATTTCCGTGCAATTTCTGATAGTGTAGGATATTTGAAACAATTTCCAAACATTTAGACATGTCATGGTGTCATAGTTTTGATAATATTCGAAAAAATTGTTTAACGACGTAAGTGGGGACACCAAGGCATTTTTGAATTCTTTTTGACTAGGTTCTTTCTGGAAAAGGTAGCTTCTGGTTTTACCTACCTGTAGAACCTGTACCTTATAAATTCAAATCATATTATGAGCGAAATTTAAATAATTTTTCAATATAAATTTTAAAATGTCACACTTGCATTTAGAAGATCGCACCATTGTTGTTTGATTTACGAGGCTATATATTGTTTATATGCTGAGGGTAACCGTTCTCTGAAGCCTGGTATGTATAAAAATCAACTCCGGAAGTGTTATGACGTAAAGGGGAACACTGGGTCCCGTATTTATGGAATGACCCATATATAGTGGCCAACCTCGGGACTGCAAAAAAACCTGGCCACTGGCCACATTATAGAGGTTGATTATGCATTATACGCGTGTTATTAACAATGGTGCACTGTAAAAATTGCTGGGTAAAAAAGTTGGAGAATTTTATTTTGACGTTTAGGCCATATTTCCTCAACATATGCAGAAAATGCTCTGTTGGGTAAAACATTCAGGACACCAACGTTGGTTACATGCAAAGTTCTGTAAATTGGGGAAACAGCGGTTATTTATTGGTGTATTTTGTTTACCTCTTGCTGAAAGTATTAAAAGGTTGAGCATATTATACAGACAAACAATATTTTCTCCATCTGTTGGAGATTGTGAAATCCAGAGTGGGCGCTTCAAAGTATACTGTAAACAATATGATGGGTAAAATAAAGTTGGAGAATTTCATTAGGACATTTGTTGGGTCATTATGCAGAAAATGTTCTTGGGTAAACTATCTAAGTTCTATACGGCCCGTACAATTTTTCGCTCATCCCAAGTTCCGTTGGTCAAGGGGTGCCCATTTATTGGGCACTTATTATACCGCGTACTGAAAGTATTAAAATGCTGAGCAAATTATACACTTATGACATTTATCTCCAGTTATTGGGGAATTTTCAACACAAGGCCTGGGAACAACCGCATACAATTGTTGGTTAAATTCAACATATAGAGCAGAAATATTTTCGTATATGCCCAACATGCCTGTTGGGTATCTCGGGCCAAATATGCTCGACTTTAAGGCTGTTACCCAACACCAGTTGGGTATTTTGTGCCCCAAAGATGGGTATGTTGATATTTGAAACAAAGTTGGGCCAAATTTTGTTGCCCATTTTTGTTTATCAGTGTGTGTGCCCAATTTCCGTCATAGTGACAGTTGGAGATGATTCACAATATACTACTGAAAAGATTACATGTAGGTTCCCCGTTTATTATCCAAATTTGACGTTGAGTAGACATGGAAAGCTAACAGATTAGTAAAATGTAATTTGAGGCACAGGTCAGTTAAATAATATGTTTGAGCTCCACAAAAATGTTCATATTGGAAATTAACTTTAATTTATATGTATAATGCGTTTAATAATACTGTAACAGTGAAACTTGTTAATAAGCCAACCTTGATAAACAAGCCTCCTGCTTATAGTGGCCATGCGTACAATGCATAAGCAACCTCTATAATGTGGCCAGTGGCCAGGTTTTTTTGCAGTCCCGAGGTTGCAATGGCCATTGTATACAAGTTTCACTGTATTCCAATCTCAGAATTGGCCACAAATCCCAAATCTATTCAGCAAAACAAATGAGATGTTGGCACACTGAAGTGCAATGGAATAAAGCAAGACTATGTGAAACCTCAAAAAAATTGTTTCGAGTATAAGTTTTGCCCTGCGTGATGCCACGGATTTAAAACTACGCAGTGGCTATAGTTACGGTACGGTAGGAGCTCACAAGGTGATGCAGCATGGATGACAAGGTTTGAATTTTCTTTTTTATGCTAGCCTACATGTATATTAAAATGGGCATATTTAATATATTAAGGTTAATATATTAAATTTGTATTGGTCAAATATGGAATAACCCCTTTCAAATTGTTGTACACTCATTCTATATAGCGCGCAGCGCGCTTTGAAAATTAACGGTTATGTGCTCCTAAAAATAAATGCACGACGTATGCTTAAAGTGCTATTTTAAACACGACAGTAGCCTGTCCTCATATTCAGTCGTCGTATGTAGAATATGTGGACCGGGAACCAGTCTACCTCCATAGGAAATGCACACAGTTCTCCAAAATTGGCCAACAGAGGGCGCTATTTTTGAAAGAGAAATTTAAATGTAAAAATATAAAAATCTGGTGATTTTCGGGATTGTGGATTTTGGTTTTTGTAATTCACTTGACATTGACTAATATAATTTGCTATTTCCACATAGTTCTGAGAACTGCGCCACGAAACTGAAAGATAATCACCTATGCCCCATGGTCTATAATATGACATGATAATGTCCCAGAAAGTGTAAATTTGGTTAGGAAACATGATTTTAGCAATGGGAACATATAAAGTGTTTCCGTGGAGCCTCAAGTAGCGATGGTGTATACGGTAGTTTTTCGCTTTTGTAATATTTTCAATAATTGTACTTTTAAAGATCATGTTTAATATACTGTTTTAACAAAACGGATGGACAACTAATTTGAACAGGGGCAAACTATTAGTAAGCATTTGGTTACGAAAGACATTCAGATTATCGAGGGGAAATGACAGCTCCCTTTTATTAACAGCAAAAAAATAACCTTAAAATAAGTAACGCGAGTTATACTCTGATCAAAAGATCAGGGAGGCGGACCGATTTATCAGTCAGTAACGTGCATGACCACCTCTTGTGGCAAGGCTGACTGCACCAGCCTCCGTAAGAGCCGCTGAGGCAGGGTGCGCTACTCTACCTGAAGTGCCTCCCTGAGGTCCTGCACTTCGAGGGCCGTTTTGGGAGATGCACGTCTACAGAGGTCAGCCCATTACACACGGGTTCAATCAAGTTTGATAACCCCCCAACAACATTTTCTGAGAGCCCTTAACTGCAGGATTCTCCCAGTGGTCTTAAACAGATAAAGACCGGTCTTAAATATTTTCCCGAAATATAAACAAATTTGTTGTATTAAGGTAACTATGTTTAAAAACATTTTTTTTTTACTCGATAAAATATTGTTAATTTTACGTTCACACACAATCTTAAAAGCCACGTTATAACACACAACCCATGTATATTGTGCAATTGTGTTGGTAACGTCCCGTGCTGACACACACACTCACATTTAAAAATGGGAATTGTAGATTTTAAGTGTAAAAACGGTCGCGGATTTGTTATTTTTTAGCTTATCAACAGATTTAAATACATTTATTGATACAATAGACCTTATGCACGGCGTCATGCACGAGTAGGCACATTGTGGATCTATTGTCACATCATTTAAATATGAAAACCTGTCCTCTGTCATGGCTGCCGTGCATAAGGTCTATAAAAGTGCTTAATGCCTTGTTGCGTTTTTACAAATTGTGCGTCCGGTCTTGTGCTAGTTTATTACCCGTTACATGTACAGAGTTTCTGCATATACAAAAACTCCAACTCTAAAAAAACTACTTTCCATTTTCAAAGAGCACTCCAACCATATTTATAAACAACACACTAAATTCTTGTTTGGACGGAAAATCTAAACAATTACGCGTGAAAAAATACATTTCTTTTGGGGGGAATTTGTGACAACTTGACAAGTCTTAACAAAATTAATGTGCCCAAATATTTGGGCACATTTGCAAATCTTAATTACAAAATGACCACAAATACAGAAGGATTTGTAACATTTAAATTAATAGATATAAACAATTATCAGAATTACTGATCCTGTCAGTAATTCGAAGACCTGTTACACAATATAGCATCTTGTTAACAGATTTATTAGTGAACAAAAACTTACCCAATTTGTTAGTAATGCAAAGTGAATACTACAAGAATACTTAATAGTTTGTTCTGAAGGCGTTCCATCAAATATTAGCGATTGCCGTGCTGCTACCGGAGGGCGGAGAATCATCCAGTGAAGGGAGATCACCGGTGCCGTTATCGTGGGAATATTTCTTCCCTCTGGAAGGAGAAAAGCCGCAGACGAGTCCGCAGATCCAGCAGCCGAAACCGGCTCCGTTGGCCGGGATGGGGCGAGATTTGGTCCGAGTTTCAAGTGTTTTGACTTGGGCTTCGAGCTATGGTGGGAAAAAATTACCAAAAATTGTTATATTCAGTTTGACGTTGTACCGGTTATGCTCAAATTTTAAATAAAAAGTAATAAATGTTCCATTTTCTATAACTTTACATTGTTTCATAATGTTGACCTATATCACGCACTTATCCGGGAAACCCGCTCAAGGCGCCCCCTTTATCATAGGCTCCATACCATCTCAAATGTGCTCTTTGTTTATATATAAAGCGCCCTCTGTTAAAAATTGGTCGTCGTTGTGCGCGCGCATCCTGCTTTGCATAAATTCGGTTTGGTATTGTGTCAAAGGTCACATAATTCAGAGACGATTTGACATGCGACCTCATTCCTAAACCAAATTTATGCAGAACACGATGCGTGCGCATAACGCCGGGCATGTTTTGATTTATTGTGATGCCAGAGGGCACATCGTCTATACAGCCCCGGCTGCTTATCAGGCGCTCAATAGCTCAACATTCGCTACCCTCTCAGGTACCCATTTTTACTCCTGGGTGGCGAGATGCAATGCGTGGCTAAATGCCTTGCTCAGGGGCACATGTACCATAGTGGACCGGGCCGGGATTCGAACCCACAAAACATTAGAACTAACCACGGCATTGGCACTTGTGAACAGGCCTTAGTGAACACCCGTTGCCCGGTGTTACGTTATATAAGTAAGGTAGTTCATGTATGTACAATGTAAATGTATTCTAAATTGGGCAGATTCCACAGTTGGGTATCAGGCATCCCTACCTCCTGAATCCTATTTCTGAGTGTGTCATTCTCTGAAGCCATGCTGGTGTTAGTATTGTTGCTACTGACCGTCCTGGTCTTAATTTGCTTAGCTAGGCCCGTTCCGAATTGGGCTGGATCACCATCCGGGTACTTCACCACTGCAATTATCTGCCAAAGAATGTTTAAAGGTAACTAATATGCAAGATTAACTTTTGTCATGCGTCGTTGTACGTTGAATACTTGCGTGATTTGGCGAGAATAAACGCTTTTTTTCAGGTTTGTAAAGAATAATTCTGAACGTTTTTGAACGCAGGATAATCACACTCGGCTATACATTTTGCACAAAAGCTTCCCCTATTTTCTCCAACTTTCTGAAAAGTTTGTAATCCATGATTGTTTGGATTTGTTTTACATGTTGCTTGTTGTAAGCTGCAGCAGTTTGTCACAATTCCAGTTAGAATTCTTGTTTTTACTGAAATTTGTTCTTGGCTTGCGTGTTTCTGAAGTTACGTGCCGAAATAGCGCCCCCTTTGCGTTGAAAAACAAAATGATACCGTCCATTCATTTTACGTCAAAATGAACAGTAGTGATGTCTTTCTAAACAAATAATCCCACATTATGCAGCAAAAACGGTACATAAAGTTATTTTGCATTTCAGAGGCCATTTCAACTGTGCGAGTGCATGGTGTTTGCTATATCACACGTTAGCAGGCAGGGGCGGATCCGGGATTTTGAAAAGGGGGGGGGGGGGGGGGGGGGGCGTGAAATTTTTAAGCATGAAATGCTGATGACAATGAAATAGCGAGCGCGTATAGCGAGCGTGTATAGCGCGAAGCCCCAACGGCTTCTAGATGGATTCTATATGCTCCGTGGTGCGATCTGGGGCAATATTTAACCACTTTAAGCAGAAAAAGTGTGCAGAAAAAGTGGATTTATTTTATTTTATTTTATTTTTTATTTTTTGGAAAAGAGGGGGGGGGGGGGTCGTGCGCCCCCACGCCCCCCTGGACCCGCCCCTGGCAGGTTCATATCATGTAAGTATGACATGGCCTCTTGGTGGCGCCCTAGGTCTTTCCTTGCCAGAGTCCCTTGCACGACAAATTGGAGTCATGGGGGACGCCATTTTGTTTACTTACCAATGCGCGACTTAAAATTGGTACTCAAATACTCAACAAGAAAACCAAGAAAAGACATTAAGATTTATATTTTGTAGGATATTAAAATTTCTTTTTGATTAAAAACATTTTCGCCACCATAATGTGAAAAAATTATCTGTTCACATTATGGTGGCGACAAAATGGCGTCGCTGGACCTCATGTCGCAACTGAATGGACTTTCCTTGCCTTTGGAACGAAAATGACGAGTAGCGTGATGGTGGTGCAGAAGAGAATAATGCACGCTACGAATATGAATAAAACCTCTGGGTTGCCGCTGATAGCCACGCTTACTGCTACGCCAATTAGGCACAGGATGATGACGTTGTACACGCTGATCCCGATTAGCTTGCTGTCGTTTAGACCGGGAATGGTGACCTGAGGGGTCAAATCAAAAGTTAAAGGTCAGATTCAGGATGGTTTCGAAACAATGGTTCCCATTCCCGGCTTTGACTTGGAATATATCTTAGACAATAATTAAAGATGAATTTATATAAATGTGTGTGAACACGCATTTTTTTACAAGGGCGCCCTCATGTGAACAACATTAAGGTCATGACTACTGTGGTATCGTGGTTCTGTTTTCATGCAGTTATAGCCAAGGAACCAGCCTAAATAGGACAGTGGCTTTGCAAAATTTCTTTAAAGCATGGACAGTTTTTCATTGTTTTCTCGAAACGTAGACGAGGTACTGAGCTGACTTACACACAGCTTGGTTTTTATTATACACATCCTCAATCACACAGGGAGATAACAGCATTTGTACACAGTTTTCCAATCCTGTAATTATCGTTAAAGACTGGTGTACCTTTCTGGTTTCCCACGCCAAGAATGTTCCGAAGATGAGCAGCAGACCTTTGTACCCGTAGAGCGCCCCCAACCAGTAGATCTGAGTGTCACACGTGCAGTAGTGCACGTAAGGTTGGATTACGCGGTTGGGTATAACTGCGTCGGGCTGCAACAAAAAAATGGGGCAAAAAATACTCGTTTTGGGCCCGTAAACAGATGCCCATAAGCATAGTATAGCGTACGATTTGCATATCAAAATTAGTTTTGCGAACAGAGAAAATTCTGAAAGGAAATTTATTCATTTTTTAAAAATAATTTTAATTTTGATCTTCGCAGGCAAAAAGGCGTCAAGCAAGGCGCAAAAACAATTGTTTGATTTTCATACTTGATGGTTAAAAAGTTAAATATTTTCAGAAAAAAAAGTAATATACACCTTAAGGAGATGTCCACGATTTTTACCCAACTAAGCGATTTTATGTACACCTAGCACAGATATCCTCCTTAACTCATTTTTTTGGGCAGCGTGACATACTCTCACTGAGCTCTATTACATACACTGACATACGATCGCAATTGGCATTCTGTTGCCGGTTGGTGGCAGCAGACAGCTTTATCGACTAGGCAAAAAGGACATAACTGGACAGTTTGTCTTATATTAGCTCACGGAAATCATCTCGTAAACACACGTTTAAAGGCACAGGCTCGTCAGCAATGCGCGCGCACCAAATTCGTGCCACGAAATACGTAGCTCCATAGCAAAGGCATGGAGCTGCGTATTTCGTGGCACGAATTTGGCGCGTGCGCACTGCTGATGAGCCTTGCCTTTAAAGGAAAGTTTGATGTCCGTTTAATACTTAAAGATTTTTTCTTAAGAAATTCCTGGGAAAACTGATTTATTTCCGAGGAAAAATTACTAAAATTGACAGCTGTAAAAAAAAAAGAAGATAGCTCTGAAAAGGCTCTTTTAGTAAATCAGGCGTAACTCTTGATAGCAAGGGTCAATTTCAGTGATTCTTTCCCATGCGAGTAAAAATACATGCAAGAAACAGTTTATTGGTGAATCAAAAACAAAACACAGAGACAACCCACCTGTGGATAGAGATCTTCCGTTTGTATTTTCACGGGATCTATAACTTGCCATAGAGTTAGAATGATGACGTCGATAAGCAGTAGAACGAATACCATGATGAAAAGTTGACGGTCTGTCACAATCTGAAAAGATTTTAAAAATTGTCCTTAAGATAAGGATGCTTCGGGTCGACGCCATTTGGGACAACAACACAAGTCGGATCAACACCACCAGTCGGGTCGACACCACAAGTCGGGTCGACGACACCAGTTGGGTCATCATAAATACACAAAATTACACTGCTGTCCCTCACCCTTCGCTTAGGCGTTTTGAAGGCTGCTACTCGATGCACGCGCCACGTTTTGCTAAACATGGCCCCGAACGCTAGCACGAAACCCACCGAGAGAATCCAGGTCTTAATCTGAAACATGAACACAACAATTATTCACTTAGTTCCTAAACGGGCTTAAAATAGAGATTAAGCGTAATATAATCATGTTGGATGAACACGATTTTTTTATCAAAGTGTCTACCAATGACATGACTGATTTTCTGTGGTAAAACCCCCTGGAATAAGTGGCATTTGTTTTATACACAGACATATTAGAGCCTGCCAGACAGTCTGGACTTGCCCTGGAACATTTGCGTCAAGCTTTCACTACAGCCTAAACTTGCATACACCGTGTTTTTAGCTCTGTCTGAAAGGGGAACTTGTAGAATTTGGAATTTTTTGACCGAAAAGGTTAAAGGGGAGTTCACACTATCGCGGAAAAATCACACTGTTCCATTGGTTTGTACACAAACTGGTTTGCCGCTTGTTGAACTTTGACCGCGGTGCGCTGACCTTTCCAACGCGCAGCCAATGAGGTATCAGAGAAGCCCCAAGTTACCAGAGTGGAATTTTCTATTTTGGAATAATCGGCGATTGGGAGCTCATGCAATGCGGTGAGCGCAGCGCGAAAGTGTGATTTTTCCGCGATAGTGTGTATCCGCCTTAAGAGTATTATTAAAACATTACCACACTGAATTAAAGGCACAGGCTCGTCAGCAATGCGCGCCCGCCAAATGTGTGCCACGCAATACGCAGCTCCATAGCAAAGGCATGGAGCTGCGTGTTTCGAGCACGAATTTGGCGGGCGCGCATTGCTGACGAGCCTGTGCCTTTAACAAAGACAGACTTTTGAAAACAGTGTCTTACGTAACACATGACGCCAAAAACCTCTTTAGAAACCAGGTTGGTATCGAGGCCTCCAACCACGATGAAGAAGTAAATCAGAACGGCGCCGATTATGATCAGGTTGTTCAAATTCGGGCTGGACATTTTAACGTACCTATACAGCAAAGGAAAAATATACAGAATAATAACAGGAGTCTTATATTACTTGCAGGCAGATGGAACTCATCCCAGGAACAACAGCATTACATAACTAAAGAATAATGTTGATAAACTGCCTTGTAGAAATTTCAGCCACGTGGATGCAGTAATACTTCAGAAAACCTGAAAAATCCATGCATGGTTTTTGTGTGGAATGATAGTAAAAAATCGTTGGAAAACGATTTTTTAAAGCACCTTTATAGTAGGCAATTTCTTTCACAATGGTACCATTTTGCACAGGAAAAAACCATGTAGGCCTAATGTTTGTTATACCATTGCTAAAAAAAAAATGAAAGTGAAATGTTGGGTCACTGCAAATGATGTATTGGGGTTTTAACCATAAAGACCTCTTCTATTTCTCAAAAGCATCTTAAATCTACGATTGTACGTCCAATCTCAAAAACTTAAAGGGGCAGACGGATTTTGCTCACCTCTGTTCACGATATTTGATATTAAAAACCAGGAAGAAAATTGAAGCTGCGATGCAGAAAGCGACCACGCCGCATGCACTGAAGTAGATCACGGGGGTAACTCCTTGATAAACACGGATGGTCTCTATCACGATGATTGGGGTACGATCCAAGGGTGGACTACCGCCTATAAGTGTCAACATTTGGGACCAAATTGAAACCTGAATTATTTAGAGTTTGTTCAGATTTTTCCAGTAAATGGATTTCGTTCTGACTCATGTAAAATACCTCCATGGGAAGAAAACGGGAATTTGCAATCTCCAATTTGGATGTGGAAGCAAAAAGGGTTGGTGTAATCACTACACTGCTTTACGGAACCAGATAATAAGTTTACCAAACATCGGTGGTTTTAAATAAACTGCAGAATGATATTAACGAGAAAAATATGACTAATGATACGGCATCAAAATCTCAACACCCATGGGGAAAAAATGTGGGCTCACAAAATAATCTGATCTGGACACGTTCCTTTAAAAGATTCCAGAGCATTCTTTCGTAAAGACTAGGCCTATAGGGGGATTCTCCGGTGCCTCAAGCCGTCGGCTGCCAATGGCGCCACCCACCTATGTATCTCGATGTTTAGGTGTTTAGGTATCTCGATGTTAAGATACTTGTAAGCCTCACGTAATTCATCCTGTATGGATTGCAAATTGAAATCCTATAACCCCACAGGGTTTGTTGAAATTATAATTTGTTTTGCCCTACCCGACGTTACTTGATAGCAAATCGCATTCTCCTATAAAATAAAATAAACTGAAATTTAAAAAAAGACAAATTATTTTCCAATAAAATATTCTAAAAATTTGCCAGAAACATTCCACCACTGAATGGCGTAATGTGCGGAAGTTTACTGAACCCAGACCACATTGTACTACGCTTTGCAACTTCCGACTTCAAAGTGAAAAAAATCGATACAATAAAGATGTACTTTTGTAATCCTGAGCACAATGAACCGCCAACCATATCCGCACTCCCCACCCTTAAAAAGGGAGAAAAATCACATATACAATGCTCACCGCGGCTGCATAAAACGCTTTGAATCGCCAATAAAATGGCTGTTTTTTTTATCCCCGCTCGATAATCAAATTACGAAATAAACTGGCAGTCTTTGAGACTTTTTCGTCGGTTTTTCTTTATTAAATTAGCTAAAGAATTATAGAATTCACTTTCTTTGCGAAAATCAAAGCGCCAAACGGCAATGTAATTATGTGACTAGTTGGATTTCAGCATTGCATTGGTGGAAGTCACGACTATAAGTGATTTCTAAAATCTTGTTTGTTAAATTGTTTAAAATCAGTAAAAATCCACGACTGGCGTAGGCCTAAATCTGACAAAATCGCACCTGGCCATTCGATTTCGTCCCGCCATTCCAGTGTGTCGTCCCACGCACTGTATAAGGCAACCTGTTTTTCCTTGAACTCTGCAAAAGTTTAACATAAAAGGAGGAAAGTTTTATCTTCAGCGTGTTTGTTTTCCCCCTGATGTTTTGAGTTTTTCGTGTGGGTATTTAGAGGGATCTTTGGAGGGCCCCTGAAATGCTAAATGAGTTTATACACGTGGCCTTTGCTTCATAGATTATTTGTTGAGATAAATACATTACATCAAAACATTCGGTTTGAGCATTTAAAATAAATAAAAGATAAAAATCTTTCAACTTGGGGGCACGTCACTTCAGAAAAAGTCGAGAAAAACAAAAAGGTTTCAAACTAGAATTGTGGCAAACTGCCATTTTTTTCCATGGCTTACAATATGGCAGCATGTAAAACAAAGCTAAACAATGTCATGTATTTTCTAATTTACTTAACATTATTTCAATGTCAACATTTCAGTTGAAATACTGAAAATTCTTCAGATTATAAAAAAAGCACAATTATTTCATACTTAATAACGTATGAAACAAAACATAATGTTTTTAAAGTCAGTAAATCGTAAATATTTCACAGTAGACCTACGACGTACCTGCACGAACTCGGCAGACGAACGGCAGTGCTTCGTTGCAGTCTGTCGTCTGCAATTTCCCGCCATTTTGAAAATCGAGGACCACGCATGCGCCGCTCTCGGTGACGTCTTTAGAGCTGCCCGGCGGGATCCAAGACCCATTCCCCTCGTTTTTAATGGGTGGTGATGCGGTTACCAGCCTAATTTTCAAATATAGATTAAAAGACCAGTAAATATATTTTGCAGTTAACAGAATTGTGTTAAATTATTTAATTCCATCTACATAAACCTCAAACTTATTAGGCCTATATGGGATAACCATCGTGTACTATGCAATTCTTTGGTCAAATTTGTTCAAAATATTGGACCGATGAAACTAATAATGAAACAAATCTGATGACAGACTATATCGAGTCTACTACAATACTGCAGGACATGTCTTTTGACAATGAGCATAGGCACCCTATCTTTTGATTCAACCAAGATGGCGGACGTGGTGAACTTTTTTTTCTGCACAAATGAGTTTTTTACTTTTATTTCTGTATCCCACAGACAGTTTGCCACTTATTTACAGTTATACACTTACCATTTTCTCGGTAAAGTTTCGGACTCCGAAATGTTGACGAGGAATTCGTGTTCGTGTTTTGCCTCGAAGTGAGCGAGCAAAGCACCAGGAATGGACCGGGCACAGAAGGCGCTTGCCCCGGCGGTATTTAGCGCTGGCTCCGCTACCAACTTGAAACACGTTGAGTGGTATTTTCGCCAACCGTCAACGCAGGAACCTCAAGGAATTTTTTTCAAGAAATGACGATTAAAACACAAATTCTGGACTTTGGTGCACACTTCCAGTCAGGACTGCTAGTTTTTAAGCCCAATGTCGTCGAGAGTCTATTAACTGAACAAAAGGACTGTAATTCAAAATGAAAGAATTTTGAAATCACCAATTCCAAAATCGAACATTTTTCGGTTATGCTGGTATCGCGCAATTTCTCGTCGTAGCCATTTTTTTTCAAACACGGCCCTGCCCAGTCACTTGTTTTTTTATATTTATTTATCGAGTCGATCGATCATTACTCATTTATATTTCTACACAAATTACGAGGGTGTTTTTTGTTGACTAATGTGCATGAAATTGGAAAATACATTGGCACACCGAAACAAAGAAAATTGATGAAATAGACACCGGGTTTATCGCATATTAAGCGAAATTAGCATAAATGGTAAGAATTAATTTCGTATTCTCCATAGCTATTTTGATTCTTGTTCAAACAAACCCCCCAAAAATAACATTATTTTCTCTTATAATTCCCTTTCCGCGTTCAATTTTGCCTCCCAAAAATGTGTTTTAAAATATTTAAATATTTCTTTTTTTTTACCTTGAAGTTGCTCAATCTGCGTGATTCCAACTCTGTCGCCTTGCTTAAACGCCACCGGTCCCTGGTAAAGTCCACAAAATATACACGATTTAAAAATGATTTTAAAAAGAAATAAAAGAAATGCACTCTGACCGAAAGATCGAGAAGGCTGAAAGATGTAGCTTATTTTATCGGTCAGTAACGTGTATGACCACCTCCTGTAGCAAGGCCGACTGTACCAGTTTCCGTAAGAGCCACTGAGGCAGGGTGCGCCACCCTGCCTGAAGTGCCTCCCTGAGCTCATGCACTTCCGATACTATATGGGAGACGCGTATGGCTAATTAATCCACAAAGGTTTAAAGCAGTTTAAAACCCATTGAAATTGATCCGGACAAAATGGGGACACTCATACAATTAATGTAGGCCTACAGGGCATCGCTGCAATTTTCATTGTTTGTGAAGTTCGTATCCACTATTAAGGGGGTCATATTTCTTGTTCTATGTATAACAATAATGTCCGAGATGCACTTAATTTTTTAACACGAAGTATTTGGTTTCTAGGGTATACTTTAGTCGATATACTTAAAACAAAATCGGGGAAAAGGGCGCAACATGCAGTACTATGAATACCCAATGACGCCAAAGCCAGAACCCAAGGCTATAGTTTTGAAAATGCCAGTACCAGAGCACGTGATGTGACTCAACCAAATCGAACAAAGTTGTGCCGTCCAAAGGAAATAGACAATCAAAACACATCACCACACCTGGTATGCTTATATTTACAATCAGAAAACGATAAAAGATAAATATTTCTTTACGCACTGGCAAAAAAAAAAAAAAATTAAAAACCAACTCCCCGGGAAACCAATTTATTTTCAATTGTGGCAATATTTTCCCCGTGTCAAGCACACACAATTTCGTAACCAATTTTTTCGCCTGTTGCGGGTCCGCCGTATTGTGCGTCCTTGACGGTAATTGGACGACTTCTGCCATACATCTGGGATCGAGGGTGATTGTACGTTCCCCCGGGTGCGACATCAACGCATTTGGGACTAATAAGCCATTCCAATTACCGACTTGTTTCCGAGTCTATACCTTGAAGTAGCCGTTCCTATGTTTTGTGGTGAAAAATTAATCAAAACCCTGCGGACGCTTGGCAATTTAATTTTCCAATCTTCGCATTTTCACCCTTGAAATTTTTATATTCCCGTATTATTTTGTTTTTACACAAAATGGACCCTTAAAACGTATACTAATCTCATTTTAAAGAAGCATGTCCAGATCACATTTTGAGCAATTCATTTGGGAGATCTTGAGATTTCTTTTCTCAAGGAGTATTCAGAGAACAGTCTGTCCTTATGAAACACGGCGAAAGAGCTTACGGGTTTTGCAAAATGAGAAACCGTGAAATAGACGAAATCTTAGCTTTGGTTATATAAATACGATTGTTTCAAAATTGAATTAAAATTTGTATTCAATTTCGTAACCCTATAACATATAAACTATTTTTAATATATCAGTTATTTCGCAAGTTTCATGAAATGTCTTAAGTGTTGAGCATTAACCAAGCTTATGGACCGATTTCCCATTTGAGTGGACCATTGACGTCATCGTGACAAAAAGCTATATAGGATGTCATAACAAAAATAAATACACATCAGTTTCACTGACGCGTGCTTTGAAAAATCGGTTTTTCGTCCACGAACTCAAAGATCCCACACCTGGCTTAAATCGTGCGTAAATAAATATAATAAGCAGGGTAGTTCCCTGACGTCAAATGGGAGATATACACCAGGTGATTTTACACTTGATTTCACCAAAAGGCCAATGCTAGTTAATTTGGTCTCCGTCGACCGTATACTATTTCGCTCCAGTGTCAAAAGCAAAAAATCGTATTTCAGTTTATACAGTCAACCAAGAGAACCCATAAACACTTAAGGCGGATTCACACTATCGCGGAAAAATCACACTGTTCCATTGGTTTGTACACAAACTGGTTTTCCGATTGTGCGCGGCCTATCGCGACGCGCAAAACGTTTTGAGCTGGGTCAAAGTTCAAATTTGTTGAACTTTGACCGCGGTGCGCTGACCTTTCCAACGCGCAGCCAATGAGGTATCAGAGAAGCCCCAAGTTACCAGAGTGGAATTTTCTATTTTGGAATAATCGGCGATTGGGAGCTCATGCAATGCGGTGAGCGCAGCGCGAAAGTGTGATTTTTCCGCGATAGTGTGAATCCGCCTTTAGGCTCGTATCCCGACCTGCTGGGGATGCTCGCCCATCAGGTCTAGGGAATAACGGTGAGAGCTCATCGTTGATTGGTTGAGGCCCGCACCGAATTTCGGTGCGGGATCCCTGCGAAAGTTTGGCTCATTATCATACAAGCACCGCGGGTAAAGCTCTAGTCTTTGTGAAAGACGGTCTAACGTTGCTTGGTTCGTGTGGACAGGGAACTAGTTTATGCGCCGTACGTGCGGTCGATATCGCACTGTGTGGACAGGGAACTAGTTTTTGTCTTACAGACAGAACCCAGATAGCGCATAAACTAGTACCCTGTCCACACGGTGCAATGTCGACCGCGCACGGACACGAACCAAGCAACGTAAGACAGTCTTTCACAAAGACTAGTAAAGCTCAGAAGGCTGCACACAAATCAGTACTATAACACACCCCGAATGGTCTTTACAAGAAACATGACACGTACCTTCTTCGCCCACATTACATTACAGGTTCCTATTTAGTAGCTGGCACTTCTCTATGACGTTGTCCTCGTCAAACACGAAGAATTCCCTCCCAATCTCGGTCAAATTCAATCACAACAGGTACCGCATAGCATTTGAAACACTGACGTCGGAGTCTAGTAGCTGCACTGTATATAGCGCCGTGCCGCGTCATATAGCACGATCTTTTGGCACCCGACTACGCGCTCTGTTATGGCAACACGACTCATTTGATCGCATGACCAATAGCAGTGCACGTACCATCAACGACGGCTCACGAATGGGTAATGACGTTCAACCTATCAGCGATGAGCTTTCACCTTGATTCCCCAAACCTGATATGCGAGCATCCCCAGCAGGTCGGGGTACTAGACTAATATACATGTAGGCCTACATACACTATAATACTCACAATAACTTAGGGATATCGTGGGGTGTACGCAGATATTGAGAGTATGCATTCCGCTTATTATTATTATTATTATTATGATTTCTTTCTGGTATTCATACCAAGGATTCCTCAATAGTGCTCATTGCACTGTCACTCGTAAGCGTGAGGAAACCCATGAAGAATTATAATGATTTTGTATATGATTAGACAATTTTGTATCTCATCACAGGAATAGGTGAAAACAGTCATTTAAAAAAACAACAAAAAACATACCAATATCCCTATAACTTATTGCGAGTAGTGTAAGCAAAGCATGGCGTCATTATTACGTCATCATGTCTTAGACCTATTAAATGTTTAAGCGGAACTTACAGAAACGCCATCAAACTCGGTTTCGGTCAGAAGCGCAAAAAACAACTCTCTCATTTCGCTATCTTCGTATGTGAAATCCTCCAGGCGCTTCACACTTCCGTCCGAAAACCTGCCGTTGTATAGAGAGAACAAAAACCTAATCAGAAATGTACCCATTAATAAAAATCACTCGCGCGTAAATCCCATATAATTCATCAGTTGTTAACGATCATACAAGCCTTTACTATAAATGAGATGGATTTCGCTGGAGAATCTTGGCAAGTCGCCAAATCAATTTCGCTCAAATAAATGTTGACGCACGCGAAATGACGATACACATTCTTTTGAGATTATTGTATCAGTGCGTTTCATCACACAGTGAAATTTCAGAAAGGAACTAACGATTTTTTTGACAATATTCTAATACGATGTATTTTGGTATGTATTTTGGCATTCTTGTAATTTGTTTACTTACGTTAATTTTGCTTTGTCAAAAACTCTGGAGTATACGTTTCTCAAAGAGGACTTAGCGGTGAAAAAAATAAGGTTTTAAAGATATGAGTTGTCTATTATAAGGAAAACCAAGTTGCGTCTTAAAGATTGATAACAAGATTGGAAAACTGTTACAAACGGCGTTATCTCCATGTGTGATTGAGGATGTGTATGATAAAAACCAACCTGTGTATAAGTCAGCTCAGTACCTCATCTACGTTCCAAGAAAACTATGAAAAACTGTGTTCTTGCTTTCAAGAAATTGTGCGAGGCCACCGTCCTGTTTAGGTGGTTCCCTGGCTATACTGCACGGAAACCAAGTCCATAATACCACCGTAGTCAGGGGCCTATACGAACCTATAATGTAGGTTACTAGTACATGATAAACAATGAGCTCCCTTTATTGCATGTATTCTTTATCGCATGGCTTTCCGTGTGTAATTGAGTTTAAAATAGCGTCTTTTGCTGCATGTAGTTTAGATTTTGCAATTTTCGTGACTTCGAGGATGAGTTTGAGGATGAGTTTAAGGATGAGTTTGGTGAGGACTTCGCGGATAGCTTCAGGCAGGTTACCCTGGTAAAAATGTGTCTGCATGCGAATTTATATCAATTTATCTTCAATTTACACCCTTTTCTTCTGTAAAGATATCATCTCCGGTGGAATGATTGCACTGTACAATTAGAACCATATCTTCCATTTGAGTGATTTCTTTCTTCAAACGGTTGATTAATTTTTTTGCAAATCCTGTGTACGGTCTATAAAGAAAGTAAATTATTGCCGTTTCCCACCTGAGCCCAATTTGATAAAAGAAATTCCGGCCCAATGTGCTCATTATCCCCGCGTCAACGGATGTCAACGTTTCCTAAATTGTGACTCTTTTTCCCGTATAACCCCGGACCTAGAGCATGCCGCAGGTGCGGTTATATTGCTCGATAGCTTATTGCCAATTTGGGGAAATCAAGCAAATTTTGATTTTCTCCCCCCAAATTTTCTATGATGGCGTACAAAACATCTCTTATGACTTATGACGTACATTTTTGACGCACACTTAGAGGGTTGATTCATACTGAGCCTTTTCGCGCGTAAATTCGACGGGCGTCGCTTCGAGAAACTGCGGCGTGGCGGGAATTTGGAATGAAATGATGCACTAAAATTCACAGAATCACAAAAGCACTTTCCGCTCAAGTTGATTCTGTGATTTTTGTGCATCATTTTCACTCTAAATTCCCTCCACATCGCTTTTTCTCAAAGCGATGCGCGTTAAATTTTACGCGCGAAAAAGCTCAGTGTGAATGGAATCCACCCAAAGCATGGTGTTTTTGATAGAAAGCTGGGGGGTCCAACAAACGCGCGTCCCAGGGTAAAGACGCGGAAAATGGCTTTGAAGCCCTCTAGCTTCTTACAAAATATTTGCAGAATATGTGATATAATGAGGCCCCTTGCATACGCCGCCGCAATTTTCAGACAATTATTTCCAATACCTTTTCGTTTTGAGCACATGCACAGCCTTATCAAACGCCAACGCAGCCGCCCAGGCCGCGTCATATGCGAACGTCCCAAGGCTATTCCACAGGTACCCGCGATTCTCCGTCCAATTCATGCGGTCCAGGTACAGCGACTGGTACTCCGCTGGGGTCTATCACGAATATAAAAAAACAAGAAACTCATTTTATAGTTTAATGACCCTTAGGCCGTTGACCACCTGCCGAAGAATAAAACCGCATTACGGAGCAATTTAGAGTACAAGCGCGGAAATTACCTTTGTTCAACAAAAATGTTACGCGTTTCAAACTTAATGAAAATGCGTACTCTTGGATCAAATACTGGTGGCAATTTCAAAAATTTCAACTTGTAAACATCGACAATTACATTAAACGGCTAATACATGCGATTTGAAAAAGGTGAACTATCAAATTTAATAAACTTGGTCTTAATAAGCTTGCTATTTTGCCAATTTTGTACAAATTTGTTGCTGACTTTGTTTCCCGAAGGACATTCTAGAAGTTTGCCTTGCGTTTGCTTTAAAGATCCAAAATACATTTTTCGAATAAAAGGTTTCTGTTGGTCCGTTCTCAAGTTTTTAAACTCAAATATGAGTGCGGTTTTTGTAAAGTGGTATATTTGCGATTAGTCGCTTTGAGAAAAAAAGCGGCGTGAAGGGAATTTGGTGTAAATCGACCCACTGAAAATCACTAAAGAAAATTTTCCGCAGCAAAGGCATGGAGCTGCGTATTTCGTGGCACGAATTTGGCGCGAGCGCATTGCTGACGAGTCTGTGCCTTTAATTGTGTTTTTTCATTGTGTCGTTTGACTCCAAATTCCTTCCACACCGATTCTTCTCAAAGCGACGTGCGTCAAATTGACCCGCGTAATGTGCGAAAAGGGCTCGTGTGAATCAAGCCTAACTCAAAAAATTGTACAAAGAATAGTTAATTTTGACCATGTGGAAACATACTGACCATGAGACAATTTAACAAACTTTACTGAGCTATATGGCCTTTCACTATCAGATTTTTGTCTGACAGATAATTGTTTAATGTTGTTTGACTTTGTCTGAAGACTTCGTCCACACTATCAGACAAGTCTGATTAATAATGATTGATTACTACATTTCTATTGCGCACATGGTTCCATATGAGCATGTTCACATGCGCTGTGCATTATTATGAGTTTACAGAAGCTTACAAGTATTTTCCACCTAAACATCGAGATACATACAGTTGAAGTCAGAAGTATAAATGCAACTGTAGGCAACCAAGTGTTAAAACTGGTGTGCTTACACCATTTTTGTAACAGTCTTTACTAAAGTCGTGATTTTGTGGAATTCCTCACATGCATGCAGTACTTAAAAACATAGCTTGTACACCTTGCAATGGTTCGGGTAGTCCTGTTTACCATTTTGGGTGATGATGGTAGTGGTGTACATGTATTTATACTTCTGACTTCAACTGTAGGTGGGTGGCGCCATTGGCAGCCGACAGCCATGCAGAGACACCGAGGAATCCCCTTTTACTCTTCACGAAAAAACACACTGGACCAACGGCTTTACATCCCTACCTTGCTCAAAGGCACAGGTACCATGGCCGGGTATCGAACCCGCAACCCCAAGTTTTCACCCGAGTATTGCGAGTCAACGACCCAAACCACTCGGCCACGGTACGCCACCCTGATGATGTTTAATTATTTTGTTCAATCATGTGGCCACTCAAAGGTCACATGTTATCAAACTGTCCATTGATTGGCTATTGTCTGTCTAAACTGAATTTTAGCAGACAAGTATAATCGTGTCCGACAGTGTCTGATGGTGTTTGACGTGCAGTCCACACTGTCAGATTTTTGTGTGTGACACGACAGACAGATCTGAACTTAGGCGGTCCAAAAAAAGAAAAACCACAGAAACTAGAAGTCAACCCTAGACAATGCTTACGATTCCTGCTACTGTGGGTTTGTCCGACGTGCTGAGTGGGAGGCTTTCTGTGGATATGTACTGGACGCCCTCTACGGCCAATCGCAGCTCACGCATCGAGCACGTGATCGTGTCATCCTTCTCCAACCACCATTTGTCAATGTACCAACCAATCAGCATCCACACGTAGTCGGGTCCCGTCATGCCCTGCTTGTAGGCCTATGTATAGGAGGAGAGATACCAGACCAGAGACGTTGATTTTGTATGTCAACAGTCTGGCTGATTTATGTCATTCTCTCCTACGGTGTTGATTCTGTGTCACACCTGCCGTTTGTGCCACATAGGAACAAACATTTAGTCTGTCCATCAGGACACTAAACGTGTTTACATTTTATAAGATCATTGTTTGAAAACAGTTTTCGCGGAAAGGGTTGAAACGCACGAATATTCTCGCGGCAAAAAAAGATTATATACGAGTGTCGAACCCACCTCACACAGAACGCGGCGTGCTTTCCTGGCGTACATATTACCAATGATGATTTTGGCGTCTTGGTTCTGAAAATGAATAGAATTTACAACATTTTAAAACCACATAAAATGACAGGGGCCAATTTCATAAAGCTGTTTAGCAGAAAGATTTGCTTAATCCACAAATTCGTTAGCTTTATTTTAAAATGGGTTAATAGTCGTCAGAATTATATCAACTTGTGTTTATAGCAAGAATAGCAGAACATTAGTCAATAATGTAATATACATCACATACGATTTTGACTGAAAACCCATTTTTATAAAGCAAACAAATTGGGGAGTTTTTCTAAACAGCTTTACAAAATTGGCCCCCATGTGTACTTATAACAAATTACTGTATTTGCCTTGAAAACTTCCCTACCACGTTAAATCCACAATGACGTAAACGTATGTAGGGAGGTAGGCCCGCTTCAAACGTCACGCTTATGCCGTGTCGAATTAAATTAAACTTGGCACGGCAGTGGCTTCAAACTTAAACAGCTAGAATACCCCCTTGACGAAAATCCAGCATTTCGGCTTTTTTCGATAGTCCAAACATCCCTCTTGCCGACGTGGATTTTTTATTTTTTAATTGTCGGTTTTAAGTGGATAAATTGCAAGCAAAAGTGCGCTTTTCGAAAATGAGATTTTCGCGATTTCTGAAACGCTCATTAGGTATTCATGATATGCGCGTGACCCCGTGACGCAATCCTGAGAAAGAGAAGTCGACACGATTGTTAGCTCCATACGTTTACACGCAAAAAACTTGGAAAACCGTCTCTGTTAGATGGTGTTTTTTGAAGAATTTTGTTGGTCCAAAAAGCCAGAGATATGCCCAGTAGCTGCGTGATTGTATGTTTTACCAGACACTATGAAAAACAAAGAGCAGAAAGATTTTCTTTTCTATTACCAAGCGAGAGAAAAATGAGTCGCTCATTCTATAACTTGTACGGCCGATGTTCAAACGCGTACGTACGCCCGCACCATGCTGTATACAGACCCGCTGTGAATGCCGTTCGTTCCCGGCCGTGACAAAACATCCTCGGCGTCGCAATGCACCAGTATTTACTTCAAAAGAGCTTCACTGAGAGCCACAATTTCATCGTTTTTTCACAAAACAGGTAATAGTAGATTGTTGTCATATTACATGAAGTGTTTTTCACGTTTGTATTTTGAATTACAAGGACAAAACAGGCATGATAAACATTCACTTCGTGTATTTTCCATTCAATACTGCACAGACCGTTTTGTATGTTTCTCAGGATGACGTCAAAACCCTGTTGATAAACAAGCCGAATGACCTCGAGCGTTTGAGAATTTGGGTGAAGAGGGTCGGAACTGCTTTACGTTTTAAGCAAAAGCCTGTCGATTTTTTGTGAAAAACAAGTTGTGACGGTGTTGTAGACACATACACCTCCATGATAAACAGAAAAACTAAAAAAATGTGGAAGGGGGGATTCTAGCTGTTTAATTGCAAACTCCCAGTCGAGCTTAAATACATCCAACATGGCGGACGAGTATTGTGCACGTCATGGCGTTGTGCACGTGCGTTTTCCATTCTGTCCATTGTACGTCGCCATTTTATTGTTTTGATGCACTTGTTTGTTGGTTATTTCTTTACTCACATACGCGCTGCGAGCATGCGCATTCCTAGTTGTGAACAAAATTGCGGACCAACTTCGAACTGGAATTAAATTCGACACGGCAGAAGCACGACGTTTGAAGCCGAGCCGTGCATGCCAGTGCCGCACTAAATTGAGTTAGCACGGCAGACCCTGTCAAGCTAAATTTTTCTGCCGTGCCGAATTCATTTTGCCGAGCAAAATGGCTTCAAACGTCGTGCTTGTGCCGTGTCGAATTTTAAAAATCAAGTTGAATTTAATTCGACACGGCATAAGCGCGACGTTTGAAGCGGACCTACGATGCACGTAAACGCGAAACGGCTTGAGCAGTGGTCATATCTTTAGGAGGTCTCAGAGCCCAAGTTCGAATTTTGGTCACGGCAAAAGAGTTATCTTGCCACGAAAGTCACATAAGTTAATTTTTGTTTTCGTCGGTTATACGGTTTCCTCAAAGCAACGACCAAGTGCTCAAAGCATTTCGCGTTCACGTTTGCGTTTTACGCGCACCCAAACCTCCGTATTGTATAGGCGTATTATTTATTCAGTTATTTGCACCATGGAGGTAGGAAAATGCAACGACGGAGAAATGCATCCCGCGGCCCGAGATGAAAAGACATTGTTCCAGCGCTCCACTCATCTTAAATAATGCGGCCATAGAATAGATGACATACATACTATACAAAGGAATATACTGTCTGAAATGTACGTTAGGGGACATTCTTAGAATTGCAGTATAAAATACAGTCCTTAAATCTAGCGCTATCAAATCATACAATGTTCGACTACAGATTATTTGCACACCATGAAATTACAAATTGTAGTAAATTCCACCAAGCATTTGAGATTTCTTTATACACATTAGAGGAGCGTGTCCAGATCACATTCTAACCCCTTATTTTTCCCATGGATGTTGAGATTTTGATGCCGTATCATTTATTGTATTTTTCTCATTTACCGTTCTAAAATATCGCGTTCTCAATCCGTATTTTTTAAAAAGATATCGTCAAAAAAAAAACACCGATGTTTCGTAAACTAATTTATCTAGTTCCATAAAAACAGTGCAGTGATTACCCCAACCGTTTTGCTTCCACATTCAAACTGAAGATTGCAAATTTTCTGTTTTCTCCAAATGAATATTATTTTAAGGAGGTATTTTATGATTATATACCCGAGATTGTTACGTTAAAACAAAATCAATTTTTCTGAACACTCTCCTTTAAATATAGCGCTATCAAAGGAAAATGTGTTCGATTATAGATTATTTTTACGTAATCTGCATGCCGAGCAAGCGTTTGAGATGTCTTATACACATTACCTATGGTCTACAGACAACATTTTCAACAAATATAGGCCGCATATGGGTCTTTCTATAAATTAGGGGTCCAAAAGTGTGACATTTAGTGTCCCCCGTTACACCTGATACGTGTTATTTTTCGTACAAAAATCATTAAAATGGCTCTTAAACCATTTTGTATTTATTGTACTTTATGTACTCACTCTTTGAGATGGAAAGTATTTAAAGAATGAGTCCTGAATTTACAAAAACGAGATGTAAAATGTAACGGGGGACACCAACAGTGGACCCCTAATTTATAGAAAGACGGGATGATTAAAACATTCTATAGGTTGACCAAATAATGGCGGCCTCTTTCCTGTTGTACATTTACTCGCACAATGCGCGTCTCCATCAAATTTGTCCTTGTGGAAAATACTACTACAGCCACTTCTTTTAAAGGCCCTGTAGATGATCTGTTTTTGAGCGATTCTGCGAATAAAACCATTATAAATCAAAAGAAAGACATCAACAAACTCATCCGAAGAAATTTCAGCTTTGTCAAATGTACCACGTTTAAAAAAAACATGAAAATCCATATGCTTTTTCCTGGTCTTGGCGGCGTGTTTCAAATATTCGTTCTCAGTTGATCGGGTAGTATGTGGCTTGCGTCATGCACTCTGTGGCGCACATACTGCCTGTGCGCGCGATCCATAAAAATGCATCGAATTGGAAGACGCACACGCAGTACACAGCGCCCATGCATTTTGGACCGCGTAGATGCGAACCAAAAATAAGTAAATCGTTTGCAAACGATCTAAATAATTTCATCTTTACGGATTATTTTCTGGTAAATTATATCATTTTGAGCGAAAACCTTTCATTGGGTAGTTGCTATTAATTCAATCTTTCCTTTCAGAACTTTTCCCCTGTAAACTCGTTGATTAATTTTTGGGGTCATTGCAAATGATCCACTGGCCTTTAACCTGTGCACGAAGTCTATGACTCATTATAAAAGATTGTTAAGTCTTTAGAAGTGAGAAATGATGCATTTATTCCAAGTGTGGAATTAAAACTAACACCTTGGTGTTAAATGTTAACACCAGTCTTGGTATCTACATAAGACAACACCACTGGTGTTAATTTAACACCACAGTTTTTGCAGTGTTTTTACCATCGCATCAACTCTTTCCGTTCATCATATGCCAAGAAAAGAAAAAGTGCATGATTTGCCACAGATTTCTTCTTATGGTCGCAAAAACACGACCTAGCCTGCGCGACTTTTTCCCAGAATGGGTCACAGTATACTCTATAGCGAACGTTTTACACTGCAAAAAATGGGGTGTTAAAATCTACACCACTGGTGTAAAATTTGATTCTTCGTTGGTATCCATTTTGGGCAAGGATTTGGGTGTTAAGTAACACCAATTGGGGAATCAATATTTTTTAACACCAAGAAGAGTGTTAAACTTTAACACCTCCATCCGGTGTCAATGTATTCTTCTTGGTGTTTATTTTGGGCAAGAATTTTGGTGTTAATTGACACCTGAATGTGGAATTAAATTGTGTAACACCTATACAGTTGATTTATTCTTACAGAGTTAGAAGCCGACAGCACCAATTGGTGTGAAATGGGAGAACCACTTTAAAATAAAACACGCTCTGGTTTTTAATTTAACACCCATGGTGTAAATTAACACCAGCATTTGGTGTTAAAATATTTTAACACTGATCTGTTCGTGGTGGAACAGTAATGAAATTGGCAAAATACCATTACTTTCATCATGTTTGTTAATGATTTCTTCACATCCCCGTAAGGAGTAATGATGATATCATAGAAGAAAAAAAATTCAGATAGTCTAGCCATAAGTACAACGTGGTGATTACGGGTTTGTATGCTCAAACGCGGTAAAATGATCAGAAACGCCTGTAGCCAATCAAATAGCTGGATTTCCGCGCATGCTCTCTTAGCATTATTTTGTAACACCAAAACATTTTTTTGGCAGTGAACACGTGACCGACATCCCATAATTTTCTCGAAATCAACCAATGGGATTAGAATACTAAGCGTCATGCATTGTGATCATGCGCAGTTTATCAAGTTTAACACCATGCAAATTCTACACCAATTTTTCTGCTGTTAATCTATTACACCGGTGTTCGTTTGACACAAATGTAACACCCAAAGAATTAAAAAACCTTGGTGTTAGAAATTTAACACCGCATTTTTTGCAGTGTAAACAGAGCATCGTCATGCCTGGGGCAAGATGGCGGACATACGCTTTATTCAGTGAGTCACTATGTGTGCAGTCCATTGTTTTTAGATCAGTGATTTTTACCTTTAGGTTCTCTATCTGGTTTTTCGGATCCTCGGCGAAGCTTTCCGACGAGATAATGGTGATATTGGCCGCTTTTAGTGATGTCAGCAGGTCGTCAATAGCCTGATGAAAAGAAATATATGCACAGAGCCGAATTGGAACATTTTACTCACGAAAACCACACGTGAAATTTCATGTTATACGCCATGTTGGCAGCGCAACTGCAGATGCGCAGTAAAATTATACAACAGAGACCCGGCCGTGACTCGCGAGGTCGACAGTGGTGTTTTCACAATCCACTGTTCTCTTCAAGGTTAATTAATAGGTCTATAATTACAGTTTTTACTGATTCTTGCAAATAACGGCATACATTATCTAAAGAAGAATGTTGGTGAACAAGCCTGCAAATATTTCAATTACATAGACAATGGCTTCAGAAAACCTTTCAAATCCACGCGTGTTTTCTGTATTAAGTGAATTATATGGTAAAAATGTGTGTGCGCACACTACTTTTTTAACCACCTTCAGTTGTTAATATGTGAAGTTTGTTACCATTGCTATCAACATTGAGCAGCTTATTTTTGTTCCGTTTTTTTTAAAACCGAAAATGGACTTTAATTTACCAGTGAAAACACTTCGTGATTTTCATGAATAGTGGCGACGCGTTTCCAGCCGAACTCTCGCATCAGGCGAATTCTCGCGGTGTTGAACGCGGCGTCCGGCATGTAGGTGCGGTAGAAAAATGGGTATTTTTCCCGGTTCGACAGACCTGGCGAAGCCGCGGACGGAGAAATCTGCGGCAAAGAAAAGAAAGAAGATTTAATCTTGTGGATTTTAATCTTCTCAATTCAATTTGTAATCTTTTTACCCTAAAAAGGAAGGAAAAATCCTTCGAGATTTATACGTATTAGCCTACCTATATTTCTTTCAACTCTTAAGTTGAATTTTTAGTCTTAAAAAAAATGTAATTTACAATAAATATAATTTAATGTGCAATGCACTCTACTGCAAAGAACATTGAACTGTTCAATTATTCAGTCTGAAAGACTGTAATTTCGCTACCTATTGAAGTCTTATTAGTTTTGGGTTTGTGCATTTTAAGAGAGGTTGTATCGAGACTACTGTTGTGCAGCCGCAAAAGTCTGTCAGAACGCTAAATGAAAACAAATTGCGCTAACATTTCAGTTCATGCTCTTACGCAGTGCATTTTGGGATTTAGGACACTTTTTTGCAACGAGCGGCTGTCTTGCTTTCAACCTCCATTTTCAACCTCATTTTTCACAATTCTCAAGTGACCCATTTTATTGTGGGGACTGCTTGAGGTCGAGTGCAGTGATGTAACATTTTATCTGTCAATTACGTGTATATGACCACCTCTTGTCGCAAGGCCGACTGCACCAGCCTCTGTACTACAAGAGCCGCTGAGGCAGGGTGTGCCACTCTACTTCAAGTGCCACTGTATAGAGAGGTCAGTGCCTTCAAAGTGCCAATTAATGTTTTTGACCTGTGACGTCATTCGAAAGAGGGGCGTAGCCTGCATAATTAACTTACTGCGATCAGGTTCCAGTAGTGGGCGGTGCCAGACATGATTTGGGAGGCGGGGGAACAGGGCGCCCCAAGAATCATCGTTTTGATTGGTTGACGGTAGAGTTGGTCGAAAAACACACTGGTTGCCAGGCCTGGCTCACACTGTATATACACAGAGAAAATAGCATACAAGTTTATTAAACTGTTATGCCCCCAATTCTTCACCTTTAAATGGAGGTACAGTATGGTAAGTCCATCATACTATGCTGTTGTTGCTACGTGGTGCACGCCAATGCCTAGCAACCAATAGTCCGGTTGCTTTATGCCATTCTCTCCTACCACAAACACGGTATATATTGATTCAGTACTTTACACCTGCCGCGTGTACCAGATAACATTATACATAGCAACAAAACTTTAGTCTGGTCATCTGAATACCGAGTGTACATGTGAAAGGAGGTATGACAGTACATCATATGCTATGTGATTCACGCTAAAGGCTAATTATCTAAGCTGCTAGTGGCAGAATCGATTCCAAATTGAGAATCGAAATTGCAATTCCGTCTTTTGGAGGAATCGATTCCCATAATTATCTTGGCGACCAAAAAAAGTAACAGTCAATTCTGAATGTTTATTAATGCACAAATTACAAAATTCTAGAAATTTGGTATAGATTTTGTGTCAGGTTTCCGAGATATTTTTCCGACTTTTGTTTTAAGAAATGGTTTTCAGGAACAGTGCTCTCCTCTTCTTCATCCATTGGACAGACTCAAGCTATATTTACAGCACGCCGTATACCACTAGGCAGTACAGTCCGTCTGCATCTCATCAGTATAGTCCCGCCAAAATTGCGTATACCTCACCAGCATCAGCGCTCTTTTACAGCATTCTATGCAAGCATTCGGAACCTACTTCTGCTGTGTTAGCTCAATCTAGCTGAGCTTTCATAATTTGTTTGTTAACAAGCCCCCTCATAATTTAGCTGTGGTTTTCTTTCCACTATATAGCTAGACTTGAGGTCAAGTCTCTAGACAGTCGTATTTGGTTCGTCTGACGCCTATAATCCCCACACGCAACAGTCGTTGTTATGAATAGTACCTGTCTAGAGACTTGAGAAACCTGTATTCGCGCCAATATCAATGCATTCATGGCGCGTAATATATAATCACGCAGTTGCCATAGAACAAGTCAGAGGAGTAACATGAATATTAATGTTGTCCTGCGTTTCGACCAATCAGCTCTCTACGTCCAATTCTGGTAGCAAACTCCATAGACCGTGTACAAAACGGAAACAGGTTTCTCAAGTCTGTAACTAGAGGTCGATTAGACTTGTTCCCAGTCCATTCGCGACTACGCTGCTGCGGTTTACGAACCAACCGGTCTAGTTACAGACTTGACATCAAGTCTACTATATAGCTAGCTACATGTTCTCTTGAAAGGGGGTTTAAATTTAAAAAAAAAAAGAAGCCGGATGGGTTCGCGATTGTTGGAATTGCCCAAACCTGCTCGTTAGCGTAATTGGTTGGCAGGAATTCTCGTTAACAATTTAATGTTAATGGAGCCAATAGACGGGTATAACAAGATATCAGAGCAAGATATGAGGCAAGAGCGGAAGACTGGACCGGAATCTTCGGGGGCGATACGGGCTAATGAGCCCATGAGGACCGCTGGTACAAAAGCAATGGAATCGCTGGAATTAGCGGAATGGAATACATTGTTCGCTTTTTGTTTGAATACAATTTATTCTTTGGAGAAGAATGCACAAAATTATCGTTTTGTACGGGCCCCCACAAAAAGACATTTTCATTCAACTCAAATTTTAAATTATTTTGAAATGTTGGCTGGTTCCTTTCATAAGAGAAATTCTTTAATTGCCGCCTAGATTCTGCAAGTACGGGTGGCTGTTTTTGCCAGGGCCGCGCAGATTCTGTGAAAGGTCGCTTAAAACGGCAAATTTCATTAATTCAAACCAAAGAGGAAACTAACCTTATAGATTGAATTAGAAGACTTTTACAGTAGCATTGTAACTTGTACTTTGGAGAGAATTGGTTTCTAAGTTAAAAAGGATGTTTTAGCTAATCAGATTTGAATTATCGAAAAGCCACTTTTGTTAAAAGTCTCCGTTGCATGTTCTACCTTGAAAGGATCAGTTTTATACTAAAACGGATAGCTTTAAAGTAAACAAGGTAATCTTGAATTTTAGACGTTTGGGGGGAGGGGGAGGGGGGAGGGGTGGTGGGGGAGGGGTGGTGGGCGGGGGAGAGCTTTGCTCACAAAACGGCGGTTCTTTCCTGTTTTCAACAATAAATCTTGTGCGCATTCGCAAAGGCTCATAGGATGGATGACAAACATTGCCTGCGAAGTGTGTGTATTATAGGGCTGTGGTCGAGTCCATCACAAGCCTTCACGAGTCCACCACAAGTCCCTGCAGGGTCTTAATTCAAGTCACAAGCTATTCATATGAACTCCAACAAAGGCATTCGTTTGTGCGTGTTCATCCTTTGCTTCTTGTTACTGGACTTATGACGGACGTTTGGTTTTCAGCATTTTTCCTCTGATAATACCAAGCATGTTAACCAACATGTCTCGAAACAGAAATGAAGAAATCACTGGGATTCCTTTTACCGAGGGGGTAAGAATTGAGAAGTTGATCATGAATATTTTCTTTAAAATGACTTATCAGGCACCAATAAGTGCAGATTTGAAAAGAAATTGAAGATTTTCTTATTAGAAAACTAATTTCCACGCATCCAGTTTCATGTGTTTGTGCACAAGGTCTGCATGATCAACTACACTCGACCAAAAACGTTCTGTCACCATGTAAGACATTTGTAGATATTTATTATGAAATTGGATTTAATGTAGGAACATAATATCACATTTTAGCTGAACATATCACTCAAAGGAATAGAGCTCAACGGTGTTGCAGGAATGCAACAAAGGAGTGTGGGGTCAGAATGAAAAACACAAAAAAACAACGATGTCAACTTTATTGCACTCAAGCAAGGGGAGTTACAGTTCAGTATTTTGCTTCCACGGCATACCTAATGCACGATTCAGATGGGACAATTTAACCATTTTGATTTGGATGTTTTTGACAAGACATTGATAAATTCAAACTCACTTAAACATTTCCTAATTGTCTACACACAAATTGCCCAAATCACAAGTTGCATTGTTCTTTGGTGTTTTTCATTCTGACCCCACACTCCTTTGTTGCATTCCTGTTCAGTCAAGCTTGCCATCATGATCTCTCTCTCTTGAGCTCTATTCCTTTGAGGGATATGTTCAGCTAAAATTTGATATTTTATTTTCCTACAATAAATCCAATTTAATAATAAATATCTATAAATGTCTTACTGGTGACGGAACATTTTTGGTCGAGTGTATATGGGCTATATACTCAATCCTTTCCTATAAACAAAAGTCCTTTAAACTTGGACAATAGTTATTTAGCAAAAAAATTACAATTTAAATTAATGTGACATAATTTTGACTTAAGTTTATCAAAATGATGTCTGACACGACTAATTAACGTTAGTTTGAGTCGTGGTTTATTTTATTTCATTTTATTTTACTTGTATTTATTTTGGTTACAGTGACCCAGCGCCGTTTCGTACGGCGCGTGCCGTTGCTATGAATTCTCCCACATGCCACCTTTTCGTTTCATAAACATGTGGTTTTTAATAAAATAACATAATAAGCCACATTTCTAACACATAAATTAAGAGACACCAAAATCGAATCTTGTCTATAACCTTCATATCGTGAGTGCCATGTATGAATTATGCAGTCGCTAACTCGTTTCGCCAGTAATAAATTAAATACATTTAATTCTGAAGAATTAAATACTGGCATGCAGAAACCACAGTAATTTATTCTTGTTTAAATGTGCGCAACGTAAAGCTTATTAAATAATGCCTTTTGTGCATGTGCGCCAAGATTATTGTTGTTCCGGAAATTGCCGCAGACACACGACGTAAACGTGCGACATATTTTCGTCATGCGTATAGTGCGTAAGGTTTTATGCGTATAAAACAAATAACGCGACAAATTTCATATGTACAAGGTGTTCCAGAAAGAAACGAAACCGAGATTTATCGATGTTTAATCATACTTTAATCTCAATCTTGAATAATAAATGACACATATTTGGAAAGCTTAGTTCGTCATCTTTCATTTAATACCACTCATATGATACATACTTCACGCATGAATGAATAAAGACAATATGAAGCAGGGCTACCAAAAAGTCTTTTGCACAACGATACCTGAATTTCAGGGGTTTCAACACGCACGTTTTTAATGCACAAGTGACCATCTCCGAATCCATTCATGCAAAAAATCGGTCAGGTGTAAAAAAAACGAATGATTTAAAAATAACATGGAAATTCAATCAAAATTTAAATGCAGGATATCTGTCATCCATGGCTCATTTTTCCTGACTGAGGTATCATACGAAAGGGCAGGAAATTAACTTTTTAGAAATGTGATTTTCTCTTTGAAATTCAGGTATCGTTGTGCAAACGACTTTTTGGTAGCCCTGCTTAATATTGTCTTTATTCATTCATATGCGTGAAGTATGTATGTTATCAAATTCAAGATGAGTAACTAAGCTTTCCAAATATGTGTCATTTATTATTCAAGATTGAGATTAAAGTATGATTAAACATCGATAAAACTCGGTTTCGTTTTTTTCTGGGACACCTTGTATAGTAGGGGCGTTCGAGTCGCTTACTGTTATACCATGTGACAGGGGGTTCAGACCGGGTGAAACCGCAATAAACTTTGTCAATGCACACAGACATCTACTGATTAAGCAAAATGTATTTACAGTCCTATATTGTGTCATAAATCTGTATTTTTCTTCGTTCTCACGTCGCGATTCCAAACTGTCCGCCATGTTTTACTTCTCGCGGTTATTAGGTGACCCGCCCACGAGCTCGGGCAGTGGTGGCTGCCACCGGGGCAGACTTGTGTATCACGTGATGGCTAAAAGAACGAACCGGTGTAAGTTTGTGTTACACGGTGTAAGCATATCGAACGCCCCTTATACTGCGCACTGCTCCTCCGTTTAAATTTAAAGACAGATTACATGATTAAAAAACTGTTAAAATTGGCCTTAAAGGCCCATTGTATCATTTGCAATGACCCAATTTTGTTTTTCAAAATCTCACACAAAGTGTTGATAGCAATAGTGATAAACACCACATGAATTTATATCCGTCCAAAATGGTATTTCATGCTGGAAATTGACAACCGAAGGTGGTTTTCTAAACAAAATTACTATTCACTTGTACCAAAAATATATAGATTTTCAAGGTTTTCTGAAGCATTGATGCATCTAAGTAGCTAAAATTTCTTCAGGCTAGTTTACCAACATTCTTCCTTAGATATGTTACACTCTTATTCCACGAATCTGTAAAAAGCTTTATCTTGCAAATGATACATAGGGCCTTTAAATCCAGGTTGGGTAAAAACAACCTACATGTATGTAAATCAGCTCAGTACCTCATACGTTCCGAGTAAGCAATTAAGGAAAACTGTGTTCATGCTTTCAAGAAATTGTGCGAAGCCGCCGTACTATTAAGTCTGGTTTATTGGCTTATACATGGAAAACATAGTGATATAATACCAGTCTAGTCAGGGTCTCTAGGTTTGTTCACTTGAGGGCGTCCTTGTAAAATGCGTATGCACACGCATTTATATAAATTCATCTTTAATTATCGTTTTCTTGTAAACAATACCGTCTCTGGCGGAATCATTGCATCGGACAGTAGGAACCATTTCTATCTTACATTTATTACGGTCAAAACTATTTTTGGTTGACTAAAATGTTGGGACAATTAATACAAATCTTGTATGCGGAATTTAACCCGACTATGAACATATTTAAACTGCATGCATGCTTTTTACTTTAGATAAAGTGTCCAGGGGCCAATTTCATAAAGCTGTTTAGCCAAAACAATTGACAGTGTTCGAGTCGTAGCTACGCTACTCGAATATGGTTTCAAAGGAGCCCTATTATATCGTATGTTTCTCTTTTTACGTCATGTCACAAATTCTGGGGCATTGGTTAAATCATTATCGAGTTAATGGAATCCCTAAATACAAAACTATAATATTTTGGGAAAACGGTCAATGTTAGGCACACTTTTTAAAAGTACAGTAGGCATTCACTTGAAAATGGTAAATGATTAAATAAAAGAACTAGTATCCCACGGGTATATAAATCCGTCTGGCGTCGCAAATTTAATGAATATATGCTTCGTGCAGACGACATAGACAACTCACGCATAATGTACACTTTTTGGTCAGAGGCACATCATTGGTGCAATGCATCGCGTTGCGCGTATCAGTAGTACGCGCAACGCGTCGCGTACGCACTTGGCGCAGAGTGCCAAAGGAGCACTTTGTGCACATTGTTGAGTGAGAACAATACATGTAGGCATCTTAGCTTAGCAAGGATTCGAACCCATGACCTCTCGCTTAACCAAGTGTAGTATCGAATCTCGAAAAACGTGCGGCATCAAGAATTAATTCTCGTTTCTGAGTTGGGTTTCTGTTTTTGTTGTTTTTTTGTGGCAATATTTTCTTTAAAAAAAACAAATCAGCTCCAAATTCAATTGTATCGTATCTATTTTTTCCGGGAACATTGGAAATTTGGAAAAGAGTGTATATGTTTGGACAACAGAGACGCTTAGCGACGTTTTCGTTGTCAAAAGCAATTTTATTTGTCCGTTTTCTTTGCAAAAGAAATATCTTGAGTACATGACTTGTCTTTAAATTGAAAGCCTTTTAAACACGAACACAGACACGTATGAACTAGACGAATTTGCCTTTACACGCACTCTCGTTATACATCATTTAAGTCCACAATAAATATACACATCAGACATCTTATAGGTTTTGTTTGTTCAACTCACTGTGCACGGTTTTATTGGCAACCATTTCCCGGTGTTTCTTTACTCACGAAACACGAAGGAGCGAGGCACTCGATTTCGCGAGCAGGCACTTTGACTGGTAATGGAGCGTATAACGTGAACCAGTTTATTTATTATGTAGCCTCGAAAAGAGCAAATAAAAGGCATCCTGATTGGTGGGATGAAGCGCGTTGCGCGTGCAGATGACACGCGATACGCGCGCGCACGTGTCTACATCAATCAGGTGCTTCGTTTCATTATACAGTTGGTTTGTACCTGTGGTTTGTACACGTATATGTACGCTTACAGGTTCACTCACTAATTTGCAAGAAACCATTTTCTGCGTGTTATATTCATGTAAAGGCTTAAAGGCACAGGCTCGTCAGCAATGCGCGCCCGCCAAATGTGTGCCACGCAATACGCAGTATTTCAAGCGTGTTTCAAGCACGAATTTGACGGGCGCGCATTGCTGACGAGCCTGTGCCTTTAAAAGTAATTCCATATCGAACGACCTTGTTCGGCTTTAGAACACCTTTGCTTTAATCTTTTCTGTCATTGTTCACATTTCATTTCTGATTTTTAACAAATTTTCTAGATAGATCCCAGAGGTATCTGCGCCACAAGCGGTTTCATTTTCGTAAGTGCACCAAAATTCGTCTTTCGCTGATTACAATGTATAGTGTTTTCCTCAACAGCTGAGCTATGCGGATATTTAAAAAAAAAAGCATAAAGCCTGGTTTTAGGCAAAAATCCGGTTGCTAAGTAGAAATGTGACATGCATAAGGATGCCCAAGTTAACACGTCTTGTTATTCAACGAATAGACCTCACGCGTATGATCTGACCTCATATAGGTGCACTTTTTGTTCAAAATGACAGAAACTAACCTTTAAAACTGTTGCTATATGCTCAAGAGGAAACTGATATTGTTCCCATCTGAATTCGAACCCGAGACCTCTGGTACACTGGGAAGATGTTCTGCCATCAGTCAAAGATACCATTTACCGCACACCGAAAAAAATTCCTTGGATGTTCGAGACACAATGGCGGAACAATGGAAGGGATTATCTTTTGTCACAAATGTTTTCACTACTTTTTCATGCGACGCGTACGCGCACACGAACTCACGCGTGGAAAGAGTTCTCTTTGCTGCAAAATGGCTGTCCTTGCTGACGCTAATTTGTGACTTATTAATTCTATACCCAAAACAAATCGGCCACGTTTTGTAAAACAGGCACAGGCTCGTCAGCAATGCGCGCCCGCCAAATTCGTGCTCGAAACACGCAGCTCCATGCCTTTGCTATGGAGCTAGCTGCGTATTGCGTGGCACACATTTGGCGGGCGCGCATTGCTGACGAGCCTGTGCCTTTATAAAAAAAAAACCAATCTATCTACTCACCCGAGTGTCGTTCCAAACCATTTTCAACTCGTAGCCCGGAAGAATATCATGTCTCTGGTTGATGTGGTCCAGTGCCATCTGGCAAGCAGGCAGCATTCCACTGCCCTCCCAACCCCCACCGAAACTGAAGTACCCTCCTAGGTAGATGGGAATCTTGTCCGAAGACTCCGAGGATGAGTTGCGATTCACCGTGTCGGTCGAATTGGGCAACGGGGCAGCCACGGTGGGATGTTGCCGGCCAGTCACGCCGAGTGGTTCTGAAGTCGGTGTGAAACTTTCCGGTGGCAAATTGGTTGCTTTTGGTGACAATTCAGTGCCTTCTTGGGTAAAAATTGTTCGAGATGTTGTTGGAATGTTACCCATTTCATTTTCTTCTTCTTCTGTGCCCGTAAAAGATGTTGGTTGGCCGTCGACTTGTGCGCTGTCTGTTTGAAGTATGTGTGTTGTAAGTGTGGAATTCGGCAAATGAGCGGTTGATACAATGTGTAAATAAGTGTGCATAGATACAAGCAACATCCACAACAATTCCATCGCAATTCAAAGCAGGACTTTCAACCATCACAAAGAAAACCCATATATAGCTAGCGCAGCCTGAATGACAAGCACTTGAGAAACGAGAACGTGAAACAAACCTTATCGTTTTCAACCTGATCCTTTGCATACACGTGCCGGAGCAGTAAATGTGGCTTATCAACTCGCGTGGGTACAATTTGTAGTGTTTGAGCAAATTACACGATGTCGTGCAAACCAATTGTTTGGATGTTTTCGAAAAGTCAGCTTCGACGATGGTTTTGGTAGTCTTGTTAGCTTTGAATCTACACAGCAAACATCTAGTTTCGGCTCCAACTTTACAGATTCAGGTTAATTTTATTTATCCCCCCGCATAATACAAGCAATTATGGTTCTAGGCATCGTCTAGGCGTGCGGTAAGCGTTGCGTCAAAGCTTGAAATCCAATCATTCACTTGTTTCGGGAACGCCTTTGAACGCGCTATATCCACTGTGCGGAATCTTCAGGGCAGTGTCCTTCTAAAACGTGATTGGCTGTCGTCGCGCGCAAACTCGGTGGTCACCTGCAACGGTTTCTTCGAGAAATTGTGCAAAGCCACCGCCCTATTTAGGTTGGTTCCTTGGCTACAGTAACACTGCATAGAAAGCAGAGCCATTATACCACAGTAGTCAGGGGTCTAGTTAGACTGGTTCCCGTCCACATATTCCACACAATAAGCGAACCAATCTAGAGGGATCGGGAACCAATCTAGGGTCTAGTCAGGGCCTTCGTTCACAAAAGGGCGGCCTTGTAAAAAAAAAATGCGTACGCACACGCATAAATTTGTCTTTAATTTATTGTCGTTTTCTATCGTGTGGAATCATAGACTGGTTCCCGATCCTATCGCTTACTGCGAAAATATATGGATCGGTAAAGGGCGGCCATGACGGGCAGAAATCTGCCTGTGGTCAGGTGGTTATTAATATTATTTGTTTTAGTAAGTGCGTATATTTTGCATTGACATTTGTAACCCGGCCGTGCGTGTCGAACATATCCAAATGTAAATAAAGTACATTGCCCAAAGCAAAAAGGTTCGCCAATTTTTAAATATAAAGCACAATGCGCACGCGCAAAGACGACCAATCACAGATCAAGATGAAGCGCCCTTTACCTGTATATTCTGTTATGTGGAATATGTGGACGGGAACCAGTCTAGCGGAATCATTTAATACAAACACTAAACAGTTGGAATATTAACTTCTATCTTACATTTTTTTTGTGGCAAAAATAGTTGATCAATCTCAAGTTTTGGGGAAGCCATAGAGTACTAAAGTGTGACGTAAACTTAGATGCTTATCTTCAAAGAACATTGGTTTTAGTGCAGACCCAGTAACCTTGATAACACACAAAAGATGACGTTTTCTGTTGTAATGCCAATGGTCGGAATGGAAATATACCATCACGTGGTGGCGCTCTTCATATTTGGTCATGGCGTCCGTCCGAGCGGTTCTTAAAAACTCACGAAGAAGATAAACTTGCATTTTAGAGCAGTTTTACCGGTGTACGAGTGTTTTGGATAAAGGTGTGTTTGTGGGTGTATCTAAAAGTCTTTTTGTACTGATTTGTTGTATTAAAATTGCTGGAATATGGTTAAAATACTGGCTTAGAAATCGTAAACACAATCTTTTTGTTCAACGCGCGCAAACCGAATTCTTTCACGTTTTCCTTCTCGTTCGAGAGTTTAGTGCCGTAAAAATAGCATGTGATGAATACATTATGCACCTATCAATTGCCGCCTGGGCTATCCCACTTTTTTAGTAAGAAAATCCTCACCGTGCACCCCTGGGCCGCGGCAAAAAATGACCAATTGGCAATTACAAATCCCCACCTAAGGGGTGGGGCAGCGTGGGGGGAGGTAGAAACAATAAGCCAGTTCGGAATCTCACGCACGCAAGGAACTATGGGATTGTTTCAAAGGTCATTTGAGATAAACAACAGCGGTCGGCATAGCTTGTTTATCTCAAACTATCGGTCACGAGGCATGCGCAGTCGAAACTCCGAACTGGCTTATTGATAAGACGGTGCATTACTGTAACTATTATACTCAGGGGTGTGATTTTTCAGGTTTTTTCCTGAAATCAGGTTTTTTTTAGCCAAAAAAACATGACCCCTGTGAATAGTGTGAGCCCACGCCGTAATGGCTTCACGCTGCGCGCTTGCAATTTCAGGGTTTTTTTTCAAACATCCAATCACATCCCTGTATACTATAACCATGGCATTTATCTCAGCGTATTTAACAATAAATTCAACCCGTAACTTTTGTCACAGAGACTCGGACGACAAAGAGCAGAAGACTAAAGTAAAAAGATTAAAGTCACGCCATGTCAAGTCGAAGTAAAAAGAGGAAACGAACTGCCCCTGCAGAGGCTCAACTTGAAAAGTCTAAGTTATTGGAACGAGAAACAAAAACGTCTGAAGATTTGTTACAAGGTGGGTTTATTAAGCTGATAAAATTGTTTTGTTTTAGGAAAAAGGCAGAATGTGTCATTTGCAAATTGACACGGATTCCTAGAAATAGAATAATGTTGGTAAACTAGTGTGCAGAAATTCCAGCTACATAAAAAACCTTTAAAATCCATGCATGGGTTTTTGAGTTGAGTGAATGGTAAAAAAAATGTATGCACACATTTTTCATTTCTTACGGAGAGTATCATCTTAGTAAGAAATAAATTTGAGTGGTGTTTTTTACCATTGCTATTAACACTTTGAGTAAGTTTTTTTCTTGTCAATTCGTTAAGTAATTAAAATAATTAAGGTTTAATTAAGAGTTGATTTAATTTTGCTGCCTTTTAAATTCCACAGAAGAACAGGCTGGGCGCCCAAGTCGCAACCGAAGGAAATCAGCTAAACTTGCCGAAGCCGAGAAAAATGTTAAAACGCCGCCTCCAGAGCCACAGAGGTTAAACGTTTTGTCCCTACACCATGAGAAGAGCAGCAAGAAAGACTCGGGTGATTTGTGGACGATCACATCCGCAAAGCCGAAAAGAAACTCTAGTCAGAAGGTTGAAGAGGAGAGCCAACTGCTTCACGTAGTCAATAAGGGCAAACGACAGCAAACCATTAAAATTAAACCCTTGCCTAAACCGGAACTCGAGGAAAAAGGAGAAAGAGTATCGGAGAAGCCGGCAGCTTCCAGGAGCTCTAAAAAGTCACGACAGAAAGTCCCGCCTCCGATAACTATCCGGGAAGATGCGAGTGCCTCCACCAAGGAGGAGGGAATTAAATTGAAGTTGATTCTATCTCCAAAAGACAAAAGCATTTCGGAGCCAGAAGCGAGTAGTAGTTCCGAGAACAAAAAGACGCCGTCCAGGGAAAAATCCGGGAGATTGTCTTCGAAGGACAAAGAGGAGCATGTAAAAGCGAAGTTAGTGTTTGGAGGTCAGGTCTTAAGGGTGGACGGTGATAAAGTCTCGGTAGGACAGTCTAAGAAACGAAAGCGCGAAGACACTCCGGACAAAGCGTCAGATCGAGATACCCCCGATTCTAGCAAAGGCAACAAGCGAAGAAAGATTCCGCAACCAGATGATCCAAAAACATCGAAAGAGAAATCGGGACAAGGGAGTAAATCCACACCAAAAGTAGAGTCTTCGAGTGATGTAACAACTAAAAGTTCTGCAAAATCATCCCCGAAAACTCCAAGCAAGTCGGAGCAACCGAAAAATGAAAGCAAAAGTAAGACAAAGTCAAAAACACCGGACGAGTCAAACAAACAGTCCTCTGATTCATCGAAAGAGAAAGACAAAAAGAAGAAGAGTAAAGTTGACAAAACGGCGGCCAAGTTTAACTTACTCTCCCCGAGCGAGTCAATCGAAGACTTAGTAATCGATGAATCGCCTAAGAAAGATAAATCCGCAAAGAAAAAGAAGAGTTCCAGCGATTCGAGTTCACCTCACAGGAGTAAGAAACACAAAAGCAAGGAAAAGTCTAAGGCAAAGTTTATCAATACTGGTATTAAGAAATCTGGTCGCAACATAGGTTTGGATCCTGTGACGGCATCACACATGTTCGGTCAATTTGACAATACCGCCCTCTCTCAACAAGTCAGTTTGGATCTTAAGAGCGCTTCTGTACCATCGCTAGACGACGAAAGCTTCTTCATGGCTGGCAGTGACATAACGGGGCTGTCGTTTTCTTCCGACGATGCAAACTTCATGGGTCTGTCCGGATTAGGCTCGTTTGGTGGTCACGGAAAAATGAAGAAAAAATCCAGCAAGAGATCTGACAAGGATAGAAAGAAGAAATTGAAAAAAATGCTCAAGAAGGAAGCAAAGGGAAAAGGCTCTGCAAACAAGGTCAAATATTTTCTTTTATTTTCCAAAAATATTTGTTTCAACATTGCCTAAAGAAAAGTGTCTTGAACTGATGTCAGTTTTGCAAATAAGCTGTCGATGTAGACATGCATTCGTGAAAAATTCTTTGACATGGTGTTTTTATGTCTTTCAGCAAGCTATTTTGTCTCAAATTGAGCAACCCTGGGAGTATCTTAAAGATAGTATACATGATTGGTAAAGTGTTACAAATAGTTTTATCCCCCTGTGTGACTGAAGATATGCATGATTAAAACCAACCTGAGCAAAAACCAGCTCTGTACTTCATCTAACCTTTGAGAAAACAGTCAAAAAAGGGTTTGCAGTCATTTCGCCCCAAAACCACTTTGCCCTGAACCATTTCGCCTTGAACCACGGCCTGTACACGAAGTGGTTTTGGGGCGAAGTGGCATTTGGGCGATGTAGTGTTTGGACGAAGTAATTTGGGGGGAAATGGCACTTGGGCGAAATGGTTTTGGGGCGAATTGAATTTTCGTCTCATGAGACGAAAACTAATTGTTTTACTCATTTCTCAAAGACTATAGCACTTCAGACAAAACCATTTCAGGGGAAGTTTTCTACGGTCATCATGTTTATATTGTGTAAGTTAGGCGTAAATCTGTGAACATTTCTGATTTTCGAGATTACCAATAATGTATACTGCCTTTAAGGAGTAAATAGCCAAGCCTGTTGAGCAGGGGTAATAATGTTTACAGCACTTCCAGTACCAATCTGTAGTAGAACTCACGATTTAATAAACAGGTTTTTTTGTTTCAACAGGAGAAAAAACCCCTTTCCGCATACATGTTATGGTGCCGTTATACAAGGCGTAGTGTAGTGGCGCGGCATCCTGACTTAGGTAGGTATGCCCATAAATTTATAGAATTCAAGACTTTAAAGCAATGGAATGTCCCAAAATTTTATTCGTCATTTGACCAAAAAACCCTACTCAAATATAGGAGTTTCAACTGTCCAATGCAATGATTCTGTCCGAAATGCTATATTTTTTACAAAACAATTCTATAAATGCGTGTGCACATGTATTTGTTTTTTAAGGATGCCCTTATGTGATTGAAACTAGGCCCCTGACTACAATGGTATTATGGCTCCGTTTTCCATACAGAGAACCAGCCTAAATAGGACAGTGGCTTTGCACAATTTCTTGAAAGCATGGCCACAGTTTTTCATTGTTTTCGTAGATGAGGTACTGAGCTGACCTATACACAGGTTAGTTTTTATCATACACATCCTGTGGTGTGTTATGGCCGAGCGGTCTAGTGCGTCGAACTTAAGTTCCTGTGCTAGTACTAGAATGTAGGTTCGATTCCTGGCCGTGACGGGTTGTGGCACCTGTGCCCTTGAGCAAGGCACCCAACCACACTTGCTCCCATTCCTGTAATTGGCGGTCCCTCCGCTGTTGGATGTGGTATATAAATAATAATAAAATAATAACATGGAGATAACGCCGTTTGTAAGAGTTTTCCAATCCTGTAATCTATCTTTAAAGCTTGCCTTTTTTATGTTGGTTCTTCGTAGATTTTTCCGGCATCAGTAAAATGATGGGCACACTTTGGCAACAACTCCCTGACAAGGAGAAACTGGCCTGGCAGAGCAAACAGCGACAGCAGAGTATCAAACACAAGAACGTGCCCAGCCTATCCAAGCAGAAACTACGCAGGTCGGGGTCGTCCAGCGGCGCGGGTAGCCGTGGGACGTCGCGATCCCCTGCACGGCATTTCCCGGTCAGGACCGAGCCCATTGATTGCGCGGCTCATCTGAAGTTGCTTGGTGAATCCTTGATGTTGGTTGGAGACAGGCTGCAGAACCATGTGGTAAAAATGCCTAACATTTTGAAAAGAAATTCAAAAATTTTAAATTAAAGGCACAGGCTCGTCAGCAATGCGCGCCCGCCAAATTCGTGCTCGAAACACGCAGCTCCATGCCTTTGCTATGGAGCTGCGTATTGCGTGGCACACATTTGGCGGGCGCGCATTGCTGACGAGCCTGTGCCTTTAAGTACCAGTTTTAAAATGCCTACAGGGGGAGGAGGGTCTATAAAGTCGGCATTACGTACGAACGTTATGGACAGCCCAAATTCAAGCGAACTCAAACAGTGGCTATTCACTGGCTCTGAGCAAGGCAGGTCACGAAATCAGTGGAGAGAGCTAAGCCGAGAGCTCGATATGGACAAAGGACAGTTGAGACGTATGCTCTATCGCAAGAATGAGCTAAATGCGTGGCTCCGAAGCCGCGAAACCCCATAAGCGCACAGTACGCTTCCGCGCGTCAACACCAATGATGATGATGAAAGTGTGCATCAATGTATGCAACAAGAGTGATCCCATGATGTTTATTTTACGTCACCATGTCCCAATTTTCAGTTTTTACATAAATTCTCTTACCTGTGACCTTTGCCCTCCAGGGTCAAGTTGAAGTTCACGGAAGCCTTTCTGTTCTGCTAGATTCAACGCTGTGTGCATTGGCTCCCCTCATATCGCTAACCAGACAGGTTCCTCAGCTTAACAGTATCTCAAAGGAGTCGATCGTAAGTACTAACTTGGGAAAATTCTTGGTAGTTGTGGGTTCCAATCCCACCCGAGAACGCTATGAGTTTTTAGCATGTTCTTAACACTGGCTTCCTGTCTCCCAAAGGATTATTTTCAAACTCATGCTTCTGGTCCACAAAGCTCTCAACAACAAGGCTATATTCTCCAGCAAGAACTCTTAGATCAAGTAACCAGCAACTTCTCAAGGAACCAAATTCTAAGCGAACATGGGGCGCCAGATCTTTTTCTGTTGCAGCTCCTCGACTTTGGAATTAATTGCCACTTGACCTCAGATCATGCCACTGTACAACTAGGTTCAAATCACTTCTAAAAACTTACTTGATGTCGCAAATTTTCGAGAATTAATTACTTGTTGTTGTTAACAGCGCCTTGAGCACCCTGCAGGGTGGATATGTGCGCTTTACAAATCTCATTATTATTATTATTATTATTATTATTATGTTCTTGTTAAATTCCATTCAACAAGAAATTGTCACAAGTTTGTTGTGCAGCTCAGGGGCCGTCTAAAGTTTTCAACATTTTCAGAGTTCTACAGAGCATAGTATTTTTCAAGACCCCGCCCCCTCCCCCAGAAATACTACTTTTGTCACTACCATAAAATGTCAACATTTTACAGTGCATGTAAAGTCCTATGCAGCCTTCGACCCCCTTCCTACGCTCTGTAGAACCGTGAAAATGTTGACAACTTTGGACAGCGTCTTACGCAATAAAATGTTGCACAAGCGGACTTATGCAGTTTAAGGTTACATGAATTTGGATGCAGATCTTCTAAAAGCAGTTTTTTTTCCCGGTTTCCCAACAGGGTTCAACACTCGACAACATTGCCTACATAATGCCCGGTATTGGTTGATGTGTACTTCGCAACTGCAGTAAATTCTACAAGATAATTGCATTTTAAAATAAACCTCAAGAGATGTACATTTTACTTGGTGAATTGCACCAATTTAGAATCAGTTACCAATTTTTTAAAAGGTGTAACATATAGAATTTTAACCTACTGTATAAAATAATTTTTTTTAGAATGGATGTCCACAGCTGAACTGAGCTTAACTATAGACTTATCCAAATTAACCAATTTAAGCCGATCTGCGAACTTGCGTAGCTTAACACAGAGAGCCTCTTTATCAAACTCGAAAGTGAACTAATGTACGCATGTGAATGCACAATCAGTCCAACATGCTACGCAGAACAGCACACGTGCACACGTACAATAACTGTACTTGTAGCGCAAGCGTACTGCCCGCTTCAATGCGGAAGTGCGCAGAACGGGCTAATGTTAAATTCGTCTATTCAAGGATTACATGTATGTCCAATTTGTTAACTTTCATTTTCAAAGAATGAAGTTAGAATCTTTTTATAAAACTTGATTGTAATTACCACCAAATATGTCCCAGAGAATTCAACATTTCACCATCATGTGCTCCTATAAAATAAATATTAAAGACAGTTAACATAATTTGTTTCAGAAACGGATGCGTAACATGTTTCTTTTTAAACTTTTGGAGGAAGGTTTTTGTTTCAGACTATCTAATCAATTTTTCACCAGTTTTATTTTCCCATGCAAAATTCAAATACAACTGGAATGTTATAGCTGATAAAATATTGCATACGATCATAAAATAAATAATTTGTGATATTCACATACAATTAAATATTCGTAGTATATCTGTCATGAAATGTGCTGAATGCTTAAAATGAACTACCCTGCAATAAATTATGCAACTACCAATTTTTTTTTTTGTAAGCATAGCATCCAGCACCAAATACATGTTTAAAACAGCTGAAATCTTCAAACTTTAGGGAAAAAAAACTTGGCCCACTTCAACCTGATTTTGTGCGTCGACTGTAAAAAGTTACTTTACACCCCAAAAAAAGTCGGAGAATTTCAAGCAAGCCTAAATTCCCACTTAAGCCAAAAAAACACGGAATATCCCAAATACCCCAGAATTGATTGCTTTCGATGACGTAGAACATCCGGGAATGTGTGGTGGGCAACAGTCACGCGCGTACACGCGCGCGCCAATAGACGCACTTGAACACGCGTAAAAATACTCACCAGCGTATTTTCATTCGAAGATGCCGCACGCGAGCGCGCGTTGTGATACGTTCAAATTATTGAGCATGCACTCGGCTTGTAAAAACGAAAGTGCTTTTAGTTGATCGCGATTTTTAGCCTGAAGAAATGCGTTTGTATCTTTCTCGATACAACAGCCATGGCGCAACAACATAAAGCAAGGTTAAGCAACAGAGGTATATATAAGTGCAACCAATGCGCTTTTCTTGCTCTTTTTGCCGGTTATTACTCGAGCCACGTGGGTCATGAAAAATGCCCACCAAAATGGTGGATGGAAGGGGTGACGTCACCGGAAAGCAATCAATACGGTAGACAAATTTGCAAACATCCACTACGGGGTGCATCCTGTCGGTTTTAGACTTATTTCAAGTCTGACTTCGTGTATGTACCAGTTATGCATACGGTACTTCCCATAATTGGTAAAGTATACGCGATCTCAGACCTGAGATAAGTCTAAAAACGACAGGACCTACCCCCTGTAGTTGATTTCTGCAAATTTTATTACCTGCTGAATACAACCCTAAATATTTGCAAATAAAATGTACAAACCCTACTGTTCCTATCCTACATTAAATATGCAACATTTTCTCAATGTTTACTATTTACAAGTACTGTACTATATTTCAGACTATTTCAGTTTGTTCGTATCTAAAGTTCACTTTGGCAAAAAAAGTTGAATAAAAAGCACCTTATTAGTTAATTCAGTTAAGGCAATTCATTGGTCCTTAAACACCTAGCAAATATATCGCGTATTCCACACACAATAATGCCCATAACATACTACGTGTCAACAAAACCTGTCCTACTTTTAATCTTGAATATTAAACCTTGTCATTTTCCAACGGGTTTAGACCAAAATTTTACATCATGTAAACGAGGCCTGACAAATTTAACTTTCAATCAAGCTGAACCCACGTGACCATTTAAGACCAATCACAACAGAGCTATGCAGACAGCGTCTACCTAGTGCATTAGCATATGGCTCACAAACAAGTGCACATGCTTGTTAGCCAATCTTGGCCGTATTGCTTGTATACAGCAACCCCGAATGAATTTTGGTTTATTCGCTGTTCAAAGGTAATAGCGTGTTTTTTAATAAATATATGACATCCCTGTATTAGTAGTCCTTTACTCAGTGTGTTCTAAGATAACTGTCGACCCTGAAACATAAATACCTTTGAGTTTTATCCAATGAATCTGTGCTTTTCAGACCAGTCATCATTGCTTTCGTGCATTGTGTGTCACCATTTTTGCGATGGCTTGTGAGGCACAGTAACTTAGTGGGCGGGGTTAATTCGGCAATCTTAGAACTATGAATTCGCCAACTCTATCATTAAACATCGGCGATCATTTTATCCACAGCACCCCAATCGATATTACTCAAGATACTACCGCTACTTAGCGATGCGATTTCTTCCAATTCCTTGACGTTAACTGACGCTGTATAATCGTCATACTCAAGACCTTCTATGCTAACATCGTCATCCGTCGCTCCTATTGAATCGCCCTTTAAAATCAGAATAATTAAAAAGGGAAAAAAGGTTAAACAATATTGGTCAAAATTTCTGTTCAAATACTCAATACTTTCCAAAGACAACCAAACTTGGGATGACAGAAAAATCGTATGGGCCTCAACAGGATTCGAACCCGAGACCCCCCGACTCATCGGCTAGATGCTCTACCAATGGCACTTAGGCGCCATACCAAATATTGCTTTCAAAGATATAATTAAAAAATTCCTATCATACTCGGGTGGGGTACGAACCCACGACCTCTGCTTTTTACACTTACACTTACCTCAAAACTATCTCTCCTCTGCAGAATATTTTTCACGTCGTCCGATACGTTCCATGAACTCAAATCGCTAAACCCTGACCTTTCACCCAGTTCGTCGGATGATTTCGGATAAGGTCGATGTCTGGTCGTTGGTATGCGCAGAGGCGGCGATTTATAGGTTTCTCTTGGCGTAGGGCCAACTGCAGAAATGGAATAATGAACCCCATTTACTCAAATGAAAGACAGAAGTGGTTCTGTCCAATGCAATTATTCCACCCGAAATTAAATATTTTTATATCAAAAAACGAATAATTAAAGATTAATTTATACACACATTTTATACAATGGCAACCTCATGTGATTGAAACTTGGCCCCCGACTACCATGGCATTATGGCTATGTTTTTCGTGCAGTATAGCCAGGGAACCAGCCTGAATAGGATGGTTGCTTCGCACAATTTCTTGAAAGCATGGACACAGTTTTTCATTGTTTTCTTGGAACGTAGATGAGGCACTGAGCCGACTTATACACAGGTTGGCTTTTATCATATGCATCCTCAATCACACATGGAGATAATGCCGTTTGTAACAGTTTTACAATCCCAACTTGGGATTAGAAAAAAAATCATAAGGGCTTAATTGGGATTTAAAACCAAAACCTCCGACTCACCAGACAGATGCTCTACCAGCTGAGCTATGAGGCACAGTGGTATACTCCCTCAGGTTTTCCCCAAGACTTCTGACACACCAGGCAGATGCTCTACCAGCTGAGCTATAAGGCACAGTGGTATACTCCCTCAGGTTTCCCCCAAGACCTCTGACACACTAGGCAGACGCTCTACCAGCTGAGCTATAAGGCAAAGTGGTATACTCCCTCAGGTTTCCCCAAGACTTCTGACACACCAGGCAGATGCTCTACCAGCTGAGCTATAAGGCACAGTGGTATACTCCCTCAGGTTTCCCCCAAGACCTCTGACACACCAGGCAGACGCTCTACCAGCTGAGCTATGAGGCACAGTGGTATACTCCCTCAGGTTTTCCCCAAGACCTCTGACACACCAGGCAGACGCTCTACCAGCTGAGCTATGAGGCACAGTGGTATACTCCCTCAGGTTTCCCCAAGACCTCTGATACACCAGGCAGATGCTCTACCAGCTGAGCTATAAGGCACAGTGGTATACCCCCTCGGGTTTCCCCCAAGACCTCTGACACACCAGGCAGACGCTCTACCAGCTGAGCTATAAGGCAAAGTGGTATACTCCCTCAGGAGTATGGGAGCGCAACTGGGCAAAGTAACAAACGCAACATCTGGTATGGTGCCTAATTACCATTGAAAAATCCCAAGTGTGGTCGTTTCGTTTCAATGGTAATTAGGCACCATACCATATATTTCGTTTGTTACTTTTCCAACCCTGTATTTAACTTTATTTAAATCTTTTCTTCTCCTCGTGTTCAAAATAGAAATCCCCATTTGAAAGAAACAAAATCAAAACTTCCCTACCATAAACTGTCCTATGCCTGCCAGTTCGCGGCGCCTCTAGACTGGCTCTCTGCAACCGCTCTACATAGGTCGTAATACCACTATCTTTTGGCCTGTACTTCACGCCCACTTTAGGGGTGGGGCTTACGACATCGTCTGCAACAAACACACAATTCAAGTTCAGCCAGACTTTCATGATAATCGAAGAATGTTGTTTCAATAAGGTCAAATTTCATAATTTTTTTAACACTTTCTTGTGTCAAGCATAGAACATTTCATTACTGTGGGAATCACTTTGTTCAAACAGGTCTACTTGGACCCATCCTCTTGCAACAGTGCCCTTTATAACGCACTTCCTAACTCCTGCGTACAGTGGCCCTGTTGAAACAGGCCCCATTTCGCGGTGGTACAAGCGACAGAAATCTTGTCGCCTCTGCTGGACCAATCAGGACGCTTGGCAGTGCATTGCAGCATGATTGCAGGCATTCAAATGTAACGCGCGCAGATTGTAAACACCGTGCATGCATGTGATACACGGTAATGCTGGCTGTTGTCCGCGTCGGCAATTGGCTGCTATTTAAAGCATACTGGGGAATCCGTTCCATTACATTCGTCAGCATGCATCCCTGTTATTAATTTGAAAAACTGCAGAGTAAATTAAGATCGTCGTTTGAAAGTTTGGTAGGAATGGGACAGTCATAAGAAACGGAACCCAATACAATTTCTGGAAAGTATAGAAATTGTTTCTTTTCGGCATAACATGACCGAAATGATTAAATTACCGTGGCCGAGCGGTTTAGGTCATTGACTCGCAATCATAGGTGAAAACTTGGGGTTGCAGGTTCGAACCTCCCCACGGCTACGGTACCTGTGCCCTTGGGCAAGGCACTCAACCACACTTGCTCCATCCTTCGGAAGGGATGTAAAGCCGTTGGTCCAGTGTGTTAGGTAATGGAAACGCACTCTAAAGATCCCAGAGCATTCTTTCGTGAAGAGCAAGGGGGATCATCCCCGGTGTCTCTGGCCATTTCTAATTCTAATTCTTCATGGGTTTCCTCACGCTTGCGAGTGACAGTGCAATGAGCACTATTGAGGAATCCTTGGTATGAATACCAGAAAGAAATAATAATAAAATGACCCGGGCGTGAGTTGGCTCAAGACAACAGCCGGCTCACTCCACAGATTTGCGTGTGTTTCCTCAGGGTATTGTAACGTCGCTTTGCATAGTGGAAATTCCCTGATATCCTGAGGAAATCACTGAAGCAGAACAGTCATAAATATTTCCTTTTCATTTTGACAGAAAATATCTCACTCTTCTTTTAAAAAAAAAAAAACCAAACAAACAAAAATAAAACATCACAGACCTCGCATTATGTGTGTCCCAGTCAGTGATGGGGTTGCCAAACTTTCACGGTAAGGTGTTGAAGAACGTGGTGTTAATTCAGCGTACACACCGCGACGTTCGACCTCCTGTCTGCGATACGCACTGTCGTTGAATGTCATTGTGGCTACGGAATAAAAATATGATAACAATATTATTAAATATTATGGAAAGAATTGAATAGTTGACCATGGCTTTAGACTGGCTTAACAAATTTTGAATTATTTTTTGTTTTGAAAATCAGACATTTTAAAGAATAAAATTACTAATAAACTTCCCAATTCTTAATAATATTATTAAGATGTGTCAATATTTAAAATCTATAGTCTGGTACCTGTATCAATCCTGGGCACTCCGCGTGGTCTTGGTCTGGGTACCAGACGTGTCTGGCTCCCTGACTTCAGCTGCATTTCAGATAGCCTTTCACTGTAGGTTTTGGTAACTCTTGGTGTGGCAGGATCCGGGGCTCTGGATGAACCAGGAATTCTTGTCGTGCCTAAAATAACCCAAATAGGACGTTAAAGAGGATTTTCTTTCCAAATACAGACAAGCAACTTATTCAAGGAACTTGTCTAGATTTTCATAGAAAATGGATTTCGTTCTAACCTAACAATCATATAAAATACCTCCCAAAATACAATCCATGGGAAGAAAACAGGAAATTTGCAATCTCCAATTTGGATGTGGAAGCAAAAAGGTTGGTGTAATCACTGCACTGCTTTATGTAACCGGATAAATAAGTTTACTAAACATTGGTGGTGTTTTGACAATATGCTTGACATTATACAGATTGAAAGCATGAACTTTCAGAATGGTAACGAGAAAAATATGACAAATGAATGGTATCAAAATCTCAAAACCCACAGGAAAAATGGGGGGTTCAAAAATGTGATCTGGTCACGCTCCTTTAAGACAAGCAACTTACCAAACAATCGCTGTTTAGCTTTTCGTGATTGCGATGTCGACCTCATTCTGCTCGTTTCGCCCTGCATTTCCTGAAGCATCTCTGTGTACGTTGTCTGCGACCGCGCCGACCCCGGTTGTTTCCGAGTGACCTCTGGTCGTTGAACGCGGACTACCTTATCAAAAGGTTTCGGTTTGTAGGTCTTTCTTGGTTCAGTTTCGTTTGTTTCACGGTCGCTTCTGATATCTGAAGCTCCATGTTTGATCTGGTCGTCCTTGAAATCCATTGTACCATGCGTGCTGTAGTTTTCTTTCTTTCGAAATTCTCTTGAATCCTGAAGAACAATTTAATTGAGATTACCGGTATATATTTGAATAGAAATTGGCTTTAAATGATAGGATATGGAATAAAAAGCTTCTGTAATAAGGGGGCCGTCTAAAGTTGTCAACATTTTCACAGTTCTACAGAAAGTATTATTTTTCAAGATCCCTTCCCTCCCCCGAAATACTACTTATCAACATTTTTTGTCACTACCATGAAATGTCAACATTTTACAGTGCATGTAAAGTCCTATGCAGCTTTCGATACCCGCTCCCCTTTCCTACACTTTGTAGAACCGCGAAAATGTTGACAACTTTCGACGGCCTCTAACACAATTGATGTTACATCTTTGCAAAAAAATTACTACAAATTCATTTTCGTCAAGAGAATTTTCTTTTCTTTTTTATGCTAATCGCCCAACACAGGGCCAAAATGACCCTATTACTAACCATGAAATTATCCTGAATCTTTGAGTACGATCGCCCAGTCCGACTTTCTCTGTAATTTTCCCATTCTGTTCGTTGGTTATACGCAACATCTTTCGTTGCACCTCTTTCGAAGTTCACGGCACTAGTTGGCCTGGTTTTGTAAGCTCTACTCTCTAAAAATTCGTCAATGTTTTCTCGTCGTGACAGACTGCTTGCTGGCCGTCGATCAGGCCTCATGTTCAACCCTGATGCATTTAGTCTTTGACTCTCAACCACCGTGTTCGTTGGTAATTTTTCTTTTCGATTCGTAGATGCAGAGAGATTGGTTTCTGAGTGCGGGAGTCGCGGCTTTTCTGTGAATATTTCGGCCATGAGAGCTTTGGCGAGCTGCACTCTTTCTTCGTGACTTGCCTTCTCCGTTTCTCTGAGAGTGAAAAGAAATATAACACATTACGAAAAGAGAAAACGTAAGCACAATAAGCCTTTTTATGCGGGTCAATTTGATGTGCGTTGCTTTTAGAAAAAGCGGCGTGGATGGATTTGGTATGAAATGACGAACTGAAAATCACAGAATCAACTTGGGTTAAAAGTGATTTTCAGTGGGTTGTTTCACTTCAAATTCTTTCCAAACCGCTTTTTCTCAAAGTGACATGCATCAAATTTACGTGCGAAAAGGCGATAATGAATCTATATTTTCAAACACGACAATTCTCTCGGTGATTGAAGCTTACTTTTTCTTCTTGTCTCTATCGTGCTCCTGTTTCCGGATTTCTTTGAAGGTTGAATGACCCTGAAGAGAAAAAAAACAAAACAAAATGGAAATTTATCTTGTTAAAATCAAAGGGTTAAGATATGCAGTAGTTCTGGAGGCTTTCACAAGGCTGTGCAAGTCCTTAACAGATATTTATCAAGCCCATTGTTTTCCATGCGTACTTTTAACAGAACAGCCCACCCTGTCAAAAATGTAGGCCACCCGGTTAAATTTTTAACATCCTACTAAGACTTTAGGCAGCCTTGTTTTTGTTTAATTTTGCTTTTTAATCACGAATTTACAAAGAAGTTTTATATCAAAAATAACATTTACCACTGCTTTATAGACTATTTAGCTTGTGCAAACCACCACATGCGCGTGTTTCGCCTTTGCGAATGCAGACGTACATCAAAAGACCAATGAGATGTCTTAATTTTGACTCCCAAAACGACAATCTGCGCACGTATTTGGTAGTTCACACAAGCTCAATATTTGCAAAGCACTTGAGGCAAATAAGGGTGTCAGGTGGAACATGACTTGCGCCAACTGATCAGAATTAAAAAAGAGACCGAGACCAAAACAAAAACCCCCAAAAACTTGCCTTGATATTTACAAGTAAACGGTGGCACAAGTTGGATATCTTGCATTAGGAAATTGCTGGTGTATAGGTTTTTTTTACTCGCACTGTAGAATGATTAATGTCTTGCATTATCAACTGGTAATGTGCAATGTAAGCTGTACAATTCACAACATTTCTAAAGAGCGCCCTCAAGCAGTGAAAATATGAGAAGCAGCCCATTGCAACGTTTCTTAAAAATCCCTCAAGCACCACAAATGTGAGATGCCGTCCTAAATGTTTCGCTCGTGGAGACCCCTGAAGCCATATGCTGCTTAAACAATTTTTTTTGCAACACTTCCAAAACAAAAATGGTTGAAATTATTGAGCTTATTATAACACAACATATAGAAAGTGAATGGTTGGGTCAACGTTTTGATTCAGGGACTTTCTTCATGACAGACTGGAAACAGTTAAATACTGTAACACTCAAAGTAAACTCCTCAAAAAAAGTTCGGAAAGTTAAGTTTGACTGACGATTTCTCTCTTGTTACGAAATCATTTCCCTTGAATTTGGTATCATTGGAAAGCCCTGTTATTCCTCTTTACAGTGATGTGTCATTTGTTATGATTAATCAATTGGGGGATATGCAGTATAGCGGAATACAGGGGTGGGTGGAAAATGAAATGTCACAAAATTCACTGCTATTGTCATGCAGTGCATTCCCCTTTTGCTTGGAGGATGGGAATGTGTCAATGCACTTTTTGACAATAGCAATGCATTTTGTGACATTTCACTTTACACCCGCCCCCGTATTCAGCTGTGCTGCACATCCCCCAATTGCTTAATCATAACAAATGACACATCATCGTGAAGAGGAATAACAGGGCTTTCCAATGATATAAAATTCAAGGAAAATTATTTTGCAACAAGAGAGAAATCGTCAGTGAAACTTGACTTTCCGAACTTTTTTTGAGGAGTTTAGATAAACTATGTAGTGAAATTCCAAAACAGTTTTCTTACACAACCAGAGACACAAGTTAAAAACCTTGCAAAACAATTTCTAAAACTGACTCTTCACAACTTCTTACCACCATTTCAGACCCAGCCTTTGGCCTAAATGGAGCATGTTCTTTCTCTTCGAGTTCTTGGCGTTGTTTCCTGTGTTCCGCCAGACTCTGGGTGCGTCGTTTAACCAACCATTCCTGAAGCGCCTTTCTCTCTTGTTCGGTTTTCTCTGTCGGCTTTTTCCCGGATCCAGCCCATTTCTCCAAACTTTCCTCCGGTCGCGGAGTTCGTGAAGTTTCCAGGAGTTCGCGTATTTTGTCGCTGCTTAGATGGCCCAAATCGTGCACTAGTGGTTGCTCTGTAACTCTCCTGATAAGATAATATACAAATATTGACTGCAATAAGGGGCATGGTTAAGATTATAGGCCCAAGGTGATCTCGAAGCCATGACTATGCCCCGAGGCGGAAGCCGAGGGGCATAGTCATGGCTTCGAGATCACCGAGGGCCTATAATCTTAACCATGACCCGAATAAACAGCAGTCAATATTTGTTTTATATACCGAATGTGTAGATTTTTTTCATCTGGTTGGTTAAAAGTAACGATACATCATCATACAGTCATGACAGTGGTCCTTCGAGTTTCGATTTCGGAAGCTGGTCTACGGCGGAAAAGTTGTATATTTACAGCAAACATTTGTAGCATAATCACCTGGCACTCTAGTAGAACATTTCACCTGACACAGTTTTCAATGTAGGCCACTTCTCTTACTTTCTTAAGGACTTCATCATCTACGACAGACGACAAAATGACTTCGTCGAGATTCCGCCATTACCGTCCTGATGAATGTTTACGTGAAGCGCCCAGCTGCATAGTTGGTCCACAGCTATGCTAACGCATGTAATGCGCGCGTCCGGAACCCGCTAAATGACTATGCCCGGGGCATGGCAAAGACTATTGCCCGGTGGGCATATACGCGCCGGGTCTAGCCGATTCAATGCCCCCACTTTTAACCAATCAGATGACAGGAATCTACGCATGAGGTATATAACACAAAATATAGACTGTGTGACCTCCGACGTCACGGCAGGCATAAAAACATTGGGGATGTGGCTATCGTTGTGCGCACGCATCTGCTGTGCATAAATTTGGATAAGGAATCACTGGCACAGATTTCCATTAAGTGCTAAATAAGAAACGATTGTGTTATTGAATGGCACACCACCGTAACCAGTTTGGGTCGGTGTATACCACTCGCCAGTGTTGTAGTCGAGTCACCAATATCGAGTCCGAGTCTCTAGCCTCAAGTCACGAGTCACTTTCCCCGAGTCCGAGTCACGAGTCACTTTGTTCGCCAAATTAATGAAACTGAATCTGCTATATTTCGCTCACATAATATGTGAAATGATGATGTACTCACACGCTCCTTGCCTTGTTTTTTTCCCCAAGAATCCTGCATTTAGCGGGCAAATCTATATCTTTTTCGAGTCACCATGTTCGAGTCCGAGTCAGAATGGTCGAGTCCGAGTCCAAGTCATTTTCCAATGTGACTCGAGTCGAGTCCGAATCACGAAAATTGTGACTCGAGTCGGACTCGAGTCCAAGTCCTGGACTTGAGTGCTACAACACTGCCACTCGCTGTATACCTTTGTTCCACTTTCTTTCTAGCCGCTTGTTGCTGACGCGTCGAGACTCCCATTCTACGGACTTCGCTGTCATCCCCTTCTGCGATAACCTCTGCGATGATGTCACTTACGCCACTGATCCCCGAAATGCCGAGCGTTAAGCCGGTATCGTCGCCCCTGCGCACATAAACGTGATGCGATCAAGCAAAATTAGTCCGAACTTGGTAATCCTCGTTTTGAGATATAAGCCAAAATGTTTGGAGTAAAAAAAAATCAAAACTGACAAATTCTGCATAAAGGCTGTCCAAAGTTGTCAACATTTTCAGTTCTACAGAGCATAGTATTTTTCAAGACACCCTCCCTCCCTCCGAAATACTACTTATCAACATTTATCTGACACTACCATGAAATTTCAACATTTTACAGTGCATGTAAAATCCTACACAGCCTTCGACCACCCTACCCCCTTCCTACTCTTTGTAGAACCGTGAAAATGTTGACAACTTTGGACGGCCCCTAAAATAATCAGAAAGATCTCCATGGTTTAGTGAAAACGAAAGGCATTTCTTTTTTAAACTGTGAAAACAAAACTTGGATGTGGCTGACAATTTATACAGCTTTATACAGATGAATTTATAGTCAGCACAATTTCAAATTGGAATTCTACAAACGTGACCCATTCTGGCAAAAAAAGTCGGATGTTGCAGTCTAGGCCAAGTTTTCGTTTACCATACCCAGAAATAAACTGTGGATCCAGGCCCAATAAAATGCAAAAACACAATGGACATTCTGGGCAGTACCTGGATTTTTGAGGTACCACCAGAATTTCCATTATGATCCTGGATCAGCCGCTAATTTCTAGAACTGTGGCGGATTGCAATATGCGGTATAAGACTGGTCTATAGACCTTTATCACGGCGCAGCCATCTTGCCTTTCCCCTTTACGTAACCAAAGCGAGGCTTGCAGAAAAAATAGTGTTAAAAATAGTGTTAAAAATATTCATTGTGTGCATCACAATGACACACGCGAATAGCGTGATCAAGAAAACGCGCAGCACGAAGTGATTCTCTCAAAACAACAATGGAAGATTACACGCGCTACCGCGCGGTCGCGCAGATGCACTGATCGTGCCCGACACGTACTATGGGGAACAAGACAAAGATGGACGCACCGTGATAAAGGTCTACAGGCTTAGCTGGCTAACGCGGTGTCCACTGAGACCGGTCTATAATTATAGCCCGCTTGCAATATCGTTGTCTTAATGTAAGACCAGTCTTAAAATTTAAGCCCGCGGCTAGCAGGCTATAATCGATCTATAATGTTTTGACACGGCGCTGCATCTGAAAGAAGGCGATGAACAGAACACACATTATGCTCTTTGACGACTTTTTAGTGCTATTTGATAACTTCCGCGGTCAATTTCTTTGCAAATCCTGTGGAATTGTCCGCGCCATCAAGTGACTTCTTGAGGACGTCTGCTTGGCTTGAAATGACGCAAGTATAGCCGGCTGCGTCACTTTCCATTAAAAGGTATGTGTTTTTCAGCTGGCGAAGCCGTACTTCAGTTAGACTGGTTTATTGCAATGGGCTAAACCAGCAACTAAGCCGTAGTCGAATGTTGGATAGCCGGCTATAAAACACCGGTCTCAGACGGTGGCTAAGTCGATTTTATTGCAATCGGCTCCTAGTAAAAAAAACATGGCCTAGACTGCGTGACATCCAACTCATTTAGTCAGAATAGGACACAAAATACAGACCACACTGTTACAACTATATAAGACGATTTTTTGAAGATTTACCGATCAATTCCTGTAAGATTGTCTTCATTCATTTCCACGGATTCCTTTAGTTGTTCATCGACAGGAGTGGCACCCGGACTTCTCATAGTATCAAGTGTGTGGACCTTTAGTCCATCTACGGTGGTACGGTCTGGTTCCTTGAAGTCTCGTAGTGAGTAATCTGCCTTTGGTCTGGTGTCTGAGGTTGCCATGACGTCTGTTAAGTTTTCCACGGTGTGCAGCATCTAGTAAAATATCAACAATACGATGTCGATTAGGGTTTGTTTTACATTTAACTGGCTTTGAGGGGCTGTCCATAAAGTACGTACGCACGGAATACCGACAGTGTTGAGCCCCCTTCCCTCTGTACGCAAAATTCATGAAGTCACCCATATACTTTAATGTTGTGTGTACACATTGGCTTTTACCCCTCCCCCCCCCCCCCCCCCCCATCCCCCCCCCCCCCCCCCCCCCCCCCCCCCCCCCGCCTACTCTCCCCCTCCGTGCGTACGTAATGGTCGGCCCCTAACTCCATTAGCACTGTATACTCCCCAAGACACTACGAGAACACACTTCATGTGCTTGGGTAGGACTCGAACCCACAACCTCCTGCATACTAGGCTGATGTCTTAACAACTCAACCTCCAAGCTGGCCCGTGTTAAATGGCCAGTTCGAATCATTTGTTCTCCTCGACGCAAGCTTAATCACCTTCCCTAAATGTGATATCACTGATGTTGTTACAAACATAAGTCTATAACACAAGCTTATTTTAGGTAGCAGGCCTAAATATTGCAATGAAAATGTTTGTGTCTCGTTAGGAAGATAAAGTAGAAAACACAAAATATACCACTTTTTTTGTAATTTTTTTCATCATTTGGACACTGCCTAGAATGTAGGAGGTCATAAGTTCAAGTCCCACCCGAGCACACTATGATTTTTTTTGCGTGTTCTTGGGAAAAGCACTTTACACAGAGTGAATATACCATGCCATATATGAGCATATTATATCCATTTCATAAGGTCCTTTAATTCAAAATATGTAAGAAACAAATACAGCACTTGTGATTGACAACAAAAGCACATACTCATAATGGTTTCTTTTCACTCATTTGGATGTACAAGTGGCTCAAAGCCCACATGCACTAGCAAATAGCCCTTCAGCATGTAATAGGGCGTGTGGGTCGGGACAGGGTTGAATTTGGGGGGCGGGGGGTGGGGGAGAGAGGTGTGAGAGGGTGTGAGGGGAGGGGAGGCAAACTCACCAAACTGGTATCCCTAAAGTCCTGTTCAATATTAGCAGCAGACTCTTCAATGGCAACCAACTGCTGGTCCATCTGGGCCAATCGCTGGCTCAGTCTGTCCTTGGTCGACTGACGAGCGGACTCGCTACGAGTTCTGATGTTCTCAATTTGGCGGCTGGGTTACAAGGAAGATAAGCGTAATTAGGGGGTCAAGATCTTTCCATAAAAACAGGACCTATTTTAGGCATTTTAGACATTTGGAAAAATGGCTTTAAGTTGCCATTTTTTTTAACCCTTTAACAGTAATTTTTTAAATCCTAACTATTGACAGTTAACGGGTTAAAAGAAATTTCCGTGCAATTTCTAAATAGTGTAGAATATTTCAAACAATTTACAAACGAACATGTCTCGGTATCATAGTTTTGAAAATTTTTATGAAAACTGTTTTACAATTTAACAGGGGACACCAAAGCAACTCCTACAATCTTTTTGACCGGTTCCTTTTGGGAAAAAGTAAGTGCTGGTTTTACCCACTCCACAGAACCTGTACTTTATATAATTCAAATTACATTATGAGCGAAATTTCAATAAGTCTTAGAAAAATTTCAAAAGTTTATTGAATCGTTCTCGTCATGTTTTGAGTAATATCAACAGATAAAGGTGTTGTTTGATTAACGATGCCTTGTACTGATTATATGCTGGGGGTAATCATTCTCTGAAGCCAGTATTTATAAAAAAAAAAAAAAAATAGAATTGTCACAACATAATGGAAAACTGTGTCCTATTTTCATGGAATGACCTATTAAACATTGCCGGATAAAAGCTGTATTTTGAGAATCATGTACAAAATCATGCCAATCAGAGAAAAAACATTGAATGAAGCTTTCTGCTGTAGACCATATCAAATAGCCGCCATCTTGTAGGGCAACTTTTGTTGTTTAATTTGGTCAACAATGTAAGCACAAAATGTGCAACCATGCACGTCCTCAAGGAACAAAGAAACTGCTCTACAAGATGGCTGTTATTTAGCTTTCCTACCCGTTTTCCTTAGTCTTTGTTTCCAGCAGTTTCACCGTCACCGCATCCGGGCCTCCTTTCGTTTCCTCAGCACTAGTCTCAAACATCACCTTGGGAGGAGACTTCTTTGGGTGTGCATCCTTAAGAAACAAGGCGTCATAGTGTAGCTGGGCATTGCTTGGGGGAAGGGTTTCTTCACGAGTCAGGGGTGGGGGTTTGGTGACTGTCTCTTTGGGATTTTGAGGCAGTGGGGTTGCCGTGGGTGATGGAATGTCCGTAAGGTCGACATCAACGACACTGATAAAAGTCCGTCCTTTTGTTGGCTTTTCAGTGTCCTGTATAAAAACCATTGAAATAATTTAAAAGTCGGACGTCACATAAGCCCTCCTGCACTAAACCTATGGGACAAGTTTTTCCTAGTAAAATTTTTATATTTTTCTCCTCCAAATTTTGTTTTTTAAAAATTAGATTTGCACTTATTTATGCTTAAGTCGTTTTAAGGAAAAAATAGTGACATCCGAGTACTAAATTCTTACCAAAACCATTGTTAACGTGTCAGTGTGTGACAGCTATATTCTTACGAATTCCAGAACTCAAGAATAATGTTGATAAACTGCCTTGTAGAAATTTCAGCCACATAGATGCAGTAATACTTCAGAAAAACTGTATGATTTTTGTGTTAAATGAATAATAAACAAAATGTTTGAATTGTTTTTTTTAAAGCATCTTTAGTTGGCACTTTCTCCCACAAAGGTACCATTTTACAAAGGGGAAAAAAATCATGTGGTGTTTGTTACCACTGCTATAAACACTTTTAGTCGGGTTTTTCTTGTCAACTTGTGAAGTAAAATTTAGGTAACTACAAATGATGTATAGGGGCTTTCAACTTCCCTCAGAGAGCGAAGTTTAAAATGACAATTTAATTTAGGCAAATTATGAAAGAAAGCATACTTTGCCAATCCCCTTGTTCTGTAAGCCTGGTTGCTGGCCGGATGTAGAAGACCCAAAGCGAAGATTGAAGAAAATATCAGGGGCCACAATTTGGCCTGAAGGGGCTATGCCCGTGGCTGCTGATGTGTATTGTGCAACAGCCTCAGAAACTGTAGGTGCATCTGAAAATGAAATTAAAGAGGGCATTTTATCAAAGCATTTCAAGATTTGTCCACGAGACAATTCTACACAGAATAAGCCTTTTGCATGTTTCACATAACTAACTTCTGATGTACTGACGCACTTCACATGCACAATTAGTATCCAGTTGACCAGACAAAATGTTTGTTGCTATGTGGTGCATAGGGCAGATGTGAAGTACAGAATCCATACTGTGTAACGTTCAAATGCAAATGCCTTTGGTTAGTGAATTGGTTCTGCACAAAATGCTGCATCAACTCCATGCCTGATGGGTACCAGTGGTCCAAATGGTTGACTAGACACGACTAACCATCGTTGACTAGACTAAGCATTCCGATGCAAATAGTCAAACTATAGTTAATTATAACTGTTAATCAAACTTGCCCCAAGCAACGTCTAAAACTTACGACGTGGAAAATCATCTTTGCCCATAGTAGTGCTGACATTCTTGGTTTCTTTGACGTCCGAGTGGTGATCACGAGGCTTGGGTTTAGTTTGTAGTTGTTGGACCGTGTCGTAGTGGACTTGGGCTGCGGTTGGGATGGCTGGCCTGGCATCGCGGTCTTGGAGTAAAGCATCAAACGAACCTACGAGAACAACATGGAAAGGATTTTCAAATTTAAAGTCCCAATACATCATTTGCAGTAACCCACAATTTTACTTCACGAGTTGACAAGAAAACCCGGACTAAAAATATTGATAGCAATGGTAACAAACACCACATGATTTTGTTTATTCGTGTAAAATGGTACCTTTGTGGGAGAAATTGCCAACTGAAGGTGCTTGTTTAAAAAAATTGTCTGCAGACAATTTTTTTACCATTCATTCAACACAAAATCCATGCATGGATTGTTCACGTATTCATCTACAGTTGAAGTCAGAAGTATAAATACATGTACACCACTACCATCAATCACCCAAAATAATTGCCCGAACCATTGCAAGGTGTACAAGCTATGTTTTTAGTACTGCATGCACGTGAAGAATTCCACAAAATCAAGACTTTAGTAAAGACTGTTACAAAAATGGTGTAAGCACACCAGTTTTAACACTTGGTTGCCTACAGTTGCATTTATACTTCTGACTTCAACTGTATGTCCAGCAAATTTCTACAAGGCAGTTTATCAACATTATTCTTTAGTTATGTAATGCTGTTGTTCCTGTTTTTAAGAGTTTTCCAATCATGTAATCTGTCACGTTAGAAGTTCTCTTTTCAAGAAAAGTTTGACTACTGTAAAAGCCAATATTTTCGCGTACAGATATTTTCGCGCATTTCAACATCACTGACATTTTCGCGAGTTGTTATTTTCGCGGATGGAAATTATGTTTTGTTTCAGAGATCGCCACAATTGTTGCAAACAATATTTCGCAGGTTGTTATTTTCGTGGGCTCTGTCTGGTGCGCGAAATGCGCGAAAATAAAACCACCGCGAATTTTTCAGCTTTTACAGTAGTTGACAGATTTTTATGCCCATTTCACTCAAATAAACTACGAAATGTAAGGGTAACTGCGTCTAAACATTCCCTGGTAATCTGAAATGTCCATTGCTAAAGCGCAGGGAAACAGTTCACTGGTTTTAGTGTAGACCCAATAACATTGGCAACACACAGAGGGTGACATTTTCACTTTAGGATCAATTGCAAAGCAGTTCTTGCCTGGTTTTATAGCGAAGCCCTTTCCCAGGTCTTCGCTTCTCTTTTTGCAAGAATTTTCGTCAGAATTTTCGGAGTCCTCAGAATTAGAGCTGTCATCGTGTTTCTCAAAAGTACCTCCCACTTTCACAGAATCCTGAAAAATTGAGAAAATTTTGCAATGAATTGAGCACTTGACCATGGCTTCAGACCTCGTGTATAAAACATATGAGACTAGCTGAAAATGTTTAAAGTGTTTTCCAAGAAAATCTTAAAGCTTAAGTGCTCATGGGCTTATCACGCACATCAGATTCAATACCCTCGCAGGTACCCATTTACTCCTGGGTGGAGAGAGGCAATTCATTGCAAAGTGTCTTGCCGAAGAGCTCACACCATGTACAAGTCAGACACAAACCAGGGATGCCAGTGGCTCTTACCTTCAGGGCCGGAAAAAAATCCACTTTCATAACTGCATGTATGTGTGCATATGGACTCGCCAGCACAGTATACTGTACAGTATGAGTGCAATGCAATGGATATGTCAGTATGTATGTGATCTAACCACTGCTGTATGGATACAGCGCCCTCTATGTACTTCTGATCGATAGTCTGGTTTTGCGATACTTTAACCGTGAATGATTATGGCCAGGATACAGACATACTGCATGTGTGCAAATCATTGGGAAAACATGCTACGTGCATGTACATAGGCTGTACATACATGACATACATGGCATGTCCGCACATCGTTGATCAGTAAGTGAGACAATTTTCCACGTTTTTTTTGGACTTAAAGAGTTAAAAATATATTCTCCTTATATTTCCAGCCGTTTACTTTTCCGACCTGGAAAAAAGGCTTAGCCGGATTTCTTGCTATAGCCGGAAGACTGGCATACCTTAGATTTAACCACGGTCGTATGAGCCACTAGAATGCTCGGCCATGGCACCACAACCCAAGGAAATCTAATTACCTTTGACGACTCCTTCAAGACATTCGTCTTAACATCTCCACTTCTTGGGGTTAATTCCTTGACTGAAGTCCCTTGTTCTAAGTGCATTGATTTATCATTAGTCTCTTCAACTTTTTGTTCCATCTTTTGGTCTTTACCGAGAGACGTGCTCTGTGGTCGCTTGCTTTGGAGTGCTACTTTAGATGGATCTGATGACTTTGGGCGAAGGTTGTCCGTAGTTGGTCCTTTTCCCTCATGCTGTTGACGTCTTTTCTGTCTATTTTTTTAAAAGTGAAATTTTGGGTTTTGTCATTTTTTTAAACACGGTTGACAGTGTTTGGAAAAAAGGTAAAAAAAGGAAATCGCTGCCCTTTTTCCTCTTGAGAACATACAACATACTACATGCGTATCTCGCATCTGGCCATGTGCATTATATCAACCTTTTTGCCATGATACACAGTGATAATTAGCCTTTCTTGTCAAACTCGTGGTGGTGCCTGTACTGTAGCTACAGTCGAAAAATGTACATGTAATTCTTACCTTGTTGGATTAGACAGATCATTCCGAAGCTCGGCATTTAGAAGCGGAATCGAAGCTGGCATTTCAGGACTATGGTCATCGTCTTTTCCTTCCATCCGTTCCAGATGCTCCCTGGCCCTAACAGCTGGGTGTTTCCCAAGCTCTTTGCGTCTCTGGTTTCTCTCAAAGGCATCCAGTTCATCTAGGGGTACAAGCTGAGGAGGTTTGGAGTCATCGCGGAGCTTGAGAAGGGGCAAGGAGTGGCCGGGGTTGGTTTGAGGAACTGTAGGGTTGGAAGGGAGTATGAAGTGGGGTCTCGGAGGGGGTATGATGGGTGTTGGGTGTCTCGGCTCTAAATGAAGTAACGGGATTGGCGGGAAATTGTCATGGTTGGCGTAGGGCCGCGGTTGTTGGACGCCAGGGTGGAGTAAAGATATAAGATGGCTGATAGAGTGGTCGCTGGCTACCGGCGGAAAATTCACTCGACTCGGATGTGAAGCGGCTTGAGTATTTCTTGGGAAAGCACCTTTAAATCTTTCGTTAGGATCAAAGTTACTCGGAGGTGGTTGTCTGTGTGTGTTCTGCTGAGTCCTGAAAGCGGCAGAATCGATTGTCGCTTGCCGACTAACCAATGGGGGCTCGACGGGATGCGACGCCACTTTCCGCTGGGGTGGGGGTGGGTAGGCAGGTCTGGGGGCTCCAAATGCACCCTGGGATAGTTTTTCCGGGGGTACTGTGAGCAAAACGGGGACCTGCATGGCGAAACCGAGAGCTGATTGAGAGTGTAACAAAGGGAAATTTGACGTTTGCTGATCGACCATTCCGTACTGCTGGTCGCGGTTTCCTTTCGGCATATTTAGTTCTTGTTGCACGACACCATGATGACCATTAGTATTTTGATTGTATTTATCTTCACGGTCAAGGTCTTGCAAGCTTAACGAAGAGCTTTCAGTTTCCGCATCCGTCCTTTCTTTTACTTCATTTCCTTCACTAACTTTGCCCATTCTGCGCGAATCCGCATTACGTGCCGTGCTGTGTACGTCAGGCTTGAAATCATTCTGTCCAACTCCATCAATTTCAGAACTCAGAACATCACGACTGGACCATTCTGCTCCTAACCGGTTTAAACCAGTTGCAGCCGGATCCATCCGCCTTGTGAACCCTGCTCCAGTAGTTTTTACATCTTTTCTGTCAGCCTCATGCAAAGCCGAATCTGTTAAAGAAATAATTCCTTTCGGAATAGAGGCTTGCATGTTTGCCCCACGATGCAACGGAGATGGTGCCTGTGTTTCCACGTCAATTCCTCCTTTTAAGTTGACCTGAGCTGAAATCTCCGATACGTCAGGCCTCTCACAGAGTTCGCGCATCAAAGCTTGCTTTTTAGGACCATTTTGAGCTGCGTTGGACTGAATTTCCTTGGAGCTACCTTTTGGAAGCTCGAGGGTATCAGATGATAAGGCTTTGTTTGGAAGCGACCCGTCCGTTTGACCACGAGAGTTCGTCTTACTTTTCTGCAGGAGATAAAAATTAAATGATAAATTTACGGAAAGCCATCATCAAACCGATCATTTATGGACATCCAACAAAGTGTTTATTGCACTGATGGAAGTATGGCCCTACACGTATCTGCGATAACCGCATATCTGCAATAACCGCATATCTGTGCAGTAGAAGATTATTCAACGCGCATTCAGTATGTTTCTTTGATTATGTGTGTATACAGAATGTCCTACCTGACAGGAGCAGGAGACGCTCAAAAATTAGCAATAACAAAAGTAACCCAGTTAGCAAAAGTTAGAGCCCCAATACATCATTTGCAGTTACCCAAAATTGTACTTCACGAGTTGACAAGAAAAACCCGACGAAAAGTGTTGATAGCAATGGTAACAAACGGCAAATGATTTTTTTTCTTGTGTAAAATGGTACCTTTGCGGAAGAAAATTGATATAAGGTGCTTTTTTTAAAAGTTGTCCGCAGGCAATTTTTTTAGCATTCAGTCGTGGATTTTTAAGGTTTTCTGAAGTATTACCGCATCTGAAATTTCTACAAGACAGTTTATCAACATTATTCTTCAAACTTTATGTAATGCTGGTGTTCCTGTTTTTAAAAGTTTTCCAATCATGTAATCTGTCTTTAGGTACGTTCTGACGCCAGATTGTCAATCCTTAACCACAGATGATCAAAATCTGAATCACAACTTCTAACAGAATTTTACCTCCAACATAATTCTCATGAACTCCTCTCTGACAAGCCTTTTGACGTCAGCGTCTTTCATGTTCAGATTCAAAGTCTGAGGCATCTCCTCTGGAGGACTTTGCTGTTGGATCACGTCTGGAATGTCCACCTCAGGTGTTGTCGGAAAGCTTCTGTTCACGTCTAGAAGCCAGTTTTCGTGTTCTGGGGGATTTTCTTCATCTAAAGAGCTGACATCCAGTGTGCTGTTGGTGTCACTGTCTGAATAGTAGAATATCTTGTCAACAAGAATACCTCCTTTTGATCTGGACGTAATACTATCTCTTAGAGAGCTTTGCTGGAGACCTGGAGCCTCTGTTCCAAGACCATTCCTTGGATTTTCCGATGTATCCTTGTTGGAATCAACGTCACGTTGACTTGACACGATGTTGGCTGATGTTGCCCCTCTCTTGGAGTCTTCTTCAGAGTTGCTTCCATTGAGAAATGATTCTATGGGCTTAGTTTTGTTTCCAGTGCGGGAATCTGCTACTCTCTTTAGAAGCTGGTTGACGGCCTTCTTGTTTACGGAGAGGTTACTCGGGGATGTGCTACGATGTACTTGTGTTACGACTGGAAGCTTCCTCTTTTTCCTCTGCTTTACATCAGACACGTCATCCTGTTCATGATGCCGAGTGTTTATCCCCAAACTTTCTGCTTGTTTTGTTTTCTTGATCCTTGATTTTTCTGGTTTTTTGTTCTCCTGATCAGAAGTGTCACTCTGGGAATCTGTATCGAAGTTCTGCATCACTGAAGATTGTTTAGTTTTTGATTTTCTGAGTTCCTCACTTTGGTGAGCATCTCCAACACTGTCCTTTTTTCTTTTACGGAGCCTTTTCACTTTTTTCGCTGTGCTCGATTCAACAGACCGAGGCCTGGGCGGTTGATGAACTTCGTCTAAGGTTCTTGTAGCAGTAACAAGGCGCTCTGTTTGGGTTTGAAACTTGACTGCGTGATACACGTGCCTAATCAACCACAGACTGTTAAGCACGAGTTGTTGGGGCAATCGGACTCGCAACACCGCCTTTGACTCATTGACGCTTTGCTCGGCAGTCTGTGCATACACCGCAAGCTGTCTTTCGGCCCATCGTCCAAACCACTGCAACAGCTCAGCTTTATCTTCGTAGATCTTGCTTAAATTCAGGTTGATCGTCGAATACGGCGTCAGGAATCCTTGTTTTGACGATGCGGGTTCTCCTTTTGACCTCTGGGATGCAGTTTGGGACGTCTTCTCCTTGCCTTGTTCAGCAAAAGAGTTAAGACTACTCCTACTTCCAGATTTTTTAAGAGAGATCACCAGAGGAACATCTTCAGAGGGTTGATGTTTACGATGGAACATACTCCGACTCTTGACAACACGGTTTTGACTTTCTTCCTCGAGGTCACTTTTGATCCGTTCAGGGTCTTCATCCAAAATATCACCCTGCTTGTCCTTGTTCGAGATTTGAAATTCGAAGGTTAACGAGCTGAGCTCAACTGTGGGAAATTTGGCCTGTCCAGTCATCCTCTTCGATACGGAGCCAAATTCTTTTAGCCTGAGGTCTGACGAGTAAGCCTTGATCAACGGCAGCTTTGGTTTGCTGGAAAACGGAGCACTGTCTTGCATGATCTTGCCGAATGCGACCAAGAAGAATGTCTCAAGAAAGTTGAGATATCCAGGGCTGCTTTCAAATTCTCTGGAGCCGACTTGAGGGTACTTAGAGGTTTCCAACTTCGAGGAATTTTGATTTTTGGTTTGAGATGTCGGAATTTCTGAGCCGTGTGTCGTACATTCTGCACCATTTTTTCTGCCGTCTTTTTCATTTCTTGGTTCTTCATTCTCGGTTAACTCTTCAAAGACTTGTAGCTCGTATTTCCCGATTTCCTGCAGTCTGTTGGTAACCGTGAGCTCCCGAAGCTTGCACTGGTAACGATAATGCCGGTAGAGCGTTTCATATTTCAGGATCCTTTTATTATCTTTTCCACTCTTTTTAGCAATTTTTCTTGCCGAAACCTCTTTTTTCCTCTTCAATTTCTCAGCGAGTCTGTTAAACTTCTCTTGTAAAAGAGGAGAGAGGTTTGCTGCGTCTTCGTGGAAGTGGCGAGCTAGGATGGCCACGGTTTTCTTGGTGGGCGGAAGCTCGGAGATCGCCGTGAGTAGAATGTCTTGGACTTCCTCTTCGAGATTTAAGAAGGAAGAGAACGGATAGAGATTGTCGGCCCACATTAAGACGTCTTCCAAAAGCTCACCGTGCTTGGTGATTTCTGCATTATTGTGAGGCTGTGAAAAGAAATTTGGAAAAAATTGGATTGATAATACACGTGAAACACTTCTTTTGATTTTTGCTAAAGTGATCATAGGACAATTGTAAGGCAATACAATCGACAATTCTTAACTTTAAATTTGTGCCCTCCCACACAATTTGTTAGTGCTCAACAAATCTCTCAAAATTGCAAAATGTCTTCAATGCGAACTTGGTAGTTTAGATTTAAAAAAGGTCCGCAGTTCGAATCCCGTTGGAGCCAAGTTGCTTTTCACTGCATTCAGATTTCCCAGACTCATGGACATTTGTATCAAATTTATTCACCCCGGCAGTCCCTGGGTCATAATCCCTACAAATAACAACTTAATTCATAGATTAAAAGTAGTGAAATTTACTCTTTGCATATAGACTACTACAGTGTGACATCAGTTGCCAGGGTAACTGGGTCTAAACATTAGCTGGTAATCTGAAACGTCCATTGCTAAAGTGCAGGGAAACAGTTCACTGGTTTTAGTGTAGACCCAGTAACCTTGGCAACACACACGTTTTCACTGTAAGACTAGTTATTTGGTATTGTGTCTAAATAAACTATATATGAGTGAATTAATGGGAAAAAAATGATAGGCAAACTTAGTGAGGACTGCCTTCAATTAGATTTTGACTTTTAACATCAGTTTTTAAGAGTACTTTTTTAAAAATGCGACAAAAATCCCACCTTAACTCGCAGGGAACGTTCGCGGCTGGCTTGGTATTTCCGGACAGCCAACGTAAGTTTATCCCGGGCATGAAGCATCCACACGGTTGAACACAGGTCTCGGAATATGCGCAACAGCTCTACGGTGCAATGCGGGAGACTTTGGGAGTTGATTCCGGTCTTGAGAAGATCCAGCGGAAATTGTGCGTGGTCCACTAGTACGCTTGGGAGTGGAACTGCGGATGTTTTCTGGCAAAAAAGATGATTTTTATCATCATTTGGAGTACTTTCAGGTACTTTAGCATGTTTTAGGACACTACTTCACAGTTTCTGGCAGAATGAGGGGAGGGGTGGGGTCCCTTGCACCGACATTACGAAAATATGAACCTAGTCACAGCAGCCTTGATTTTGTCTGAATTTCAAAGGTCACTGAGGCCAACTGGAGGGGTACCACGGCCAACTTTGTTCCAAATGTGTACTGGTTATTAGTGTATACCAGCCTCATGAAATTTAAGAGGATAGGGCATGCTGGCCTAAAAAAGTGCATGGGGTGTTACAAATATAACATGAAACATCTGTTGACCAGAATTTCTAAATTTTAGCGACTTTAAATAACCATATCTCTACAGATTTTAAACCAGTGTAAACAATACCTTCTGAGAAGTGGCAATGTTATAAGCATTTTTCATCAGGGTCATTATTCTTTTCAGATTATAGATATCAGAGTGATAAATCAGCAAAATTGGTGTTATGCATGGGACATTCTCTGGTTGATGCGAAAAGCATTGGGCATGGGACACATCATCCTGAGATATCAGGGAATTTCCACTCTGCAAAGCGACATAACAATACCCTGAGGAAACACACGCAAATCTGTGGAGTGAGCCGGCTGTTGTCTTGAGCCAACTCACGCCCGAGTCATTTTGATGTAATTTAATCAATTCGGTCATGTTATGCCGAAAAGAAACGATTTCTATACTTCCTTATGACTGTCCCATTCCTACCAAACTTTCAAACGACGATCTTAATTTACTCCGCAGTTTTTCAAATTAATAACAGGGATGCATGCTGACGAATGTAATGGAACGGATTCCCCAGTATGCTTTAAATAGCAGCCAATCACCGACGCCGACAACGGCCAGCATTACCGAGTACATGTATCACATGTATGCACGGTGTTTACAATCTGCGCGCGTTACATTTGAATGCCTGCAATCATCCTACAATGCACTGCCAAGCGTCCTGATTGGTCCAGCAGAGGTGACACGATTTCTGTCGCTAGTCCCACCGCGAAATGAGGCCTTTTTCAACAGGGCCACTGTACGCAGGAGTGCGTTAAAGGGGCACTGTTGCAAGAGGATGGGGACACATATGTACATATTTCAAAACGACATTTCTTGAATGAAATTTGTGGGTGCCCCCGCTAAGCAGAGCAATGCCCAACACACAAGACATTTCATTAAAACAGGCGAAATAACTGACAGTTATTGCTATTAAAACAAGATGTTAAATGGCATGAACTCGAAATTTCATTTTATTTTGAAACACCCCGTATATATTGGAGCATCAGGGTCAACATCCCTTCCGAAGGATGTAGCAATTGTGGTTAAATGCCTTGCTCAAGGGCACAGGAACCACAACCGGGTATCAAACACACAACAGCAAGTAATTAATTTTTCTTAACACTTCTGAAGCACCGAGTGTCAAACCAAACTAGGACACCAAACATTTTTGGGCTCCTAATCTTAGGAATGACCCTGATAATTGCAACTTTTCTCACCTTTTTTCTGGCTTCCATTGTCAGCAACAGATCAAGTTGCTGTACGTACCAGCGAGCACACGGCAGGCTACAACGGGCCGAGTTTAGCACCAACATGATGAGCTGAATCACGTCATTAACTTCACGTCGTAAACTGCTCTCGAACAAAACCTCCTCGGGATCAGAATCCTTAGAAAATAAAATAAATGTAGTGAGGAATTATTGTGTTTATCCAAACAATGCGATGTTAGAGGTAATTTTATTTCTCTATTTTATCCAATGGGCGACACTTTTTGTGTATTAGGGCGACGCGGTGGGTTAGGGCGACAATTTGGCGTCGCCCTAATATTTTGGAAGTCAAAAACTATTTTTTTAGGTCAAAAACCATCTTTTTAAAATCGAGAACCATTTTTATTAGGTCTAGAAGCATTTTTATTAGGTGTGGAACCATTTTTGGAAGCTTCGGGTTACAGAAATTTGGTGTCCAATCGATGTCTTTTAGCCAAAATTTCGATGGTCGTTTGGCAAAGTCTTACCGGTGGGTCGCCCCTTTGCGACATTAAGTGATATTATTATTATTATTATTATTATTTCTTTCTGGTATTCATACCAAGGATTCCTCAATAGTGCTCATTCCACTGTCACTCGCAAGCGTGAGGAAACCCATGAAGAATCAGAATTAGAAATGGCTAGAGACACCGGGGAATATCCCCTTGCTCTTCACGAAAGAATGCTCTGGGATCTTTAGAGTGCGTTACCATTACCTAACACACTGGACCAACGGCTTTACATCCCTTCCGAAGGATTGAGCAAGTGTGGTTGAGTGCCTTGCCCAAGGGCATAGGTGCCGCAGCTGGATTCGAACCCGCAACCCCAAGTTTTTACCCATAATTGCGAGTCAATGACCCAAACCACTCGGCCACAGTACCCCACATACGACGTGGTATGCACTATATACTAAGTGCGTTTCCCGAGAACACGCTAAACCTCATAGCATGCTCGGGCGGGACTCGAACCCAAGAATAAAAAGGTGAAGCCCATTTTATCATGTGCAGATGATTTTTTTAATATTTTTTTTAAAAGGATTTCTGAAAAAGCAGCATTATAAAAAAATAATGTCAATAAATCCCTGCAGACATTTCATGTACATATGTGCAAGTGAAACTTGTAAAAAATGTGCATATGCAGCATGATATCCCCTTCTATTGTTCCCATTGTGTCTCAAACATCCGAGGAATTTCAAAGGAATTCCTTTTAGGTTTTAGGGGGTGCTGGTGTGTTAAAAAAAAATGGAAGAGTGTGTTGAGGTATAATGGCAGTAGGAGGAGTCCCTTTGTTACATATCTTGCTGGGCATACATGTTTATTTTTAAGAAACACCACTTTCAGTTGGTAATTTCTTCTACAAAGGAACCATTTTACACCAAAAAAAAAACATGTCATGTTTGTTACCATTGCTATGAACACTTAGCACGGTTTTTCTTGTCAACTCATGAAGTAAAATTTTGGGTCACTGCAAATTATGTCATCGGTCTTTAAGTCTCTTGGATTCTTATGGCAATGCGCAGAAATGTCATTCTTTGACCAGCAGCCATTTTCACGAAATAATTGCGTAGCTTGCGCAACTTTTGAAAATGGCATAGGCCCCATAGCTTGCGTGTAATTATGCGTAAGGATTCGTGAAATCATTATAAATCAAAAGAAGGACATAAAAAAACATCCAACGATATTTCAGCTACGTTAAATGTACCACGTTTTCCAAAGACATGAAAAATCCACGTGCGTTTTGCCGCTCTTAACAAGGAGTTTCAAAATGACTTATTCTAAATGTGTCTCTTTGTTCTTAGTTGGTCGCGTACATATATTCACTCTGTGGCGCGACCAGTCCAGTGCACATGCACAGCCTATTACTGCCTATGGAAAGTGTGCAAAGCTGAATCGTGCAGCCTGTACACAGCGCCCATTTGGGACCACCCATTTCATTTCATTGGATAGTTGCTACCAGTTCAGTGTTTACTTTGAGAAGGTTTTCCTCGTCATTTTTGACAATCTGCTACAAGTTGTGTGGTTTTCTGTGATTCAGACTATTTCTAGGATATATAATGACAAAACCAGACATAGATTAATCACGACGGAAAACTATAAACAGTAATACCTCAAAAGGAATTCCTGTAGGAACTTGCCCTATATTTAAAGTATAGGGCAAGTTCATGAAATGTGAGTCAACTTAGAGAATATAATGTTTCAGATGCAGTTATATCCAGAACATGCTGGTTTTTGCAAAGTCATTTCAAAAGCGTCGGAAGTAAATGTCATAAAACCGGAAGGCACTCAGTTTTGTATTTCGACATTTTGTTTGATAATTGGTGTCATAGACCTGTGTTTAAAGATAGATTACAGGATTGGAAAACTGTTACATAACGGCGTTATCTCCATGTGTGATTGATGATGTGTATGATAAAAACCAACCTGTGTATAACACCCCGTTTACACTCGATTCGCCTTTGCCGAATCGAACTCCGCAATTTCCAAAAAGGGGAGTTGAAGCCGGGTAGGCACTAAGTGTAAACGCAAAAGGAGAATTGAAAAAGGCGGATCAGACCCGGGTCTGATTCGCCTTTTTCAAGTCACCTTTGGGGTAGGGTTGAACCCCGCAATTGCGGGGTTGAACCCTGCAATCGTCAAGGTCGCTTGTAGTGTAAACGCTACCCGAATACAGATTCGGCAATTTGAGTGTCCTTGGGGCGGTGCCCGCAGTGTAGTAGATTTAATTGACAAATCTGGCACTAGTGCAGCAACACCTAACAGCTCACGCATGCGCTGCAGTTACATTTAGTGGTGACTTTTGCGGTTTCTGAAGCGAGTTGAAGCGATTTGGGGTGTAGTGTAAACGCGGCAAATGTTCAGTTTTGTGGTCGCAATAAAAATGCTGGATCTGTATCCACCTTTGCCGATTCGAGTGTAAACGCGGTGTAAGTCAGCTCAGTACCTCATCTAAATTTTGAGACAACAATGAAAAATTGTGTCCATGCTTTTAAGAAATTGTGCAAAGCCACTGTCCTATTTAGGCTGGTTTCCTGAAGATTGAAATTGGAGATTGAACATTTCCTGTTTTATTTCAATGGATAGTATGTTGGGGAGGTATTTTATGCGATTGTTAGAATGAAATTCATTTTCTGGAGAAAACAAATTAATCTGGTCATGCTTCTTTAATGCATTATGACATTTTGTGCAAAATTCATTTTGTGACACTGGGCCACAGAGGTAAGACTGTTTACTTCCTGTGACTGATAAATAACCCACGATCAGCTTCCTTCCGACACTGACAAATTTAGAGGTCAGTGCACTATAGTAGGCGACGTATGTATCCTGATTTCGAAGGAAGCGTTGAATAACACAAAGGGGGTTGCTTTAATAGAGGAAGTTAATTCATGGGCAAATGTATTTTTTCAAATGTAAAATTCAACAAGAAATCAGTTCACGAAAATTTAGTTCAAATTATCAAATACAGCCAAGCGTTTTGGGACTGCATTTGGGCAAATTAAAGCTACATACAGAATTTGCAATGTGCCAAAACTTTAATGAACAGTTTGACTAGAAAAACTCAAATCAAAGATAAATAATAAAGTTTTTCTGCCTGAGATGATATCTTTTTATAAGAAAATCATTGAGGATTTATACAAATGTGTGTGCGCACACTTTGTTTTTTTTGTTTTTTTTACAAAGCTAGGCCTCTGACTACCATGGTAAAATGGCTCTGTTTTTCATTCAGTATAACTAAGGAACCAGCCTAAATAGGACAGTGGCTTCACACAATTTCTTGAAAGCATGGACAGTTTTTTTGTTTTCTCAGAACGTAGATGAGGTACTGATCTGACTTATACACAGGTTGGTTATTATCATACACATCCTCAATCACACATGGAGATAATGCCATTTCTAGTTCCATTTTTTTCAATCATGAATGGGCCGTCCAAAGTTGTCAGCATTTTTACACTTTTTCAGATAGTGTTTGCAAGACCCCGCCTTTGACCCCCCTCCCCCTTCCTACGCTTTGTAGAACCGTGAAAATGTTGACAACATTGGATGGCCCCTAAACATCAAAGCAATCGTTTACTTACTTTTGGCTCATAATCTGGTTGCGGGCAGTAGAACGGTGGTGCAGGCAGGTAAAACTCCACCGGAACCAGAGTGTTGAACTCGGCGACCAATGAGAGGCATCGATCCATTAGGTTGCTTAGCAACCACGGGGTGGGGTCGAGGTCGGCCACGGTCGCGGCCGTGAGCATGTCAGTCAGCGATCGACAGAGTTGCTCTTGCATGATGCGGTCTTCTTCATTAATGGAACCTGTTGGTGTTCAAAATATTGAAACAATTACAAAAACGATATAATAAAATCATCTGCATGCCTAAAAATTGTGAACAAAAATAATGAGGCGTGAAAATAATAATGGTGGATTCTTGTATGGTGCAAATGTCTACTCTACAGGGCACTCCTGGCACTGTTGCCGTTATAAGCAAGTTGGGAGTTGGGAGCATTGCGAACACTTCCACTTCAGAAATCCATTCCTGCATTCAGAATTAATTAAGGGTATCAATTAATTTTTAGAAACTTTTATTAACACCACTGATGTTTAAAGGCCCTATAGATGATATGTTTTTGAGCGATTCTGGGAACAAAACCATTATAAATCAAAAGAAAGACATCACGCAGTACACAGCGCCCATTTCAGACCGCCCAGATGCGAACCAACTAAGTAAATTGCTTGCAAACAATCTTAATAATTTCATCTTCATTTATTATTTTTGGTAAAATTATATCATTTTTGGTAAAATTATATTGGACAGTTGCAACCATTTCAATCTTTACTTTGAGGAAGGTTTTCCCTGTCAATTAGTTGGTTAACTTTGGGGTAATTGCAAATGATACCGTGGGCCTTTAAATACAGTTACATGTTTACACTTCATGAATTTGTTTTTTTGTTACTTTAGTTCCGAGAGAGCTCGCTTTTCCATGGTTGATCACCATTCTTCAAATTTGTTACAGTTCAATTGGGCTGTTGCCAAATGAACTTGGATGTCAATTACAAAAACTATTATGAGTGCATGCCCAGGAAAAAACTCTTAACTGGCTTATTGTCAAATTTTCCTTTAAAGGCACAGGCTCGTCAGCAATGCGCGCATGCCAAATTCAAAGACTAAATTTGAAAAAAAACAAAAGTTTATATACTACTGCATTTGGGTTAAAAATATGAATGGGTTGATTTTACAAAAGTGAAGACGAGTTCAATGCGTCCTAATTCCCATACCAACGTCCCAAGATAAGAAGAGTGACCTTTCCTAAGATGCATCTTAGCGCTTTGTGAAATCGGCCCCAGGTCATGTATTTAAATCAAGTAACAGGTCTTGCCAGTTAGTATAAATTGTCAACTAGCCACTGAGACATGGGATCGACTACATGTACCAGGGTGTCTGCGGGTTTCAGCAAGTCAAACTTAAGACTTTTTAAGACCTTTTTTAATGCCTTTTTAAGACCAATTAAACCCCGAAAACAGAAAATAATTCCATACTCGGCCACCACAGGCCCAAAATCTAGCTAACAATTTAATACTTTTTAATGCTTTCTAATGCTTTTCAATGCTTTTCAATACTTTTTAATGCTTTTTAAGGCCTTAAATTTAGAAAATGAATTTAAGACTTTTTGAAGACCCGCGGACACCCTGTGTGCATTACAACTACAAATAAAGTTTATGTTTGTGTCATTTTGTAAGAATTTCCATCTGGATTCTCAAACTTACACATGGACGAGCTTCGCCTCATGCCAGTTGACACGCTCAGTGAAAAACTACCTCGCCGGCGGTCCTGCTCGTTGAAAGAGGAGTTTCTTTTGACCGAGTTACCTCCCTCTGGAGATGAGGGTGGTGCCAGTGGAGTCTGCAGGATAACACTAATGCCTTCCTTGACAATGACCAGAGGGGTGAGGTTCTCAGGGAGGAACAGCTCAGAGCAACTGTCAAATGAAGGGTTAGAGTAATTTCACATTTTAAAAGCCTTATAATTGGAATTATGACTTAAGTTCTCGGTTGACCATTACTGAAAACGTTTTATCAGGCTAATATAAACTTTGTTCTTCCAATTATAAATAAAACCCACGTTTGTCCAGATTATTAGCCAAAAATAAGACGAAATTGTAAAAAAATCTCTTCATGCAAACATAATTCTTTGTTTTTTTAATCTTTACCCACTTTATTATAATCAAACAATTTTTTGACAGTTCATTAAACTATTCTCAGTAAAAATAATTTGTATAAATATGTACAAAGAATTTTTGGAACTTTATAGATGTCCTGTAAAGAAAATGCATTTATTAAAATGAAATGAAATATTGCTTATGGAATTTTCCGCAATAATGGGTGAAATTTGGGAACCGACATCATATTTTTCATAGAAATGCCTTTTCCCAAAATAAAAGAAATTAAGTCCTATGGAGATAATTTAGTCCTGGAATAGAGGTTACAAATAGTGTGACCTTTAAAACAAAATAAGTGCACAAATTTGAGTGAAATGTTTGTTACCTTTAAGGCCAAGTTATCTCCGCAGAACATTTTTTTAACAATTTTTAAAAAAAATACAAGCAGAAATAAGGTCTTGCTTGCCAAAATGACTCCGTGGAAAAATCTCATATCTAACCTTGAAGCATCCTCTAACGCCATTTCAAATTCCGTCTGTTGCTGACTGGCTATAACTGACAGCATGAGGGCGCTCTTCCAGTCACCAAGCTCACGGGCAAGCCACACGGCTTCGGGCAGCAGGCCGCACACCAGAAGCAAAGCCATAGCCGTGTCGGCCGTCCATACGTCTGAAAGTTGCTGCTGTCGCACACTGCTCGCTACGCGATCGTGGAAAATGGGCACGGTACGACTCGTCAAACCTGTGTCAAAGAACAATTTCTGACATTAGTCCTGGCCGATTTCATTGTCCTAAAATTATACACAAGTTTGGTTTTGTTTTTTGTTTTTTGTTTTTTGTTTTGTTTTTGTTTTTTTTAATGGGTTTACGAAAGTTCGATTCGCAGCCCGTAGGCTGAATTGCATGAAGCTTACAAGTGTCTGCCACCTAAACAGTAAGATACATAGGTGGGTGGCGCCATTGGCAACCGACGGCCAGAGACACCGGGTACTCCCCTTAATCTTCACGAAAGAGTACTCTGGGATCTTTTAAGTGCGTTACACAACACACTGGACCAACGACTTTACATCCCTTCCAAAGGATGGAGCAATTGTGATTAAGTGCCTTGCTCAAGGGCACAGGTACCACAGCTGGGTGTCGAACCTGCAACATCAAGTTTTCAAATGGCTGTTACGACTGAGTCAACGACCTAAACCACGTGTACCCCACAGTTAATGAAGACACTAGGTAAACGGAAAGATCACTGTCCATAGACTCATATGTAATTTTAAGTTGCGGCCAATTCTTCAAAAATCACATATTTGAATTTCATACCATTTTTAGAAATCCAGTTTTTCAATTTTTCAATTTCAAAAAAACCAAAAAAGAAATATATATATTTTTTGGGTTTTTTTAAAATTATTTTTTTAAAGGATCCAAAACAATTTGAAGAATAAAACTTACTCTTTTGTGACTTGTGATGTAGTGCTTGAAGAGGCTTTGCGGCACATGGCGGAAACACGAATAGGGGATGGTTGGTGAAGTACAGGGCCATGAACCGTGCTAGGGATTGTACTGCCTCCCTCTGGAGTGGGTCGGGGATGCATGGCAGCTGGGGAAGTGCCTAGAAAATTGGGGAAAAAGGAATACATTTTTTTAAAAGGTAACCATTTTTAGGATCAACCAAAGAAAAAAAGACTGAACAATAATAATGACAAGAGGTTAATTTTATGGTGTTGAGCACAGAAATTTGCTTAGGAACAAAATTATTTGCTTAAAAGAAATGGGTCACCAGCCAGAAGTTGTATGTGATGTGTGTTACGATTGACTGGTATTCTGCTACTGTTGCTAAGCACACAGGTTTACATGTTTACAAAGCAATTAAATTTTGCACTGCATATGTACTTCTCCTTAAGGGGCCGTCCAAAATTGTCAATTTTCACAGTTCTACAGAGAGTAGTATTTTTCAAGACCCCCTCCCTCCCCCGAAACACTACTTATCAACATTTGTTGTCACTACCATGTCATGTCAACATTTTACAGTGCATGTAAAGTCCTATGCGGCCTTCAATCCCCAAACCCCCTTCCTACATTATGTTGACAACTTTGGACAGCCATAATTTCGAAAATGTAGAGACCACTCCTCCCCCAACCCCATCTAACTTACCCCTGCCCCATTTCCATCCCTCTTCCATCCAAGAAACGAAGCAGTGCTCTTCGTGAGCCGACTCCATTTCCCCGCCTCCTCCCTCCGTTGTCCCTTTCTGTTGACGTCAGCCCTGAGTCCATAACAACTGACCAATGAGTCTGCGAGACTCAATGCCGAAACCAGGTTGTATTGCTCTAAATGGGTGTATAGAATGGCTAGGAGGGAGGAAGTAAGAAGAGTGGAACAGCCAGAACTGCTAAACTTAGACCTAAAAGAAAGAAAAAAACGTAAAAAGGACAATGTGCACGATTTTCCCATGGAAAAATCAGTGTAGCTTTTTAAAAAGATGGATTACATAATTAGAAAACTGTTACCAATGGCATTATTTCCATGTGTGATTGAGGATGTGTATGATAAAAACCAACCTGTGTATTTAACTCAGGACCTCATCCAAGTTCTGAGAAAACAATGAAAAACTGTATCCACGCTTACAGGAAATTATGCAAAGCCACTATCCTATTTAGGCTGGTTCCCTGGCAAAACAGGGGCATAATACCATGGTAGTTAGGGACCTACTTTCATTCACATGAGGGCACCCTTGCAAAAAAATGTATGTGCGCACATATATAAATGGGTTTTTTTCATGAAATCTTACGTAGCAGCATAAACTCACTTGTGCAACGTTTTATTGCGTATTAAAGTTGCACAACAATCCTGCAACCAAAATTGGGACGAGAGAAAAATTGTAAGGGCCTTATAAGAATTCGAACCCGAGACCTCCGACTCATTAGGCAGATGCTCTACAGGCACAGTTGGTATACTCCCTCAGCTTTCCCCTATAGACCCAATTCCTCTCTCGGTGTTACAATCTTGCAATAATTAAACGCAATCTCTGCATAAGCTATGCACTTTCCTCGAACCTGACAAAATCGTTTTTCCACTCCAACCTATCTTTCTGTTTATGTTTAAAATGGCTTGACCTTACATGCCTAATTTGCAAAATATAACTTTTCTATCTGAAAAACTAAATGAAAATCGTCTGATTAAATATCAGAAAATATTTCAGCTTTACTACTAACCTATGGTTCAAAAATCCCTGCTGATCTTTAGTCTGGTGGGCGGTCCTCTGCCAACAGGCTACGGCCTCTTCAGGATAACCCTGTAGATAGAACTGGCATCCTAACATGGATAAAGGGGGAGGGGAGGAATTCATTTAATTTGATTTTTTTAAAACATTAATTTGAAATTGTAAAGCAAGTATTTTGTATTGGTAATTTTTCCACCAGATACTCACTAATGCATTGTAGGGGTAAAAAATATGGAAGTTTGGATTTGAGTCTTTCCACAGTAAAGGGGGAATTTTGGCAACACAGACCATATTTTCCAGAAAATACCTTTGTCTGGTCTCAAATTAAAAGAAATAGGTTTCAGTTTTTCTGAAGAGATAAGTTTGGCCCAAAAACAGCATGCTTTTCTAAAAACCCTGTGTACGAAATTCCAATATACGCTTGTAACCGGGACGGCCTAAAATGTAACACAAGTGTCCGTCTGGTTATGAGCGTTTATTGGAATTTTTTTATTTGTACACAGATTTTTAGAAAGGCATGTTGTCACACCATTTGTAACCCTTTTTGGGCCTAAGTTATCTCTTCAGAATAACTGAAACTTATTTCTTTTATTTTGAGACCAGACAATTAAGGTATTTCCTCGAAAATATGGTCCGTGTTGCCAAAATTCCCCCTTTACTGTGGAAAGACCCATTTCAGCATTAAAAGCGAGATAAATGTCTGTACATGTGTTTCACTCGCAGTCCAGTGTTTCAACAAAAAATGTAAAAATTATATCTTTAAATCTCAAAAACTTGTACCTCTGAGAAAACCAGCATCAATATGACTATTCCACTCGTTGCTAGGGGAAACTGACACCCTGAAACCGAGCTGACCCAGCTTCATCTGTACACCGCATAGCAAAAGCAGAAGCTTCTGGACTCCCCTGCCGTGACGAATGGAAGAGTCCTTCTTTAGCTTTCTGTACATAGTAACTAGATGTCTGTGCAGAAGCTTCCATGTTTTGACCAACCTGTAGGGATGGTTGGTAGATATATGTCAGAGGGACACCAAACATGAAAATGGAAAAAATGTCAACAATTGTATAGAACAAGAAAGTAAATAGGAGCAGAATTCAAGTAGTACATTTGTTGACGTATTCCCTGTTTTGGTAAAATGATGCATCTTTGCACTTAGAATAATTCAAAATACAGTGGAAAGTGGCTATTGGGTCATTTCATGTTTTTTGTGAAAACAGCCAATATTGAGATACATTGTACATGACACCTTCCAGATTTTGCTTATAACTTTGTTACCCTACAGGGCGCTGTTGCCATTATTATTACCGATGCCATAAGGAAATCACCAGAACCATTTCGCTTCAACTAGGTGGCTACCTGGCCAAGGCGCACAACCCTATCAGCAGTTAGATTTTGCCATTCCCCTGACAGCTCCCCAAATATCGCTTGGGTTGACGAGGCAGTTGAGATTAAGTGTCTTGCCCACGGACACAGACACGTTGGCACAAGTGGGGCTTGAACCCATAACCCCTCGATCACGAGCACGGCTGTATACCCACGACTGTATACTGCGCCTAAATGCTCCTTATGGTACCCAATGAAGGAATCCCAAATTTAGTTTAATATCTGATGGTTTTTGCAGGGCACCTTCTTGAAACTTGGGTGTTGTGTCCACTTTTGACAAACATGAATTGCTGAATGCAGTTCGTAGCATTTTTAAAGCCCCATAACTTCTTTTCTAATTGGTATAGGGAGCTAAAATTTGGTTCACCTGTAGACTACTGCTCAGATTTCAAGATTCTGCAGTCTGAATCATCATGTTGCATTATTTGAGGGAGAGGTGGACCCCAACAATTCTAATTTCTGTAGGGCAGCCAAACATTTTTTCACTTTTTGGGGATCCTAGTTCTTAGTTTAATTTTTAATTTTATTAGTTGAAGTGTGTTTTTTCTTGGTATTTGGGAGCTTTTCCATCACCAAAATGGTTTGCATGACTGTAGTGCCTCGGAAATTGTGGGGTCTGAAAATCACTTCAAAATTACAATTTCAGACACCCTGCATTCAGAGCACCAGATGACCATGTATATACATTAAGGCCAAACAAAATAAATGGTGTGTTTACGGTAACCTGAAATTTTTAAGGCCAAATTGCTGACCTCAAACTTTTTTATTGCCAATTTTTAAGTTGATAATTTTAAATGAGCACTATTTGCAATAAGTTCCAACGAACATAACATTTTCTACACTTGTACATGAACATGTTTAACAGTTTCAAACATTGCAAAACAACACGCAAATGCATGAACTGAAATGTAAAAAAAAATGAACAAATAAAATTATTTTCCTACCTACCTATCTGGATTTTTTTTAGGCCGTTACCGTAAACGCACCATTTATTTTGTTTGGCCTAATGCAATTTTTGCTGTTAACCAAAAACAAATCTGTGAATTTGTTTTGGCCTTTTCAACCGGAAATCGTTGGTCATCTTCCTCTGTAACCTGTGGGTTTTAACCTCAAACTTAAAAGGTTTGACTCCGCTTCAGGAAATGTGAGGTAACTCACTGAAACTATTATCAACCCCCATAATCAGGATGTTACAAGGCCAGCAAGTGTGACAAGTCACAGGTGATGTCCATCATGTCCATAGGGCCAATTTGCCAACAAAACCAGTGACACAATTCCTGTTTGGTATTGGGTGACCACCTCTATGACATCAGCAACTTATCAACCAATCACCATCCAAGGATTAACAATACTGCATGACATAATCAAATTATCAACCAATCACCATCCAAGGTCTAACAATACTCTTCCCCTATTGGTTCAAACTTTAATATGCAAATTTCTCTGAGCCAAGTGGGCAGTACCGATCATGTAGTCACTGGACAAAGCTATTGTTCTGACTCGATGCACAAATTTATCTTACGTACGGTGTATTTCTAAATTAAAACTATCTAGATGTGTGCAGCTAATCTGTCGGGGTGAAGTTATGCACTGTTCCCAATTTCTGAATGAAAAGTAAATTTCTGGTTCACCAATGTTTGTTTTTCGGCCGATTTACACTCAAACTTTGGATCCTGTTGGAGTGACCATTGTTTACAAACAGGACAACGGTCAGTGGTTTTCTTAAAGTTTGTCTGTACGTGGACGTGTACTTTTTAACTGGCTGAACTAGCGTACTTACTGGACAATACTGGAATCTGGACATTTCTGGAATGACTACGGATTAGAGTGAACATAACAAGCAAAGATAAAGGAATAATCTGCGACTAAATAACTAAATGTCAAACAATGATACAGTGAGCAAGGATCTTATGAACTGGTTTAAGACAACTCCGTCAGACAGTACTATTTAAACGGACAAAAATATCCTCGGAAAAGAAGTGCTGCAGATTTCTGTCCAATTCAAAAGAAAGTTTGAAACAGGAATTTTAAACTTCTTTAGTTAAGTGGCTTCTTAAAACCTGTTCAGTGGATTGCTGCACTGCTGTTTGAAATGTAAGTATATCAAAGAATTCTACTTTTATTTATTGGGTTTATTCGGAACTTTAATTCTCAGCCTGCAGGCGGAATTGCATGAAGTTTTCAAGTATCTGACTTCCACCTAAACATCAAGCTACGTATGCATGATAGGTGGGTGGTGCCATAAGCAGCCAATGGCCAGAGACATTGAATAATCCAGTTTACTCTTTAAAAAGAGTGTTCTGAGATCAACAACTTTACATCCCTTCCGAAGGATGACCTCAATGCCCTTTAAAATTCAGACAAAATCTGGGCTGGAGTGATCTGCCATATATTTTTCTAACATCAAACTCTGATAAAACTGATTTTATTTTAATGATTTGCAGATCCAACAAAACCATCATGGCATCGTGGAAGGGGTGTCTACTGGGAATTTGTTTCGGTCTGTTTGTCTTCATTGAGACAAGTGCTGTCCAACTTGCTGTCGAACCAGCCAGGCTAAACGTTCTTATCGGAGGTCGAGCGGAATTCCTATGCTCGTACAAACCAGACTACGTCAATTCCTGCGACGACACGTTCGTCTTCTGGGGGAAAAAGGGCGGTAACGCCGTCGCTAACATGACTTTTGTCATCAATCCAGTGAAGTACGAAATTATGTGGGACTCGACGGTCGACCCCGACGATCTTAGATTAAAATGTTTGTACACGTTGGTGATTAAGGATGTAACTGAAGCAGATAATGCACAATATAGTTGTAAGCTAATACGTCCGGATGCCGGCCGGATTTACTACGCCCAAACTTTGGCAAAATTGCAAGTTGTCATTCCGCCGTCGGAGATCTACCCAATTTGTCGAACGTCTGTCATAGCGGGAGTTTCGCCGTCTGAAGGTATGATGCTAGTCTGCGAATCTGAAATCGGTCGGCCGCAAGTTACGCTGAGGTGGACCAGCGGGGAATATGAGGTACCGTCCGAACTCCACAAACTGGGAAATAAGTTGCTTCAGCTTCACGCTACGACAATGCTGGTTGATTTTGAGCGGTTAGTTGACCCGATACTCGTCTGTAATTTGCAGCTACCCAGCCCTATTAACGAGATTCGCACGTGCTCTGTTAACACCTCCACGTCCGTAACTGTTCACCCAGAAAACCTCTCAGTAACTACGGAAGACATCGCAACATTCGTCTGCCAAGTATCGACGGATATTCCCTACGAAATTCACTGGTACTTCGGAGATCAAATGATCCGATCCCATGAACCACACGACAGGTTTTTGGTCGAAACGAAAGCAAATGCACTTCACATTCGGGGAATAACAAACGACGACGATGCTAGCATTGTGACTTGCAAAGTCACAACAATGTTTGCCAACGTCACGAAATCATCTTTGATTGAGGTCAGATCACTCGAGAAATTGATCTTAGTAGGGATTCCGATTCTTGGAGCCCTCTTAATACTTCTTCTTGTAAACATAATCATTTGCTACAAGTGCAGGAGGAATTCTTTCCGCGGGTCACCTCAAAAGCGTTCCCCTGCCCACGACGAGGAATCCACCCCTATGCAGCCAACAGAGGGTGCTTTGCAAGACCAAGAGACAACAGACGAGATACGTAAACAGCCTGACTACCTCGATATGGCTAAACCTGTCAGAATTATTCCCGTTACCGCCACTCCAAACTATTCACCAATGAAAAGCATCGAAAAACCGACTGACAAAAAGGAATATACATGTATGGATGCAGCACAAAATAAACATGATGACAGCGAATATGTCGTTAGCTCGAAATCAGATGATCCCCAAACATACATGTACAGTTCTAATGATCAACTGAGCAAAACAGATAACGGCAAAAACAGCCCCAAGCCTCTGTCGAACCCCAAACTGAGATTGCATCAAGCTGGCACTGCTGAGTCACCAACAGCCAACTGTACCCCAAGTCCAAGCTCGAAGCACAAACCTGTCAACTTTGAACTTGCAACTTCGAACAAGCCCTCCAGTCCTAGTGAAGATGAAAATGATTATGAAATCCTCGCAAAGCGTAGTCCTACTAAAGCCAACCCCAAAACGCCCGAACCAAACCACAAAGGAAGCCCGCCGCGAAGTGCCAAATCCACTCCGAAATTATTACGGAACTTTTCTGCTCCGCTTTTGACCCCGGATCCACACGAATACGAGTATGCCATTCCTAAAGAAATCTGCGATGCCAAGACACAAATGTCAAGACGTAGCACCCCTATATACGATGCTCCAAACGACATGAGAGCAAAACAGATCAACGAGCGAACAAACAACATAAGCAAGGTTGCCGATAAGTCGCCAGCTCAACTCAGAGCCGCTAGAAAACCCCCTGTCATTCTCAAGAAGCCCAAGCGACATTCGGACCCACTGAATTCTTCGGACAGCGAAGCCAGCCCGAGACAAGCCCGTGCCTCTCTTCCCGCAGACAACCTAGATGGACCTGATTATCTTGTTCCAAGCGTATCGCAGCAAAGTCTGGACAAAATCGCGCCTGCCACTCCGCCAGCGCAAGGGGGAAAATCGCCCCTCGTGAAGAAGCTGAAGAATCCGTTCAAACCAAAGAACAACAACAAGGAAATGTATCAATCTTTAGATCGGCTAAGCATGGAACTAGAACAACCAGACTACCAAGTTCTGTTGGCCAAGAAAGTTGACAATAATCGACTGTATGAAAATGTCTGAAGGATGGGTTAAGACCACATACATGTACCAGAAATAAAGAAATAAATATGTTTAATGCTCGGGTCATCATCCCTGATCAATGGGCTGAGTCATTTCTTTTAAACTCAGCTCTCTGGGGAGTATACAGCCCCGGCTGCCGGTTAAGCACTCATGGGCTTATCATGCACATTCCCATTTACTCCTGGGTGGAGAGAGGCAATTCATGGCAAAGTGCCTTGCCCAAGAGTACATGCACCACATGAGCTGAACTCAAACCCACGCCCTTTAGAATTAACTATGGTCTTTTACGAGCCACTCGGCCACGGTTCTCCATAACTGGTACAGTACAGCAAAATCTTGCTAAATAAAATATCAGGGAATAAATTAAAAAATTGTAGTATCCATAGTTTTGAGATAAGCTGTGTAGTTTGTTCCAAATTACTGCAAATATTTAAAAGCGGAATTAGAGCTTTAAGGTAGAGCGATTTCTATGTGGCTTCATTTCTGAAACAGTAACTTTAGACGCAAGTTAGTTTTATGACTTTTTCTCAATTTATGCCATTTTGCATTTTATACTATATTTATTCTCTGGACAGTACTTTTCCTACTTCTTTTTATGAATAGTCTGAAAATTTCAAGTAGATTTAGCGTTTAAAATTAAACGGACCATGTGCACATGTATCAAAATTTTGGTATTAGAGTGTCAGCAATGTTTGAATCTGGGGAAATTCCACAGAAAATTTCATTTCATCAATAATGTAAATGTTATACCTAGTTTAAAATGCATGAGTTTTAATTGTAATGATTATTTACAGATATTTATTTTAGAAAAAAGTTAAAGGCCATGTAGATGATCTGTTTTTGAGCGATTCTGCGAATAAAACCATTATAAATCAAAAGAAAGACATCAACAAACTCATTCGAAGAAATTTCAGCTTTGTCAAATGTATCACGTTTAAAAAAAACATAAAAATCCATTGGCGCTGGTCTTGGCGGGGTGTTTCAAATATTTGTTCTCAGTTGATCGGGTACTATGTGGCTTGCGTCATGCACTCTGTGGCGCACATCATATACTGCGTGTGTGCGCGATCCATAAAAATGCATCGCGTTGAAACACGCACACGCAGTACACAGCGCCCATGCCTTTTGGACCGCGTAGATGCGAACCAAAACAAGTAAATTGTTTGCAAACGATCTAAATAATTTCATCTTTACGGATTATTTTCTGGTAAAATTATATCATTTTGAGCGGAAACCTTTCATTGGGTAGTTGCTATTAATTCAATCTTTACTTTCAGAACTTTCCCCCTGTAAACTCGTCGATTACGTTTTGGGGTCATTGCAAATGATACACTGGGCCTTTAACAGACAAAGATGACACAAAAGTTGCTATTTTATGGTAAGAGAATGCGGGACAGAATGACACTTGTTTCGAATTACCCACCAGCAAAATGTCAATTTTTTTGGTCAACATACAACATTTCGAAGTTGGAAACTTGTTTCCACTTTGGGCAAACCATTATATAATTTATTGGTCAAACATCGGCAAACTTTGGCCTCTGTTTTAACCATTTCCTTTTTCCACAGGAAATACCGTTGGCGTCACAATAACCTTGAGGTACTTTATGAAACAAAGAGGTTCTGCCACTGATAATAAAACCAGAAACTTGTAATTCAGGTTCAATTTCCGGTCTCTAAATCCAAAGTAAGGATGTGATGTTTCAACTTTTTAGTCACTTTAAAATGGATTTTTAAACAAAATGTTTAATTTATTTTTCAAAACAATTTGTTCCATTTCCTGTCGGTCTGTCCAATCACGGCTTCCGACGATTTCCTCTGTTCCGAAGGCCATCGACATCACATCCCTGTCCATGGTGCCCCTGATCCTGTAAGTAAACTTTTTTTTACCGACTACACATTGCAAGGAGTTACACTTCCATCAAGGATGCTTGAAGAACACGTGTTTAAAATCAAACAACTTGAATATGTAAAGCCTGGTTTCCATATAATCGTAACACGCGCACAAAGACTAGACGCAAACAACTCCAACGCAAACACTGACAGAAACAATCTGCAAAGTTAAACTTGGTTCAACTTTGCCGACTGTCTGCATTACTGTTTGCATTGCTAGTTTGCGATGATATGGAAACCAGACTTAAGGAATGACAAGCCCTCAAAGTCTTTGAGATATAAATCTGAATATCTAGAATTTCTCAAAACTTGAAAGCTGGCTTTGAGCAAAGCTGGTGTATATCTTTACTTAGATCCAACTGGATTTCATTATAAGTATAAGCTGACCTTTTAGCCGGCGAATGCCTGACAACAATGGCCCTTTGTTCCATTTCCTGTCGGTCTGTCCAATCACGGCTTCCGACGATTTCCTCTGTTCCGAAGGCCATCGACATCACATCCCTGTCCATGGTGCCCCTGATCCTGTAAGTAAACTTTTTTTTACCGACTACACATTGCAAGGAGTTACACTTCCATCAAGGATGCTTGAAGAACACGTGTTTAAAATCAAACAACTTGAATATGTAAAGCCTGGTTTCCATATAATCGTAACACGCGCACAAAGACTAGACGCAAACAACTCCAACGCAAACACTGACAGAAACAATCTGCAAAGTTAAACTTGGTTCAACTTTGCCGACTGTCTGCATTACTGTTTGCATTGCTAGTTTGCGATGATATGGAAACCAGACTTAAGGAATGACAAGCCCTCAAAGTCTTTGAGATATAAATCTGAATATCTAGAATTTCTCAAAACTTGAAAGCTGGCTTTGAGCAAAGCTGGTGTATATCTTTACTTAGATCCAACTGGATTTCATTATAAGTATAAGCTGACCTTTTAGCCGGCGAATGCCTGACAACAATGGCCCTTTGTTCCATTTCCTGTCGGTCTGTCCAATCACGGCTTCCGACGATTTCCTCTGTTCCGAAGGCCATCGACATCACATCCCTGTCCATGGTGCCCCTGATCCTGTAACAGTCCTGACACAAGAGGGCACCCTCTACCATATCAGCACGGTGGTAGGGATTAAGGCGGAAGCTGCAGATAGTCGGTTGGTGAACTGCGACAAGGCTGTAAACGTTCGTCAGGAGTTTCTCGCAGTACTGCAGGATACCGACGCAACAACGGGGCGCCAGTGATAATCGGTGTCCACTGTGTTTCAAAATCGCGCCGACCGTGCCCTTTATGAATGCGTGCACGGTCGGGAGGCAGTGGCGGTGAGAAACGTCCCAGTGTAAAACCGTAGCGCTTGCTTTGAAGAGATTCAGAATTGCATAAAGCACCGAGATGTACTGTTGGTCCCGTTCGCGTTGACCGCGTCCCGTTCTGATCGCGCGAAGCATAACCGAGAACAGTTTGACTAACGTTTTAGCCGTGTATTGAAGCAAATCTTCTATTTGGTACGTCCATTCCCCAGCGTGTGACACAGCCAAGCCCCACGCGCTCATCAATGCCCTTTGACCTCGGTTGGCAATCACTGGTGCCCGCTCCAAATCCCTGAGCGACGTCACTCCCGATTGGTTTACCTCCGCGGGGTCGCTGTACTCAAATCGCCCCTGCTCCACGTGACTAAATCGGCCCGCGTAATCCGCAAAATCGCTACCGACCGAACTGAGAAGACCGTCCGCGGTCGAGTTCAGCGTCTGCGATCCGTCCAAATTCTGCAACGGCGCCTCCGCCTGAGAAAGCGCCTTCTGTTGTTGCAAGGTGGAAAGGCTCCGCAAACGCCGCCCTTGCAAACCTTGCTTCTCGAGTAGCAAATTCACTGCTGTTCGCCCCTCGCTGAGAAAATCACGGATCACGCCAGTGCACGATAAATCGCTAGGCAGTTTGATTATGGTTGCTAGGTAACCATCGGACAGTAGTAGCAGGGGAAGGCTTGGGTGCGTTGCTAACGAGTAACGTTGGCGTTTTTCATCTGATTCTGATCGTATGGAGCTTGTCGGGGAAACCGACTCTGAATAACCAGATCCGGTCAGGGAAAAACGTCTCTGCTTGCCTGTGGGTCTGTAAAGGTAAAATAAAGAAAATTCCATTCAATAAAAAATATTGACTGGTAATAATAATGCCATGGATATTTATAATTCGCTGGTATCCATCAAAAGAGATGTGTACTAAACTTAGGTGAATCCTCCCTTGAATCAGGATCACGATTCTGTCTTTTGAAGGAATTAACTCCACTTAGAAATTTTAATTTTAAAATGGTAGTGTATAAAAAGTGGGTTTCACATAATCATTTAGCAAAATTTGTAAAAAAGAAAAGTGGCTTAAAGATAGTATACATGATTGGTAAACTGTGTTTTATCCTCCTGTGTGATTGAAGATATGCATGATTAAAACCAACCTGAGCAAAAACCATCTCCGTACTTCGTCTAACTTTTGAGAAAACAATCAAAAAAGGGTTTGCAGTCATTTCGCCCTGAACCACGGCCTGTGCACGAAGTGGTTTTGGGGCGAAGTAGCATTTGGGCGATGTAGTGTTTGGACGAAGTGATTTGGGGCGAAATGGCACTCGGGCGAAGTGGTTTGGGGGCGAAATGGCACTCGGGCGAAGTGGTTTGGGGGCGAATTTAAATTTTCGTCTCATGAGACAAACACTAATTGTTTTACTCATTTTTCAAAGACTATAGCACTTTAGACAAAACCATTTCAGGGGAAATTTTCTACGGTCATCATGTTTATATTGTGTAAGTTAGGCGTAAATCTGTGAACATTTCTGATTTTTGAGATACCAATCATGTATATACTGCCTTTACAGGAGTGTGTTCAGAAAAATGGATTTCATTTTAACCCAACAATCGTACAAATTACCTCCACAACTTTTGAAGCAAACAGATTGGTGTAATCACTGCACTGCTTTATAGAACCAGATAAATTAGTCTACAAAACATGAATAGTTTTTCAACAATATCCTTGAAAATATACGGATTGAGAATGCAAAATTTCAGAATGGTACTGAGAAAAATATGACATTTGATATGGTATCAAAATCTCAACACCCATGGGAAAAATGGAGGCGTCTAAAATGTGATCTAGACATGCTCCTTTAAAGGCACAGGCTCGTCAGCAATGCGCTAAATTCGTGCCACGAAATACGCACATGCCTTCGCTATTTTGAAAATTGAACTTTCCATACTTATGAAACAACACCATTTCTTACACAAAGGTAACGAGGGGGTGGAACGGCAAGTAAAAGCCGGGTTCGAGCTCGACGGAGCAGCCTGAGCTCTGGATTAGCACCGCCTCCCCAAGACGAGAGAGCATCGTCAGGCAGCCTTGCTTGGTAACACAGGCTAGGAAGAGGTCGTCTGTAGTCCAGGCTATATCTGCTAACCAATAGGACCTGCATGGCAATTCAAATTGAAATTAGAAAATAATTTCTTTTTTTTTAAAGCCCCAGAATTTTACTTTAAAGTAACTGTCTCAAAACTAGGTACAATGACCTGTTAGAGGTCAACCTTTTAAGCTCACGTGATAGCCAATCCCAATCAGTGAGGAACTGCAATGCTGTGTTTCGAGACCACCGGTTGGCTTCATAGCTCAATAGACCAATTGCGTGATAGATTTGCATAAGTCCTAGAGTCACGCCTTATATTTACATAAATGCTAGAGTCCCGCCATCGCGCTATATGGCGCTCACGTACGAGTGCCTCAAGCACCGTACTATATCTGGCAAATCGGCCCCGTTTCCAAGGGGTGCATGCTGGCACATGGTAACCGTGCGGTACCTGGAATACCTCGCACATTATACGTTATGTATTTCTAAGCTGGACCATGTTGATTGAACATGTTGATCAGCAACTTCAAACCAGTCACATAACCCAAAATCGTTTCTCTACTTTCTTGAATGCATCATTTCAGTTTGGAAGCGTTCCAGCTTTCAAAGTTGACATCGATTTCAAGTAAAAAAACACGTTCTATTTCGTTATTTTGACAAAAATTCACGATGACTACATGTTTCAACATGTTCATTTCAACATGTAATTTTGGATGGTGCAGCTTAAAAATGCATTGAGTAATGTGCGAGGTATTCCAGGTACCAGACAGACTTCCGCGCCGGTTACTATGGACGAGCTTGCACCCCCTGGAAACGGCCCGATTTGCCAGGTAATATGGTGCTTGACTTACTCGCATGCGAGTCTAGGATTTATGCGAGTCTAGGATTTATGCAAATCTATCACGCAACTGGTCTATTGGTGGGCGTCTGCATGTTAAGCAGAAGGTCTGTGGTTCGAATCCCGGTGGAGCCAAGTTGTTTCTCACTGCATTCAGATTTCCCGAACTCATGGACATTTGTCCACATTTCTACGGAATCATAAATCGTAAGAACATATCGCACAGTGGGAGGCTGAAGTTCGACACATTTCATACCTTGTTTTATCCGTCCTAATATTGTCCTTCCGACACCCACACCCCTTCATATCCACGCTCACAGCGGTAGACCCCACAATGGATATAAACAGAATCCTCGTATCGACGGGGGATCTCTGGTTCACAGCGACTGCTAGGGTGTGGCCGCTTTGAGCATGGCGGCTGAGAAAAGCGCCCCGGTGTCGAATTGGTTCAGCGGATTCGGAGAGGTCGGCAAACGGGACTGAGAGGGTGGACCACTGGGCAGTGAAGCGAGGTTGGCTGGAAACGAAGGTAAAACCAAAACATTATATTATTTGAAATAATTTTAATTTTTGTCTATGTTGTTAAACAATAAAATCGATCAAGTTATGTACGTATCAGCTTGGATTCAATTATACGGTTAAAAAAACAATCGCGATTTTTTTTTTTAATATCGATACTTAATACTTGAATACAGTGAAATTGTGAATTACAAGGCACTTTAAAGTTGCTTTAAAGACTGTTTCCCTTCAGTGATTTGAACAAAATGATTCATACGGTAATAAAATGTGATTATTTTCTGTTTCTGGGAGAAATAATAATACTCTGCAAGAGCCGCTCAGGCAGGAAGCATTACTGGGAAAATCCTGCAGTTATTGGGCTTTTAGAAAACCCATATTTTTGGGGTTATCAACAAAAATGAACTATGCATCTGTACATCTCCAAAACATCCTTAGAAGTGTAGGAGCTCAGGGAGGCATTTCAGGCAGAGTGGCGCACCCTGCCCCAGTGGCTCTTTCAGAGGCTGGTGCAGTCGGCCTTGCCACAAGAGGTGTTCATACATGTTACTGACCAATAAAATAAAATGTTACATCTTTCAGCTACATCGATCTTTAGATCAGAGTATTATTTTGATTCATTTTTTGAATCCTAAATAGTTAGTCGTTTTTATTTAGACATTACCTTGTTGTGTATATGTGATATGGCTCCAGCCAGTGTAGAAAGACACATGATATCTGAATATTGGACCGTTGGTTGAATACGAAGGAGCAAATGCAACAAAAACCGAGAACCTGAAAAACAAAAGTTAGTGTGTAAAAATAAAATTACAATTTCTGAAATTTCTCTGAAATTATAACACTTTCGAATATTTACATTTTGTGTTTGATTCCAAAGTTGTAAAATTTTTTCATAAAAAAATATCGCAGTTTGAAAAATTGTGAGTAAAATGTAAAATTGTAAATTTGAACATACCAAAACTAGGCATTTTGTAGATGGGTCTTTCCACAGTAATGGGGTACATTTGAAAAATAAGTCAATTCCTTTTAGATGTCTTTAGTTTATCTCAGAATTAAAGAAATTTTCTTTGTACTGTCTCAGGAGATAACTTTTGCCCAAAAAGGTAAGAAATTGCTGTCACAACACACATTTGTGTACAAATTTCCTCTTTACGTACGTGTAACGTGGACAGACCAATTGTGACATTTTTTTCTGCATTTGTTACATACGTATTTAAGGGTAAATATGTGCACGTGGTTTTCACAAATGTATGTTGTATGACTATTTTTCTTACTCCTTGGTGCAAGTTATTTCCTCAGTTTAGCTGCATAATTTAAAGATAAAATTAAGACATTTGAAGTGAACTGGGACCTAAGATCTTGTATGTCACAGAAATGTACTGTGGAAAGACCCAAATGTAAAACCCTCACAATTTCATTTAGTATTGTTATTATTTCTTTCTGGTATTGAAACCAACGACTCCTCAGTTTTAGAGGTGGGAGGAAAACCCATACGCAATTCTGTATAGGGGGAAACCCAAGGAATCAAGCAGGGACTGAGAACCCAACCCACATACTGACCCGGACGGGATTCGAACCAGGGCCACAGGGCTCGACATTAACGGTTGTCCGACTGTCCGGGACAGGTAAAATTTCCAAAACATGCCAGTCGGACAGGTAAAAACACTGCCGTGCCTGTCCGATGGACAGGTGAAAATATACTAAATAAAAGCTCACCTTCCTTGTTTTCTTGGCTGTAAATCGATCCTGACCTGCATTTCATGCAGTTTGAATATACCGCAAAATGTTTTTCAGGTTCATCAATCGCGCGGCTGCACGGCCGGCATGCAATGAACAACAATTTTCCGCATGTGCATGCATCACCATTTTTCACATACGTTTACTAAATGTACATGTACTTCGTTTAGCGGATTTTTGACCCTCGAACGGGGGATCTCATACTTTGTTCGAGGCTATCAGCACTGGGACCAGTTCTTTTGCATGTGGTTCATATTGACAAAGTACCAGCGATGAGTTCTTTGGATATTCTTTGTGCATAGTTGTGATGTTTTTGACATGACGGCTTCAGTTTCGTTTCGGTTTTTTATTTTTTATACACGTCTTTTTGCTACTGCGTGTTTCTGGTTCAAACACAACCTTAAAATTCCACGTTAGAACAAATCAGATGCATTCCTTTGTGGAGTTTTATTTCATTTCTGTACAATACCTCCTCGGACAGGTAAAACAATTTGTCGGACCTAGGTAAAATCTTATCTCTACCTGTCCTCCACAGGACCACATGGAAAGTTAATGTCGAGCCCTGAGAGGTAGAAGGCGAGGAAACTACCTCTATGCCAACCCAATTCCCAAGTTTCTAAAGTTCTAAGATTTATTTGCAAAATTGTACAGCACAATTTCTCAACAACATTTTAAATTCAAAATTTTGCACAGACAAGCAAAATGCACTCACAGAATCGGTGAAAAACATCGCGTGCACAGAGACCTCCTTGCAGTCTGGACTGGGCAGTGTGGCGCCCTCACAGTCGATGCGTGACCAACTGCCTTTAAGAATGTGTTGCTTGGTTGATGACAGCAGCACTGATTGGTCGATTTCCCATAGGAAAAGCTGATTGTGACCAATCACGACCAAGATATGATTGGCATTACTTGATATGAAGACGAGAGGTGTTGGGGAACCTAGTTGTGGGAAATAACAAGTGAGATTAATAAAATAAGTGAGATTTAAAAAATGAAACATAAAATAAAAGTGAGACACAGAAACTCTCACTATATCTACAGGTTCTTTTACAACTTCAACGAAATTTTGTCCACAGCAACTCAATTTCTACAGCACATAATTTTCGAAAATAATTTTCTTTTCTACAGTATCTCAAAGCCCATCACATCACAGGGGTCGAAATTAACCTGAATTTCATGCTGTTCAGCAGGACCAGTAGATTAGAGAACTCTACTGGTCTTGCTGAAAATTTGGTGGTCCACTGGTGCTTTTCAAAATGGCACCGAGATACTGCAACACTTTCTGGTTTAAGGTCATTGAGTGCAGGATGGATGGGATTGCTTTTTGATCCAACACTGGGGCATGTCTGGAGAGATCGGAGAAAGAAATGAAGTTATCCGAAAATGTCTAAAGCGATCAGGAATTGTTTGTGGTAACCAGGAATTATTTGCATTGAGTAAGAAATGTTTACTGTGGATTAGGCATCAGGGAATGTTTCCATGAGTCAGTAAATGTTTTCACTAGTCCATCGGACCAACGTCTTGGACAGATCTAGTGGTCCTTCTGATTTTTTGCTGGTCTCGGACCACGGGACCAGTGTTAATTTCGACCCCTGCATCATTTGCAATGACCCAATACAAGAAGAAAAAAAACTTACTCAAAGTGCTGATAGCAACAGTAACAAATAGCAGCTAAATTTATTTCTGTTCAAGATGATACTTTCTGGTACAAAATAACAACTGAAGGTGGTTTAAAAATGTGTGCGCACACACAATTTTTTTTTTACAATTCAATTAACACAACAAAATATGCATGGATTTTCGAAGCATTGGTGTATCTATGTAGCTGATATTTCTGCAGGCTAGTTCACCAACATTCTTCTATAGATATGTTATGCCCTTATTTCAGGAATCCTTAAACAAATTATCTTTCAAATGATACATTGGGCGTTTAAGTATGTACAGAAACACCTTGTGTATTTCAATTGAATACCACTTTTTTGATACGAACAAGCCAAATTTTGAACGCAGACATTTGCCACAGCACCTCCAGTTCTCAACAAATCGGTTGCCCAGGCGCCTGGGACAACGCGCCCCCAAAAAAGCCGGGCTATCAGAAAATTCCCAAAATAGTTGTCTATAGACAACCTGAAAATCTGGCAAAGCTACTGGACTAATTTTAATGTGGGCTACCAAGTTGACATCATGGGCATCCATTTTGCAAGCATGCAGTTGCCCGTCTTTTGGGGGAATTTGTGGAGCACCGACCTCAAAGCTAATTTCTTTGTGGGAATTAGATAATTTTGATTTGCAAGATTTCAAAATACCCAAAAAAGGACAAAAGCTTACCCTTAGTTATTTTCTCTTTTACATTACTGCTAGATCTGTCCCGGTTCGTTGCGATTTGACCGATCCCTGGAACGGTCTTGAGTACGTCGCTGTCCTTCTGATAGATGAGTAAATTGCCACTCTCCAGCAGACAAACCAAAAATGTACCTAGAATAAAAAAAACTGCATCCAATTTATGATATTACAAATTTTAGAGAGGCCAGAATCCATTTGCCTGTTTCCCTGGGCCCATTTTCAAAGAGCTGCTTAGCAGCCTATAAGAGCAAACCCTAATTAACATTCATTCTCCCCGACGCAAGCTAAATCAATTACTGATTAATTGCGATCCCCGTTGCTAACTGATTCGAACCGGCCATTCAACCCTGGCTAGCTCGGTGGTCGAGTGGTTAAGACATCTGTCTTGTTTGCAGGAGGTTGTGGGTTCGAATCCCGCCCGAGCACGCTATGAAGTTTTTCATAGTGTCTCGGGAAAGCACCGAGTATACAGTGCTAATTAACATACGTCGGGTACCAATTTTTAATGACATGCTAATTCCATGGTGTTCGTAAAACCCCGAACAGGTCTATGGTCTGCTCATACCTACTCTCATAACGATATGCTATCCTGCCGCCTAATTTTGTGATGGTTGTAACAGAAAAACCCAACAGAAAATGTTCCTCTTGTGGCTCCTGTGCAAAACGAATGGAGAAAGGCGTTGCCGTGCATGTAGCGTAAACCGTTGTCAAAGAAGTGAACGCGTCCGCGCGGAAATTGACGTCACGCTCTGCCAGCGAATTGGCAATAGTAATTAGAAAGTTCTAGGCCTGTTTTGTTATGAGTTGGTAGTTTACCATTGCTTCTTACCATTTGGAGAGATGTTAGTTGCCACAAGATGGCCGAGATGGGATTGCAGTTTAGCAATTTTCTTCTTCGTTGTGTTCTTTCCATTATTCAGACATAGCACTTTGAGACGATGAGAATCCAAGAGTAAAAGATCGTTTGTCTAACAAAGGAAAAAAAAAAACTGGCAAAAGAAAATGTTTCCTTTCTTGTTTTGTATTAAAGATAGTATACATGATTGGTAAACTATAGTTTCATCCCCTTGTGTGATTAAAGATATGCATGATTAAAACCAACCTGAGCAAAAACCAGCTCCGTACTTCGTCTAACTTTTGAGAAAACAGTCAAAAAAGGGTTTGCAGTCATTTCTCCCTAAAACCACTTCGTCCTGAACCATTTCGCCCCGAACCACGGCCTGTGCACGAAGTGCTTTTTGGGCGAAGTGGCATTTGGGCGATGTAGTGTTTGGACGAAGTGATTTGGGGCGAAATGGCACTTGGGCGAAATGGTTTTGGGGCGAATTGAATTTTCGTCTCATTAGACGAAAACTAATTGTTTTACTCATTTCTCAAAGACTATAGCACTTCAGACAAAACCATTTCAGGGGAAGTTTTCTACAGTCATCATGTTTATATTGTGTAAGTTGGGTGTAAATCTGTGAATATTTCTGATTTTCGAGATACCAATCATGTATACTGCCTTTAAACCTGATTAAACTTGCATGGAATGAACAGGGGCCAATTTCATAAAGCTGTTTTGCAGAAAAATTTGCTTAATCAAAAATTTGTTTGCTTTATAAAAATGGGTTAAAAATCAAAATTGTATCTCAACTTGAGTTCTTAGCAAGAATAGCATATATTCTTTTGAAAAACACAAGTTGACATGCAATTTCGACTATTAACCCATTTTTATAAGCAAATTTTTCTGCTAAACAGCTTTATGAAATTGGCTCCTGGCCTCTGAAAAAAACACTAGCAGTACATGTTTCTCAGAAAGCACTTCAAGCAGAGTGGCGCACCCTGCCTCAGTGGCTCTTACAGAGGCTTGTGTAGTTAACCTTGTCACAAGGTGTTTATACACGTTTCCGACGAATAAAATCAGCTTTCTTGAATCTTTCAGTCAGGGTATGTATTGCGCTTTAATTTTTTTGTTTTTTAAATTTTATTTTTTCCTTTTTCTTGAACCATATTTTTTTTCATGTTTCTCCTCCAAAATCCAAGAAACTTGCCATCTCCGAAACCTGTAATTCTAAAGGTTCAAAAAAGAAAAATTATTAATATTAATCTTTTAATCTTTAATACTAATCTCAAAAACTACCCCAACATGCACCCTGCATACCTGTTTGCCAAGCCAGCCAAGTCGGGGCCACGGTTGTTTAGATTTGATATCAGGGATGTGGGTGACAGTAAGATCAAGACGCATGCTTAAGATGGATGCAAGGTGACGAACACCCTACAGAAGCTTCAGTTGAAATCATCTGAAATTGGAAAATATGAAAACATCATCTACTGTCCTGAGACGGTAAGAATTTAGTACTCGGACTTCACTATTTTTCTCTAAAATAACTGATTAAAGGTAGAACACATGATTGGTAAACCGTTACAAATAGTTTTATCTCCCTGTGTGATTGAAGACATGCATGATTAAAACCAACCAGAGTAAAAGTCAGCCCCGTACTTCTTCTAACTTTTGAGAAAACAGCCCAAAAACCACTTCGCCCTGAGCCACTTCGGGGTACCGTGGCCGAGTGGTTTGGGTCATTGACTCGCAATCATGGGTGCAAACTTGGGGTTGCGGGTTCGAATCCGGCTGCGGTACCTGTGCCCTTGGGCAGGGCACTCAACCACACTTGCTCCATCCTTCGGAAGGGATGTAAAGCCGTTGGTCCAGTGTGTTAGGTAATGGTAACGTACTCTAAAGATCCCAGAGCATTCTTTCGTGAAGAGCAAGGGGATTCCACGGTGTCTCTAGCCATTTCTAATTCAAATTCTTCATGGGTTTCCTCACGCTTGCGAGTGACAGTGCAATGAGCACTATTGAGGAATCCTTGGTATGAATACCAGAAAGAAATAATAATAATAATAATAATAATAATAATAACCACGGCCCGTGTACGAAGTGGTTTTTGGGCGAAGTGGTCCAGGGCGAAGTGGTTTTGAGGCAAAGTGAATTTTCGTCTCATGAGACGAAAACTAATTGTTTTACTCATTTCTCGAAGACTATAGCACTTTAGACAAAACCATTTCAGGGGAAGTTTTCTACTGTCATCATGTTTATATTGTGTAAGTTATGTGTAAATCTGTGAACATTTCTGATTTTCGAGATACCAATCATGTGTTCTACCTTTAGGCATCAATAAGTGAAAATCTAATGAAAAAAGAATCGAAATTTGGAGGGGAAGAAGCCAGGTATTGAACACGCATTGAACACGGATTTTTATAGGGCCTACATTGTATATTGGAATCGATATAGCTTATTCAATTCTAAGATATACTTCCCACTTTCACGTACGCACTTCCGTCGGAAATGTTGCATTTCTGAGATAAATAAATGCACAAAATTAAGGCGCGAGCAGTCCGTGCATAAGCATGACAATAGAGGGCGCTGCATGCGCGCATGAATGGTTATCTTGTACACCAACTGAATGCAATTTTTGAAGGAGAAAATGTGATTTTTCTACAGAAAAGCAACATTTGCGACAAAAGTGTAAGTGGGAAGTAGACTATATCTTAAAATTAGATTATCTGTCGATTCCAGGAGGCAATTTCCTTCAAATCTTTGTTCAATGTATACGGAAAAAATACCATTCCAATATATAAATTTACCTAAATCCGTGTTCAACATGGTGAACGAAAATATTAATTAGAAATTATTAATTAGGCCTAGGCCTAATTTAGTATTTCATGATGATGATTTTACTTGGAAAAACTGAAATTTCTTTAATTTTTGAGTTGTCCCATATAGGCCTAGATAATTTAGCACGTTTAGTGCAGGAGGGCTTATGCATTTATGTGACGTCCGACTTGTAAATTCTTTCCTACCACCTGAATAGTAGGCGCTAGGCCTACCAGGCAAAAATTGCAAATTCGTCTCAAAATAAACTGCCATTCGTGAGTTGTAAACATTGGCCGTCATTAACCCGATCCGAAGAAAAATACGTAAAACGTCGCGTGGAGGCGCTACATACGTTTACCGTGCTCATCTTGAAGGTGGGCGGGGCGAAAAAACAGATAATGGAAAATATTGTCAAATGTTTTCAGTTTATACAAAATATTTGGCAAAGAAACCACTCATGGTTTTTAATGTTTGCATTATAAAATATAATATAATTTATTTTAGATCGCTGTATTTATTTCAAATGCAATAAATTGCAGACCAGAGGCAAAGGTCTTTTTTTTGGAAGGGGGCGGGGCTTGGAGAGGGCGGGGCTTGGAGGGGCGGGGCTTGGGGAAGGGGGGAGAACCACCAAGAAGTAAAGCACCAAGGATATTTTTTTTTAGAAAAAAAGCCACTTAATAGTACATTTTGAAGAATATTTCTTTTATTGCGAGTTCCAACGTATTGTGTCCTGAATTTATACAGGAATTAATACACGGAACAAAATATCTTACTTTAGTGTTACATGACTGTATAAAAATATATTGCTTGATTAATGTACAAAAAGTAAGCCTTTATATAGACTGCCGAAGTGAATACGTCATCTTTTGTTAGTTGTTTAGGGTCTATAGTAAAAATCACTGAATCGTGTCCTGTGTTTTTGCAATGGTACTTTTTCTGACGGCCATGATGTTTAGAGCCAATTACCACGGCAACCCACGTCACACTTCGGCTGTCTATTTTCCTTTGGAAAATGTTTATTTTAAACTACAAGATCTAGCACATGCAGTATTTTTGTGAAGAAATATATTCGGTTATAAAGAAAGATACCTTCCTTCATACTTAAAATTATGCATGTAAAATTCGGTATCTTTAAAGGTTTGTAGTCAGGAAAAGTTTATGAAACTGTCTGCAAGTACTATTGGTAATCATATTGGTTTGCCTTAAAGATAGTATAAATGATTGGTAAACTGTTACAAATAGTTTTATCCCCCTGTTTGATTGAAGATATTCATGATTAAAACCAACCTGAGCAAAAACCAGCTCCGTACATCGATCGTCTAACTTTTGAGAAAACAGTAAAAAAAATGGTTTGCAGTCATTTCGCCCCAAAACCACTTCGCCCTGAACCATTTCGCCCTGAGCCACGGCCTGTGCACGAAGTGGTTTTGGGGCGAAGTGGCATTTGGGCGAAGTAATTTGGGGCGAAATGGCACTCGCGCGAAGTAGTTTGGGGCGAAATGGCACTTGAGCGAAATGGTTTTGGGGCAAATTGAATTTTCGTCTCATGAGACGAAAACTAATTGTTTTACTCATTTCTCAAAGACTATAGCACTTCAGACAAAACCATTTCAGGGGAAGTTTTCTATGGTCATCATGTTTATATTGTGTAAGTTTGGCGTAAATCTGTGAACATTTCTGATTTTCGAGATTACCAATGATGTATACTGCCTTTAAATTAATACATTTTTGGGCCAGTATAAAAAAATGCAAAATATTTCAATACAAATTTTACAAAATATAACCGGTTATGCAAAGAATTAAACATTACTGTTTCAGCTATAAGGCCCTTACGATTTTTCTCTCATCCCAAGTTTGGTTGTTTCATTTCAATAGTGATCAGGCACAGTACCAGATGTTGTGTTCATTACTTTGCCCAGTTGCGCTACCATGCAACACCGAGAGAAAAATTGGGTTTATGGGGGAAACCTGAGGGAGTATACCAACTGTGCCTTATAGCTCAGCTGGTAGAGCATCTGCCTAGTGAGTCAGATCGAATCCCGATAAGGGATTTGGTTGCTATAGATAAGTTTAGTTTTGAATGCACAGCTAGCAGTTTGAACGTACAAACAACAAGATGAAGTGAAAAAGTGAATGCAACGACAAGTTAATTTTTTTGAATTTACCAATTTACACAAAAAAGGTATTTATTAATGGGATTAAACGTGGGTTTTAATGGTCTTATACAATCTGTTTAAAACTGGATAGGGGCCTGGACGCTGATAATTGCCCGCGCCTTCGGCTTTGAAAACACCTTGTGCGTAATAAAACTGTTTGCTAAATTTTGCTAGCTGTTTAGAAAAGTTGTATTTGTCAATAAACTGACTAGAACCCTAGTATATACAATATATAACTGTTTTATGGCTATAGCAAAAAATTTCGGCGGGCAAAAAAAATCCTTGGAACAGTCAAAATTCAGACATTGTAAAAATATCACTAGTGAAGATCAACTGAAATTTCTTCATGGAAAGTTGACGGTTTGGCCATCGACAACAAATCCATGAGGAGATTTTCTTCTGGAGGAAATTTCCATCTTGTATTTTTTGTATAGCTTCTTGGAAATGTTGATGGTATCACCTGAAAAAAAAAAGAATATGTTAATTTTGGTAGTTTCTTCAAAAATGCAAAAGGTTTAAAGTTATCAAATAAAACTGTCTTCGAGTTTTAAGTCAAGTCAAACTGCCTTCGAGTCCCAAGTCAAACTGCCTTTGAGTCCCAAGTCAAGTCAAACTGCCTTTGAGTCCCAAGTCAAGTCAAACTGCCTTTGAGTCCCAAGTCAAGTCAAACTGCCTTTGAGTCCCAAGTCAAGTCAAACTGTCTTCGAGTCCCAAGTCAAGTCAAACTGCCTTTGAGTCCCAAGTCAAGTCAAACTGCCTTTGAGTCCCAAGTCAAGTCAAACTGCCTTTGAGTCCCAAGTCAAATCAAACTGTCTTTGAGTCCCAAGTCAAGTCAAACTGTCTTTGAGTCCCAAGTCAAGTCAAACTGCTTTTGAGTCCCAAGTCAAGTCAAACTGCCTTCGAGTCCCAAGTCAAGTCAAACTGCCTTCGAGTCCCAAGTCAAGTCAAACTGCCTTCGAGTCCCAAGTCAAGTCAAACTGCCTTTGAGTCCCAAGTCAAGTCAAACTGCCTTTGAGTCTCAAGTCAAGTCAAGTCAAACTGTCTTTGAGTCCCAAGTCAAGTCAAACTGCCTTTGAGTCCCAAGTCAAGTCAAACTGCCTTTGAGACATAGACATCATTTCTGTACTCACCGACTGGCTTTGTGGGATAAACAGACGTGTTAAACGTCCACGGACTCTCAATCACATTGAAGCAGTGTTCATCAAATCTCGTCTGGTTCCAGGCCAAATGATGATCCTCGTAAAATAACAACTCCTTCGCGAACAAACTCCACCTTTCGTGGTAATATCTGAATGTTGACAAAATAGAAACATTATTTTATCAAAGTGGGGTTGAGAGAAAAATAAAATGGTCCTCAATGAAATTTGAACCCGAGACCTCTGACACTCTAGGCAGATGCTCTACCAGCTGAGTTATGAGGCACAGTGGTATTCTCCCTCAGGTTTCCCCCAAGACCTCTGCCACACCAGGCAGATGCTCTACCAGCTGAGTTATGAGGCACAGTGGTATGCTCCCTCAGGTTTTCCCCAAGACCTCTGACACACCAGGGCAGATGCTCTTCCAGCTGAGTTATGAGGCACAGTGGTATACTCCCTCAGGTTTCCCTAAAGACCTCTGCCACACCGGGCAGATGCTCTACCAGCTGAGCTATGAGGCACAGTGGTATACTCCCTCAGGTTTTCCCCAAGACCTCTGCCACACTGGGAAGATGCTCTACCAGCTGAGCTATGAGGCACAGTGGCATACTCCCTCAGGTTTCCTAAAGGACATCTGACACACGCTCTACCAGCTGAGCTATGCGGCACAGTGGTATATTCCCTCGGGTTTTCCCTGAAAACCCAACTTTTCCCTCTGCGTTGCATGGATGCACGACTGAGCAAAGTAATACATACAATGCAAGGTAATTATTGTATTGGCCCATATAATGTTTGAATAGAATTTTTGTTTTTCCCGAGAAACATTTAGGATTAAAGAAAAAACTTATGGTCCTGGTTTGGATTCGAACCCGACACCACTGAATATAAAGCACGACTTACGATTTCATCAAGCCAGACCATTGTTTGTTGGCGTAATCGTTTATCTCTGCGTGGGGACCCCAAATCGTGATTTGAGTCCTGGCGTTATATTCCAACCAATTTTGCTCCTGCAAAAATTTCAATCATTTTAAGTCGTGAAGACTCGTAAAATGTTTAAAATAATTTCAACATTTTGAAATGAAACCTTTTGAAATGAAACTCTAAGAATAGGTTTAAAAAAAAAAATCATAATCATAAACTATTTTGACTGATTAAGAATAGTATTTTAGCAATAAATAACCTTCTTTTTTTTCTCCAAAAGCACTTGAGTATAACTCGCACACATTTGGGGCGTAAAAGTTGGCAAACTTTATTTATCGCAGCAGAGCAAAATATTGTATCTGTAAATTTAATAAGGTGTAAACATTGTGTAAAGTTTGGTGATTGTAGTTTATTGGAAACATGGTGGTATGACGATACATATTTTAAATAGGCTTAATTTGGGGTCCTTTGACTAAGTGTGACCAAACCAACTACCTGGTCAGGTCACTAGCATTAACATTCCTTAGGTATATCACAATAACATTCCAGTACCTCTGCTGGGTGCATGTCTTGCGCCATTTTACAATTGTCTTCCTTGTGGCTAGACTGCACCCCGGCATGTGCTGGAATGTGCATTTTAGGTTTATTGTATTCTGGCAGGCTTGGAATTCCTGGGTTGGGACTGGAGAGCCAGCAGGGTCCTATATAAGGAACCTGTTGGCAAGCCTTGTGAGTTCTCCTGTTCTGACTGCGTGTGCATGAGCCGTAGGCCTATAGTGCTGCTCTGATCTCTGTAGACTAGTGCAATAACGGTTTTCACAAGTGTTTTAAAATTGGAATTGTTGTAATAAATACACATTGTACTTTTTTTATTCATATTTTGGCTTGAGCCAGTTCTCTTTTGTACATCGTCGTCAGCGTTGGCCCTGCCTGTTTCCTGTATTACCAGACCAACTTGGTTACATAAGTTTAAACTCAGATTTTTCACATTTGTATATTCAGACATGGCCATATTCAGAGAACCATAACTCCACTTCTGAATATCGTATGAACTTGAAACGAGCATTATTTTAAGGCTTAGGAGTTGTTCTTTGTGAAACTGTAATAAAAACCTAACTGACTAGGAGCCGACTTTGTAGGCCCATTTGTGACAGATGGTCGCAATTGATTAACAACGATGCCAGAGGACGTGTAAACACTTTCTTGCAAAGTATAGTCACAGGGGCGGTTGACTCGGAGTGTGGCAAAGTATGATCTTTTGGCGACTCAAGAGTCGGTACTTGTGGGGTCAAGCACATTTGTCTTTTTAAAAACTTAAAAAATAATCCTGGCGTCAACTGTTTAATAAACAAAAAATACCTTAAGTGATGCTCCAAGTGCTTTGGCTGATTCCAACCAGTTGCCTAACAACCAGCGAGAGTCGGTTGCCAAGAGTGTTTCCATGTCCAGAATAACGTCCAGAAACTTGGAAAGAAAATAACTGTTTGGGAAAAGGGAAAAGGTTGACAATTTCTAATGTCTTTTGGTTTGTTGTTTTGAATTTTACTGAAAAATAAAAAATATTAAATAAAACAAAGGGCGCACTTTTGTCCATAATCAAGCATATGGGATGATACATGCACTACCGTTTATTTAATTGTTAATTGTTTTAATTGTTTAATTGTTTATTTACAACAGAAAGGGTCTTTGGGTAAAACCGGATGCGTTTTTGCTATTCCATTCATACAACCTACTTAAATTTGCTTGGCGCTAAGGGGCCGTTCACAATTATCAACATTTTCACAAGTGTACAAAGAGTACACTTTTTCAAGACCCCCCCCCCTCCCCCCTAAAAGTGTACAAAATAAATGTTGATTTTTTTTCCACACAAGTTTACATATAGAGCAAGTTCGGGTGGGCGACTAGACTTAACCATAGTCGATATGGGCAGTGCGGGCGACTATAGTTAACTAGACTAACCTACCCCAGGGGCTTGGTTCCTCTAGTCAGACTAGCTAGTCAAACGACGCAGCGTTCGAGTGACATCTAGTTCGAATATGGTTAGTCTAGTTAACTATATTCGCCCGCCCGAACTTGCTCTATGTCACTCGAACGCTGCGTGGTTTGACTAGCTAGTCTGACTAGAGGAACCAAGCCCCTGGGGTAGGTTAGTCTAGTTAACTATAGTCGCCCACCCGAACTTGCTCATAGATACATGTCCTTGCATGTGATTAATAATAACTTGAACATGCGCTGATGATACGTGTGTATGCAACCTCGTCCCAAGGGTGTGTCGAGCATACAGTACGAGGTTTGGTTGGAAATGAAGTAAACCATGGGGACGAGGTTGGTGTGTATGCTGCTGGTAGCTAGGGAACGGAAGGGACATTGCGCAATTTGCACTCGCGGCTTGGGAACACTGCATTTTTAGAAGAGGTAATTACCGTTTTAAATAAATCCCCTCTTTAAAAAATGGAAACAGATTTATAATAAATGTTTTGTTACGCTATTTGTTTTTTTTATTAAACTATTAAAATTACTAAAGCTTTTTAGAACGCAAAAAAACATTTACAAATGTTCTTATAAAACCGGTTAGTTCAATAATTTATACCCTATACAGTACATAAAATGAACTTGTCCATGCAGTCTTGTTTTTTCAAGTGGGACGTTGTGTGTGTGTGACGTGCCGGCCGTTAAAAACACGCAGTGGATACGGACATGTACATTTTACAGTACATTTTCATGTACTTGTGTAGGACTACAATGCCGTGCATGCTGTACACAGTATGTTCATGGGATGCGATGTGGGTCCTCCCCCGGTACGGTGAGGACCACCGGCGGCTCGGCCATGCTCGCTCGGCATCGGTTGCGGTGTGGGTGGGATAAAGCAATGTCGGAAGTGGCGACGGGCCAAAAAAACAGATCGACATTAAAAAATATTTTAAAAGCGTACGGCGGGCATAAACCCCCTCCCCCCAGCGTACGGTTTGTACGCTCGTGAAAATGTTGATAATTGTGAACGGCCCCTAAGCATGTGTGGACTGTTCTTACCCTGTTGCAGGGCCGTATCCGTTGTGGTACGCCCGCACAAAACATGTGTAGTAGTTTTCCGACATGTCCTGAAGTACCTGGCGACCAATGTCAACAAGATCATATCTAAAATATGGATAACAAAATTGCACTAATATAAAACTTATAAAGCTTATAAGTATCTTCCACCTAAACATCGAGATACATAGGTGGGTGGCGCCATTAGCAGCAGATGGCCAGAGACACTGGGGAATCCCCTTACTCTTTACGAAAGAGTGCTCCGGCATTACACAACACACTGGACCAACGGCTTTACATCCCTTCCAAAGGATGGAGCAAGTGTGTTTAGGTGCCTTGCTCAAGGCAAGAGCACAGAAACCACGGCCAGGTATCGAACCCGCAACGCCAAGTTTTCACCCGAGTGTTGTGAGTCAGTGACCCAAAGTACATAACTGAAGCATATACATGTAGGTCTAAAATGATTGTTTCGCAATATTTATGAAAAATTAACAGCATTCTCTGCAAGATTTCAGACCCAACAATGCATACAAAATTACCTGTAGAGTAGACTGGTGCCTAGCTCCTCAGACGCTTTTAGCATGTGTTTCCATGCCTTAAAAACTTCCATCCAATCATACCAAACCTGACGTACACAAACAAATAGGCCTTACTATGTCAGTAGGATATTTTTCCATTCGGGGCCGTCAAAAGTTGTCAACATTTTCATAGTTCTACAGAGCGTAGTATTTTTCAAGACCCCCTCCCTCCCCAAAATACTACTTATCAACAATTACCATGAAGTGTCAACATTTTACAGTGCATGTCCTACGAGACCCGTGCACTTATCTGGAAAAACCTCAATCAAGGCGCCTACACTATCATTACCCCTGATCATAGGGCTCCATTAAATCACTCCATATACCATCTCAGCTCCCTGGGGAGTATACAGCCCCGGCTGCCTATTAGGCGCTCATGGCTAATCAAATACATCAACATTCACTACCCTCTCAGGTACCCATTTTTACTCCTGGGTGGAAAGAAGCTTGACACAGTACCTTGCTTAAGGGCACATGCACCATGAATGGACCGGACCGGGATTCGAACCCACTACCTTTAGAACTAACCCAGGTTTTGAATATGATCCAATTGACTGCTCCACCATTGCACCGTATTATAATGAATTGAAATCCAACTACAACTTGGTGACACATCTTTTGTTGTTGTTGTTTGTTTGTTTGTTTGTTTGGTTGTTTGTTTTTGTTGTTCTTTTGTTGGGGGAGGGGGGGGGAGGGGAGGACTTACGTAAGGCTTAATAGATAGCGACGGTCGTTGCAATAATGCGTTGCGGTTGTGATTGTGGACAATGTCCATCACGTTGTACACTGTGTCTTTCAGAATTCGCCATGCATTTCGGGTTCCAAAGGCGAATTTTCCATAGCGTCTGACTGCATAAGAATCAATCCTGTAATAAAGCAGTAGTTATATTTTAAAATTTATCTTTTTTGTTATTCTTTTAACAATCTTTGATTTGGACCCAAATCACACTCAAATAACAACATTTTAGGACTCGAGACTAGACCTAAACTTCATTGAAATTATTTCAATTTTAATCTTGGAAAGCATTAGGAACATAAAATTATTAAACAAAAAATATAGAAAATTACAGAAATTCAAATGTGATTTTCAGAGACTTTGAGGGCTTGTAATGCACGTATTCAAGTTGTTTGATTTTAAATGCATGTTTTTCAAGCATTCTTGATGGAAGTGTAATTCCTCAAAAAATTGACTGTAATACCATTCTCAATAAGCATTTACTTCAGACTCGAATCGAGACCTATGATTAGAAATAAGTTTAAAGAATCACATTTTCCTGCCAGAAATGTCTGACAAAACATTCAACTTACCAGTCTGTAATATTAACCGGTTTCGTCCGCCACGCCAAGTCATTCATGAATGCGTACATCACGTCGTTCTGGTTAATACCTTCTGGTGTCAGACCGGTACCCACCATTGTGGAACCAGGAAAGAGTTGACTGGTAAAAACTGCCTGGAAATTGGGAAATATACAAATAATGGTTCAAAAACGAACCATCAATGCATACCCTCAATAAAATATCTGCGTACACCCCACATTATCCCTAATTTATTGTGAGTAGTTTTGTATAGCCAACACATATATACTGCTATTAAAACAGGAAATCCAAGCAATTTCCAACGAAATACATTTTGTGATCTGAAAATATAAAATGCCAAACCTTATTGACAAAATCCAGTCTTCCGTACATCCCGTGATTTCCACCAAAATTATGTAGCATACACCAGATAAACGGCTGACCGTAGAATGAGTTAGTTCGCTCGTAGATTGGCGTTGTGTCCGCTGAAAGGTCTAACACGATCATCCTTCCCTGTATTCGAAGATAAAATGAAATCTGGAATTTATCTTGAATAAGATTCACAAATAAAAATTGTAATCAACCCTTTGACAAAATGATAATTGTAGATAAATTTATATAAATGAGTGTGCACATGCATGTTTTAAAGGGCGCCCTCATATGAGCAAATCTAGGTCTCTGACTACCGTAGTATTATGGTTATGTTTTTCATGCAGTCAGGGAACCATACGTATAGCCAGGGAACAAGCTGAAATCGGACAGTGCCTTCTTGAAAGCGCTGACAGTTTTCCACTGTTTTCTCAGAACGTAGATGAGGTACTGATCTGACTTACACACAGGTTGGTTTTTATCATACACATCGTCAATCATACATGGAGATAACGCCGTTTGTAACAGTTTTCCAACCCTATAATCTATCTTTAATCCCATAGGGTTCCTGAAAATATCCTAGTGCAGTGAGCATAACCTACCAAAGGCACGGCCGTCAAGTGAGCTTTCATCTGTTGCTTGAACCAGAAATTTTCCACGTTGAACAGCCAGCCTTGCATCAGCCAGATTCCCTTGGGGTCGGCGGAGATAATCGTCTCGTAAACACCTCGACTGGCTTTCGCCAAGTAATCCAGGTTACTGAAAAATGAAGAGAAAAAAAAGATTGTTTCAAAATAACATGAAAGATGTCATTCAGATTATCAAAATTTCAAGTGACCTTAAATAACCATATGTCCATCAGGGTTGTAGTCAAGTCCATCACAATTCTATCACAAGTCCAGAGCCGATAAAATCACAAGTCCGTGACAAGTCCAGTAACAATTAACCCCTTCACGACTGGTAGGCATTTTCCAATTTATTCCCCTGGAGCGGGAGACTGCATTTGCAGTTTTGGTTATGCAGTATAAATGTATGTCTCTGGGGCTGGAGACTTGATGACTAGTTTTTATTTCAAGTCTTAAATCAATCTTATTTCCAAAGTCCAGTAACAAGTCATTTTCTCCAGAGTCAAGTCACAGGTCAAAAACCAAAAAACTTACTTGACCCCAAGCCAACAAATTGAGAGACCAGCTCTGCCCTGGTAGTACTGGCCCATGGGCTAATTCTGTATAACCGCCCCAAGACACTCAATTCTGTATAACTGCCCCCAAGACACTCAATTCTGTATAACCGCCCCCAAGACACTCGCACTTAGAACTGCATATGCAGTTCCTCGTCGCGAAGTGGTTAAGAAAGCAAAGGATGAACACGCACACTTTGTTGGAGTTTATTTGAACAGCTTGTGACTTGAATTAGTCCCAGGGACTTGTGGTTTTTTGTTTTTTTAAAACCATTATAAACTCCTAAAAACAAGTTCGGAAAGTCAAGTTTGACTGAAGATTTCTCTCTTGTTGCAAAATAATTTTTCCACCCACCCCTGTATTCCGCTATACTGCACATCCCCCAATTGATTAATCATAACAAATGACACATCACTGTAAAGAGGAATAACAGGGCTTTCCAATTATACCAAATTCAAGGGAACTGATTTAGTAACAAGAGAGAAATCGTCAGTCAAACTTGACTTTCCGAACTTTTTTTGAGGAGTTTAGATATCAAAGTGACAAATCAGCAAAATTTGTGTTACGCATGGAACACTTTTCGGTTGATGCAAGTTATCTTCTTAAAACACATTTTAAAAAATTCTTCTATTTTGAAAGAAATCAAAAGAATTGGCTTTTGACCCATGTAAGACTTGAATACACTTTTCTAAGATCCAGAAAAAAATCATCCAAATCAAAAAATAAAATTACTTTGATGCAGGCAACATCTCGTTAAACAAGTCAGCGCTGTAGATGTGATTTGTGCCGTTAAACTCCGTCACCATCTGTGAAAGACAAACAAAAAATCTTATCTTACCCGTTTATAATTTTCTATTAAAACCATTTTTATTTAGTAGTAAGCTTTCCACCGACATACATTTTTAAAAATGCAAGTTTTAACTCCGACTGTATAAGATCAAGGAGACTGAGAGATTGCATTTTTTGCATCTTTTCTTTTGGTAAGAGGATTTTTTTCGAATTATGTACGGGAGACTGGATTAAAGCTTACGTGTCTCTGTAACAAAAAGTATATAAAAATTAAATTTTCGACATCAGGAACTGGAGATACAAGCCTTTTTCTTGAAACGGGCTTCACATGTTGTACATGTGCGCGTACTCTCATGTGTATGTGTACAATGTACACATATACACGCACATGTACATTTACATGTACATGTACATTTACGTCATAACCCTGTCGAATAAAAGACAGGGCCTGTCTTTTATTATTTCTTGTTTTTAATAGACCGGCATTAATCCTTGACAGATTTTTACGTTCTTGGTACCAAATGAAAGCTGATAACATTTTCTATTCTAGAAAATAAGCAATTTAACTTTTTTTTAAATATTTGACGCTCAAATCGGCCTAAAATCGGACAGTGCAACTTTAAGAGAATTACTTACCTCTTCAATAAACGCTTTACCAATTCTCTTGAAAAGTGGATCTGTTGGAAGCAAGAACTTCGTGCTGGGAAAAAACAAATCAAAATATATCACTCTGACATTAATAGTATGCATGTAAGATGAAAAAATAACAGGCAAAAAAAAATAAATGCGGAAATTTTCACTACTTCTTGATTGAAAGACACCGTCAATCTTGGAGTGGAAATTTTCAGCCTATAAAAGCTTTATCCAGTCACACATAATTGAGGTATTAAAGTCGCTTCACGAGCCAAGCTGGCTCATACGGCCGGTACTCATCCCCCGTTTCCATGGCATGGAGTGACTTGGAGCATTGTTACTCCCCCTGGATGGGATGCCAGTCCATCGCAGGTCTACCCTCAGCAGTTAGTTGGGTTTCCCAACCAATATTTGCCGGTACCCATTTATACACCTGGGTGGAGAGAGACAATGTGGAGTAAAGTGTCTTGTCTAAGGACACAACGCGATAGCAGTGACCAGGCTTCGAACCACGGACCTATCACCCGAAAGTCCGACGCGCTATCCACTAGACCACCACGTCTCCAATGCATAATGAAGCAGTTATATCAATATTTTGAGGTCAACTGAAAATGTGCGTTTCTTTCGTTGCGCGTAATATCAAGAGTTTTTTATTTATTATTATTATTATTTCTTTTCTGGTACTGAAACCAAGGATTCCTTAAAAGTGCCAATAGCACTGTCACTCGCAAGCGTGAGGAAACCCATGAGGAGAATTAGAAACGGCCAGAGACACCAGGGAATCCCCTTGCTCTTCACAAAAGAATGCTCTGGGATCTTTAAAGTGCGCTACCTAACACACTGGACCAACGGCTTTGCATCCTTTTCGAAGGATAGAGCAAGTGTGTTTAAGTGACTGCTCAAGGGCACAGGTACCCCCCAGGCACGTATCGAACCTGCAACCCCAAGTTTTCACCCGAGTATTGCGAATCAGTGACCCAAACCACTCGGCCACGGTACCCTCCGTGGATTTTGAAATGATACTGAACGAAATCTAATTGTTTGGGGCATTCTTTATCCTGAATAAATAATTCCAACTTACCAGCAGAATTGTGGGTCTTTGTCAAAGTGGCCCCAAACAGCACCCTTAATGACTTTGGCGTTTGGAAACAGGCTGTTTGGAAAATGTTGGTAGAAGTTGTAAGTACAGTACAAGTAAAAAAAAAGTGGATGAAACCACTTCTATTTTATATTTGAGTACGGTTTTTCCAGTCAAATGGTTGGGCTAAAAAGTTTTAGAAATTGCAAATTTTGTATGTATACAGTCTTTAAAGGAAGGGACAACATTTGCAAAGGGTTGCCTAACTCTGCATGCTTCATGTAAGTCGCCATCTTTTGCAGTTCGGCACTCGGACTTGAGAGGGCGTGAGTCAAGACACAACAGATTTTTACATACTTTACGGCGTGTGGGAGTCGGGAAACAAGGCATTCATCTTGACGTCATCCATGCAATCGTTGCCTGGTTGACGTCATCATCCCTTTCAAACTTTCAAATATGGCACAGCACATAGTTGAAGAGTTTATCATCAAAATTAATTGGGATGCCGATGTTTAAACAAGATTCTCTGAATCTCATGAAGGTTTATGCACCGGGCAATACATATTTTGGATTAAATATTGATTAAAATTCAAACAAGTGTTGTCCCTTCCTTTAAACTGACAGTCAGTTGAAAGTGTAACATTTGTACATGTAACTATACCTTGTGGTTGCATTGGGAACGTGACCTGCAAATGCTGGTAGTACGGGCGTCATTCCGAAATCCCGCATTCGCTTCAAGATTTGATGTTGCAGTTTAAGCTGGTTGGTGTGCCATGACTGCGTTAAAGGACCGCCCCAGCCATGAATGTTACCTATCCGAGTCCTGAAAGATACCAAGACCAGAGATACTTGACCGTGTCTCAAACAAATTGTACAATATCAAAATCTTAAAGAATACGGCCGAATATATTTTATACACTATTGACAATAAGTTAGGGATATTGTGAGGTGTACGCAGATATTTTATGGAGGGTATGTATTCCGCTTGAATGATTTTGTATATGATTAGACAATTGTATCTGCACCTTGTCACAGGAATAGGTGAAAACAGTCAAACAGTCATTATATCTAAATGGGTCTTTCCAAAGTAATGGGGTACATTTCTGTAACATTCAAGATCTTAGGTCCCAGTTCACTTCAAATGTCTTAATTTTATCTTTAAATTATCAAGCTAAACTGAGGAAATAACTTTTTCACCAAGGAGTACGAAAAATATACCTACAACATACATTTGTGAAAACCCCGTGCTCAAATTTTCCTATTACGCATGTAACAAAGGCACAAAATGGTCTGTCCGCGTTACATACGTAATAGGAAAATGTGTACACAAGCTTTTCAAAAATGTATGTTGTGGTAGCAATTTCTTATCTTTTTTGGCAAAAGTTATCTCCTGAGAACAAAACAAGGACATTTCTTTAATTCTGAGATAAACTAAAGACATCTGAAAGGAATTATTGACTTATTTTTCAAATGTACCCCATTATATAATGCTGAACATTGTCTTAAAATTTCATGAAAATATCTCAAATTTACTGAGATATGTTCTTTCCAGATTTTTTATGACTGACATTTCAAGACATTTGTATTTTGAAAAGAGTATTTACGGAGAAAATTGACACTCTAAACTATTTACCTTTATCACGGTGCGTCCATCTTTGTCTTGTTCCCCACGGTACATGTCAGGCACGATCAGTGCGTCTGCGCAACTGCGCGTGTAATCTTCTGTTGTTTTGAACTGGGTGAATCACTGTCCGCGCTGCACGTTTTCTTGACAATTTCAAAACGGGACCAAACTATTTTTTCTGCAAGCCTCGCTTTGGTTACGTTCATTTTAATAGGAAAAAAGGAAAGATGGCCGCACCGTGATAAAGGTCTATTAGGTAGAGAAACTTGAAATGTATGGGTCATTCCACGAGGTTGGGTACAAAAAGTGTGACGTACCAGATCTTAAATATGAGTAACATTCCAGCCCAGCTACTTTAGTAAGTATATTCATTTCATAAAGAAACACATGTTACACTACAATAGAAGTATTTACATCACATTGTAACAAAACTACAGACCTCCAAAATGTACTCGTAGTGTTAAACATATGTGGTGTCCATGTTGCGTAGGTAAGACAAATATTTCATGATCTGTGAGAGATTGATCAGTGAAAACAACATGATTATATTGGGACACCTAGTCATATTCAGTACAACAAATATTTCACCAGATAAATAATTCTCGTGTCTTTAAATAAAAGAACTTGTACCAACGCAACATCGACACCGCTTTGTTTATATACCCAACCTCATGGAATGACCCGTAAACTCATATCCTGGCAATAACTTACCATGCGAGGAATGCGGGACCTCCAAAGTGCGAATCCAAATCCTTCTGAGTAAACCCCATTTTAAGGTATACCTTCTGCCAGATAGCTTCCTGAGCGTTAAATGCCAACGGCAAGTTGATTCCGTTCATGGCCATCCAGTCAATCTCTCTCTCCCAACGAGTCCAGTTCCACCAAGCGAAGGAGTAGCTTACGGTGCACACATTCTGGTAATAGCGGAATCTGGGGAAAGATCGGACCAATCAACATGCAGCGGTATAATCAAAATGGACCAATCAAAATGCAAAATTGCAACAATGGACCAATCAAAATCCAAAGCAGAAACTGAGAATTGTGGATGGTGGTTCAATGTTTAATAAGAATTGAGAAGTTGACCATAAAAATGTTACTTAAAATGAATTATCAGGCATTAGTAAGTGCAGATTTAGTGGAAAACTCCCAATTTATGAGTAAACAATTTCTTAGAAAAAATCTCCTGTGTCATTGTTTTGTAAATATTTTACGTATTCCTGGAAAAACGGCATTAAATATGGGTCTTTCCACAGTAAAGGGGGCATTTTGGCAACACAGACCATATTTTCGAGGAAATACCTTTGTCTGGTCTCAAAATAAAAGAAATAAGTTTCAGTTGTTCTGAAGAGATAACTTAAGCCCAAAAAGGGTTACAAATAGTGTGACAATATGCCTTTCTAATAACCCTGTGTACAAATTTCAATATACGCTCGTAACCGTGACGGACACTTGTGTTACAGCGTTTAGGTGGAAAACACTTAGCTTCATATTACCCATTATAAAGTGAAGCGCATGCGAACATATTCATATGGAATATGCGCTATATAAATGCAATAATAAAAATATTAAAACAGTATTTTGGCGAGAGCTCAAAATTCCAAAACGACAGCCTAGCTGACCTGTTTGGGCTTGTAACCTTGAGGGGCGATAGAACCGTTGGCAGTTCTTCCGGAAGGTTTACTTGGTCGCCGGCCCATGAGATATGACAGCCACAGTAGTGTTTGATGTAGTAATAGAAGCCCCATGCGGCGGCTACGCCGGTGGTTCCGGAAATATTGACTTGGTTATCACTGGACGCAATCTATGAAGATAATTGGGATATATCGATGTTAAAGGCAGTATACATCATTTGTAATCTCGAAAATCAGAAATGTTCACAGATGACCGCAGAAAACTCCCCCTGAAATGGTTTTGTCTGAAGTGCTATAGTCTTTGAGAAATTAGTAAAACAATTAGTTTTCGTCTCATGAGACGAAAATTCAATTCGCCCCAAAACCACTTCGCCCGAGTGCCATTTCGCCCCAAATTATTTCTTCCAAACACTACATCGCTCAAAAAACCACTTCGTGCACAGGCCGTGGTTCAGGGCGAAATGGTTTTGGGGCGAAATGACTGCAAACCATTTTTTGACTGTTTTCTCAAAAGTTAGACGAAGTACCGGTACGGAGCTGGTTTTTGCTCAGGTTGGTTTTAATCATGCATATCTTCAATCACACAGGGGGATAAAACTAATTGTAACAGTTTACCAATCATGTATACTATCTTTAAAGGTTTTGTGAAATGAAAATTAAACACCCAACTGGTTTTACAGGGTGTCCTAGAAAAAGAAAAAAAAGAAACTGAGATTTAATTTAAAAAAAGTGTCCAGATTCCATTTTGTGGCACCCCATTTTTCCCATGGGTGTTGAGATTTTGATATTTTGTGTGTTATATTTTTCTCATAAATACCATTTTGAAATTTTGCGCTCTCAATCCGTACTAATATTTAAACTAATTTATCCAGTTACATAAAGCAGTGCATGTGATTACACCAACCTTTTTGCTTTCACATCCAAATTGGAGATTGTAAATTTCAGGTTTTCTTCCCATGGATAGTATTTTGGGGAGGTATTTTATGTAATCGTTATGCATCTATCAATTGTTTCTCCCACCCCTCCCCCCCGGGCTACCCCACCTAAGAGGTGGGGATTGTCACTTTTTGCGTGACAAAATCCCCACCCCTGGGGCAACATTTAGGTGACAAAAATCCCCACCCTCGGGTGCAAAACATGCGCAAAAATTCACAAAAATTCACAGAAAATAGGCCAAATGCCCCACCCTGGGGCATGAAAAATGTGACCAAACCCCCACCTAGGGGGTGGGGTAGAGCGTGGGGGGAGGGGGAGGGGAGGGAAACAATTGATAGGCGCATTATGTTAGAACGAAATCCATTTTCTGGAAAAATCTGGACAAGCTCCTTTAAGCAATCTAATACAAGCATGACAAGTTTGTATAAGAATTTACCTGGAAGGTGTCTAGCCTCGGTGGTCCAAGTGTTGGATCAACAACCACAGTGAATGCCTGGGAGCGGCTTGGTATAAGCCTCTTGATCAAGTCAGCGACAGCAGATTCTTGGGTCTTGCTGCTTGTCTTGGGTTTGATGCTATCGAGATGCTCAAATTCTCGAGAAAGACAAAAATACAAAATTTTTAGCAAATTATTACAATATTCAAAAATCCAAATTTTGTGAAAAACAATAAACCCTTTCACGGTTATCGACGCCATGTTGTTCATGGGGCAGTTTGAACACGCGTTGCTGTCTGCGTGCGCGGATTGTATACGAATGCATTGTTAGGTCACTGTGCATTAGTTACGATCCGCACACACACACGGCAACGCGTGTTCGAAGTGCCCTGTAAACAAGACGGCGTCGATAACCGTGAAAGGGTTTATTGCAATACCGTGATTCGAGACCACCAGTTGGCTTCATAGCTCAATTGGTAGGGCGTCTGCATGATAAGCAGAAGGTCCGCGGTTCGAATCCTGGTGGAGACAAGTTGTTTTTCACTGCATCCAGATTTCCCAAACTCATGGACTGTTTGTCCACATTTGTATTGAATTTGTATTGTCTCGGAGTCCATGCGCTACTTTTGAAAATAGGCACAGGACTTTTGTGAAATTGTCACGAGGTTGTAGAGGAACTAAAGCGATGAAATGATCCGGACTGACAAAATTTCATGAAATCGGTTGTAATTAGGAAAAAGATAAATTTTATACACTTACCTAAGCCATGACAACATACGCCGAGTATTGCAATGGTGATGAACACTCCGATTGCAGAAAGATTCATCGTGTTCTCTGCAATTATTATTATTATTATTATTTATTCGGCCAAAATAGGAAATACAAACAGGCAAAATACATGTAGTGAACAATTAACAAAAGTTACGTAAGAAGGTTAGGCCAAGTAGACATGGGAGTAAAACAAGGACAAAACATTCCAAGCAGGCCAAGGTAAGCAAAAGTGAACCTCGGTAAGAGTTGAGAATTTGATCAGAATTTTTTGTATGAATTCCGTTCACTGACACTGGTCACCACCACCAATGAGATCTATGGGGCAGGGGGCAGGAAATTGTTGAATTTTTTTTTCACTAGGCCTAGTTAATTCAATAATTGTTTAATGTTTTTCCCTTTAAAATTTGAACATGTTTTGATGGTTTATTATTAATTTGGGCCTATTATAGTATAAGAATAATAAGTGGCGACTAGTGAACGGAATTCTTTCCAAAGACTTGACTCATCAAGCATCGGTAATTGCAGATCTGATGAAAAAACCCAAATTTTAGTGAGAAAAGTTTAAGATTGTGCGGAAACACATTTTTCAATGTTATTTTTCAGCTTAATTGCCTCATGTTTTGTGCACAAGGTCCGAAACCATTATCAACTACTCATCTCTTTCAAAATATGTTTACAAACTGCCACATACAATTACAATTTTTAATATCCAAATACAAAACCAAATTCCGCATTTTTTGCAACTAAATCACTTTTTCCGTCCACCAAGTTTTGCTTGTGCATATCAGCTATACGGTAGCTGGCCCATGCATGTTCTCAGAGCGCCCTCTTTTGACTCAAAATGTGTACCGGTACATCTCAAACAACAGGAGTGGGCGGAGACCAGCTAATAGGAGAGGGGGCGCGTGCGTTTGAACAAAATTACCACGCAAAAAATTAAGTTTTTCAGTTATTTCAAACGATTGGTTTTAATATCATCCAACATGATTAGTGTTTTATATAATTCAACATGCACAAAATAAACAGATTAAAAAAATACAACATACTCAAAATCAAACCAAACGGTGATTTTTTTTTTTACAAATTGAAAACAATATATAATAACAAACAAATTAACAAAAATAATGACGAACAAAACCTTTCATACTAGGATAATATGGAAACAAAACAGTGAAAACTGTTTAAACAAAACAAAAAATTTGGTGGCGTTCTCATGGAAGATTTTATAATTTTGTAACATTTACATAATTGTTATTTGTAAAGAAGAACAATGAAATTTCTAACTCATAAGCATTTCTGGTTCTCAGTTTATACACACCATGAAGTGTCTCAAAAAACGAAAGGCAACAAAAATGACAGAATTTAATACTACCTGCATCAATGTTTTATTATTACTGCTTATCATGAAGTGAAATTTTGATCAAAAATGATGATTTTTAGCGAGGAAAAAATGTCGACAAATTTCTTAGGAAAAAACTTTGATTTCTTTTAGACCAGATCCATAAGGTTTGAGCACATGTTGAATGTGCACTGAATCAAAATCTTTCCGTTATTTATTTGCTACAAAATAAAGATGTTTTCTTTTTAAGAAAAAATAATGACAAAAAAGAGGTATTTACAGATCCATGCAGTACAATAAATTAATGATGTTTGTTACGCAGTTTTTGTGATTGAAGGATGATTTCTAATAGAATATTAAATAAAAATATCATGGTTTTTGATGGTACTACTAACAAAATGTGCCATTGTGTTCATAACTAAATATATACTCTCCAACAAAAGAAACTGTGCATGGTAAAAATTGCTGTATTTTTTCAAGAAGGTGGAAAATAAACACCAAATTCACAGACAATATTCTCTGACATTGTTAGAAAAAGGTTATGCACTAAAAACCTGCTCATGGCATAGTGCAGGACTTAGGCATGCCTGGGTGTTGATTTCACAATAGGGGTCCTACAGGTTGTTATGTAACAGAATTCCATAAAGTTCAGATCTGGTTAGCAAGCCTTATAAAAGGACTACCCAAAAGTCAATATTCTCTTTCATGCGCGTGTCATTGGCTCCATGAGGCGAAGATGCACAGCAGTGAATTAATGCACAAGGGGGACACACTCGATACTGACTTTGTGACTTCAATATTGGCAAGTCAGTTTTCAGCAACCTCTGAGAACACGAAGAACACATTTTGTACATTTCAAGTTCGGTTAACCATTTGAAAGATTTCATGGACTTTCATTAACAGTTTATTCCAGCGAGTTATCTGCCATGGCTGAAAAAATACAGCAATTTTTATCATGCACAGTTTCTTTTGTTGGAGAGTATATGTAACACATATTTGTACCAACTTTGTAAATTTAGTTTGAATGAGCAGCAGGAATTTCAACTAGACGGCCTTTAAAATCAGGTTTGTAGTGGAGTCCATCACAAGTCCTCACAAGCCTTCACAAGTCCCTGGGTCTTAATTCAAGTCACAAGCTATTCAAATGAACTCTAACAAAGGCATTATTTTGTGTGTTCATCCTTTGCTTCTTGTTAATAGACTTGTGACAGACTTGTGCGGGACTTGTCATTTTATCGGCTCTGGACTTGTGATAGACTCGTGACAGACTTGCGATGGACTCTACTACAACCTTGTTTAAAATACATGTATCGTTTTTGTGTTTTATAGTGAACGCTTTTTTTCTAAAACCACCTTCAGAAAGGTGCAATTTTAGACAGTTTTTACCAATGCTGTCAACATTAAAAAATTTCTTATCGAGTGTGGACTCATGATGAAGTCAAATGTTGGTGTTAAATTTACGTAATTTGGCCATATATACATGACACAGGAAAATACATCCATTTTTGGTTTATATCGACAAAAAAATTACATCATTTCAGAAAATATTTGGTCATTTCAAATGAAACAATTGGCCTTTTAAGTGAGCGTAATTTTCATCCAAATATCACCAACTTTCATGGAACAAAGCTCCAAGGTCTTGTTATGCTCATAATTAAACAAGCAATTTTTAAACTTTTTTTTACACAAATTCTAAATCACAAAACACATCACCACACACATGTACGCAACAACATCAATTAAATGTACAATATGTTTAACTGGCAAACTATGGCCGTTTTACACAAATATCTTTACAACTACCCAAATTTTTCCACAAACTAAATCACTCTGTGGCAGTTTTCTCATTTACTGTACAATTTACAGTATTTTTATAGAAGCAGGAAATAACACAAAAATACATCTGAGGTAAAAATAAAAGTCTCTACGTTTTGTACACAAGACGACTAAAGATTTATATAGTTTCGTTTATAACAGTTTATACAATATACATAATATTTACATGCAAGTGACCGATCACTTATATTACCTAGATTATAGCCTACCTACATTTTTTTTTACAATGATTAAAAAATGTTACCACTGCCACACGATTTATTTTAACATAACACGTACTGAAAGTATCCGTTATAAGTCTAATGGTGCATTAAACATTAGAGTATATGGTAAGACTTGGCACACCCACGCTGGAGAACTTGGGAAAACAGGCGTTAAAAAAAGAATTTTGGAATCGGTGGGTTAGAAATACGTGCAGGAAGAAAACATGATAAACAAAATATTTTTATTAATTTTTAATTTAAATTTGTTTATATGAATTTTGTTTTTGCTGGCTTAGGCTGGATCCGAATTAGTGGCTTTGGCTGTGGCTGTTGCTATGCTGTTTCTAAGGACTGTCATTGTCATAGCAATAGCCGTAGCCACAGCCAAAGCAACTAATTCGAATCCAGCCTTACTTTGGTTGGTGTATCTTGCTTTTGAAAAAAAAATAAAAAAATCTGCCAATTTATCCTGACTATTTACCCTTTTATAAACCAGAAAACAGCTTTTGGCATGGGGCGAATAAATTTGTGACTAGTTGAGGGCGCGGCACGGTTAACCAAACATATTATATTTATAAAAATACTTCAGCACTGTCCATAGTGGCTAATGTATTGAAATGATTATTACCCCTGCTCATTGGGAGCTACTTTCATTTCGTATGGGACAGGCAAATTGGACGCACCTAATGTGCATATATGATTATTATACATGCAAATCTGATTACACAAGAGCTCATGATTATAATACTTTCTTTACAAGTAATGACTGATAAATTATTTACAAGAATACAGCATGCCTATTAGAATTTTTGTATTTACAAAATATTTAATATCTTTACACTTATTTCAATCACAGCAGATCATAATTAGAGATGAATACATACAAATCGGTCAATGGAATACAATGGTTTCATGCTTAAAGTTAGCTTGGTTAATGAATTTAACCCCTTTCGCGACAGGAAACTGCATATACAGTTTTAAGTGCCAGTGTCTTGGGGCGGTTATACAGAATTAGCCCAGGGCAGAGCTGGTCTCTCAACTTGCTGGCTTGGGCTCAAGTCAGTTTTTAGTTTTTGACTTGTGACTTGACTCTTGAAAAAAATGAATTTAGACTGGATTTTACGACTTGAAATAAAAACTGGTTATCAAGTCTCTCATGTACATGTATCGTATAACCCAAAAATGCAAGTGCAGTCTCACCCTCTACCAGGGGAATAAATTGGAAAATGGTTAGCCGCTGCGGAGGGGTTAAAGAAAACCGAAAAAAAAATTCACTAATTTGTTTAGAAATTTGTGTTTAAAGTCGATCCACCCTGAATTAAACCCTGTTCACACGAGGAAAATTGACAAGATTTCCCAATGTGAACGCATGTCTCTTCATTCGATAAAGATTAGAATATCTCTGTTCGATGATGCAAAATAGCTTAATTTGACAAACGGATCGCTTAATTTGATGTGAATGCTCCCTTCGTTCGACGATGCGATTTTGTACGTAACGAGATAGGGGCTAATGTGAACCGTTCCATTTTTATTTGATCTTCGTTAAGTAAGATATGAACGCACACTTCATTTTTAAACCAACAATGATTTTAAAACTAATCAGGGGTCGAAATTAGCACTGGTCCTGTGGTCCGAGACTAGTAAAAAAAAATCAGAAGGACCACTAGATCTGTCAAAAACGCTGGTCCGATGGACCAGTGAAAACATTTGCCGACTCATGGAAACATTCTCCGATGCCTAATCCACAGTAAACATTTCTTACTCAATGCGAATAATTCCTGGTTACCACAAACAATTCCTGATCGCTTTTGACATTTTCAGATAACTACATTTCTTTCTCCGATCTCTCCAGACATGCCCCAGTGTTGGATCAAAAAGCAATCCCATCCATCCTGCACTCAATGACCTTAAACCAGAAAGTGTTTCAGTATCCCGGTGCCATTTTGAAAAGCACCAGTGGACCACCAAATTTTCAGCAGGACCAGTAGAGTTCTCTAATCTACTGGTCCTTCTGACCAGCATGAAATTCAGCTTAATTTCGACCCCTGCTAATCATTGAACAAAGCAATTTTTCCCGTAATGTCGTGTGCAAGTACAGAAGGGCATATGAGCACTCTGGTGCCAAAAATCAGTTCAACCCTACTGCCAGGCACTAATTTGTTGAACCAGACTGCTTATATGGACATCTGACAGGCATACGACGACTTAAGGAAACAATGTGTGAATTTTACATACCATCTAAAAATGTACGCATCCCTTCCCAATTTTTATACGTCACTGCATTCGACGTATCATAATGCAAAGAGAAATCGCAAGTTTTACATACGATTGCTGCAATATTTTTACGTACCATTACGAGAAATACAGTAGAATACAATGAATATCAATCACGGCTCTCCAATTTTAAATTATGAAGTGTCCTTTAATGTCACAAACTGCTTCACGTACTACGACAAATACATTTTATCAATAGGCCCTATTCACACATTTGAACGGTTCAATCGCGTCCCCTAGCTGAATCAGTCTATAGAGTGCAAACTGTCGTTTGGAAAGGTGCAAGTTACGTATGCGCAACAAACCTTGATCTGAAGACGAGGCTTGGAATGCATAAGTAGGCTGGCACCTTTCCAATTAGCAGTTTGCATTCTATAGTGTGATTCAGGGAACACCACTGAACCGTTCAAATGTTTGAATATAGGGTCTATTCCATAATCATTGTTGTGGCAACTTTCGACTGTACGTTCCTAAAATGAATTCTATGTACCATAGCAAATTCTACATACAATTAAGACTTTAATGAAAACTCGCACGTTCTACGTAAACATTAACAAATTTACGTACCAGTGCAAGTTTAATATACCATACTAATTTAGGTATAGTTTTTACAATTTACAATGAAGTCAATGACTAGTTCATAGCAATTCAAATCGTCTACTTTGAACTGCTTTTTAACTAGTTCAGCACCGAATTTTCCTTCGGGCTCGCAGGGGGCAATTCCGATTGCAGCACATAATCGTTACACGGACTCGCCGGTTTCGGAGCAAACTCATCCTGGGGTGCGTCGTGCGTCGTGGGGACATTTGTTTGCGGTAAGCTGCTGCACCCGACCATGTCGATGTAATCGTCACTAGCGGCAGATGCCAGTCGTAAAAGGGCTGGATTTGGAGTTGGAACGGAGGGGGCGATGGTGGGGGTTTGTGGGGACAAAGCTGTGGCGACGATGATATCTTGCGATGGACTGAAGTTCAGATCCCCGGCATGGATGTTCGGTATTTCTTTGTTGTTGTTGAGGCCAAGGACAATGCAATTGAGGTTATCCAGGGATAAATGATCGAGGTCGATAACAATAGGGTCTATTGTGTCGGGGCTGGTGTCGGGGGTAATTTCGGGGCTTGACTGGGAGGGCCAAACAGATTGATAAGCCGGCGATAAAGCCGGTTCCTCGAGTGCTATTTGGCTATAGCTGGGCTCCGATGCTTCTCCCGAATTGTGCTGCTTCCTGTGCGAATCCAACCGATTCATTTGGTCGTGATGTGGTCCTGGAACAGATGGTGAGAAATCGACTCCCATTTGGTGATAACTATGGCTTCCGGAGTCGCTCCCGGACGAGGAGAATCGGTTCTCTCGCATTGGAGGCGACGCTGACGGGGACCGTTTGGAAGTGAAGAGGGGCGATTCTCGCTTCGAGGTGTACTGGACTCCGTCAACATCACCCATGAGGATACGAATTGATGCTGGACTTCGTAGAGGCTCTGTTTCGGAGGGGTTACGAGTCTTGTAGCTATTAACCGGTCTGGTCATGTCATCAACGTCCTCGGGACAATCAAAAACTTCTGGATGGTCTTCCTCGTCCCTGGGAGTCAACATCCGTTGTTTCTGGTCCAATTCCAAATCCGATTGCGATCCAATCGACTGGTAGCTACTAGAGCAGCGAGCAAGTCGTCGTGATTGTTCAGCATCGCCGGCCATCTCGTGAAACCCTTGATCACTGCTGCTCTCCGTGCTTGACGTAAGGCTACCCTTGTTGGTCGTGCCCTCTAAACCCAGCTTAATCACCTCTTGGCCCGTTTCGCAGGTTTTTAGAGTGTCGTAGTCTTCTTTTTCGTGCGGACGAGTCGCATGTCGACTGTTGAACTTTTCAAACTGAAAACAAAACAAATATGAGAAGGAAAATAAAACATTACGATTTGCAAGGATTTCTTATGAAATGGCTAAGAATCCCAATAAATCTATACTGCTTGCTAAGATTGCGCATGCAGTCAACAGCATCTTTCTTGTCATATAAATAGAGAGATCAGCTGGATTGAGCTTATGTTTGAAATCGTAGGAAAACAATTCTTGTAAATCTTTCTCAGCTCCCTGGGGAGTATACAGCCCCGGCTGCCTATTAGGCACTCAACGGCTAATCAAACACAAACTTTCGCTACCCTCTTCGCCCTGAACCATTTCGCCCTGAACCACGGCATGTGCACAAAGTGGTTTTCGGGCGAAGTGGCATTTGGGCGATGTAGTGTTTGGACGAAGTAATTTGGGGCAAAATGGCACTCAGGCGAGGTGGTTTGGGGCGAAATGGTTTTGGGGCGAATTGAATTTTCGTCTCATTAGACAAAAACTAATCGTTTTACTCATTTCTCAAAGACTATAGCACTTCAGACAAAACCATTTCAGGGGAGATTTTCTACGGTCATCATGTTCATATTGCGTAAATCTGTGAACATTTCTGATTTTCGAGATTACCAATGATGTATACTGCCTTTAAAGTATAACTTATCTACATATATCTTATCTCTTTAAAAACGACTTACATTTGAACCAAGGATTCCTTCAATGAAATACGGATCAGGTGGCGACTTTGCAAGCTGTGAGTGAAGCACACAGCGCAGGCAAAAAGCCAGTACCGTAATGCAGAATGCAATGGTAGGAAGTGCAATGCCGATAACCACTGTTGGAGGAAAACCCAAGGGAGAACATTATGTTTTGTTTGGTTGGTAAAATCAAATCTGAAAGAAATGGATTTTTAAAAAAAAGGTATCCAGAGTTAGCTGTTTTTATGGAGCTAATAAAATCATTTCTGAAGTTCAGTTTTCACCATGCATGGATCGTTAAGGTTTTCTGAAGTATACTGAAACGCAAAAGAAACTTACCACCTTTTAAACCTTTAAATAGCAACAATAACACTGCGTGTAGTAATGTGTGAACTTATTTGTGGACAATAGTGTCCTCACTGTCAGACCAAACGGTTTCTGAAGTTCACTTGAACCTTCAATTGTCACTTCATGGCACAGCTGTTGAACAGCTGTTTTGACTGTCGGTGATTAGCCAAGGGGTATGGGATGATTGTAATGAGCTGCACGTGATGTCTTAATGTTTGCTTTAAAAAGGCCAGTGCAAAATGGGCATTTCAAGCAACATGGTAGGCAGTATGCGCCGACGATGCACTGCCTCTATTCAAATCAATGGTGGCCACACACGCTATTGAAAGGGGAATGACATCGCACCCTCTTCTGTTCTTTACTGTAGAACAAACTGATGAGATGGTGTATCTTGGTCAAAAACGTGACATGTCATCAATAAAATGCCAATGTTTCAATTAGCAATTGTTGGTTTGTTTTATTTTGAACTGTTACAATTTCATTACATTTTAAACAAGTGGTAAGTTTCTTTTGCGTTTCAGTATATTACTGTATCTATGTGGCTCAAATGTTTACAAGACAGTTTATCATCATTATTCTTTAGTAATGCCGTTGTTCCTGTTTTTAAAAGTTTTCCAATCTTGTAATCTGCCGTTAAGGTGAAACTTTTCCAGGACAGACAACGCACCTTTAGGATCTATGCCGCTAAGGCCGCACATCTCCTGTTCAAGAACGGCAGGTGGTCCACACAATTTATCAGATTCCCGTATTCCCGTGCACGCAAGCACGTGAAACGTAAAAGATACAGCTCCTACCAAACCAGAGCAGTTGACCATCAGCGGCGCGTATGGCACCGACACCGACTTGTTTAATGGTGAAATTGCAGAACCATCATTGGGGTGATAACGAATTTCATACTCCAAGAATGGGCCGTTGAGGGTATCTGGGAGTTGCCAGGAGAGCTCAAGTTTGGACGGAGATAATCTGTGATGTTTCAGATTAAGGGGTTGGGTTGGTTCTGTGAATGGAAAACAAAAATTATTTATCAAAACGTGCCAAAAGTTGAGGCATAAAGTGCGACATTTCTTCGTTTCCACAAAATGGTTAATAAGGTAACAACAAGTCATAATTGTTTAAAGACACAGGCTCATCAATGCGCGAGTAACGAATTTTTGCAACGAAATTCACCGCGCTCCACACTAGTTGGGCACTCAGCTGTTATGATCCCGGACGGTGTAGGCTCATTGGTTTACATACGTACATACAAACACACGTACGCGTGCTTCAACTTAAAGGCACAGGCTCGTCAGTAATGCGTGCGCGCCAAATTCGTGCAACGAAATACGCAGCTCCATAGCAAAGGCAAGGAGCTGCGTATTTTGTGGCACGAATTTGGCGCGCACGCATTGCCGACGAGCCTGTGCCTTTAATACTATTCACTGTCAAGCGCGCCTGCACCCTCCGGGATCGTAAGAGTGTGGTGAAATTTGTGGCACAAATTTGTGGCACGAATTCAGTTGAATTTTGGCAAAATACCGGTTCAGTTCAAAAAATTTACTTGTGCATTTGGATTTGATTCGGGATTATTTAGATCAGTTTTAACTACCAAAGATTTTCAAACCATTTCATAAGACTTTTTTATGATGAAGCAATTTTTTTGCATTTTTGCACATAAATTTGCTCGAGTACAAGCGTATTTCACAATGCAAGATTATGCTTAGCACATAATTTGGCCTGCTAAGTGCTTTTAATAGCGAAAAATAGATTTAACCCTCCGGGAAGAGACCCTACCAGTTGCCGACTGGCTAATTAAGCGTTTTGGTTAATTACTCTGCGTATGAATTTAGTTAAAATCTCATTTTCCATGACTTTATACATTGTACGCTTGAGAAACATATTGTAAAATTTGTGTGGCCTGGGTAAGTTCATTCACCCGCTGTATCAGTTACAAGCTACCAGGCCAGCAGTCCCACATGGGAATTCCCCATTGACTGTGCACAAATGGCTTTTGCATGGGGGAGGGGTAGGTAATTGATGCAGTTGATGAAATTGAGCAATTGAACACTGGAGTGATGTCGGTCATCTGTTGGGCATGTTCTTTTCAGTCAAGCTTTTTTTTTTAGCTTTTTGTTTTAGCGTATCTAGCTATAAACGGAGTAAAGTGAGGTTTTGACTGCCCATTTAGCCAACCCACCACACCACACCCCCCCCCCCCCCCCCACCCCCCACCCCCCCCCCCCCCCCCCACCCCCCACCCCCCCCCCCACTCCCCCCTCCTCCTCGCCCTCCTCCTCGCCCCCCTCCTCCCCCCCCCTTCCCCCCTGCAAACATTCCTGGATCCGCACCTGGTTATATACAATCTCTAGACCGTCCGAAAGAATTTGGAAATGCTAAGAGTCCATTTATGCAGGGGTATATGCCCCGTTCGTTGAGTTACACGCTGCCAGCTGTCGACTGGTACACTCCTGTAACGAGGTACCTGGATCGCCCACGCGCATCCAGGGTTAAGAAATTACAACTGTTTTGCACAGAGCAGAAAATGCGCGCTGACAAGTTTCATGACCAGGCTATCTGATATCCAGATTAAGACTAATTCCAAGCTTTGCCATCTTACTTGCAAATTGCGTTGTCGCAATCTCTTCAACTAGGGGACTAGTGCCAGCTTTATTACTGCGGACGACTGTGATTGTATACTCTGAGTAAGGCTCAAGGCCTGGTATTAGTGCTGACGTCGCATCGGGCTCCAATTCGAAACTGCGTCTGTGGACAGAAAAAAAAAAACTCATTTCACAAAATATTTCTTGCAGTGCTTTCTTTTTGGACGTTCTGGTAGATCTTGCCGAAACTTAAAAACTGAAATTGCTGTATTGATTGCTTTCCGTGACGTAGAACATCCGGGAATGTTTGGTGGTAAACAATCACGCGTGCGCCAATAGACGCACATGAACATGCGTAAAAAATACTCACCAGCGTATTTTAATTTGAAGATGCCGCACGCACGCGTTGCGATACGTTCAAATTATTGAGCATGCAAAAACGTAAATGCTTCTACTTGATCGCGATTTTTAGCCTGAAAAAATACGTTTTTATCTTTATTGATACAACAGCCATGGCGCAACAACATAAAGCAAGGTTAAGCAACAGAGGTATAAAGTGCAACCAATGCGCTTTTCTTGCTCTTTTTGCCGGCTTTCACTCGAGCCACGTGCGTCAAGAAAAATGACAACCAAAATGGTGGATAGAAGGCGTAACGTCACCGGAAAGCAATCAATAGACTCTTTGCACCGGCGGCCATGACAGGGGAGCAGGTTTTCAAATTTAAATGACGTGACAATACATTCACAAAATGCCTACTCCTGCATAGTGACAATAGATTAACTACTTTCGTATTCGGGCCAATCGAATTCCTTGACTTTCCCCAATTCGGTATTAAACTAAAAACGTCACCCTTTGTGTGTTGCCATGGTTACTGGGTCTACACTAAAACCAGTGAACTGTTTCCCTGCACTTTAGCAATGGACGTTTCAGGTTACCAGTGAATGTTTGGACCCAGATGCCCTGGTAACTAACGTCACACCTTTGTAGTGTATTTGAGGCATTTTTCTCAAAACCACCGACTGGGAACAGGGAAACTAATTTTTCAGATTATTCCTAATTTTCACGTTTTTTTTCTAATAATTCTGGGATATTTACCCCGATTCTCCATTATAGTATACAAATATTGACTGCTTCGAGTGGTATAGTAAAACTAGCCTCCCGAGGTGACCCACGGAGCGCATTCTATTTTAGAATGCTCCGTGGGTCACCGAGGGAGGCTAGTTTTACTATACCACGAGATAAAGCAATCAAGATTCTGCTTAATTTTGGCTTAAATAAAAATGAAATCAGTTTCATCAATTTTTGGTTGCATTCACTTTCCTACAGTGTCCACCGCGTTCATACAACTGCTATGTGCGTGAAGTTGTTTTTGTTCGATCGCGCGCGTTACGCGTAATGCAGGCGTGTAGCGCCCACACACACACGACCGAGATCCGCGCGCGGGAGTTGCTAGGGGTATAGTACTTTTCGGAATGCATGGTATAGTCTTTTCGGAGCACTTGTACAAAGATAGCAAAAATAGCCAACGTCACGTGACACGCTCTCGACCAACCACGATACAGAATCTGTGGGCGAGGTGTTATAAACACTATTAATGGACAGTATTTCGTGGGGTGGTTTGTCCACTCACATATTGGTTAGGTGGTCCACTTTGTTCCACGTCACTCTGTAGTCTAAGATGACCCCGCGAGGATTCGAAGGGGCGTCCCAGGTGATGTTTAGGCTGTCTGGTGCTGGGGAGACAACTTTGACGTTCTCTACTTGGGATGGTTCTGTGGGGTTTCGCAAACCAGGTCAAATCACTCAAATGTAATCCGTCTTTAAAAGCCATATAGGGTCATTTTAAGGTATCTGGAACATTACGGACGGGACATTTATACATTTTGCGAGCTACCTAATACTGGTACAAATAGAAACCTATTCTGTTGCTCATAGTCGTCCTATTAAACAGTCCGACTTGAGGTACAGTGATCACACATATGTCCATTCATTTAGTGGCAAGGTAAACAAAACAAAAAATAAAAGAACTATGTTTAGCGTAAGTTGAAGTCTTCTAAAATGATGCGGTGACACGTTTTTTTTTCTTTTTTTTTTTTTTGGGTGGACGGGGGGAGGGGGGGTGTTAATGCATAGTTCCGAGTTTGCCTAGTTAACCCTGTCCCCTTGGATGTTGTTGCTATGGCTCACACGCTATCGTCAAAATGGCGACGCACAAAGCAATGGGACTTTCAACGGAAAGCACAGATTCATTGGAGAAAACTCAAAGGTATTCATGTTTCAGGGTCGACAGTTATCTTAAAACACACATCTTAATTCTTATATGGAAGCCAAGGAGTTATACTCCCCATGTCGCTAAATTTATTCTTCGTTAGGTTGCCTAAATGTGAACGGTACCGCTTTTTGTTTGATCTTCGTTCAATGCTGATTAACTAATTTGTGTGTGAATGAGATCTACAAGGCACGTAACTTGAACAGGGCCTAATTTCATAGTGCTGCTTCGCTAAAAATTGCACGGGAGCAAAATACGAGACATACTGTGCAGTAACAGAAAATGTTTACCGAAATTACTTTGGCAGACTAAACTTGACTCAAAAATACAGAAAAAATTTCTTTTAAGAGACGTAAAACAATTCCATTTTGTTCTTACTCGTTGTCAAATCTGGGATTTCTATATCTGCAAAAGGTCCAACAGCGCCCTCGGTGGTGTAGGCTGCAACACCCACGCGGTATGTGCGAAATTTATCCAGATCTGCACGCAAGTAAAATGAGAAAAAGTTTCACAGTTAAAGGGGTAGCCGAGTGGTTTGGGTCATTGACTCGCAATCATGGGTGAAAACTTGGGGTTGCGGGTTCGAATCCGGCTGCGGTACCTGTGCCCTTGGGCAAGGCACTCAACCACACTTGCTCCATCCTTCGGAAGGGATGATAAGCCGTTGTTGGTCCAGTGTGTTAGGTAATGGAAACGCACTCTAAAGATCCCAGAGCATTCTTTCGTGAAGAGCAAGGGGATTCCCCGGTGTCTCTGGTCATTTCTAATTCTAATTCTTCATGGGTTTCCTCACGCTTGCAAGTGACAGTGCAATGAGCACTATTGAGGAATCCTTGGTATGAATACCAGAAAGAAATAATAATAATACCCAGGAAACAAAAGTCTGCAGATTATAGAGTCCGAGTCCATTAAAACTTTTGTTAACCAGTTGGTGCCGGGATTATTTTTAGCCAAAAATATAATTTATTTTTAAAAAGGCAAATGTGACTAGCCAAAAGACCAGGTCAAGCACCACAAATACTGACTCTTGAGAGTCATTTCTACATTAATTGTATGAATTTTCTCACCAAAAGACCATACTTTGCAACACTCTGAGGCGGCCACCACAGAGTGAGATTTGCTACACTGACAGGCCGTCCATAACTTTCAAGTTAAAGTTCAAAATACGGTGTGTACAAATAAATAGTAGACATTGGACGTGTTTACACGTCAACTGTTGAAGACAGTGGCAAAGCTGACGTTTTGATTCGTCATCCGCCCCTGTGACTATCCATTGCCAAAACGTGTTTTAATACGCTTCCTAGCTCCGTCGTCAAGCGGTTAAAAAACTCACCTTCAAGTTCGTGGGCTGGTTGATTAATTTGTATTGGCTGAAAGACAGTTGACAGATTCAACACGTAACCTCGAATGATCCCATTGCGCTCTGCAGGTAGCGGTGGCTGAAATACAGAAACAATGATAAGACTTGTCACCCAAAAAAATGTACGATAAAAATATGGACAAATGTCCATGAGTTTTCCCCAAACTCACGAACATTTGTCCACATTTATTCACACGTGCGGTCTCTGGGTCATAATCCCCTCATTCATAACAAAAATGTACTAAAATTATGTAACAAAATCAAACAATTTTAATCCGAGTCAGACGCCTAATCCGGGTCAGACGCCCAATCTGTGTTGTAGTCGAGTCCATCACAAGTCCCTGGGTCTTAATTCAAGTCACAAGCTATTCAATTGAACTCCAACAATAACATTCTTTTGTGCGTGTTCATCCTTTGCTTCTTGTCACTGATCTTGTGATTGACTTGTGCGGGACTTGTTACGGACTTGTGATGGACTCTACTACAACCCTGGTGCAGACACAGAAATAATCAATATGGCAGAATAATCTAATGACTATTCTATTAAAATTCATAAAAATATCTCACATTAGGCCCGTTTACACTCGATTCGCCTTTGCCGAATCGAACTCCGCAATTTCCAAAAAGGGGAGTTGAAGCCGGGTAGGTGCTAAGTGTAAACACAAAAGGTGAATTGAAAAAGGCGGATCAGACCCGGGTCTGATTCGCCTTTTTAAGTCACCTTTGGGGTGGGGTTGAACCCCGCAATTGTCAAGGTCGCTTGTAGTGTAAACGTTACCCGAATACAGATTCAGCAATTCGAGTGTCCTTGGGGCAGTGCCCGCCATGTGGTAGATTTAATTGACCAATCTGGCACTAGTGCCGCAACACCTAACAACTCACGCATGCGCTGCAGTTACAATTAGTGGTGACTTTTGCGGTTTCTGAAGGCGAGTTGAAGCTGAATCGAGGTGTAGTGTAAACGCGGCAAATGTTCAGTTTTGTGGTCGCAATAAAAATGCTGGGTCTCAAACCTTCATTTTTAAGGAGCGTGATCGCGCAGGCGCTCCTACCGCGCTCCTCGTAATTTTCGGGGAGCGTAAAAAATAGCGCTCCTCAAAAAATAACGGGACCATCAATGACCAAGTGTCCGAATGCCAACGCTGTACGGTGCGACTAAAATGGTCGCATTGGCACCTAAAAATGCTCACATGCGACCAGTGATTAAATTCTTATCGCCATTGGCGACCACAAAATTCGCACCTTAGTCGCCCAAGGTGGGCATCAGTGATGTTTACGGGCGGTACAATCCAGTGTTCTGCTCTTTTTAATATACTTGCGGCATGCAAACGACGATTGCGCATTGCATTTTTCCATTTCGCCACGTGCAACACACGGCCACAGCTTGGGTCTGCATTGTGTCCAACACAGCTTGTGTGCAATATACGTGCATAGACATACATGCATCTGGTATCCGACTGCGGCCCCAAACTCGGCCCCAGACCAACTCGGCCCTCATTGCCTTGTGTACAAACTCGGCCCCAGACTGACTCGGCCCCAATTGCCTTGTGTACAAACTCGTACCCAGACTGACTCGGCCCCAAACAGGCTAAACATTTGATTTTTCCCCAAAAGTCCATATACAGTGTGTTTTCAAAGATTTTAAGGAACTTTTTTTTTTTATTAGGAGAGCTATTAGCTCTCCTCGATTATCTCAGGAGAGCAATTTAGGGCTCTCCTGACTTTTTTAAAAATGAAGGACTGGGGTCTGTATCCACCTTTGCCAGTTCGAGTGTAAACACGGTGATTATTGTAAGTTGCAAGCATTACCTGCCACGTAAGTAGAACGTTCCTCTTGTACAGGTCTCTATTGGTGCCGAGCGACCGCTGGGTTAAGCTAACAACCACTCCGCTAGGGACTACAAACGATCATAGTGTTAGACTATTCTCATCAACACATAATATGGGGGTAATTGTCAGTGGGATGTGCTTTGGGTCCACGAGTGTGATAATAATAATGTTGTGGAAATATCCACCAGGCAAGATATTTGTGTTTTTTAGTGAACTATTCAGAGTTTTCTTGGACATGGAGCAGGTGTCAAATTAAAGTTGCACTGTCCGATTTTAGGCCGATTTAAGCATCAATATTTTTTTGTTAAATTTAAATTGCATATTTTTCTAGAATAGAAAAAGTTATCAGCTTTCATTTGTTACCAAGAACGTAAAAATCCATCAAGGATTAATGCCAGTCGATTAAAAACAGGCCCTATCTTTTATTCGACAGGGTTATGACGTAAATGTACATGTGCGCGTACGTGTGTGTACATTGTACACATACTATGTACATATGAGCGTAGGCGCACATGTACAACATGTGAAGCCCGTTTCAAGAAAAAGGCTTGTATCTCCAGTTCCTGATGTCGGAAATTTCAGTTTTTTTATATTTTTCGTTACAGAGACACGTAGGCTTTCTAAATTCGTTCGCTTAATTGTGTGAATTAAATTTTTTTAAATCCTTTCACCTAAACACGGACAGTGCAACTTTAAAGCTTATGATCTCAGGTTTCAGGGGATGTACAGCAAAAATGAGAAAATTAAAACTACAATGTACATGCTTTGAACGGCAACTACTCCAAACAATGGCTTGCCATTTTATTCAGGTTTTTGTCGAAACGATCACAATTTTGAAAAGGCTCGGCAAATTATTACAGCTTTAGCACTGTTTTAAACAACCTTACAACTGATGTTTTACTGACGAAAAGATGATATTATTAGTGACCTAGACGTCCTTTGTTTGTTGGTTGCGGCTGAAAATCTTCAACGACCTTACCCGATTCAGGGGAAAGTCTGGTCACGAGAGGCGACCACTCGCTCCTTCCGCCGTGTCCACTCAACTTGCAAGCAACTCTTGCAGTGTAGTTGGTGTAAGGTGTCACGCTATCGATGGTGTATCGTCCAGAGTAATCAACCGTTTGCTGCAAAAACAAGCAGAAGAAAGACTGAAAGAGCACACACGTTTTGCCAAGATGCAAAATATATAAATTATGGATTTGCTGCCAAAAAATTTAAGTCAATAAAAACAAATTTAAAAAATATATTGTCACAAACAGGCTTGTCAGCAATGCACGCGCGCCAAATTCATGCCACGAAATACGCAGCTCCATATCAAAGGCATGGAGCTGCATATTTCGTGGCACGAAATTGGCACACGCGCATTGCTGACGAGCCTCTGCCTTTAAAGGTAGTATACTTGTTTGGCATTTGATAAATTGTTAAAAACGGCATGATTTCCACTGGTAATTGAAAGCCTAGGTCGAGAAAACTACCTTGTAGAAATGTCAGCCACATAGATGCAGTAATACTTCAGAAAACTTAAAAAGAATCCAATCATGGTTTTGTACATGAATGAATGGCTCCAAAGATCGCCTGTAGGCGATCTTTGGAGATTTAAATAGTTTTGTCATTTTGGGGGCACTTCAGACGAAATAATTTCACAGGATGATTACTACCATTCCCATCTTGATAACAAGTAAGCTTTTGGATAATAATTCAGACATTTTTTTGGAGGGTAATTACCAAACAAGTAGAATACCTTTAACTGCCATAAAAATGCTTGGATTCTGTTGTAAAAGATCAATATCGAGTAGTCTATACTGCTCACAATACAAATTTTTTCAAAATTGGAAGGAAACAAATTTGGCCTTTAATTTTTTCATGTTGTCTGCAGTAAATGATATAACACATGTCTTATTACCGTATATTAATTACTGCAGAAAACACAAAAAATTTAAAAATATAAAAAAATAAAATTTTGGACGAGTCATTTTTGTGAGCAGTGTATTAAAGTGACAGGAAGCACTTTAGAATTTGTAAAAATTCGCAATTGAGTAAATCTAATTTTTTCTCCGTTTTTGTCAGTAAAACTCTCGCCTCGAGAAAATGCAGTGTGAGAATTTAGTGTGAAGCGACGTACTGAAAAACATTTGCCAGATGCTTACTTCGAATGTCTTGAAGTCTTGCACTGTGCTATCCTTGTACTGAATCATATATTCCAGCAAAGCGGAATTGTTCGTCGGCCATTGCCTGGGCAAGTCCCAGCTTAGCTCTAGGCTTATCGAGTTGTCTTCTGTGTCTTGACGAAACTTCAGTAATAAGTTACTTGGAGGGTTTGGAATGGCTGTCAAGGAAAATTCAAGAAGAGAATAAAGATTTTTTTATTTACAGCTACCGTAATTTTCCCAGACAATACAGGATGTCCAAAACAATAGGCCGATCCAGTAAGCTCCGCCCATTTAGCAATTGCCTAGCAACACGGCACACGTGCGAGGCACGTGTGCAGTCGCATAAACACTTTTGAGCCTGGTAGGAGCGTCTGCCAACACGCACACGCACACAGAAACTGCACGCTTCCGAAAGTAAAATGTGCACTGTGACAAGTATCCGGTCGTGTGCATGCGCGTACAACACACTTGCTTTTAAGCTTTACGCACGCAATCGAACAAAAACAATTAGATGCACGGCTAGCAGTTCACATACGAATGCGGTGTAGAAAAGTGAATACAAAACATGGCAGAACGACAAGCTAAATTCACTAATAACATTATTTTAACAAACATCAATTTTTTTTACAAAAAGAAAATGAAATCCAAGAACCAGAATATGCATTACTAGAAAGCTGTATTACTCGAAAGTGGAATTTTGCTAATTCACCACTATGCGAAAAATGCGACGAATTATTCTACAAGAGTGGCCTCATGTCAAATAAACTAGGACCCTGAATACTGTGGTATTATCCGTGCAGTATAGCCAGGGAGTCGGCCTAAATAGGACGGTGACTTTGCACAATTTCTTGAAAGTACGGACAAAGTTTTCCTTGTTTTCTCAGAAACGTAGATGAGGTACTGAGATGAGTTTTTATTATACACATCCTCAATCAAACCCATTTTGGACTTTGACGTGCTTACTATGTAGGGCTGCCGAAAACGATGTCCTCGCGGTATTATTCCCGAGGGGGTTTTCCTGGGTCACGCGTATCTCCATCATGTCCAGTAATGCATTTTCGCTGAACCGATGTGGCTCGCGTGGTCCGAGCGCAACTGTATTCCAGTCGCCACCATCTCTGCAAATTTAATGAAAAAAATACAATGTACGAGTTAGATGCTTGTTTGCCCGCTACTTAACAAATTGGGTATTGGAAGTATATTGTATAAATAAACAGGTAAATATATACTGAGCAATAAAGTAAACGTTTTTAATGAAAAATGCAGACAGTCAGTCAGAGTGGGAATTTTCAGCACAGACAAGCTTTATGCAGTCATGCATAAAGCCTATCGTAGATGGACATTGCAACTGGAAGCAACTCAACTGATCAGTTGCTGTCGATGTGGGCGTAGCGCGCTCATCGACAGCAACTGATCATCTGCGCAACTAGCGGCAACTGAGAGCATCCAGCCGTGTCCACATTTTCAGAGCACGCACATCGACGCAGCAACTTGGTAAAGCGTACAGTACATTGACCTTGCAACTGGAAGCAACTGTTGCTTGCAGTTGCTGTCGATGTGCGCGCACATGATCAGATGCACACGAACAACTGACAGCAACCAGTACGTGGCAAGTACGTGTACATCGACGCAACTGACCGCAACTGGGTACAACTAGTTGCAACTTGCGGCAACTGGGATTTTTCCAGTTGCCAGTAGTTGCAAGTGCACGTACATCGACCTTTTTAAGCAACTGATCAGTTGCTCCCAGTTGCCGCGAGTTGCTTCCAATTGCCAGAAACACCAATTGCCACTAGTTGCTTCCAGTTGCAACGTCGATGTACGCTAGGCTTAATGAAGGCGTTATTTAAATATTTAAAATTCAAATTTAAATTTTGATTAACTCTTTTACTACGGAGGTTTTCAAGTTCTGTGACAATTAATTGAAGGCCACCGTTTGTTTATTTTCCGGCCGGAAGGCCGCTGTGAGCGACACATCGTAGTGAGAGAGTTAAACTGAAAATTTGCATTTCTTTTGTAGCTCAGTATATATTATAAGTACAAACACTCACTGTACTGGCCGGTACTGAAATAACGTTTTCTGAATGCTGAGTCCCGTGTAACTGCCTTCCTCCCACGTACAAGTGAAACGGACTGTGTTTTTGCTGTAGCAGTGGAGGTTTTCAGGGCGATATGGCGGAACTGCGGAAACGTAAGATGTGAGCGTTTTACTCATGAGTGGCAACAATGTTTAAAGATAGTATACATGATTGGTAAACTGTTACAAATAGCTTTATCCCCCTGTGTGATTGAAGATATGCATGATTAAAACCAACCTGAGCAAAAACCAGCTTCGTACTTCGTCTAACTTTTGAGAAAACAGTAAAAAAAGGGTTTGCAGTCATTTCGCCCCAAAACCACTTTGCCCTGAACCATTTCGCCCTGAACCACGGCCTGTGCACAAAGTGGTTTTGGGGCGGAGTGGCATTTGGGCGATGTAATGTTTGGACGAAGTAATTTGGGGCGAAATGGCACTCGGGCGAAGTAGTTTGGGGGCGAAATGGCACTTGGGCGAAATGGTTTTGGGGCGAATTGAATTTTCGTCTCATGAGACGAAAAATATTTGTTTTACTTATTTCTCAAAGACTATAGCACTTCAGACAAAACCATTTCAGGGGAAGTTTTCTACGGTCATCATGTTTATATTGTGTAAGTTAGACGTAAATATGTGAACATTTCTGATTTTCGAGATTACCAATGATGTATACTGCCTTTAAAAAATCCAAACATTTAGATCATTAACTAGGCATTACAGGAAACATTTAGCAGTTGAAATAAGAAATTAGGTGCTTGGGCAATTATGTTGGTAAGAGTTCAGCGCTCCAATTCACAATAGGCATTGGGTATAAAGACCGAGTGAACACATTTCTGAACCGTGGCCCACTTAGGAACCTGTTTATGTGTAATGACCATCCCAAAACCTCCATGAACTGATGCAAACAGTTGAAGAGGAGTTCAATGATTTGCGCCAGTGATGACGTTGGAATCCTGAGAGGAGCCGCCCACGCCTTATGCGACACTGTATTGCAATAGGTGGCTGCCAAGTGGAGATATATCGGTTCAAGAATTGGAAATCTGAAAATCAACAGTCTTTTCCGTGTTACGTAATAAACAGTTACTTGAACAGGGCTCACGTTTTCTTGGATAAAATTGCCCAAGCTCCTAATTTATATTTTCTACCACAGAATTTTGACCGCGATGCGTAATCTGAATTAAATTTTCAGAATGTTTTAAAACATTGTGAAAACTACAAAAAGATAAAATACCACAACCAAAACGAATAAGGTTCAACACTATTAACCCCTTGGTTCTGTGGAAAATCGTGTACTACAAAGTGGATAATGGTACCATTATACAGGGTGTTTAAAAAAAAAAGGAAACCGAGATTAATTTGTTAATTTCGTGGAGATGGCTAAATATTTTGGAAATTGGCAACCGCCATCTATTAGCTAATGACTGAGCACGGAGCAGTGTAATCAACCATGTCAGAACTGGTCTTGCACCAAAAATATGTTTTCATAATGAACCATGTCTGCCCAGTGCAGGGCTTTTGTTGGGCCTCCAAATTATGCAATCCTCAGCCTGTTATTTCATTGCACACTCCTTAAAAGTCGAAGGACACTGGGGTTAGGTCGAAACAGGGAAAGGCACCCAAAATGTGTAATCATTGAGAATACAATTTTTGTTGAGGACACACTGGTCTTTCTTTTTGTTTAGGTATGAAAATTGTTGGAGTTAGGCTGCGGTGAATCTGGTACAAGACCAGTTCTGACATGGTTGATTACACTGCTCCGTGCTCAGTCATGTGTGACCGTAAATTGGATTTCGTGGTGTCATAAGAAAGAGGACATCATTAGCTAATAGATGGTGGTTGCCAATTTCCAAAATATTTAGCCATCTCCACGAAATTAACAAATTAATCTCGGTTTCCTTTTTTTAAAACACCCTGTAGGGTTAAACAAATCAAAAAAGATTTAGATTTTTAGATTTGGGCTAGAACTTTAACTTACGTCCAACGTAGACCTGAACTGAAGTTTGGGCAAATGTGTGATGGTCCATTTGAGTTGCAGTGTCCAGGGAACACCAGTACAATTTCCCTTCGTTGCCTGGCTGTTGCGGCATCGCCAGTCCGTGAAGATGCAGCAGGGACGTCCGATCGTCAACGACCTGCACGGTGTGACTGGTCGCGATGTCATCGCATCGTCTCATATGACTGCATATGTGCCACCTCAAGTTGGCGGCGCTGTGACCAAAGCTGGACTTGTCGATGAGTGTGCAGTTGAGTGTCAAGTCAGTGCCGTTCTTGACGAAGCTCTCGCCTCGGGGATGGATAGTTGCTGAAAGAGAAAATAAAAACTTTGCTTTTACTTTTGTTTTAGTTTGTTTTTACAATAGCAATCATTGAAGGAAAAAGAATGAATTTACCTATAATTCCCCTAACGTGGCGCGGCCCCTAACGTGGCGCGGTCCCTTAACGTGGCGCATTTTACTTTCCGTTCTCTCTTGGCGCAATAAACAATCTGATGCACTTGGCATTAAAAATAAATAAAGTTCTAAAGTACCTTCATAAATTCCAAAACTAAAATACGGAGAAGAATCATTCATTTACGAGAAATTCACCAGAATCTGAGGGTAGCGCCGTTCGCGTCAGGTTAACATGACGTCATACACGAGAGCCTGTAATAGACATTTCACGTGAATAAAATGATGTCTATCGGCGTTGTGTATGGTGCGTGCATGCAAATTGGTGATCACAGGCAACAGTAGCAAGGATCTCAACATTTCAGCCATTCAGCATCGACTGCGCCATGTTAGGGCACACTCGGACGATTTTCCGTGAGTAAACTTTTGCGGCAGTTTGTATCATTTGTACTTGGCCAAAATAAGTGAATGGCTGTTTTTCTGGAAGGGATATAATTCTGGATTAAACTGTAAAAGCCTGAACCGCATATGCTGATGGATTTTGCTGCAATGTGAATGGATTTGCAGTGAGTTGTCGAAGTGCGCCAAGTTACGGGACATCATTATAACATGGCTGAATAATATATTTCACGGTGATCGCAATCTGAACCATGACATTTTCTTGTGTAAAAGTATAGAGAGGGCGTATTTTTGCATTTCAGAACTCCTTTATTTTTGCAATTTCTTAACTCTGGTTTTCTCCCGAGAGCTTTTTCTCTGGGCGACTCGAGGTAGTTAAACAAATGCACCCACAGCGCGACGTTTGTGGACTGCATGTACATATAGACCCATCAAATATTTGTCCATTTTGTATTATCCAGGACCTGCTTCTCTCAAATTGTTCCGATACGTGCTGCGATGTTTTCCCAACATTCTCAGGAGAAAAGGCGTTGTTTTGGTTGGCTTAAGCTGTCTGAAGCACTTATTGAACTGATGATTATAAACAAAGAATTGTGCATGTTTTGACAAGAGAACTGACAAGGGAATCTTTGCTCTAAAGCAAAATTGGCAAGTGGCTAAAAGGAGTGCAACATTTGCCGAAGAATTTATTGCCCGTTAAATGACTGGAGGCACTGACGCTGTTTTGACGTCTTTCTAGCTCCACGCGCACGTCATTTAAGTCTTATCTTCAGGATCCCGAAGGAAATCGATAGACACCAGGCTTTATCCAACAATTTGCTAGACGAGTATAAGATATTTAAAATGTCTGTAGGGTCCATTTGAGCGATGGAAAACGTAATCGGAGACGTGGAAACAAAAACTGCTGACATGCTGTCTTTTCGAGGGATGTGTGCCCTTTTCTAAATTGATCTGAAGCAGCGATTTCCAACTATCTGTGATATCCGCTTGCAGATTTATTGCACTTTAGAGGAAGAAAATTGCGTATTGGCCTACAAGTTGGATAAGGAATTTATTGCGCTTTTCTGACATTCGTTTTAGTGTGCGGTAAAATTCTTGATTACGGTTTTTCCCAAGAGGTGTTTATCACACTTTGATATTGAGCTGCATCATTCTTACAGGGATGTGATTTGTTCCGGTTTTTCACGGAATAATCTTTGTCACAAACCAATGAAACAAAAGAAAGTTCCGGGAAAAACCGAAACAATCACATTCCTGTTCTTAAGAAAATCCTTACTTTGTTGAGGCATATGTCATGAGAGTGAGCGAATTTAAGTATCGTGCGAATTCAGTGTCGCGGGGCGGACTCGGGGCAGACTCGGAATGGACAGTTATCATTTTAACAATTCATCCACAAATGTTCATGTTAAGGCCAAACAAAATAAATGATGTGTGGTACTGTAACCCGACCTACCTGGAATTTTTGAGGCCAAATTACCAACCTCAAACTTTTCATTGCCAATTTTCTAATTGATAATTTTAAACGAGCACTATTTGCAATAATTTCTAACGAACATAACATTTTCTGCACTTGTACATGAACATGGTTAATAGTGCTAATACTAGTGAGTTTCAAAATTGCAAAATAACACGCAAATGCATGAACTGAAATGTAGAAATAAATGACAAAATAAAATTATTTAACTATCTACCTACCTGGTTTTTTTTTAGGCCGTTACTGTAAAACGCACCATTTATTTTGTTTGGCCTAATTCAAAAAAGACAAATCTGCACTAATTCTCAAGCTGCTTGTGGAATTTTATCCTTTATAGAAATTGTAAAGTTGCATGTCTAAAAAAACCTCTGTTACACCGGCTAGTATACATACATTGTACATACTTGTCCCCAACGCTGTACGGTGCGACTAAAATGGTCGCATTGGTGCCTAAAAATGCTCACATACGACCAGTGATTAAATTCTTATCGCCATTGGCGACCACAAAATTCGCACCTTAGTCGCCCAAGGTCGGCATCAGTGATGTTTACGGGCAGTACAATCTAGTGTTCTGCTCTTTTTAATATACTTGCGGCATGCAAACGACGATTGCGCATCGCGATCACCTCATTAATTTTTCCATTTCGCCACGTGCAACATACGGCCACAGCTTGGGTCTGCGTTGTGTCCAACGCAGCTTGTGTGCAATATACGTGCATATAGCCATACACGCATCTGGTATCCGACTGCGGCCCCAGACTGGCTCGGCCCCAGACCAACTCGGCCCCCATTGCCTTGTGTACAAACTCGGCCCCAGACTGACTCGGCCCCCATTGCCTTGTGTACAAACTCGGCCCCAGACCAACTCGGCCCCTATTGCCTTGTGTACAAACTCAGACCCAGACTGACTCGGCCCTAATTGCCTTGTGTACAAACAAGTTGAAAAAATAAAAATGCTGGCGCCCATCTTTTTTTCCTTAGGAGCTAGTGGCTCCTTATTTTATTTTTCTCTGTACAGCGTTGCTTGTCCCGTAGTGGCACAGTCTCGGATGTGTGGGGATGTTTGTCATACAATCGAGTCTGTTGAGGATTTGATATGATCGGCAGACTGTCACCACCGTTTCCTGGAACGGAGACTAGCAGTGCCCACTAGCGGCACTCAGCCATGCAAATCTAATTGAGCCTCATATACAGTGCATGTGCACTACGGCAAAGATTGCAAAGACTGCTGTACGTGTTGAATATTTTAAGACTTCGTGGAGACCGTATATTGATTTTTTTTTCTTTGCCCGAGGGATGAACTGTATTATTATCTTCTGTCGAGAAAATAAGTTCTTGTTTTCCCATTAAGTGCATGGGCCGGTCTCTAGCGACCGCCCAAAATAAGAGTAACGAAATAATCTTGGCACCAAAGGAATGCTTTTGTTAGAGAATAAAAGTGGGTTTGGACAGTCTTAAAAATATGTTTAAAAGCGGCTAGGCCGGGGCCTGGGCAAGTGATAATGGCCCGAGCCGCAGGTGAGGGACATTATCACTCGTCCAGGCCAGGCCCCTAGACGGTTTTGAACGTATTGTTTAAGACTGGCGAAACCCACTTTTAGTCCAATTCATAAATACCTTTTTTTGCGTAAATCAGTAAAACTCACCAAAATTTGCTTGCCGTTTTGCCATATTTTGCATTGTATACATATCGCGATCGTTCAAACTGCTAGCTGTGCGTCGAGTTGTTTTTGTTACGCGTAAAGCAGGTGTGTTGTACGCGCACACAAACGACGAGGTACTTTGCACATTTTGCTTTCGGGCACGTGCAGTTTCTGTGTGCTTGTGCGTGTTCCATATGCGCTGACTAGGGCGTGGGCACAAACGCGGGCCAGGCAAAAAAAGTGTTAACACTCGCCGGTGCGCCCCGGCGATCTTTAATGTCCGTTTAAGACTGGCCACATGACGTGCTCTCAGCCAATAGGGATGCGTAAACTGTACATATTTTTGAATTTTTATAAAAATACTTTGAAACAAAAATATAATTTGCATTATGTGAAAAGAATCCACAAGTAAAAACTCCCCTAATAAATCACAAAATGTACATTTTAATTTTTTATTTTTTACAAAAACAAACTTTGCTTATGCTGGTGATATTTGGGGGAATTGAGCAACATTTCGTAAGAGTTTCCTCTTCCTTTCACAATACGGGAAGTCTTTTGAGAAAAAAACACTGTCACACTATTTTTGTACTGTCATTAATACCCAGCTTTCAAAACTACTCTCCCATGACTTCACAGCGGTAATCTTCCTGATCAGTCAGGGGTCTCAAGTTGGGTCACTCATGTTTCATTCCCATCCCTGCGATTGCCCTTAAGATGTTATTAAAGCACACTATGTACGGGGTATGTAACGTGAAACGGGCAGAAAGAAGCATAAGAGACCTCTGCATATAACAACAAACTATGTTCATTTTTCGGCATTTTTTGCCTCGTAATCAATGTCAAATTTACTGTAAATCCGAGGTTTTCTCATTGAAAGGAAGGCAGGGGTTTCCCTTAACTTATTTTTTCACTCGCCCGCCGGACTAGTAAACCAACATTTTAGGTAGTCCGCAAGCTGTTTCACTAGCCCGCATGTTTTTACCCATTTTTTTCTAAATTTCTTCATTTTGTACCAACATCTATCGAGTGTGGAATTTTGCAAAGAAAAGGCTTTGGTTTTATTTTCAGCGGTACAGAACGACTTATCAAAGCATCAGTAGGTGCACATTTAATGAGGAAAAAAATAATAGTGAAAAAAAAAAATTCAAGATTTTACTATAGAAACAAACAGAAACAACATGTAGCAGGAATAACTTTACTAGGAAAAACTCTGTTCTCATGTGTTTTGTAAAGGTCTGGTAATTGCCAAGTATTAAATTCTTTCCAAATGTAAAAATAAACAGGTAGTTAATTCCATTTCTTTTTCATCTATTACTTTTAAAAGCTTCTAATCGTTCCGAAAATTCCGTTTACGAACACCCCGTGCTGGCCGTGCGCACGTGGTTAGCATCGTGGTTAATGTGCATGTGTAAACAAAACGGATGAATGTCCGGACATGCATGTACCCACTGCATGTACATGTATCGATACATGTGCCATTGTTTCTACACATGCGTTGCATTCCGAACACACAAACGTTGGCCCAACGTCCGCCACTGGTTTCAGTGCTTTTGTGCACGCGTCTATGGAAAGCCTGGTACCTGTTGTTGGCAACGTTGAGGTTCTGCCCACGTACAAACGTGCGTATCGGCCCGACCAAAAACAGCTCTCGATACGGTATAGACGGCCCGGTCCCCGGCCCCCGGTGCTGGTCCACCGGGCGCCGGAACGTGCCTAGTCTGGTTTCCGGACAAAAAATTCCCGGCTTTAGTTGGGCGGTAACCAGTCCAACTCATGCCGATCACCATTTTGTTAACTTGAACGTCATTGGCCAGAGTTTACTAGCAACAGGTCATATTATTTTTATCAGCCAATCAGCATGCGTTTTACAACACGAGTTGGCCTCTTACTCTGATCGGGAAATCCCCTGCACGTGAAATCCCCTGCACGTGCACGGGGTGTGGTTGAAAATCGGAGGTCGGTCCGGAGGTAACCGAGTAACCCAGAGGTGTCCCTACAACCCAGTGCTACAACCTACCTCCGGCTTGTTATTTTAATACCACGTAGCTCCGGAGCCACCGTCAACGCACCAACTACACGTTAGCAAAAACATCTACCTCCGGGTACCTCCGACTTTATACATTTCCTACATGACATACATGTAGCTGGGTTGTCGATCGTAATTTTTGTGATCGTTTTTTCGTGCATCGCAGCGACCGTGTTTTGCTCGGTTCGTTTTGCTTGCTCGTCATTTTTATGGAAATATTCGACGATCCTCGGCGCCGGAGAAATGGTGCCACTTGAGACTGTTTTATACGGACGTACGTACGGGGTGTCCGTACGATCGCGTTGGCGATGGCATGAACACATTTTTAATGCGCCGGACTAGAGGCCCCAAAATTATTAAATACACATGGGGACTGAAGTTTTGTGTTGAATCCACCGTACATGCCTTTCTGAAATATGGACCTTTCAACCTTTTTAACTCGCCCGCCGGACTACAAAGAGAAGGGTTTTGACTCGCCCGCCGCTGTTTTCACTCGCATTTGGCGAGCGGGCGACCGCTAAGGTCGAACCCTGGAAGGGATGTTTAATAATTACGTAAACCAAATTTGATGAAACAATCAAGAAATTTAAAGCCGACAATAACCTTAAAAATAAGTATTTTTTTCCTCCCATAAGTTGAGTTTTTTTTAGCTCACATAGCTTGTGCCTGTTGCATGAACATGATGGGAACAAAATACAAGATGCGCGTAGGCAGATAGTTTCAGTATCTGTTGCGATATTTGTTCACAAATTAATATGACTAACATTTTATTTACCTAATTATGCAGTTCAGTGCCATGCAGAGTATTACCATTTTAAAGAATACGTTACATGAAAAAAGAAATTGTACAAATTGTTCAATTCCAGCACAAAGTCTGCTTCATAGTTCACACGAAAGAAAACGTTAAAGTGAATTTGAAATCACAGCAAAGATTTTGTGCCACGAATTTGCAAAAATAAAATGAACTAGTTTCAGATTGCGTGAATTATCGTTGGGAAATGTTAGATTACACAAATGTATGTCAAATTTGGGTTTGGTTTCACGTAAGGCATGAACAGACCCCCTTAATCCCTTGGTCCTATGGAAAATCATGTACAAATTTGGTACCATTCGGGTTAAAATTAGGAATATTTAAAATTTGTTGTAAATTTTTGCCCTATTTTTGGAACTTCATATCCTGGGGCCAATTTCATAAAACGTGTTACGCTTAATCAAAAATTGTGGATTAAGCATAGCACAAATTTACACTTAAGCAAGAGCCTATTTCATAAAGCTTGTTCTAAGCACGCGAAGAGAGTGCGCGCGCAACGCTGTCGTCTGTTTTGTTTGAACGCGTTCGTCGTCTGCTTTACTTTTCATGTACAGTCATCGGTAATGTTTCCATTTTTGAATGATTATCACTACCACAGAAAACCCTTGCCTGTCGCTGACTGAAATATTTCAACAACAGCTGAAATTTGTGTATCTGTTGAAAAATGTCTTGAATTTTGCCGAAAAAAAAGCGTCGCGTTAGCAAAAAATCGGTAGGTTAGCATGCGGTTTGGTTTGCTAGTGCTTAAACAGTTTTATGAAATAGAGAGAGCGCTGCTTAATCAAAAATCGGGTGCTAACAATATAGTGTAAGGAGTCCTGCTTAGGTTGTGTAAATTCCAACTGTTCCATGTCGCATGTCTCAACGTAACCGGTCATTACACATCTCCATTGATGTGCCGCGAGCACCAAGATTCAATTTCCTTTCTGGGAAAACCTTCAATAAAGGTCCTGCCCTTGGCTGGAGGCAGGGGGAGGGAGAGAATTTCTCCCTTGGGGGACAGCATTATGGTAGATCTTTTCACAAACCATAAAGGTTTCTGTTTGCTCAAGTATGTCAACTACCCAACTCCTATGGGATTTTTTCACAGTATACGGAGCAACAGACGAAACATGAATTTCTTCAGAAAATTCATGTGGAGTGAACTCGGACATGCTCGTGCATTATGCTGGGACGTGATTTCCGAGTTCACGTCACACGTGCATGATACATAAAAGTGATGTGAACGTACAATGCACATATTATTTGCCAAGTATTCCATCAACGCACATTTTAAATACAATATTAAAAAGTATTACTGTTGGATCACGACTTAGTACTAGTAGGCCCATATAACCGGAAAACTCAGTAAACAAATTTAAACTCCAGGAACAAACTTTGATGGAAGTAGGGAACTAAGCAACATAATTTGAAGTAATGAGAAACGGAAGTTTGTGTCAGGGCCAAGATGAGAGGAGGCAAGATGCTGTCAAGACGTCAAGGACTTCTTAGAAAATCAAGACTTTACACAAAGTTCTAGCTTCCTGTACATTAGCAAGCAAATTTTTCATAAAAAGTACTGTGTATCTGAACTTGAACTTGACGGCTGTGGACAGCCTGTCGGTGTAGCAAATCTTGCTCCTTGGCGGCTGCCTCACAGTGTTGCAAAGTATGATCTTTTGGTGAGAAGATTCATACAATGAATGTAGAATAGACTCTCAAGGGTCAGTATTTGTGGTGCTTGACCTGGTCTTAACTTTTGGCCAATCACTTTTGCATTATTAAAGAATTGGTTATTTTTTCCAAAAATAATTCCACCGTCAACTGGTTAACTCTAAAGCCCGGTATACATGTACATGTACACTGGCACTTTGTCGGCCGACACGACTCAACTCAACTTGTCAGCTAGAGTTGGTATTAGTCGGTGATAGTCGGGCCTAGTTTTTCAAGACTAGTTTAGACAACTTTAGACTAGAAATGACCGACTCCAATTTAAGTTGTGAAGTGGTATACACTTACCTATTTTCATCAACTAGTTTACTCCAGTTTAGTTGAGTTGAGTCGCGTCGGCCAAAAAGTGCCAGTGTATACCGGTGCTTATTCTTTTGCAAACTTATACATGGGTCTGTCCACAGTAATTGGGTACATTTGAAAAATAAGTCAATAATTCCTTTCAGATGTCTTTAGTTTATCTCAGAATTAAAGAAATGTCCTTGTTTTGTTCTCAGGAGATAACTTTTGCCCAAAAAGGTAAGAAATTGCTGCCACAACATACATTTTTGAAAAGCTTGTGTACAAATTTTCCTATTACGTATGTAACATTTGTGATATTTTTTTCCGTCTTTGTTACATGCGTAATAGGAAAATTTGTGCAAGGGGTTTGCACAAATGTATGTTGTAGGACTATTTTTCTTACTCCTTGGTGAAAAAGTTATTTCCTCAGTTTAGCTTGATAATTTAAAGATAAAATTAAGACATTTGAATTGAACTGGGATCTAAGATCTTGAATGTTACAGAAATGTACCCCATTACTGTGGAAAGACCCACATGTATGTTCAATAAAGATGTTTAACAGCAGAAATTTAAACGCAAGGCATAAAAAAAACCAGTTTTCTCAATAAATTCTTCCTAATTAGCCACCACAGCACACTCGATTGCCTTTAATAATTTTTTTATGAAGTAGGATATAGGAATAAATTTGGTATTAATAGAAAGCTCATTAATTACTATATCCACCCGTAAGTGTGGGGCATTCCTCATTTTTCCGAGGCAAAAAGTCAAAAATAAAAATGAACTTACCATAAGTAGCAAATGTTCCATGAGCAAGTGTCAAAAACACTATTGCGCTAATCAGCCACATCCTCGTCAAAGCTGTAAAATCCATACGAATTCCGAAGTACGTTCCGCAACGGATTCCGCACTTGAAGGATGTACGGTTCAGCAAGCTATCAGCATGAGTCGAAGCTTGTGTGTGGCTTTCACTGGCGAGTTGTAACACTTGTGTGTGACGGTGCCAGCTGGCGCACGGCTCACGAGAATCTGCGTGCAGGATATATATAAGAGGAGAATATGGGTGATTTAAAAATTCAGGAGGGGGGAGGGGAGGAAATTGGTGAGGGGCAGGAAAACAGGAAAATTGAGTCATCCGTTGATCGAAATACATTTTTGTATTAGATTTAGTAGGAAAAGGTACCATTACACTAAAGACCAGACTTGTTGTATAAGTATTGTATGACACGTGCAAATTAGGCCCAAAAAAAACAAACTATGTTTACATGTAGCATAAGTTGAAGTCTCCCAAAATTATGCGGTGACGCAGCTTTATTTGTTACTTTAAAAAAAAAAATTTTTTTAAAGTGGATTCCAAGCAATAAAGAAGTTAATATGAAGCGAACCGTATTTACTGCCAAAAATCCAGGGGCATTGTGGCCAAAAGTACCCCGAAAAGACGGCAACATTTATGTCGACGTGAAGTTCGAGCCCGGACTGCTGTCAACAGCAGTTTGACGGTGTGTGTCTAAGTGCATTGTGTTTTTAAAGAAATAAAACGTTTAATGCCTTTATAAAGACCGAGTCGGAATTGACGTATATTATCACAGTGGAAATACCCTTGCACGACATGTACCAAAAATAGCAAAATTATATCACAGAGGAAAACATTGACACAACTGAAAGTATTTAATTGCAATCGCACCGATTGTTTTACCGGGCAACATCCTGTGCAAACAGACATAATATGCGACACTGTCAGGAAAGGCACAAGTACTTTAATACTGGGGTTCAAATAGTTTATACATCGAATTACACCGAGTTTTCACTCGGGGAAACCCTCAGAAAATGCAAAAAAACACCACTGGGTTTCGTTTTAAATTCTGGAACACAGCTGCAGTCGATTTCACGAAACATTGCGCAGCTTGCGCAACTTTTGACAAATGGCGCAAGCCCCATAGCTTGCGCGTTATCTTCGGAAGCATGTTGCGCAACTTACGCAATAAAATGTTGCGCAAGTGGGCTTACGCAACTGCGTAAGTTTTGTGAAATCGGCTGCAGGGGCTTATCCAGAATTTTCCAAAGGGGGGAGGGGGGTGGGGGCCGGAAATGTTCGAGCATGAAATGGTGAAGACAATCAAAAGGGAGGTGCATGCACCTCCAGAAGTCTCGAAACAATACAGCGAACAGCAGTTTACTGTACTGGCCAGAGCACGTAGTACCATGCATCTGCACATGCTCGAGGCTACATACATTCACTTCACAAAACCTGTGTTGTGTCGTCAGAAAGAATTTGTACACACGCTCCATGTAATATAACTGCGCATGCGCAGTAGCGTGCTCCCTGCTGTTGTCGAGCTGACCAATCAGCGCTCAGCATTCTGAACACGTCATTCCCCACCTTTAGCCTTATACTATTATCGATAGCGTCACTACGCCATTCTTGCGTTTTGCTCTGATGAGTGCAAGTCGAAAGTGCTTTAGCATGAATTTTCCGATTTTGCAGTACCAAACACTTCTTCATAAAAATGAATTGCTTACATGTATCTAACCACAAACTGATCCCGAGCTCCGGATCGAATCCTCCGTCAACGCGAGACCAAAATCTCGGGGTCTGATCCGGTAGGCCTGTGCATTTTTCAATAATTGACTATTCAATTTTTTATTTTTTTTTCAAATATTCGATATGTAAACCTTTTCAAAAAAGATTTTTGCCCTTTTTTTGCAGTGCTATCCGAATTTAAAGTTGTTCGAAGTGTACTTCCCGCATGGGTGCTATGCATGATTTTTTTTCAGCTTTTTTCGATGCCAAATCAGCCGCCTCATTGCACTCAATAAAAACATCCTGTAAGTCGCCCACAGGATATTCATTCTAAAACACTTCCGAACTGGATGATATGTTTGGTTTGATCTAGGCCTGTTTGCACATGAAAAAAAAAAAGGTCATAGGCCTACCGAATATTCGATTCGGAAAAATGCTATTTGAACATTCGATGGAAGATCGAACATTCGAAATATGTGTCCCAGAGAGCAGGACGTGAATTTTCACGTGAATATTTACATGTACATGTACATGTACGTCAATTTTAGTCCCTACAGGGCCACCATACAATACACAATTTGCTCCATGAAACACGTGAAATAACTGATGTAGCAAACAGCATGTTGAATTTGAATTTTTTTTAATTTTCCAACACCCCTTTTTGCAGTTGAAGCTTCTGAATTATCTTGACCTCGTCCCACTTTCTGCAATTTATGTGATGCTGATTAGTCAGTGTTATCCGATCTATCCCCAACAAATTAAAGCATCAATTCCCTGATTGCTCTCCGATGTTTTGATCATAGCTCGTTTATCTTTAAAGAGCCCGGCCCTGATAGATTGATATAAGCATTGGGGAAAACTGTTGGAAATTGTGCCATCTTCCTGTGGGATTGAAGATATGTACACGATGTATGATAAAAACCAACCTGTGTATAAGTCAGCTCAGATTCCGGGAAAACAAATAAAACATGAAAAACTGTGTCCATCCTTTTGAGAAATTATGCAAAGCCATCATCCTATTTATAGGCTGGTTCCCTGGCTATACTGCATGGAAAATGAAGCCATGTTACCAATGAAGTCAGGGACCTAGTTTCGATCACATGAGCTAGGGCACACTTGTAAAAAAAATGTGTGAGCACAGGCATTTATATAAATGTATCTTTAATCATTGTTTTCTGATAAAACGATGTCATCTCAGGTGGAATCTTACGGGTACATTGGACAGTTGGAACTAGATTTTTTTGTTTTCATCGCATGGTTCATTAATTTTGTTTAAGGCCCAAAATTCAACTTATGCCACAGATCCCTTGTTTAAAAAGAATAGGCATTCTTTATGAAATGCACAGTGTTGAAGTAACTTTTTGATGGGACATACTTGTATATTCCCATGAGCCACATGGAAAAGAAGGATTTTGTGGGAAACCACACATTACAAAATCACTGTAGGGGTTTGGGTTGGTATGCGGTTTAGTTTCGTAAAATAATTTCAGGGGTCGTTGTCAAATCTGTCGGATGAAGTCGAAGGCACAGTGGGGCTTTATTATCACATTTCCTGGCATGAAAACTCTGAGAATACGTGACATATCGCTCAGATAATATCGTTTGACAATCTAGTTGGTGTTGTGCTACACATTACTTTATTTTATGTACCTTCTACATGTTTATGAGATGTTTCAAATTCCTTGTGCGACAGAATATTGATTGCGTTTTCATCCAAAAATGTATGTTGCTTTAAATAGGAGCAGAGCCACAACGGGGGGTGGGGGGTTGGGGGTTGGGGGAGGGGGGGGGGGGGGGGGGGGGGGGGGGGGGGGGGGGGGGGGGTTGGGTAGTCTTTATTTCCGCTGGGAGAATAGCTCGATTAATTGATTAATCGCTACTAGTAAATGGTACTCGTGACTATCATTTTTAAACTACTCGATTAATCTCGATTATAATATTGGAACACCATAACAAGCCTGTTTCCTAGCACACTTAAAAGGCGCCCTTTGTGCAGGTGACTTATTTGTTGTGTATGTGACATGTGACAGTAGCTACATACACCGGGTTGAAGGAGAATTATGGTGAACTTATGCCGTCTAATCGCGGAGCAAGAGCGTTTGATTTTCATTACTCAAAGGTAATGAAGGTGGTTTGTTTTTAGGAAAGAAATACGAAATAATCCTTGCTGAAGTTCACCATCTATGCTTTGTTTGAAACGGAATCGGGGCAGCACAGATTAGGCAAATTTCCAACTACAGTTTGTTACTTACGCACATAAGTTTTCCTCCATTTTTATACTTTGCCAACTACTCGCGATTAATCGATTACTCGCGAGTAATTACTGCAACTACTCGCGAGTAGCAAAATCCACTAGTCGCCCAGCGGTAGTCTTTATTATGCGTGTACATGTACCTTTTTTTTTTCTTTTTTTTTCTGTGATGCGGTTCAATTCCATATGGGACAGAATATTGATTGCGTTTTTATCTCAAAATTTGTGGTTTATGACCAGCTCTAGTCATAACAGCGAGGGCAGAGTCGTCTGCAATTGGAGGCCTTGTAAAAAAAAATAATAAAACCATTCGACAAACACGGCATACATGGATAAATTTGCATTATGGGTAAATGTAAATTACCAGAAATTTGTAAACTGCCCGTGTCAAATGAGGGTGCTGTATACCATGTTACGTGCACGCGTAGTAATTATTTACATAGTAACTAAGGGCCAAGCGCGCTTCCACGCGCTACATGATGCATGATCCATGCTGCGCTATAGTATGCGTATAGTTAGAGTAGATATTTGTACGTTTGTCATGCCAATGTACACTAGAAGTTCACGTAAAAAGTCTTTTTTTCGCTTAGCGTAGGCTATTTGCATTTTCGTTCTGATCGTTGGTATGCATATCTACCAGCGCGCGGTCAATGTTATAAGTTCGCGCATACGCAGAATGGGTGTTAATGTATTTCTAGTAATGACAAGTGCATGTAACTTAGAGCAGAGTGGTACAATGTATGAGGCTCTCGCATTCCTGATGTCCTTTTCCCCAATTTGAATTCCAAGTAAAAATTGAGATGCACTTTCCACTCTGAAATTGAGCCTGCATGCACATTTTAACAGATTCGCGATCGGTAATTGGGGTTCAAGCCTAGCTCAGCCTACCTGATCTTGGTGTCAATTACTTGACCCGATTGGGCCCATATTACATCTCATTTCATAACCTCCAGCAATGCGCATATTTTGTGTCTGACAAATTCGCCGTAACTTGAAAGATGCTGTTCCCTAGAATCGGCCCAAATTGAAATTGTCACACGAAAGGCAGACATGTATTACAACTTGCATTGCACCCACACAACTCCTTTCAGAACCAATTTACAACGGCTAGGGGCAATTTCAGGGAAACGGTCTGAAGTTCAAGAAAATATTCGGCATGTTGTATAATGAAAGCAGGCAGCACTGCATTACGATAATGATGATCTTTAGAAATTCAAGAACCATATCTAAGACTAGAATAAGCTTACTCTGCCTACAAAAAAACAAAATGTACATTTCACCTCAACACATACTGTACAAGGGTTTGACAATAAAGTTGAGTCATGTTTTGTGACATTCTTAACCATTTTTCCGGAAAAAATGACCCTGTTCTTACTAGAGAAATCGCATCATTCGACGAAGCTTAGTTAATCATTGTTGGTTAATTAAGCGTCATAACAAAGATCTAATGAAGAGCGGTACTGTTCACATAAGGCGACCGCTAACAAAGATCGAATGAAGCTGTGTGAGGACACTATGCCTGGTCGTACATGCGCATTGAGCACCGAGCTATAAGCATCTAGACGCACTGTGTGGTTTTCCAGTGGCGCGTCAAAAACAACGCCTGCTAGGCACTTGACGCACAACGCGCTTGTGCAACCAGGCCTGCCAAATCGCTTCATCGAACGAAGGGAGCGCTCACATTACAAATTTGCTTCGCCGAATAAAGCGATCTCTTCGTCGAATCTAATTTTGCTTCTTCGAACGAAGAGATTCTAATCTAAGTCGAATGAAGAGGTGTGCGTTCACATCAGGAAATCTCTTCGTCGAATCATCGTTGAATCATCATCAAACGAAGCGATTTCTCTAGTGAGAACGGGGTCTATGTCTCCTAGTCCAGCTACATGTATTTCAGTCAATAGTCATTTCAAAAAGAAAAATACAGTAAACTCCGGCTAAGTCGGCACTCTTGGGACCCGAAACGTTGTGCCGACTTACGCGAATGCCGACATATGCCGCAAGTCGTCATTTTGCCGACTTACACAACGTTACATGAACGGCCTAAGCATATGGTTAATTGCAGCATGGAGGCTTTGATTTACCTTGGTTTAATCTCCTTGTTTTTGGGGTCGATTCCAGCAACGAAATCCTTAATTGATTTATGTCAACATCGTGTTTTTATGGACACGCAAAATACGCGCGCGTGTGAAGTTCTACATGTGACGACCCCCAAAATGGAAAGTGCGCATGCGTAATTAAAAGGGGAAACCCCTTTTTGAGTGCACGCAATCTCACATGGCCAGGGCTGCGTTCCACATACGTGAACGTTGCCAACGTTTGCCACTGGTACAGTGCTTTTGTGCACTGGTCTATGGAAAGCCGGGTACCAGTTGTTGGCAAACGATGGATGCAAACGTTTGCAATGTTCGCGTGTTTCGAACGCAGCCCTGGCTGTAACATGACGACACCGATACACTGGTGACCAGGGTCCGTGCGTGCCAATAAACAGACGTCAGTTAAGCAGTGTTTGTCGATCTTTTCACTCGACAGGGAAGGAAATCGATGCCATATTGTGTGGTTTTTTTAAGTGCCGACTTACACAAAGGATTTTGTATTGCATTTTGTTGAAATGGACCAAGAATAACATGCCGACTTGGGCGAAATGGCGACTTACAAATGCCGACTTAGAAACATATATTTCAATGGAAATGCATTATAGACTTTCGGGACTTTCGTCGGACAACCGACTTAGGCGATTTGCCGACTTGTACGATGTCGACTTGGCCGGTGTATGTCCCACTATGTAAATTGTTTTGTGGCCTAACTTGATGGTATGACCCATGTACACATGACATTCTATCCTGATAATACAAGGTTCCCTTTATAACAAGGTAATTCGCAAAGTCCCAAGGATTTTTTATTAACAAGGTTCGACTACATGTATCTCCTAAATTAAAAGTCTGATCACTAAAATGATTAAATTACATTGGTTCCTAGTCACTGTCAGTCATGCAGAAATGTCAAGTTTATTCACACGTCTGTGAAATGAAACATCTAAATTAAAAATTCATTGCATGTATGAAATACAGGCAGTGAAATGAAATGTGTAACGCACACTGCAATGGAATGTACACATGGCGTGATGCGTACACCCTTCAAAAGACATGACTCACGGCTAGGACTGGGGCAAACGGCCAAGTCTGTTCGAAGTGGTTTGGGTCAATTCCATTACGCTACACTACATGCCTCAAAGACATAAAAATCATCTCATTATAATTCCTCCTGCAATCATTAGCTCTTGTGGGCACTGTGTCTGCATGGTCCAGCACAGTTGTCAATGCACAGAATGACAGATTTATGGATTACAGAATCATCAGGGAAACTGTTTCAAATTGTGTAATAAATATCTGCGGTAGTGAGGATGTGTATAAAAACAAACATGTTTAGCTCAGTACATTATGTGTTCTTAAAAAAACAATGAAAAACGGTATCCATGCTTTCAAGAAATTGTGCGAAACCACTGTCCTATTTAGGCTGGCTCCCGGTTATACTATACACGGAAAATGGAATCATACCACAGAAGTCAGGGGCCTAGTTTCATTCACACGAGGGTGCACTTGTAAAAACAAAAAGCAATCTACATTATCTTCAATCGTCATTTTCTAAAAAGATGTCACCTTAGACGAAATCACTTCATTGGACAGTTGGAACCACTTCTATCTTCCATGATTTGATTAAGGCTTTTTTGGTCAAATGGTTGATTAATATTTTGGGAAATAAACCCTGCATACGGGCTTTAACATTATGTTGTGTTAGTGCAAGCAATTTTTTTTATAAGTGCTAGCTAATTCCGATGACAGCTTGCGCAAGGGATCATTTTTGTAAAATTTTGGGGGAAAAAAAGAAGGAATTTTTGGAAGGGATTTCTAGCCCTTAACGCTAACAGAATGTTGTATCACGCATCCCCCACATTCTGAATTATTCATACAGTTCCTTACAGGCAATCCAGGTGTGCTTCTGCGACCAAAATAATCCTCCCTTGCGATTTAAAACTCAATTTAAAATGCGTAAATCCAACGTGGATCTGTTTTTCAATCAAAAAAAGACGCTGAACGCAAGTATTATACGTCTCCTATGCACTCTAGGCACAATAATCCCGATGCGAATATTTTTAGGCTGTGCGAGGCGTGAAAAACAGAACATCAAAAGAATGGGCAAGCGGCCTCCTTAACAAAAATCCATTAACGCCAGTTGCCACCCCACATCAAATCCTCGTTGTTTTTATCCCGAGAGCTTTTAAGCGTAGGCGTTTCTAGATTGCCATTTCCCTCTCTTTGTCGGGGGTCGTAATCTTCAAGTTTTTTTTAATTTTCTTGAAAGGCTTTTATGATGTTTACTTTTGGAGATGGAAAAAATAACCAAAATGATTAACTAGTGTTAATGCACGACTCTGAATCAATTTTAAAGAGTTCAACAAATTTGAGCCTGAAATCTTTAATTTTTCCGCTCTTGTCAGCACAATGTACAACTCAGTTCTCCTTTTGTGGTATGAAAGAAGTAATTTACAAGGGTTTCAGAATGCAATGAACACATACATTTAAGGAACGCACATTCTGAAAGACTTTCTCACACGATCTCACAGAGACGATTAAAATCTGACAAAATGGCTGTATCTTGTGAAACAAAAGCAATCTTGAAAGTGGCTATCACTGATTAATCACAAATTTGTCTCAATCTATGAGAGATTTTGGATGAAGTCCAGACCCACATGTAACGGTACAATAAATGTTTCAGTTTGTTTGTGTCGTGTGTAATTTCTGCAAAGATGTTTACATCGCCATTTTGGATTCTGCGCTGAAGGATCCCAGAGATTTTTTAACCAGGATCTGAGCAAATTGATTTCGATGATCTGAAAAATAAAACAGAAGCAATTTCTATACCTAACAATGTCAATGAATCATCAGCCGGATGCCAGACACCGGACATCAGAGGAGGGAATGCTAGTGAAAATAAGGGGGCAAAGGTCAAATCTAGAGGACTTCATGCTAGTGACTTTCTCTGTCTTCCTCCATGGTTGGCCTGAGCACCGGACACTTGGGAGGGGGAAAAGGGGTTCAAATGAAGGGCAAAATTTCAGGACTGATGGGGGAGGCAGGAAGCCAGAACTAATTACAATCTTCCACTGAAATGAGGGGAATGCTTAAGGCAGTCTTCCTCTAGTCTAGATGTCCTTTTACCAATCAAGATAATATTTTCCTGCAAATCCTCTTATCTTCTCTCAAAATAGAGGAAACAACTTTAACTTGTTTAAGAAGTACAAAATGGTAGATCAGCCATGTTAGCTTCGAAATAACGCAAACAAGTAATATAGTAGCACTTAAAAGCTAACAAAATAATAAATGGTCCATGAGCTTCCGTAGCACCAACTACTGTTCTCTGATAAAATTACAACTCCATGTTAAGTTTTGCCAATTTACTCGATTTGAAAATGCTGTGTGTTTGCGTCACTCTTCCCCCCCACAAACATGACAAATCTGAATAAAAGGTACGTTTTTTATTGTGTAAATTCGGCAATAATAAACTCTTACAATACACACTATTTTTACTACAAGTTAGTTGTAGGCTATATTTACACTATGCCGTTCTGGAGATTAATTCAGTATTCGTTAAAGCAGCTCTTTAAGTCTGGAAAAGGGTAACAAATGGTCCGGCAACCATTCTAAAACATCCCTGTACAAATTTCCTACGTAACTTGCGTTTACAACAAGGACAGACGAAGATGCGACATGGGTGTCTGTCCTTGTTACGCAAGTTAAAGGCAGAGGCTCGTCAGCAATGCGCATGCGCCAAATTCGTGCCACGAAATACGCAGCTCCATAGCAAAGACATGGAACTGCGTATTCGTGGCACAAAATTGGCGCGCTCGCATTGCTGACAAGCCTCTGCCTTCAACAGGAAATTTGTACAATTGTCAGACCATCTGTTACCCTTTTGTGGCTTAAGTTATCTTCTGTTAAAGGAGCGTATCAAGATCACATTTTGGCGCCCCTAATTTTTTTCCCGCGAGTGTTGAGATTTTGATACCACATAATGTGTCGTATTTTTCTCATTACTATTTCGAAATGTTGCGCTCTCGATCTGAATATTTTCAGGGATATTGTCAAAAATCAACCGAAGTTTAGTAAACTAAATTATCCGATTACATGTAGGCTATATAAAGTAGTGCAGTGATTACACCAACCTTTTTGCTTCCACTTCCAAATGGGGATTGCAAATTTCCTGTTTTCTTCCCATGGATAGTATTTTGGGGAGGTATTTTATATGATTGTTAGGTTAGAACAAAATCCATTTTTTTAAAAAATCTTGATTGCCAAAAAAGAAGAAAACAAATCTAGACTGGAGGCACGTACCAACCCACTTTCTCTTCACTTAAATTCTAGTACTGTACTTCTGGAGCAATGACCTACGAAAAAAAGCGAGTGGGTGAAAATCTCTTCTTACTACGTGCCTTTTTCAGCATCACATGCAAAAAACTAATTTCAAAGCACTCCCTCGATGTCCAAATCAATAAGATAACGACACCTTACCTCCCATGAACTGCATTGAAAACGCACGCAGAATGATCAACGGCTGGACGACTTCAATGAAAAGCTCGACAGAATCAATTACACTGGGGCGTTTGGTGATTAATTCACTAATAAAGTTGAAGTGTCTGTGCAGCACAGTCGTTTGGAAATGTGGGCGTAGATGAATTGAACTTGTCTGTTTTGGTTTTTGCCGACTTCAATTTTTTCATCCCTGAATTGTGCAATCTGGGGGAGCTAGGAAACTCATGTTACAGCAAAACAAACTCCCCCACATACAAAAATAATGAGTACATGTATTTTTAACTGCCAATTTGGGATTGCATCAACATTATTATTCTTATTGGTTTATTTGCTTTTAAAACAGTTATTAAAATGGACAGCAGTATGGCATCCGGTAGGTTGAATTGCACTATACATCCTAACATAAAAATAGTAGTTACAATTAAGAGGAACAAATATTTTAAATATAAAATCACAAAATACAATGTAAGATATACGATATTACAAAAAACAAAGTAAAAAAGGGCTCTAATAATCACACGACAAGGTAACACATTTTACAAAGGGCGCCCACAGTCAACGCTGCTTATTCAGTAACTGAGTTAAAGGAGTGTGACCAGATCACTTTTTTTTACCCATAACTCCCCGGGACTTACCTTATGGGTCATGAGATTTTTATATTATAACATCCGTTATATTTTTTTCTGATTACGAAACTGAAACTCCCGCGCTTCTAGGCCGCATATTTCCGAGGATATCGTCGAAAATCCACCGATTATTTGTAAACTAATTTTCCAGTATCAACGTTTATCCGCTGAAAGCCGACTCGATAGTTTTGTTCATTTTTTTACTGGAAATTGCGAATGTTTTCGGGTTTTTTGGACATGGGAGGTGTGTATGGGAGTTACTTGATAATATTGGTAAGCTACATCGAAAACTATTTTCTGGTCACGCTCCTTTAAGCTTGGGATGCAACTATTCTTGTACCTATTTGTTCTGCATCTCACAGTAGTTAACTGATTTGTGTTTCTCAAACTATTGTTCCTAGTTGGTGGAAGCCAGTCTCGGAACCTATTTGTACTAAGAAGTGACCTTCCGAAATTGAGGGTCAATTTCTTAAGTCTCTGAGATACAGGGGAAATATTCAGTGCGCTACAAACTGTCTGATATGACTGTTTATTGCAATAATCATAAGTAAGAATGGTGCGGAAAGCCTTCTTTTGAAGTTTTTCGAGACACTCAAGTTGCTTTTTAGATAAGGCCAAAAAAAAAAATAGTTCTGCTTCCGATTACATGGCATTTCAAAATAGGGTAGGTAGGTAGGGAATTTATTTTTTTTGCCAATTTTTTTTGTGCACAATCATATGGAGGCATCTGCGTGTAGTCGAAGTCGGGTAACAAGAGTTTAAAGAAAAAAATTGAGTTTAAGGAAAAGTACAAGTCAATCCCTGCCATCCAGTCCAAAACAAACTTTTAATCAATTTATTTGGTCCCTGAAAAGCAGTCGCGCCACCGCTAGGCAGTGCGTGATCGAAATCGATCCGAATAAATGTAGAATCCATACACTGGAAGGATTATAGACACTGTACTCCAATGCAGTACTTTTAGTTGATGGATTCTACGCGCCGTACATAGTACGGCGAAATTTCGCGGGAATAGTACGGCGAAATTTTGCAATAGTGCGGCGAAAATACGCAATAGTGCGGCGAAAATACGCTGTAGTCATGATAGTACAGCGAAGTTTTACTGTAAAAAAAAAACCAAGGTGCGCGCTAAAAAAATGGCGAGAATCAGCCACCGTACTCACCAGTCCAGGGCACTACATTCAGCTCTAGCTCTGCATGCACAGTTTCTGTATTCAGGCGCGCGTATGTACTTCGTTGGCTGGTGCGCTGACATGACGTACGATGTACATGATATGATGACCGCCTCAACCGCCGTATGTGGCGAAAAGATCGTCCAGGCGCGGCGCGCAGCTTACATAACCCTTGATGAGACAGGGAACTACCCGGGGATCGTCGCGGTTGTAAAATTTATTGAAAGCGTGCGCCTTTGAAGCACGTCGTTAAAAATTTATTCATTTATTCATTTTTTCATTTTTTTATTTTTTATTTTTATTTTTTTTTTTATTTTTTTTTAATTTTTTTTTTTTTTCCTCGATAAAATTTTTAGGGTCGCAGCCTAAAAATAGGGTCGGTCGGGAAACCGGAAGCAGAACTATTATTTTTTTTGGCCTAATCCCATATTCAATGACAGGTCTAATATACTGGATATACACAATTCTTAGGTCACTAACGTGAACAGCCAGATACAGGGGTCAGAATTAATTTTTTAGTAGCCCACAGGACTAGTCAGATCAGTATTTCACTAGTCCCCCTCAATTTTTACTAGTCTGCGACACCACACTTGACTATGTTTTTACATCTTCATTCAAGTACGTATCAAGGTAAGAGTTGAGAGGTTGATCATAATTTTTTCTTTTAAAATGACTCATTAAGCATTGGTAAATGTGCAGATTTTACGGAAATCCCGAAATTTAGAGTGAGAAAATTTGAAGATTTTATGAGGAAACACTTAGAAATTGTTCAGCCTGTCTCATATGGTTTGTACATAAGTTCTGAAGCTATGATCAACTTCTCAATTCTTTCTGAACATTTTTATTCTTTGAATGAAAGACTGTATTATGATTTACCACAGAGTATTGACCCACTAGCCCGTCGGACTACCAGCACAATGCAGCTAGTTAGTAGTAGTCCTCCGGCTAAAACCACTAGTCTCTGACTAGCGGACTAATGCTAATTTCGACCCATACAGACACATTTTGTTTTTACCAAAAAAGATTAAGGAGAGGAAACACTTGCAGAAAATTGCTTAATTTTCTAGAATATTGTTTATCATAAAAGTAGCACATGGACGTTTATTTTGCAAACCGTAGGCTAATCCCTTTTGACCATTTAAAAAATCACTTTTAATTTGCAGCTAAATGCGCTTCATGCAAGTCGTCATGTTGCAGTTCAGCGCTTGGACTCAAGAGGGCATTCATAGTCACGTCGCGTATTTTCATACTTCACGGCGTGTATGAGTCGGGAAACAAGCATTCAATCCTGATGTCATCTATGCAACTGTGGAATGGTTGACATTAGGCCTATTCGCCCTTTTAAAATTTTAAATATGGCACATTTTGATGATCAAAGTTGATCATCAAAATTAATTGTTGCCCACGCTTAAAACAGGTGCACCGGATACTTATGAAGGTTTATGGAAATAATTTCAAACAAGTGTTTATTTTATTTATTTATTCACCACATCCAACAGCGGAAGAACCGCCAATTACAGGAATGGGATCAATTAACATAGATATTCGAATAACTATCTACTTCTGTTCCGTTTTACTGGGTTTATTTTACATTGGTAATATGGGATGGGATGTGGGTGGGTTTGTGCGAGTAAAGGAACGTTTTTCAGTTCCTTTAATGTTCTTTCAGTGCAGCGCCATTGACCATGAGCATCCGCGTGCAGACAGCATTTTAAAATAAAAGCAATTTCCTCTGGTTTTCAAACCTTTACGGACTTGTTTTTTGGGAGGTTTTACCGAGACCGAGACGATGGTAAAATGAAAAATGGCTAAATTTTACTGATGTTCTGATGTGGGTGGGTTTGTGCGAGTAAAAGAACGTTTTTCAGTTCCTTTAATGTTCTTTCAGTGCAGCGCCATTGACCATGAGCATCCGCGTGCAGACAGCATTTTAAAATAAAAGCAATTTCCTCTGGTTTTCAAACCTTTACGGACTTGTTTTTTGGGAGGTTTTACCGAGACCGAGACGATGGTAAAATGAAAAATGGCTAAATTTTACTGATGTTCGCATTTGGACATTTTGACACAGTAAAATTTTACCAAGACTGTAGGAGAGTATGCGCAGTGTCCTTTCAAAGTTGGACCTTTACGGCCCGGACGTACGCTTCCAGAGCGCTTTTAACGACTCGCTGTGTTCGCTGTGTCCGCATTGGACTTTCCCTTCCCGGAAAAAGTTAACTGGGAACTTTTCCTGGGCAGCAGTTGGCCAGGAAAAGTAACCGCTGGACTCGGGAAAAGTTCCTTAGAAGGAAAACGGCTTGGGCTGTCCGCATTGGACTTAATATGAGAAAAGTACCCATTGTCTCGGTAAGTTTCCCAAAAAAAGTCCAATGCGGACAGGCCTTAAGAGTGAGTGAACTTCATTTTTGTTTGCTAACAAATGTTCCCAGTTCTCAGGCTTTGACTGAATCAAACTCAGATAATTAGGTGATCGGGCCAACAGCCCGATCACCTATTACTCTCGTACGATTTCTTTGTCTTTTTTTTTTTTTTTTTTCTTTTTCTTTTTCCACTCAAACGTTTCCAGAGCTTTTCTTCAAAACGGTTCAAGCTATCAATTTGAAACTTGGGAGGAACATCAACCCCAATGTGAAGGTGTGCATACAAGTGTGACGTCACTGTGACGTCATCGGGTATCAAATTACAACCCAAAAATGACCAAAATATGCATGTTTTAAAATGCTTCCGTCTGGAAAACCACGTGACCCATGATCTTCGTATTTGACAGGCTTATATATCAGATCATGGCCTACAATTTTCTTCGTGTGGGCATTTTCATCTGACCCTTCCTTCTGGGGTCAATCTGAGGTCAAAGTTCAACGAAAACGAAAATCTCAATTTTTGCACTTATTGAGCAACAATGCCCATCAAACCAAGCTGAATCTTTACGAAACTAAGTACAGGCATAGGTCCTATAGCAGACTTTCACCAGCGTGTTTAATATTATGATGGCATCAAGCGTGACGTCATCGTGACGTCATCAAGTATAAATTACACAACCCAAAAAACCAAAATATGCATATTTTAAAATGCTTCCATCTCGAAAACCACGTGACCAAGGATCTTCGTATTTGGCAGGTTTATAGATGACATTCTGTTCTACAATTTTCTTTGTGTGGGCATTGTCATCTGACCCTTCCTTCTGGGGTCAATTGGAGGTCAAAGTTCAACGAAAACGGAAATCTCAGTTTTTACACTTACCAGTAACAATGCCCATCAAACCAAGCTGAATCGTTAGTAAATTAGATACAGACATAGAACCTACGGCAGACTTTCACCAGCATGTATAGTATCATGATGGCATCAAGTGTGACGTAATCATGACGTCATCAGGTGTCAAATTACAAAAATTCAAAGGTTATTATTTTCAAAATTCATATCTCAAGAACCGTAATAGATACTTGAACAATTCTTTCACAACATGATAAGTCTAAATGAACTGAACAAATCATACGATGTCATGACCCCTGTGTAACGCCTACTTCCGGTCCAAACCGGAAGTTGTTCGAAAATGTGCAATTTTTTAGCATTTTGAATGGAAATAGATTCAAAGTGGTAGTGAATTTGACCATATTTCTACGGAACGAAATGTTTACACACATGTGGACCTTTTGACTATTGGTGACGTCATTACATGGACGGTGGTTACGTAATGTGGTGTCAAATTACGCAAATTTGGAGCTGAGATGTTTTAAAATGCTGTATCTTGAACATTACAACAGATATTGGTATGATTCCTTCGCCACATTTAAGAACTTGATCAACATATTGTTCAACAATTTGTGCACAAAATTCAATTGTGACGTCATGATGTCATTACAGGTGTCACATTATAAGATTTCAAAGGTTATTATTTCAACAATTCATATCTCAAACGGTGCAAGCTATCAACCCCCCAGCTATGGCGGATATGCAGGGAGGAGATATTAGTTACCGGATTAGTGTATACAGCAGCTGATTTCACGAAACTTTACGCAATTGCGCAAGTCCACTTACGCCATAAGTTATTGCGCAAGTAATGGCGTAAGTGAACTTGCGCAATTGCGTAAAGTTTCGTGAAATCGGCTGCTGAACTTCCATTTTTGCCATTCCACAGGTGATAACAACGTCTGAAATTCATCACAAAATGTTCATTTAGCCCGATCACCTGGCGTTTGTAACAACAAACGTCATACCTCTAGTTTGGACTTGAACCAGTCCTTGGACCCGGATAAAAGGATTGGGCTAAAAAATTAAGATCCTGGGAGGTACATGTACATGTAGTTGGGGGTGTACCAGTACATGTAGTTATGTACTTGCTATGCACAGTACAATGCACTGGGAGACGAACACATGCAGAGAAAAAGGTCATCATTTTCTTAACCCAAGGATGTAAAAACATTAGTGGCATTCCAGAACAATATTTCTCTTACACCGTGTTTACACTTGAATTGACAGAGGTGGATACAGACCCAGCATTTTTATTGGACCACAAAACTGAACATTTGATGCAATTACACTACACCTCGATTCGGCTTCAACTCGCCCCAAAAAATGCAAAAGTCACCACTGATTGTAACTGCAGCGCATGCGTGAGCTGTTATTTGTGGCACTAGTGCCCGATTGGTCAATTAAATCTACTACACGGCGGGCACCGCCCCGAGGACACTCAAATTGCCAAACCTGTATTCGGGTAGCGTTTACACTACAATTGCGGGGTTCAACCTAGACAGAATTATTCTGTCCCTACGGGATTTCCCGTAGGGACAGAAGAACCCCCTTTCATAAAGTGGTTTGTTGTCATTTTGCCTCGAAATTAGAATCACACCCAACAATTTCCTCCTAGTTGTGTCCTGCAGTGGTTTGAGATGTCCATGATTGGAAAAAATATGTACAACACCGTTTTTGAAGCCAAAATGTTCTCCCACGTGCAAACTCAACGATAGTTTTTCTCGTCGCTGTTTAAATAATTATGGACGTAGGAGGGCGCTCTCCATAGTGTAAATAAGGTACAGTTCCGAGTGCACAATAGTCTTAGCCCAAAGACCATGGGCGATATTGTTGGATTGTGCACGCCTTGGCCATGGTCTAATTTCAGTGAAATTTAGACCCTCCGTGAGATAAAATACAGACTGATCGACTGTTTGCCCCAAAATCAAATATGCGCATGCGCGAGAGCGGAAAGGTCAACACAAGCTAGACCGGTTGCCTGTCCTCATATTTACTTCCCCTTTGTCGTAAACGACGAAGAGAAGTGTAGTGTTGACTACTCCGCTCTCGCGCATGCCATATTTGATTTTGGGCCAAACAGTCGATCAGTCTGTATTTTATCTCACGGAGGGTCTAAATTTTGGCCCACGATTTCACAGAAATTAGACATCGGATCGATGCGTACCTTTCGAAATATTTTAACGTTGGCGCGAGTGCACCTTTTGAGCAAATATCAGAGCCAAGGGACACATTTCAATTGCGTGAGTTTGCCACAGATTTGGGGTTGGAAACGGCACCAGGGCGGAGGATACGACGCCCTGTTCACGGGTCTACTATCCTATAATCCTGGGTGTCCGTGCATGGTAATCTTGTCAAAGAGGAATTTTAACAAATTCCGCAGACATGGCAGATTTTGCTTGAATTTTTTCTTTTCTTTTCAGCCAGCAGTGCCATTTTTTTTCACACAAGTCTAAAGTAATGGTGGGGTATTCAATTCTTTCTAATTGTTTGTCTATAAACGAAAACAAACCTTTCTTCGTGGGCCGGCCGTGAAACCGAGAGCTGATGACTGAGCAAAGAAAAATCAGAAAATGGTACCCGGCTTGTCTTACGTCTTGCGTTGGCAGGAGTTCGGCAGGGCGACGGTCCAACGCAGCAGGCAGCCGGCCGGCAGTGCATGCAACGCACAAACAAAACTTAAATTTTGCTGCTGATCTCTGCCAAGAACCGAGCCAAAGAAACCCAGACCACGTACGTAGGCGTCACTTTGACCCCGAGAGATCCTCCGATCGTTACGAAATTCCTTGAGAAATTTTCTTGATTCGGTGACATATAAAATCTTACACCAAACTCAAGTCTCCGTGCACTAGACTGCAAGATAAGAGGGCATGAACTGTGTTATGATTGTTCTCGTGTGCCAAATTTCTCAGAACTACACGTGATGTCATCTGGACCGATTCATTTTATAGGTAAGTCAAGTTTGGGATGTCTAAAATCCTCAAACTTAGAAATAATATTTTGACAAATTGTACAAAACTACGTCTCCCAAATCAAATGAACGTGAATTGTATCTGTTCCATATTATTTATTTCCGATCGATATGAACATAAAAGGACTAAAAATCAATAATTGTTGACAGTGGGTATTACTTAACCCCTGCAAAGTACTAATGGAATAGCTTATTTGTCAAGGGGTACATTGCTAACACCAAGAGCGGCGTTCACTGACCCATTTTTCACCTGGCAGGTGTAGATGAAAAGAAAAACGTGCCCCAGTTCCGACGACAAACACGAACTTACTTTGAGCATGGTTTGAGGGTCCATACTGAATTTGGCCAGGTTTTTTTGGCCAGTTCCAAAACACTGCTTTGGTTGTTATGGACAAGTTTTCCTTCGCCCATGGTTTAGTCATGGTTTAGCCTATTTGTTCAATAAACAAAAATTTAAAAAATTAATGGAAATCATATCAAAGAGTATTTTTAACTGTGTCAGGAAATGTATTCAATTATCACTTGAGTCACTGGACATGCACCGTTCCATATAACGGTCCATTTAGTGGTTTTAATTCGCGTGCCCTGTGGGACCGCACTTACTAAAGTCAATCCCCCGTGGATCACCGCATTTAACGGGACAACTGACTTCACAATTCGTCCAGAATTAATCGATATAAATTATAGTGCACGTGTCCGGATTTGGGGGTCGCCGGTTTCGTGATTACGGATTCCAAAAATTATCTATAGTTACGATAATTACACTATGAACATCTAACAATGGAAATTGGGCACACACCATTGTTACTAACAATGGGGTTACAATGAACATGTACATGTTTTTGCTCATAGTGTTATATGCTTTAAAAGTGCGTTCAAATTATACTCGGACCGAAAAATCAAGGCTAAGACATGATAGCATACTACCTCTTGTGTCAAGGCCGACTGCACTAGCCTCCGTAAGAGCCGCTGAGGCAGGGTGCACCACTTTGCCTGAAGTGCCTCCCCGAGGTCTGGCTGTTTTGGGAGACGCGCGGATGCAGTGGTCAGCTCAGCCCACACAGGTTCACCCAGGTTGATACCCCAACAAAATTGGTTTTCGGAGACAGGATTATCCCAGAAAATGTCACATTTCATTACTGTGGGAATCACTTTGTTCAAACCAGGTCCTCTTGGACCTGGAGGAAATCACTGAAGCAGAACAGCCTTGAAAGCAATAGACTACTAAAGTGTGACGTCAGTTGCCATGGTAATTGGGTCTAAACATTCGCTGGTAATCTGAAACGTCCATTGCTAAAGCGCAGGGAAACAGTTCACTGGTTTTAGTGTAGACCCAAAAACCATGGCAACACACAAAGGGTGACGTTTTGACTTTAGTGATCTATCCCAAAGTGATTGGTAGACGAGTGCCTTGTTATCCACAAGTTCACTGTAATCAACAAACACCTGTTCTGATAAGACTTGATTTTTAAAGAAAACTGTGTTTCCTTTTTGGTCAATTATAATTTGGAAAATTCCAGATCAGACCAAAAGCAAAGCATATAGCAAAAGCAAACCAAAAAATACAATTGTTTTTTTGTTTTTTGTTCGTATAAAAAATTTCTTTATTACAAGATACCTCAATATTTCAATGCGATTCTTTATCAAAAAACAAAATACAATAACACAATTTTCCCAAGTATAAAAAGGTTACCAAATATTTAAGGCACAGTATGGAGTTGTATAGCACTTGTGTGACGGCCAAAACATTTAATAGGAAATATTAATAATTCACACCAAACTTAACATTTTACGCATAAATAAAAGGAATTTGGTCTATTCCCAAAATTAGGGGTCCAAAAGTGTGACATAAGATTTTCAAGTGTTTTTAGTGATTGAAAGTAGTTTCCCAGCAGAAAATACTTATTTTTATTTCCACAAGCACCGCTTAAATTTAATATTTGTGTGTAGATAAGGCACCAAGGTTAATGCAAACTCATTCTACAGCCATTTTTCATTATATGTAACCGGGACACCAAATTCCTATTCAATGTCATGGAACAAATTATGAGCGTTTATGGTCTTTTGTTTTGAATATTTGTCAGTAATCAGAGTACAAAATATTCAAGACAATGTTGCTGTCCCCTATAATCACAGGTCACAGTCTATTACTGAGAATTTGTGATCATGAGTGGCGATTTTTGAAGTTCGGGGTGTGGTACATAACTAGGACACCAAACGTTTTGGACCCCTAATTTTGGGAATTACCCTTTTGCTGATTGTTACAAATAAAACAGAACAACTCAAATATATATTTTTTTAATTCCCCACATATGACATTTTAGCACTTTAAAAGTCATGTGAGGGCGCTGTTCAAAGCTAATTGTGGATGGAATTTTGAAATTAGGCTATTGAAAGTAGGTTGCCAAACATAGATCTGAAGAAACAAAATACCGCAATTTAAAAAGCCACTTTTTTTGGGCAAGATTCCCTTTCTTTCCATAAGCAGCAAGAATGCATTTTTCCTTTTTTTAAAAACACAAATTTAGTTCGCCTGGTTTTACTTAAAGCACAAACTTTTAGCACTTGCTTTAAAAAAAACTACTGGAAAAGGTACATCTATTTTCCTGAAGTACATTTCAAAAACCATAAATAGATGAAGAAATACACGATACACATTTACACTCGAAAGCAAACTAAATACATATTAACTTTTGCTTTTTTTGAAAATGTACCACACACAGTAGGTGTACAAGTATATAAATGAAATGGTTGCATATGGGTATTTCCATAAAAACTGGAGCCAAAGTGTGACATTTTGATGCATTTGTTAAAATGGCTTTTTCAAGTTAACAAAATTATTTAAAGAAATTTTTGTGGAATTTCTAAATTTACAAACGGTTAGACATGTCTTGGTATCACAGTCTTAAAAATAATTCAAGAAAATTGTTTCACGACGTAAGGGGGGTGACGCCAAGGCATTTTTCAACTCTTGCGATTACATTTGAAGTCTTTTTGACCAGTTTCGTTCTGGAAAAGGTAGTTGCTGATTTTACCCAGCTGTAGAACCTGGACTTTATCAATTCAAATCACATTATGAGCGAAATTTGTCACATTTTGAGCAAAAGTTTTAAAATGTCACACTTGCATTAACAAGATCGCACTAGTTTATTGAATCGTTTTCGTTATTTATTTATTTATTTATTTTATTTATTTATTTATTTATTCACCACATCCAACAGCGGAAGAACCGCCAATTACAGGAATGGGATCAATTAACATAGATCTTCGAATAACTATCAACTTCTAAGTTGAATTAGAAACGGCCAGAGACACCGGGGAATCCCTCCCCTTGCTCTTCACGAAAGAATGCTCTGGGATCTTTAAAGTGCGTTACATGTAACACACTGGACCAACGGCTTTACATCCCTTCCGAAGGACGGAACAAGTGTGATTAAGTGCCTTGCTCAAGAGCACAAGTGTCACAGACCGGAATCGAACCCACATTCTAGTACTGGCACAGGAACTTGAGTTCGACGCGCTAGACCGCTTGGCCATAACACCCCATAATGTTATGTTTTGGGTAGTATCAACAGATGAAGGTGGTGTTCGATTCATGACGTCATATATTCTTTATATGCTAAGGGTAATCGTTCTCTGAAGTCCGATAATTATACCAAATCAACTCCAGAAGTGTCACGACGTAAGGGGGGACACTGTGTCCCGTTTTTATGGAATTACTCATATATCACTATACACGTAGAGTTGTCCTAATGTTAAATATAAGTCATATTACATGTAGGGGCCCCTACATAAAGTACGTACGCACGGAGGGGGAGAGGGGGGTTGGAGCCAATACGTACATCCAACGTTAAAGTATATGGGTGAAGTAATACATTTTGCGTACAGAGGGGGAGGGGGGAGCGGTCTAAAAAGTCGGCATTATATATATAAAATCAAACTTCTCTAATAAACAATAGCACTATTAATTATAATCTCTTTTAATATTGTGGTCCTTGAAATGTGTTTAAAAACAGATTGTGACCAAAATATTTTAAATCCTTATACTTCTCATTTGTTCCTTTGTACAAAATAATTTTGAGTATTATAAAAAAAAAAATTATTTGAAGTAATGGAGTAAATATTTTGTATACATGACTTTTGGTTTGGCAAATTTTTGTCGAATTCACTGACAAAAAAGTGGGTCTTTTCAAAACAGTCGGCTTCTCAGAAAATGAATTGGGGTGCTTAAAAAAGTTTACAACTTTGTAGAAAATTACAAACTCACTGCTTTCCACGAAAAACAACCTTAGCCAACAGAGATATTTCAAATCGTCATCGAAAAAGACGGTCTCTGTGCTTTCGTTTGTGATAAATTTACTGAAAAGTTCTGTTAGTCTACACACATTAATAAACATCATCTTTATACTGTGTAAGAACCAAACCCCCTCACCTCACCCCACCCTTCAGCTGTTTTTAAGTTATGAAAATACAGCACTGATTGGTTGATTAACCCAAAATTTGAATTATTAAAGGAAGGCTACTTATGATCGGTGGAGCAATCCACTAATTCAGTGATAATTTGTAAGAACGATTCCGATTGGCCTTCACTTAAGAGAGAATGCCTCCTATTGGTAGTTTAAGCAAGTACCTGCTATCAACTTATGAAAGATGGATTGTGATTGGCCGATTAAGTAGAAACCTTGCCTGTGATTAGTCCAAGGCTTCATAGATCTCTTGCTGTTCCTCCTCTTCTGATCCACTTTCATCTATAAAAAAATAAATAAATAAATTACAAGATTGGTAAACGGCGTTATCTCCATGTGTGATTGAGGATGTGTATGATAAAAACCAACCTGTGTATTGATTGCTTTCCGTGATGTAGAACATCCGGGAATGTTTGGTGGTCAACGGTCATAAGCGTACACGCGCGCGCCACTAGACGCACATGGGCACGCGTAAAATATACTCACCAGCGTACTTTTATTCGAGAATGCCGCACGCGCGCATTGCGATACGTTCAATTTATTGAGCATGCCATGCAGCTTGTAAAAATGAAAGTGCTTTTGCTTGATCGCAATTTTTAGCCTGAAGAAATACATTTTTATCTTTATCAATACAACAGCCATTGCGCATTAACATACAGCAAGGTTAAGTAACAGAGGTAAGTGCAACCAATGCCCTTTTATTGCTTTTTTTGCCGGTTATCACTCAAGCCACGTGGGTCATGAAAAATGACAACCAAAATGGTGGATGGAAGGGGTGACGTCACCGGGAAGCAATAAATAAGTCAGCTCAGTACCTCACCTACTATCCGAGAAAACAATTAAAAATAATGTGTCCATGCTTTCAAGAAATTGTGCAAAGCCACAATCCTATTTAGGCTGGTTCCCTGGCTGTACTGTATGGCAAACAGAGCCATAATACCACGGTAGTCAGGGGCCTTGTTTTGTTTACATGAGTGTGCCCTTGTAAACAAAATGTGAGATTGTTTTCAAATACCATTTAAGCGACCATTTGTTTCCTTTTTTGGGCTTAAGTTATCTTCGTAGAATAGAACAAGTTAAAGTTATTTCTTATATTTCGGGAGAATATAAAATCATTTGTAGAAAAAATATTATCGATTGCCAAAATGGACTTTAACACGTTAGTCCTCAAAGCGCCCTGTATTTCTTCCATGTTCAACTCGGTAAATTCAAGTTTCTGCAAACACAACCTTAATAGACCAATCCAGTAAGCTCCGCCCATTTTGGAATTGACCAATCACAGCCTCAAGGTAGGTAGCCAAAAAGTAGATCGCCATTTTGGCTACCCGAGTCCTCAAAATTGTGTGCACAGAGCTACAGCGAAATGCAGCACGAGTGACGCAAAAACACCATAAACATCATTTCTATCAGCGCAGAGGACCCTAGCAGGTTTAAAACAGATTGTATAAGACTATCCTAACCTACTTTTAATCCCTTCATAAATATGTTTTTGTGTAAATTGGTAAAACTCAACAAAATTAGCTTGTCGTTTTGCTATGTTGTGCATTCACTGCGTTCTAGATGTGTGTCGAGATGTTTTTGTTCGATCACGCGCATTACGCGTAATGCAGGCGTGTTGTACGTGCACGCACATGACTGGATACTTAAGTGCACATTTTGCTTTCGAGCGTGCAGTTTCTGTGTGCGTGTGCGTGTTTCAATACGCACTGACCAGGGCGCGGACACTGACGCACAGCGCGGCCACGCGACTCTACTGCACACGTGCCTCACATGTGTGGCATGTTGCTAGGCAATTTCTAAATGGGCGGAGCTTACTGGATCGGTCCATTGATAGGCATGTACTCATAGCTGGACTCATCCTCTTTCAAATCTTGTGTTCAGTAAGGGTGGCTACTATTGGATAACTCTTGTTATTGACCTTGACACGGAACATTACCAACAAGTTCCGAGGAGTAATAAGACTCACTACTTGTTGCCACTGAGTGCTGTTGCGTTAAACAAAAGGAAACAAGTTTGACAATACAAGCAACATTAATTAAGAAATTAAATAATTTCTCTTACCGCAAGGTATAACATCATCGTATGTTTCTTGGACATCATTTTCAACGGCAAGGAAATCAGAATCGACAAAACCATCTACAAAAGAAAATATTTTATACATTCCTTATTAATACCGAGGTTTTCTGCGTTCTCTTTTTTTTTGACAAACCATGCTTAATAAGAATGGCATTACAATCAGTTTTTCAGGAATTACACTTCCATCAAGGATGTTTGTAGAACATGTGTTTTAAATCAAATAACTTGAATACATCAAGCATCACTCTGAAGTATATGTCTGAATTTGCACAGCTCTGGCAAAAAGCACCGCATTTGGACGCAGCCGGAGCAAGGGAAACATTAGGGTACCGTGGCAGAGTGGTTTGGGCCCTTAAGCAAGGCACTTGCTCCATCCTTCGGAAGGGTTGTAAAGCCGTTGGTCCAGTGTGTTGTGTAATGCACTTAAAAGATCCCAGAGCATTCTTTCATGAAGAGTAGGGGAATTCCCATGTGTCTCTGGCCGTCGGCTGCCAATGGCACCACCCACCTATGTATCTGAATGTTTAGGTGGAAGACACTTGTAAGCTTTATGCAATTCAGCCTACGGGCTGCAAATTGAAGTTGCTATTTTACTTACATCTTCCTTCCGAGTCTCTGACCAGCCATTTTCCGGGTGGGTTCCCCTCCCGCCTGAGGACTTCTAACCGATCCCCTCGCTTACATACAAGATCCGCCTTTTCGTAGTCGGACCCGCAGTCCTGAATCACCGTCGTGACGTCCAAAATACGGATGTCTCCTTTGATCTGTGTAAAATAAGCAACAAATTACGACAACATGCTTCAAAGAAATTTACTAAATCAACAATTAAAATCCAACATTGTAAAGTGGTATTATGGGCGAACGATCTGGTGTAGCAAACTCAAGATATATGTTAATTCTGTTGGTTGTGGGTTCGAATCCAGGTAGTGTCCAGGAAGTGTGTGCCCTTGGGCAAGGCACTTTGGCATAATTTCTTCTCTCCACCCAAGAGTAAATGGGTACCTGTGAGAGTAGTGAAGGTAATGTTTCTGTTTGATTTGCTCATGAGTGCCTAACAGGCACTTGTGTTACGGACACTTGTGTTACATTTTAGGCCGTCCCGTTTATGAGCGTATATTGGAAATTTTTACACATGGTTTTTAGAAAGGCATGTTGTCACACTATTTGTAATCCTTTTTGGGCCTAAGATATCTCTTCAGAACAACTCAAACTTATTTCTTTTATTTTGAGACCAGACAAAGGTATTTTCTGGAAAATATGGTCTGTGTTGCCAAAATGCCCCCTTTACTGTGGAAAGACTCATATAAAAACAAACATTGACTGCTTTTTATTCAGGTCATGGTTAAGACTTTAGGCCCTTGGTGATCTCAAAGCCATGACTATGCATAGTCATGGCTTCGAGATCACCTTGCACGTATAATCTTAACCATGACCAGCAGCGGCGCTACGGGGGCACAAGGGGGGGGGGGGGGAAATGCGCCCCCAGTTATTTTTTTTGCGCCCCCAGTTTGCACCCCCCAGTTTTTTCCCTGATGGCGGTAATTGAGTTTAATCCCAAACCATTGCACCCAATTTGTTACAATGTTGTTTGCGCTGTAAATAATAAACTCAGTTTCATCCATCATAATTAGCTGGCACCATCAAAAAAGCCCAATACACATTCCATCTCCGGCAATGTTAATAAAATGTGGATTTTCCCCCTCTAAATTTAAGTTTGCCCCACTCTTGCCCCCCAGATTAAAAGGTCTGGTGCCGCCGCTGACCATGACCCTCATTGCAGTCAATATTTATATAGGCGAATTTAGCATTACCTCGTTCTGTGCACTTTCGCACTGAAATTGAGGCTCCTCGTGTCAAGTCGGCAGTACGCGTGCGCTACAAGTACAGTATTGTACAGTCACCGAGTGTGTACATGCACTGTTCTGCATGGCATTTGTGCATTCACGTGCGTACATTAGTTCACTCGTGTGCAGACTGATTCGTCTATAGTTTTATCCAAACTCACATTAAACTTCTTTTTCATCTCTTTCTCTTCTTTCTCCTTTCTCTTCTTTTCTTCCTTTTCCCGTTTTTTCCTTGCTTCTTCCTCTTTCTTCCGTCTCTGCTGGTCCAGTTTTTCCTGTTCTTTTCTCTGTTTCTCCTCTTGCTTGCTTTTGATCGACGCCGTTTTCCTGGGAGATGCTGGAGGAGGCGGCATGACGTCTGTCGTGTCGATGGATTCTGATGGGGGCCTGGAATTAAATATGAGATTAATAAATAAAAATCAATTCAGGCATTTTACAGTACAAAGCGCCACCAAGAGTTTGCGTCAAAGAGGGCGTTTTCTGACTGTGCATTTTTTACGTGCGTACTTTATGGACGGCCCCTTTTTGTTGGAATTCCAAAAATGGCCAATCATCAAATGATTTGCAATGAAGCAAACACAATGCAACATTAGGCCAAAAAAAGAAATAGTCCATCTCTGGTCAGACCGAAGTTCCAGAATTGATACGGCAACGCGTGTTTTTTTTTTTACCTCCCTCTTCCCCAAGCTCGGATTGTACAGACCAGGTGTTTTTTTACTATTTTGCTTTTTGTGCGGCAATAGAGGGCGGCAATCTGTACTGTAATGAAACTTGCAATGGTCGAGTTGGTACAACGGTCAAGTTGTCCTGGTACTGCACCCGTGTTCATGTACACAACACATGCGGCGCGCGCGGAGAGTTGTTCCAATTTTCAACACTTAAAAATCGAAACAAATACGATAAAATCGGACTAGTTGGCAGGTATCGTGTTATATTTAGTACTAAGTGTTTCTGAGGTTACTGGTTCTACACTAAAATACAGTGAAGTGTTTCCATGCACTTGAGCAATGGATGTTTCAGATTACCAGTGAATGTTCGGACCCAGTTACCCTGGAAACTTTGTCTATTATGAAATGTGATGCGACTCATTATGTGATATGTACATGTAATGCGATGTGTAGCTTATGACTTGTGATGTGACATGTGATTTGACACATGGCGTGACACATGGCGTGACGTGTGGTGTGACACATGGCGTAACACATGGCGTGACGTGTGGTGTGACACATGGCGTGACATATGGAGTTATGCATGACATATGGAGTTACACATGACGTGACTGGTGACGTGATTAGTGACGCAGGAAATAACATGGCTTGTGACGCGACCCGTGACACAATTCGTGATGTGCCTCGTGACAAGACCTGCGACAAGATGACGTGATTTGTGCCGTTCACTACACTTGCACGACGATTTGATAGAACTTTAGAGGATATATATTAGATATGACTTTATAAGTAAGGCCATTTTTTTTAATTCATTGGATTACAAATTTTTTGGCTCCCAAGTCGGGCGTGTAGCGGAAAAAAAAAACAATTATGAAAGAGGCCCTTTGCTTTATATGCGACATAACGAGAGAAATTTTTCCTTTGAATGAATATGGCATTTCTAAATCTCACGCTGAAACAACAATTGTGCATGCTTACGCTGGGAAATTGGCGAATAGACTGACAAGGCAACTTGTGAAAATGAATCGCGATAAACTTCACTACAATACTGCTTGCTACTCCACAATACAATAAAGTGATTCCCATGAAAATGGCACAGTAGGTCCAATGCTTGCAAGTGCTGTGATACTAAATAAGGTGTAGGCATGACAAAATTGCCCTGAACTCTGTCTTAACTTTCAACGTCGAGTGAGAGATACCAAGTACTAGTTGGTCGAGCAGACCAGGGCTCGAGGTCCGATTTTACGCGCCACCTTCGCGAAATAACTTCAGATTTGGACTCTTCCTCGCTATTGGCAAAAGACCATGGAAATCCAAAGATAAACATGTACTGTCTTCCGTTTGCACACTTGCATTTTGTTTACTAAGGTCACTCGAAAATATACTTTCCCAAAAAAGAAATGCAATTTTTCTAAAATATCAATTCTTGATCATTTTCTGCATACAGTGAACTTGTGGATAACAAGGCACTAATCACCCAATCACTTTGGAAACACTTTCAAGACTTTTCTGCTTCAGCGATTACCTCCAGGTTTTAATAAGTGGACTTGTTTGAATTAAGAGTTTACAACAGCAATGAAATTTGACATTTCCCGTTTCTAGGAGAATCCTATTGATTGCTTTCCGAGACGTAGAACATCCGGGAATGTTTGGTGGTCAACAGTCACGCGCGTACACTTCCGCGCCATGAACACACGTGAAAAATACTCACCAGCGTATTTTCATCAAAGATGCCGCACGCGCGCGCTGCGATACGTTTAAATTATTGAGCATGCACTCGGCTTGTAAAAACGAAAGTGCTTCTACTTGATCGCGATTTTTAACCTGAAGAAATACATTTTATCTTTATCGATAACAACAGCCATGGTGTAACAACATAAAGCAAGGTTAAGCAACAGAGTTAAGTGCAACCAATGCGCTTTTATTGCTCTTTTTGCCGGTTATCGATCGGGCCACGTGGGTCATGAAAAATGTCAACCAAAATGGTGGATGGAAGGCGTGACATTACCGGAAAGCAATCAATAGTTAAATGCTTTCGCCGTGTGTCACGCATGAGTGCGTGCTTTGTGGATCTATCTTTGTCACATCATTTGAATAAAAAACTTGCCCCCTGACATGGCCGGTATTGCAAAGGGTCTATACTGAGGATCATATCTCAGTTTTTATTAAAAACGTATTTAAAGAATAAAACTTTTTATAACAATATTGAGCTGTTTGGCCTAAATAGTCTTTGGCGATCAACCAAAACAATAGTGCATTAAAGGGTAGTTACAATACCTTGATTTTATGTCTTCCATGCTTACATCCAATGCCTCATAAAGTTCTTCACTATCCTGTAAAAAAAAAAAAGTTTTTTATCAAACTGGAAACCTTCTGATCGTTTAAAGATATACAGTCTGTGAGTTTTGGGTGGAGCACCTTAAAAAATATTTTTTTTGTCTAAGTGATAATTTTCTGGAAACAAAAGTTATTCGCTTTCTAATGAGACATCAACGAAAAAAAATCGACCGACGTTTACTTATCGAACAATTACTGTCAATATTTTGAACGTCTGACCTTCCGTGCTCAGTCTGCAATGTGCAGTGCACCCTCCAGACTGGTGGCTTGTCCAATCTGTTTTCTTCTGTTTCCTCCATCTCAGAGAGTCTTCTGAGACAGAAGAAAAGAGATTTGGCAGGCCACCAGTCCAGAGGGCGCGCTGCATGCACCGCACCACAGAACAAACACATGAAGTCAGACCTGGGCGAGTCTAGGCAAGGTGCAAAAACGGCCGTATAAAAACGGCATTTTTTTATAGGGTTGCTGAAGTCTAAAATATGAAGTGTGATGTTTGTCGTTAAAATAAAGTAAATGGTTTAAAAATTCGTTCAAAAAAAAAAAAAATCAAATTTGCTGGAAACTACGGACTGTATATCTTTAAAAATCACTTTTGATTTGCATCTATATATGCTTCATGCAAGTCGCAATGTTTTGCAGTTTGTCGCTCGGACTCGTGAGGGCATGAGTCAGGTCAAATCAGGTCACAAATAAGTTCAATTGGCGACTATAGTTAACTATAGTTTAACTATTTATAATCGAACGCACATTAGTCAGTGATGGTTAGTCGTGTCTGGACGACCATTTGGAACCAGCACACAGGGCACGGTCACGCTGATCACTGGTACTCATCAGGTATTGAGTGGATGCAGCATTTTGCACGAAACCAATTGACTAACCAATGGCATTCACACTTAAAGGCAGTATACATCATTGGTAATCTTGAAAATCAGAAATGTTCACAGATTTACGCCTAACTTACACAATATAAACATGATGACCGTAGAAAACTTCCCCTGAAATGGTTTTGTCTGAAGTGCTATAGTCTTTGAGAAATGAGTAAAACAATTAGTTTTCGTCTCATAAGAGAAAATTCAATTCGCCCCAAAACCATTTTGCCCAAGTGCCATTTCGCCCCCAAACCACTTCGCCCGAGTGCCATTTCGCCCCAAATTACTTCGTCCAAACACTACATCACCCAAATGCCACTTCGCCCCAAAACCACTTCGTGCACAGGCCATGGTTTAGGGCGAAGTGGTTTTGGGGCGAAATGACTGCAAACCCTTTTTTGACTGTTTTCCCAAAAGTTAGATGAAGTACGGAGCTGGTTTTTGCTCAGGTTGGTTTTAATCATGCATATCTTCAATCACACAGGGGGATAAAACTATTTGTAACAGTTTACCAATCATGTAAACTATCTTTAAAGGTTAATGCGCATGTGTGATGTCAGGATGACGTTCGACCAGCCAGTGATTAACTCTAGTCGCAAATCGAACTTGCTCAATGTCATTTAAACTTACCCCTTCCAGCGACACATCATCATAAATTTCTTGGGGTCCATCATCAGATCCGCTAATCTGTGGTACTGTTGTTTGTATTGATGGGACTGCGGGTAAGGGTGGTAATGCTGGAGATGGTTGGACTGAATCAAAAGGAAGAAAACAAGAAAACCATGGCAATCAAAATGGCTCCTGTAAGGGGCCGTCCAAAGTTGTCAACATTTTCACAGTTCTACAGAGCGTAGTATTTTTTAAGACCCCCTCCCTAACCCCCAAAATACAACATTTTTGGTCACTACCATGAAAAGTCAACATTTTACAGTGCATGTAAAGTCTTACGTGACCCTCTTCCCTTAAATAATAATAGAACTGTAAAAACGTTGACAACTTTGGACGGCCCTTAAAGCTGGGCTGAAAGCTTGAAGCTATTTGGCAAGGAAGAAATTTATTTTATAAAACGGTATTGATACAGTTGCGTTTTTCTTATCTTTATTGCTGACTTTATATTAGAGAGAAAAATGAAAAACTAGACTGTTTTCGTCAACCGGCAACAGGCCAAAATGAAAAACGGGGTGATGACGTCATAATGATATGAATCGACCCCGCTACGTCATAGCGAGGAGACGGTCACTATTTTGCAAAACAAGTTGCATGCTTTCTGCATAGCATAAACCACCAGTGGTTATTTTTCTGTAAAGGTTTTCAAAGTTTTCGGTGGTATTTTCTCAGTGGTTGTTACACTGTATTCATTTTTGATATCAATAAAATGGCAGCTTCGTGCCTTGTTGGTGGTAACACTCTGTGGAAAATCCGCGGTTCCGTGCGCGCATACAACTTGTATGTGTTTGCTGCGAGGAGCTAGGTACACGACCAGTCAGTGAAGCAGCTCTGTGTGTCTCCTCGCTATGACGTCACACACATAGCTCGAGTTGATTGACGTGACCTTTCGTTTTCAGTTTCGCGTGAAAAGAGTCTTGGAAAAAGACAAACTTTCTGACTTTTCCAGGATGAAATGTTCTTAGTACATAAAGGACTATATAAAAAAAGGAATACTGTTGAAAACCATGAAAGTGAAGAGAGATTACCACCCAGCTTTAAGTTCTGCCTTTCCTCTAGGCTTGGGTGATTCCACGCTGGAATCGAGTAGAATCGATTCCACTTTGGGAATCGGAATCACGATTTCAGATTTTTAAGGAATCGATTCCCAGTAGGATCGATTCCATTTCATCTAGATTCAATTCCCAGTGATAGTTTGCCGATTCTAGAAATTATCTAGCAATTCCGAAGCCAAAAACTCATCTTCTGCAAGAGTATCCAGCCTATGATAATTTCCACATTATTAGAAACGCGAGTGTGGCACAGACCAGCATAATTTTATTGACGTTTAATGCCAGTCGGTGCCAATAATTGGGTTGTCGTCTGCACAATGTAGTCTCATAAATATTGACGCACTTAAACACTCGGTTTATTTTACGGTACCTCTAAAGAAGAATGTAATTAAACTACCCTGCAGAAATTTCAGCTCTATTCTTGGGTTTCACTTGGCTTGACAACGGTTGCTATCCGCAATTCCCGTGTCCATACTATAGCATGCCAAAGTGAAAATAATTCAACACTGATAATTTAATGTTGACGCATATTTTTGCAAATTTTGCACAAGAAAAAAAAGTTGGCATGACTTTTAAATGTTGATAGACTTTTTGAAACTGGCATACCGTACTTTTGTTGGCAAGTTTTTAAAAATTTTGCGACTTGTTTTTCAGGGTTGATGGCAAAATTATTAGTGTTGAATTATTTCCGCTTTGGCGTGCCACAGTATGGACACAGTAATGGTGGATAATTCAACACTGATAATTTTGCCATCAACCCTGGAAAAACAAGTTTCAACATTTTTAAAAGCTTGCCAACAATAGCACGGTATGCCAGTTTCGAACAGTCTATCAACATTTAAAAGTTATGCCAACCTTTTTTTTCTTGTGCAACATTTGCGAAAATATGCGTCAACATTAAATTATCAGTGTTGAATTATTTTTAGCTTTGGCGTGCCATAGTATGGACACAGTAATGGCGGATATGATAGTTGTTGACGTCTCTCAAACGGGTACAATTTTTCACCGAAAAAAACACACCGTGTTTGTTACCATTGATATAAACAATTTTAGTAGGGTTTTTTCTCGTCAACTCATTTGGATCACTGGCAGATGATGTATTGGGCCTTTTAAAATAATTTACAATTTTCAAGTCCAGAACAGCCGATTGAAAGTTTAAATTGAGTGGGCGAAAGGCCAAACGTTTAAACGAAGTTGCAGATGAAACAGGATATAAAAAGTTCAGAGGTCACGATTACATTACACAAGGAAGGAAATGCGACAATACAAAACGTGAAACAGTGTGGCTAGTTTGTAGTGTTAAAACTTGATGGTTGAGCGAAACAGCATACAGTATTTGTGACATATTGTTCTGCATTTGTTTCCTTGTTTCTGCTGCTATTGTGAATTATGTAATGGGGAGAGTTATAGAATTAATATACAAATAATGAATATTTATGAGTTAAAGGAGTGTGACCAGATCACTTTTTTTTACCCATAACTCCCCGGGACTTACCTTATGGGTCATGAGATTTTTATATCATAACATCCGTTATATTTTTCTGATTACGAAACTGAAACTCCCGCGCTTCTAGGCCGCATATTTCCGAGGATATCGTCGAAAATCCACTGATTATTTGTAAACTAATTTTCCAGTATCAACGTTTATCCGCTGAAAGCATACTCGATAGTTTTGTTGAATTTTTTACTGGAAATTGCAAATGTTTTCGGGTTTTTGGGACATGGGAGGTGTGTATGGGAGTTACTTGATAATATTGGTAAGTTACATCGAAAACTATTTTCCAGAAACTCTGGTCACGCTCCTTTAAGTGGTACGAATATTTTCATTTTTAATGGTACCAATATTTTTATTCCGCCTCGTTGAATGGAATAATTCCATCATTCGACGAATGAAAATATGAAAAACATTCATTATTTGTTTTATATAACGCCCAAAGAGATCACTGTCATTTGATTGGAGAACATCTGACAGCCTGAGATTATGAAAAAGTACTCAGGCCAAACAAAATAAATGGTGCGTTTACGGTAACGACCTAAAAATCATTTTATTTTGTCTTTTTTTTTACATTTCAGTTCATGCATTTGCGTGTTGTTTTGCAATGTTTAAAACTCACTGTTAACACTATTAACAGCTTCAAGTGTAGAAAATGTTAGGCCAATAATATCATTTGCAAGATGAAACCTTTTTACGGATTTTGGAAATAAGGACATAACGTAGGTCTTTAAAAGAATGTTGGTAAACTAGCCTGCAGAAATTTCAGCTACACATATGCAACAATGCTTCAGAAAACCTACAAAATCTATGCATAGTTTTTGTATTAAGTGAATAGTAAAAAAATGTGTGCGCACATAAAAAAAAATCCGACAGAAAGTACCGTCTTAGACAGAAAAAAAATCATGTGGGTTTGTTACCATGTGTGTGCACACACATTTAAATAAAATATTTTTCAATTTTCAACTTTTTATAAAAAGACATCTCGGGCGGAATCATTGCATTGGACAGTTGGAACCACTTCTATCTTCCATTTGAGTAAGGCTTTTTCTTTTCGGTCAAATAGTTAATTAAAATTTTGGGACCTTGCAAATTCTGTATTTAGGCTTTAACAAAAGTGAGTCTCTGATTTGGGTATTTCCAGTAAAATCATCAAAACCCTCCATACATGTAAGTGATCATGCACCAGCTTTATATCTCAAAATAGGAATAGGTTGCAAGTACAAGGGTCGAGTATATATAAAAAAGCAATTTTGAACTTCACCGACAGCTGAAACATTCAACATGTGTAAATAAAGCAAACTGTTTGAATTGGTGCAATTGTACTGGACTTTGAGCTATTTCTGTGAAGTGGCCTATACGAGCAATGGGGCTAGGCAAAATTGAATATTCGTTATTTGAATACCCTTATCTTAGCAAAAGTAGCAGAATATCATGTGTAATACACATTACATGTCTGCTGTTAATCCATTTTTGCCAAGCACCTAAATATTTTGCCGAGTAAAATTTTATCTTTAGCCCTGTCCGCAATGGATATTTTTGGGGAAACTTACCAAGACGATGGGTACTTTTCCCATTTTAAATCCAGTGCAGACAGCCCAGGAGATTTTCCTCTCAGTAACTTTTCCCGAGTGCACCAGTTACTTTTTCTGGCCAACTACTGCCCGGGAAAATTGACCATGGAACTTTTCCCCGAGACAATAAGTCCAATGCAGACACAATCGAGTCGGTAAAAGTACTCTGGAAGTGTACATCCGGGCCGTGAAGGTCATACTGCGATGTGACACTGCACATAGTCTCCCACGGTCTTGTTAGAATTTTCCCATGTCGAAAAAGTCCAGATGCGGACAGCAGTAAAATTTAGCTATTTTTCATTTACCATTGTCTTGGTAAAACCTTCCGAAAAACAAGTGCAATGCGGACACGGCTTTAAACAGCACCATGAAATCTTGGGGTTGGCCCCGGGGCAAGGCAGGGGTGAAAATATGCCCCCGGTTCCCCCTTGAAATTCTCACCAAACGCCACCCTGAGCCAGCTCTTTTCCCAGGGCGAGTTCAACCCTGCTCGGGGCGAGACACTTTTCTCCGGGCGCGAATGGCAGTGTGAAAAGGGGCAGGGACAAGCTCTCACTTGTTGATGTGAGGGACGGAGTGTCGATCTCCGGGGTGAGTTCGCCCCAGGCCAATTTCGAGAACAAGTGTTAATTGACGCAGGATTGAACTCGGAAGTGTAATATAACAGTTTCACCCCGGGGCGGCCTGGTGTTTTCAGAGTGAGTTGTGTGGGGGATGGTTGTTCTAGGGGGAATGGCCTTTACAGAGATGAAACATTTGACCTACTGTCTGTGTCATCATATATAAGATCCTCTGCACTATCTTCTTCGTCAGAATCCATTGTGGGGCTGCAAACAAACAAAAATAAATAAATAAATAAACAAAAACAAACAAACAAATGTTTTTTTGCCTCGGTTTCCATGAAATTTGTCAATAATAACCCAAAATAGTACAGATAATGTGGTCAAGGGTTGTAGTCGAATCCATCACAAGTCTATCACAAGTCCAAAGCCGATAAAATCACAAGTCTGTGACAAGTCCCGCACTTATTATTACTTCCTCTATTTTATCAAATAGGGTGACACTTTTTGCGTAGAAAGTTATGTTAGGGCGACACGGTCGGTTAGGGTGACAATTTGGTGTCGCCACATAATTTTTTTTTAAAATCATTTTTTTAGGTCAAAAACCATTTTTTTTAAATCGTGAACCATTTTTATTAGGTCTAGAACCAATTCTCTTAGGTCTGGAACCATTTTTGGAAGATTTGGGTAAAAAAATAAGGTGTCATTTTGAGTTACTCTTGCCGAAATTTCGGTGGTCCCCGGGGAGAGTCTTCCCGAAATGTCGCCCTATTGCCGCATCCAGAGTTCTTACAATTATTATTATTATTATTTATTTCTGGTATTGAAACCAAGGATTCCTCAAACGTGCCCGTTGCACTGTCGCTCACAAGCGTGATGAAACCCATGATGAATTAGAAACGGCCAGAGACACCGGAGAATCCCTCCCCTTGCTCTTCACAAAAGAATGCTTTAAAGTGCATTACCTAACACACTGGACCAACGGTTTTCCATCCCTCCCAAAGGATGGAGCAAGTGTGATTAAGTGCCTTGCTGAAGGGCACAGGTACCGCAGCCGGGGCGAGTTTCGAACCCGTAACCCCAAGTTTGAACCTGTGATTGCGAATCAGTGACCCAAACCACTCGTCCACGGTACAAATTCGTCACAAGTCCAGTAACAAGAAGCAAAGGATAACACACACAAAAGAATGCCTTTGTTGGAGTTCATTTGAATAGCTTGCGACTTGAATTAAGACCCAGGGACTTGTGGTGGACTTGTGAGTGCTTGTGAGTGCTTGTGAGTGCTTGTGAGGACTTGTGATGGACTCGACTACAACCCTGATGTGGACTGTTAGCCAGTCTACTAAGTTTCTTGCACTCTGTAACAGTAAGAAGTATTTATACAAATTAAAAATGTTATGTCAACTTTACCAAGTTTCACACAAATACAAAAACATTGCCTGTGTGTGTTATGACTGGGTTTTTTGAGAGCGTAAACATTGTTGGGCATTGTAATATATGGTTTTCTTTGTTGATTTTATCTGTTCCATATAAATTACCAGTCTTGCACTAAATTTTTGGCAAAGACTGTTCAAGTTTTTTATTTGGTGTATGTGTGGGCTGTAGAATTTAGACTTTGTTTTGTTGTGTTGTGTTTTTGGTTTTTTTGCCATTTTACCCCAAATATGCTAACTTTTTCTTGGAAAAGCTTTAACAGCAGAAATAATCTCAATTTACCGTTTGCTAAGCAGTGAACCAGGGACCATGCAAACTTCATTAAAATAACACAAACTTTTGGCTGGTGCCCATACCAACTTAGTAAGATTTGAACAGCTAAGTGTCAATTTGGTTGCCATATTGGCTCTAAATATCGAGCCATCAAAACATCCACTGTAAAAGCACAGAGACACGGTTCAGTGATTTTTAGTGTTAACAATAGGCCTAGGAAAAATAACAAAAAATGACATTCAATTCGGCAGTCTATTTTACGCTTCAGAATTCGACATACATGTAGGCCTACATGCTGGGTCTATACATAAAAGCTGGGTTAAACTAGGAATTCCCCAACTTAATACACCATAATCACATCCTATTTCCTGTCAGTTTTTGGGGGTCAAAGTTTATTCAAACCAGGATATTGGTATAGAGTATTTTCTTTTTCGTGGATTTGTTTCCTGAAGAACTGTCATAGAGCCTACAACACATGTATTATTGTTGGCCTCATGGTGTATTATTCTGTTTTGTTGCATAGTATCATACTTCTTCACATTTTATTTAAATCCGTGAAATACAGTCCTTAAGGAAAAACGATATTATCCTCAATGTTGTTATCATTTTCCAAAGATGGGCAATTCTATAAATTCAGATTTGCATTTCAGAGACTTTGAGGGCTTGTAATGCTTCACGTATTCAAGTCGTTTGATTTTAAACACTAGTTCTTTAAAGATAGTATACATGATTGGTAAACTGTTACAAATAGTTTTATCCCCGTGTGATTGGAGATATGTATGATTAAAACCAACCTGAGCAAAAACCAGCTCCATACTTCGTCTAACTTTTGAGTCAAAAAAGGGTTTGCAGTAATTTCGCCCCAAAACCACTTCGTCCTGAACCATTTCGCCCTGAACCACGGCCTGTGGACGTGTTGGACGAAGTGATCGGGTCGAAATGGCACTCGGGCGAAGTGGTTTGGGGGCGAAATAGCACTTGGGCGAAATGGTTTGGGCACCATCCCCCTCATGAAGAGTCAATTTGTATATTAGTAATCAACTGCAATAGACTGCCGAAGTGAGTACGTCACCTTTTGTTGGTTGCCTAGGCAATTGGATCTAAACTAAAAACCACTCAACCGTGTCCCAGTGCTTTTCCAATGGTACTTTTCCCGACGGCCATGATAGTTTAGATCCAATTGCCATGGCAACGCACGTCACACTTCGGCTGTCTATAGCAAAAAAACAAAAAACATCACAAAAGAATTTTTTAATTACCAGTTTCACTTTAGTATTATTATTATCAGGACTATAATCACACTGAAAGAGTTATAAAGTTACTTTTAATAAGGCCGAGTAAGTTTCAATAATTTACGATTCAAATATTATAACCAAATGTTGATTGAAAATATTAAATATTCGTTTAGACTTATTTAAAGGCCCATTGTATCATTTGCAATGACCCAATCTTGTTTTTCATGAGTTGACAAGAACAATCTTACTCAAAGTGTTGATAGCAATGGTAACAGACACCACATGAATATATTTCCGTCAAAAATGGTTTTTCGTGTTGGAAATTGACAACCGAAGGTGAGTTCCTCAAAAAGTCCCGTGGACCATTCACTTGTACACAAAATCCATATATAGATTTTCAAGGTTTTCTGAAGCACCGATGCATCTATGTAGCTAAAATTTCTTCAGGCTAGTTGACCAACATTCTTCCTTAGATATTTGAATATTTAAATATTTGATATTTGATATTTGATATTTGATATTTGAAAATTTGAAAATTTGAAAATTTGAAAATTTGAAAATTTGAAAATTTGAAAATTTGAAAATTTGAAAATTTGAAAATTTGAAAATTTGAAAATATGAAAATATGAAAATTTGAAATATTTGAATATTTGAAATATTTGAATATTTGAAATATTTGATTGTTTGAATATTTGGCATGATACTTACATAAGTGAGATTCTCTTGTTTACATGTTTTTTATCAACAGCAACATCAACATCATCGTAAATTTCACCAAGTTCATCGCTTGCTTCACTCGATAGGGGTTCTCTGGCTGTTTTGTGTAGTGATGGCTTGCGACCGACTTTTGGGGGCGGTACTGTGGCGTAAAAATATACAAATTTTAAAAAATCTGTATCACACTGTCATCACAGGATTATTAAGACCCTGTTCCCATTACGGAAACCATGTCATTTGATGATGAAGATTAGTAAATATCATTAAAAAAAACATTAAGGCTGCGTTCGGGCGTGTACTCGTGTTAACACGAGTATACTCCTGCGCGCGCGAACGGCAAGAATAACGACACTCGGGTCAGTGAGAGTATGCTCTCGGTACTCCCCAACAAATGGGGAGTGTGCACTTACTCCCGACGAATGCCATGTGATTAGTATGAAGATGGCGGGATATAGGTTGGATTTTTTGTGAATTTGCTAAACGTGTCAACTGGATAACTGAAACAACTCACTAAGGTTTGTTTTGGACGGCATCAAAGGTTCTCACGACTTACGGCCTGTATTTCCTCAGTTTTTTTTGTGCAGTGATGGCAAGAGACGGCCATCTTCACTGATTGCCATTCGCGCATGCGGAATGCCGACTTGCCGTTCGCGTGATGTGACCCGAGTGCAATGCGCACGCATTACTCACGAGTAACGAGAACTGCACGCCCGAACGCAGCCTACCTGACTTGTGGGATTGACGATGACATCATTGTACTGTAACTCACCTGCAGATTTGGGAAGTTTAGCATTTCTCGGTTTGGTCGGTTTGGGTGGTGGTACTCCTAATGTTTCTAATGGTGGCAGAGGTTCCAATAACGGTTTCTTGTTGTACACGCTAGTTTTCTGACTTGATGACGAGCCTCGTCGCGTAATCGACGAGTCGCTCGTAAACGAAGACAGAGACGAGCTTTCCCCTTCCGTCCCGAGAGTTTCTTTTGAGTCGTCGTGCGCTTCATCGGGCGTTTCTAATTTTTGACCCGGGGTGCCGACTTTTGGCTTCGGAGGAGGCGCAACAGGGGACTTTTTAAGCGATCTTCTGAAGTCCACTATGCCCCCGTCGGAAGGGGTCGAGGACGGTGGTGGCCGTGGAATTGGCGCTTTTTTGAGCTGACTTTTGATGTTCAAAATATCGGCCGATTTAGCTCCTGCGAGTACTGGGCCGCCCATGGGGACTTTAATGGAAGGTTTAGCAGTGGGTGAGGGTTTAGCGCTAGGCGCGGGCTTGGGGGCGAACGAGGGCCTACTGTGCGATTTTGTAATGCCATTGGACGATTTCTCAGTGATTGGTGACCGGATAGTCGGTCCTAATATGAGCTTGATGTTATTGTCCAGATCGAGTTTTCCAGGTTTTGGGGTGAGCGAGGGTTTAGCTGATATAGCCGGGGGGCCCAGGGGCTGAGATGGCTGGTTAAACATTGAAGCAAGGTTCTTCACTGAGTTTTCCTGAGAGAGGCCAAATTTTAAAATATCAGAAAATTTAGAAAGTTTCCACCATTATTTTTGGGTGAAACAAAGTTATTCAGATTTTCAAATTAGTTAAATGATTTGTTTCAAATTAGTAAAATAAAAGTCAGTTTCTCTTATAAATTTTGTAATTAGTAATATTTCCAAAGGAATCAAGTTTGTTAATTGTTGTCATAAAACAGATGACAATAAATACAACTTTTTGGAGTAAATTTCACACAACAATAATTTTAGGAGTGAAACATTTTGATGCGTGGATCTTCATCAGTTACCGACAAGAATGAGTTCTGTCTGGCCTATAGAACCTTTGCACACAAAGTGCCTATTTGTGTATGATGCATGGTGACAATGTGACTGCTCCCTGTCATGGCCGCCCATGCAAAGAGCTTATAAATTTCTGGTAAATTTCTGTTTTTCCTTGTGAAATATCCAAGAAACTCTAAACTTATACTTTTTTTTTTTTTATAACTATAAATTTTCGTCTTCAAAACAAATGAAATAAATTTTCTTGTGCATCTGTAAAAAGAAAGAAAAACAAAACAAATTAAAATAAATACTGTGAAACAATGTATTATTAATCAGCTTAGCATTGTTGCTAATGCTTACCGTCATGGTGCTTGCTTTAGTGTTTCTGCTTACAGCATTTTTAGCATCAGATTAAGTTCCTCGCTTAGTCACCACCGCTAAACTACATGTACATAGCCAAATAAAATGTAGCATGACTAATGATTAAAACAAAAAATTAAAAATATTTACAGATCGTGAAAAGGAGCGTGACCAGATCACATTTTTGAACCCCCATTTTTTCCCATGGGTGTTGAGATTTTCACACCATATCATGTGTCATATTTTTCTCATTACCATTCTGAAATTTCATGACCTCAGTCCATATATTTCCAGGGATATCGTCAAAAATCGTCAAAGTTTAGTAAACTAATTTATCTGATTCCATAAAGCAGTGCAGTAATTACACCAACCTTTTTGCTTACACATCCAAATTGGAGACAGCAAATTTCCTGTATTCCCATGGACAGTATTTTGGAGATGTATTTTTATGTGATTGTATGCGATTGTTAGGTTAGAATGAAATCAAATTTTTTGAAAATTACGCTCCTTTAAGGCGAGGCGACTGTTAAAAAAAAATTGGTCAATTTGCAAATAAGTTTATCAACAAATTAAATTGTTTTTAATGTTACATTGTATAGTTAGCACGATCGCCTAAAGACACAAAATTTCACGATTCTGCTAACACTTTTGTTAATAATGCATAATTTAGCAAGAACTGCAGTTCATATGCTGCAGACCCAATTCACGCGTTAAGCCGGCCGTACACCTTGCGTTTCGTCTGTGATCCGATCACGATAGCGCATGTTGTGCATTCGCATCACAAGGTGTGTGGTTTTGCGATGCGTTCCGATGGTGATGTGGTCACGATTTTGTGTACTAGTCCGTCGCAACACAATCGCAGAATTTCGAGCATGCTCGAAATTTGGCGTGTGTTTGCAATCGCAACGGAGTCGGAACGCAAGGTGTACGGTCGGCTTTAGAACGATTCAATTGGGCGTCCCGAATCAGTTCTATTGTAGAGTCTAACCGCTGATTTTAAAGGTGCAAGACTACCCATGCATTCCGAGCCTCGTCTTGAGAGCGAGATTTGGAACGCATATGCAACTGGCACCTTTTCAATTGGCCGTTTGTATTCTATAGAACTGATTCAGGAGACTCGATTAAACTGTTCTAACGTGTGAATAGAGTCTAGATCCCAAGCATGAGTTATGCACTTTGTTATAGTCAAGTTTATCACAAGTCCAGTGACATTATCTGGGATGTGATTTGTTCCGGTTTTTCCCGGAATAATCTTTGTCACAAACCAATGAGACAAAAGAAAGTTCCGGGAAAAACCGGAACAATCACATCCCTGCATTATGATATAATTATGAACCACCGTGGCTCACAAATAATAAAAAAACTAAACTCACAAAGGGACATATTTGTTACATCCTTGTGACATGGCTCGGGTAAATCCTTTCTCTGGAGTTTATTAGAATTGATTCCGAGTTCAGAATCGGAAGTACAATTCCGTCTTTTGAAGGAATTGTTTCCCATTATCTTGCAGGGTTGTAGTCGAGTCCATCACAAGTCTTATCACAAGTCCAGAGCCGATAAAATCACAAGTCCGTGACAAGTCCCACACAAGTCCAGTAACAAGAAGCAAAGGATGAACACGCACAAAAGAATACCTTTGTTGGAGTTCATTTGAATAGCTTGTGACTTGAATTAAGACCCAGAGACTAGTGGTGGACTTGTGAAGGCCTGTGAGGACTTGTGATGGACTCGACTACAACATGTTATCTTGGGGGCAAGTATTGGCTCATACGGCCGGTACTCATCCCCGGTTTCCGTGGCATGGAGTGACTAGGAGAAATACTACATGTACTCCTCCTGGATGGGATGCCAGTCCATCGCAGGTCTACCCCCAGCAACGTGTTTACACTCGAACTGGCAAAGGTGGATACAGATCCAGCATTTTAATTGCAACCGCAAAACTGAACATTTGCCGTGTTTACACTACACCTCGATCTGGCTTCAACTCGCCTTCAGAAACCTCAAATGTCACCACTTGTTGTAATTGCGACGCATGCGTGAGCTATTAGGTGTTATGGCACTAGTGCCCGATTGGTCAATTAAACCTGCTACACAGTGTGCACCGCCCCAAGGACACTCAAATTGCCGAATCTGTAATCGGGTAGCGTTTACACTACAAGCGACCTTGACGATTGTGGGGTTCAACCCTTCCCCAAAGGTGACTTGAAAAAGGCGAATCAGACCCGGGAGTTAGGGTTAATTAATGTTAATGGTTGCAGCAATTACAAAATTCAAAGAATTTGGCAGTGTTTTGTGCCAGGTTTGCGATATATTTTTAGAACTTTAGTGCTAACTTTTGTTTTAAAAATTTAATAAATTCTCAATGGAATAGACCTTATGCATGGGAGGGGGGCGTGGGGTGGGGGTTGTTAAGACTCAAATTCTTAATTGGAATTTGGGTAAATTAAAAACAAATGTTGGAATGCCACAAACCTATATGACTTGTGATATACCATGATTACAACTTTTATGCCCGAATTTGCAATTTTTTTGTAAAATAGCACGTGTACAGTACCGTAAGTTGCATGCTACCATTTCAGTTAAATACCAACCTCAATGCAGCACAGTTCCCGCAGGTGTTCCATAAACTGTATGTGCATTGTCAGCATAAGGAAAACGAGAAAATCCACATGGCACGCATTTTTAAAAATAAATTTTGTATGGGAGAGAGGGTTGTAAGGGCAATTTTTTTGGGGGAGGGGGGCGTGGGGGCGGTTGAGACACAAAATAAAATGCGGGGGAAAGTTGAGTAGTTGACCATGACCGTGGTTTTCAACCTTAATGTGAAATATATTAAACTGGCTGAAAATATTTTTGGGTATTTTTTTTGTATACCGTACATTGAACAAAGATTTTAAGGAAATTACCTCCTGGAATCAACACAATTTAATTTTACGATATACTTCCCACTTGCAGTTTTGTCGCAAATGTTGCTTTTCTGTACAAAAATCACGTTTTCTTCTTCAAAAATTGCCTTCAGTTAGTGCACAAGATAACCATTCACGCGCGCGCACAGCGCCCTCTGTTGTCGCGCTTATGCACAGACCGCTCGCCACGTCATTTTGTGCATTACTTTATGCAGTAATTTTATCATTTATTTATCTCAGAAATGCAACATTTGCGACGGAAGTGTCAGTGGGAAGTATATCTTAGAATTTAATAAGCTATCGATTCCAATATATAAATTCACAAAAATCTGTGTTCAATGTACAGTGGTTTTAGTGATGCTTAAATATATTTAGGAAAAAAAACTAATATAATGGTCAACTTCTCAATTATTAAAATGCAGACAGCAAACCACAGAAAATAGGTTAAAAAAACACAAAAACCAGGGGTTGAAAATTACAAACAAGAAACCTTGTTGCTGTGTGCCATGTGGATGACCGTTTTCCTAAAAGCCGACTGAAATGTTAAAATGTCGACTTTTCACCACTTTTATTTCAAAGCTGCAATTCCCACAAAAGAAAATGAGAAATGACTTTACTAAAAAGACAATAATGCTAAAAAGGGGTAGATTACCATGCATAGACACCCAGGATTTTCCTTAAAAACCATGACATATAGTTTGATTAATGATTATAAAAACGTTAAATTATGAGGGAAAAATGTCATGATTTTACTAAGAAAAATCTTAATTTTTTTAAAGAGTTGTCACATAGGTATGTGAATGAAAGCCTGCGCGCAGGCCAATCGCATGGCGCCACAACCCGTTTTGAGACGTACATGTAATCGGTGTTTCCCACAGATGTTGTCAGCTTTGAGCTTTAGCAGGCATGCTTTTCAAGTACCACTAAAACAAAAGGACCAGTGGGGAAGTTTAACATGTATTTTTCGTTCTTTTGAATATAAAGATTAATTACATTGGCTCACCTGTTGGGAAATTGAATTTAAAGTTGTATCTTTTTAAGTCTTCATCCCCATTTTGCTCATGTTTATTTGATAATGACATTATACGGATGAAACATGATCATTTTGGTATTTTGTAATTTCTCTTTTGGCGTTTTGTTTAATAAAATAACTTTTATTAAACTGGAGTGATTTCAATTGTATTTGTTGTCACATAGGGCCTACCTACCATTGGTGGAGTGCATGGGGTCCCAGTGGGTGCCAGTGCATGGTAATCTTTCCCTCGTTATTTTTGATGAACAAATGAAGAAATGAAGAACGATATACTTACTTGATCGAACACTTGTTACTGTAGAAGTGTAGACACAGTAAATATTGAGAATCGGTCTTCCCAAGTTTAAACCAAAAACAAGAAAACTGCACACAAAATACTACAAGTACAAACTGACAAAAGCACACTGAGAGAGACAGTACGGCTTGAGGAGGCTACATGGGATGTTGGTAAAACGCGGAACGGAACGCGGAACCGTTCCATTCCACTGTACCATGTTCCGCATTCTGTTCCACCCCTCCACCCTTCTGTTCCACCGTTCCGCGTTTTACCAACGTCCGGCTACATGTATGAAATGCAAAGATGAATTAGGCCCAGGCGCACAAATACATCATTCTCGATTGAGGAACGTGAACATGAGGAAGTTAAACCCAAAAATACACACATCCGCTTCAGCCAGGAAATAAACCACTATGAACAACTACATTTCATGTTCTAAACTAATGACAGATTTTATATCTTAGTTCCAGTGACAAAAAGGATAATTACCTCTTCTAAATCAGTCGATTTTCCGCAAAATTCCTCTTTTTTTTCGCTTGACATGATTACTTTTCGTCTTTTTGACAAACGAGATGAAACGACAAATGTCTGTATATGGTTTCAATACATAAAACAGTCGTTCACTTAGTTGACGGAAGTAAACCTTTGCCCAAGAAACTTTTCGTGTAAAAGAGGGCGCTAGATAAGATAACCAGTAACCAGTAATCAGAAATGAGGGCTGTGTTCGAGTTGAACACACTGCACTGATTCAGAATTGAAACCACGACCCATAAATGTATCCATTAAAGGCAGAGCTCGTCGATGCGCGTGTAAGGCCAAATTCGTGCCAGCATTACATAAACTAAAGAATGATGTTGTTAAACTGTCTTGTACAAATCTCAACCAGATTGATGCAGTAATACTTCAGAAAACGGTCGCTGCACGTGGTTAAGCACCTATACGAGGTCCCCGGAAGTCGACGAGTCTCGCGGAGTCCCGCACATGATTTACAATGCCTCACAAAATTTTAACCACCAGAAAACCTCACTAAAAAGAAAGGTTTAAAGTCGTTCCAACTGTCTTATGCAATTATTCCGCCAGAGATATATTTTTGTATAAGAAAACGAAAATTTAAGATAAATCTATCTAAATGCGTGTACATGCGCATTTTTGAAAGGGCGCCTTCTTGTAAACGAAATTAGGTTCCTTACCATCGTGGTATTATTATGTAACTGTGTATGTACATGTGCTGTACATGGTATTTACATGGTAATTACATGTTATTTAATGTTAAAATTATCGTAGCTCAAAAACTGTAAGAGTGCCCATCCCAAATCTTTCTGGAAATGTTCCTTACATCTTAAGCAAACAAATACAAAAAAATTACGCATTTTGACAAATACGCATTTTTGCAAATCAAGGTCAAAGGTTATAAATTCACATAACTTTTTTGTGAGACGAGATACAATTTTGATGTTATTTTATAAAATGAAGGCCATTTCAAGAGCTTTAAAATGATGTAAAGTTTATCTCTGTAGGTCCATTATTTTTAGAGATATAATTGTCCAAACATAGCAGGTCATGCTAATTAGTCCAAAGTTCGTTGACCCGTATCTCAACAATTAATTGACCGAATTACATAAAATTTCAGTTCTCGGGGTTTCTCAAGGAGTCCTATCAGCACACTAAATTTCATTTCAATCCAAGATGGTCAGGTCCAAAAGCTCGTTGAATTGACACGGAATGACCCCATACTATAATTTTGTGGAAAACATAATACCAGAGCATTCTTTCGTGAAGAGCAAGGGGAGGGATTCCCCGGTGTCTCTGGCCGTTTCTAATTCAACTTAGAAGTTGACAGTTATTCGAATATCTATGTTAATTGATCCCATTCCTGTAATTGTCGGTCCTTCCGCTGTTGGATGTGGTGAATAAACTATATAAATAACAATACTTCATCCAGTGTATATATATCGATGCTCTAGCCCTGCGGTTTGAATAGACTAGTTTCAGGTCCAGATATTCCAAACATGACACACATTCGAGTTCTTATGTGGAGTATGCGAACCGGAAACCAGTCTACGGCGGTAGATTCACGTTATCATGGCCTTTTTCCAAATCTCGATTTAGGCTCAGGCTCAGGCTCCACGTAAACCACATGGAGACGGAGCCGGAGACGGAGACGAAGCCGAAATTTGGAAAAGCCCCCATTTGCATGTAGGCCGAGGCCTACATTAACTGCAGGTACTTGACCTTTATATCTGTTCCTTGCTCTATGACCTTATGTGCACGGAGCTAGCTGTACAAACATTTCGCGGCGAACATTCGCGCAAGTTGAAACTAGTTCAACTTTCTGCGAAATCGCTGCTATGACGTCAATTTCGCATTCGCGTTCGCATAAAGTATGATTTCGGCTTAACCATTAAAGTGTCAACGGGAAACCGTGTGAACAACTGAACAACAACAGCATGCACGTACACACAGCGCAGCTGCACAGCCACAGCACACTCTGCAGAAGTTGACCCAAGACTGGCAGAACATTCCGAACGATCACAAAGCTCTCAAGTCAATGCAATACATTACTTAGCAGGTAAGACCACGAGAATGAAAAATCCGGTTTACCGTCCGAGGGATTTTGAAAAATGATGAGGCTTTTTTCATTTTTCATTATTCATTATTTCATTATAGTTTATACACACAATGTTCGCGTATAGGCCTACATGTAATTTTGGAACGCAGCCCCGTAGCCAGAAGAACTACGCTATGCTATGGCTATGGGAGCTCCTATTGGTCGGTTTTACAGAATGGTCCTCCTGTAAGCCAATCAAATCACATGATAAAAAAAACATGGAGTCTCACCTTCGGGAATGTTCGGTTTGATGTCGTTGATTTTGACGCACTGGGCATGATATGACGTCAAAAGTGGCATTTAAACTTCCGAAGCCCCTCCCCCAACTTGTCAAAACACATCTGACAATTGCTATTTTAGGATAAGTACACGCGTGCTTTGTCTATCTTTCAGTGAGGTAGTATTTTTCCAATAATGACTTTTTTGGGCGTGGGCCACGACAGCATGCGGGCGGTGGACGGTAAACCGGATTTTTCATTCTGTCGGCCTAATAGTAATAGACCTGTTCGGAGTTTTTCCCGCAACTTTACAGCGGACCTAGTATGACTATGGAGCTATGCCAAGAAATGTGTAATTTTCTAAATGTTTGAAAATTTGGTATTTTTGTATTTTTTTCCCCCGTTTGTCATGAATTCCAATTTATTATGTTTGTGGAACTGGAAACTACTGGTACTTACCATATGAACACGGTATTTTCAAGGAAATTTTGAATGTCTGTTACTTTCATTTTTGGGTTAGAATTCTGTTTACTGGTCGCCACTTATTCTCCTTATAATGACTTAACCACCAAAACATGTTAATATTTTAAAGGGAAGTGATTTTAGGAGTAAAAAAATTGATAATTTTCCTTGAAAATACTTTTTTTTAAATGTCTGCCCTGTTCCATAGACTTAACACACGGCATGATCTCCGTGGCGACCAGTGGAATTCATACTTTTTCTTACCGCAAATTATCTACAGGAAAAATGTCGTCACAAGCTACGTCGTCACTTCACAACGCTACTGACAATTCCAATTTCAGAGATTCTGTCTTTCAACGACAGGACTCGGATTACATTCACCATAGCTCGCATGCATCATCTTTACTAGAACATTTAAACACACTACGCCAAGATGAAAAATTGACTGACGTTTCTCTGATAACAGACGACGGTAAACGAATTCCCTGCCACCGCGTGATATTAGCGGGAGCGTGGCCGTATTTCGAGGCCATGTTTATGAGCAGTATGGGCGAAGTTAATGCGGACACCATTCCACTTCACGATATCCCCGGTTCAGTTTTGAACCAATTAGTTGACTACTGTTACACCGGTTCCCTTCAACTGACGGACGATACGGTGAAATCCGTGGCCGAAGTGGCAAATTTCCTTCAGTTCACGGCCGTCGAAGAAGAATGCATTAGATTCATGCAGATCCGACTGAACACAACAAATAGTCTGGAGACCAAGCAAGTCGCAAATCGGCTTTTCAATCGTCAGCTGAGTGCGCAGGCCCACAGCGTCTCCGTGGGACATTTCACCGAGGTCACGTTCTCGCCAGATTTTCTTGATTTCTCGTTGGAGCAAGTTGAAGAGTTCATCTCGGAGGGCATTTGCGTGGACTCGGAGGAGGAGGTTTACAAAGCCGTGATGCGTTGGGTGTACCACGACGAGGAAGATAGGAAGGGCGCCCTCCAAGTGCTCTTTGAGAAAATTCACTTTGAATTGATGTCTGATGTTTACGTATTGGAGATAGCAGGTTAGAACACTGCCATTCATTTATCATCTTCAACCATGTAATGTCAATATTTAACATAAATTGGCAACAAATTTTGCCCAGATGCAGTTATTTTTGACTGAAACCCCCCTACCCCCCCAAAAAAACAAATTTTTAAAAAGATGGTCACGCAAATGAAGCCACTTTGTAGTCCAAATAAGGTAGGACAGACTTATATAAGGACTTGGAAATGTTGTATTTTTAATAATTTAATTTGAAACTCGGTTCAATTTTGTAATTGAACCTTGCATATTTCCGTACTGATTGAAAATTGCTTTGTTCCTCGAAGATTCAATAAAGATTTGGTATTGTTTTCGTATACGTTGAACAAAGATTTGAAGGAAATTACCTCATGGAATCAACAGATAATATAATTTTAAGATATATACTTCCCACTTGCACTTGTGTCGGAAATGTTGCTTTTCTGAGATAAATAAATGATAAAATTACTGCATAAAGTAATGCACAGAAATACGGCGCGAGCGGTCTGTGCCTAAGCACGACAACAAAGGGCGCTGCGCGTGCGCGTGAATGGTTATCTTGTGCACTAACTGAATGCAATTTTTGAGGAGATGTGATTTTTCTACAGAAAAGCAACATTTGCGACAAAAGTGCAAGTGGGAAGTATATCTTAAAATTATATTATCTGTTGATTCCAGGAAGTAATTTCCTTCAAATCTTTGTTCAATGTATACGGAAAAAATACCAAAGATTTTGCCTTATTTTGATCTTAGTTAGTGGTTGCTTAATGTGAATGATGCCGCTCTTCGTTTGATCTTCGTTAAGTGTAATGTGAACACACGCTTCATCAACTAACAATGATTAACTAATCTTCATCGAATGAAAACGAGCATTGTTTTGAATACCAACATTTCTTGTTGATTTTTGCAGCTAAAGAGCCACTGTTGAGGGAGAATGAAGAATGCTTAAATATCGTGAAGAAAGCTCGATCCTTTCACACTTGTTATGGGAACCAACTACCCAGGAATTCCCCTGCGATTTCCACCAAGCTCTACTCACAAGTTCAGGCCATGCGAAATTACTCTGAAGTCCTGATATTAATTGGAGATTTGGAATTTGAGTATCGCCGGGACGTAGGTGGTAGAACGGCCAGTAATTTGTTGATGTATGACCCCAGGCACGAGACGTGGGACGAACTACCGGGCATGCCGTTTGGAAAAGGCGGGTCCGAGTTCGGGACAACGGCGACTGTCGTTAATAACGACATTGTAATTTGCACAAACCAGCACAGAGTATGGCAGTACCTGAGCTGTCACCGAAAATGGTCGCTTGTCACAAGCCGAATGGAAAAACGCAACGGGGGTTGTCTAGTGACGCTGAAAAATGATGCGTACATTTTAGCTGGTCTGAAACCGATTGAGACGTCGCGACTCACCAGCGTGCAACGCTTTGATAGTGCGACAAAGCAGTGGATTAACGTCGCGCCGTTGCCCGATGGTTTGATCCATGCCTCTGCCGCTTCTTGTCTGGACAAGATTTACGTCATTGGTAGCGCCACGGGCTCGCGGTACGTATCGCAGATGTTTTGCTACAGTGCCAGTCACGATGCATGGGTGAACTGTCCACCATTGCCAACGCGCCTTACGCTCCCGGACTTACGAGCGCTGAACGAAAACTTATACGTCTTAGGTCACCCCAATAATATCACCACGGTCATGTTCCGGTTCGACGTTAAAAGTCAGAAGTGGTCAAGCGTGGATGGTCCCATGATCGCGCGCTATGGTGCGACAGTTGCAACGTGCAACAACAAGCTGTTTCTTTTCGGTGGCCGAGTTTGCAGCGAGGACTACAGTCAAACTGACGAATTCTCGATCGAGTGTTATGACTCAAAGAGCGAAATATGGAGCATTCACGGGGAATGCCCGTACATCTTAAACGGCCACCAAACTATCGTAATCCTTAATCCAGCATTCTCACCTGCGAAATACCTTGGCCCAAAACGGCATTAAACTTTATGCGAAAGCAAATCTGATGTAAACCCAATGTCAAACTTTTCTTGGCAAAAACTCATGCAAGCAGTTTAACTTTTGGCAAATTTCTGCCGCGAAAACCTTGTGTGTGAAGTATGAACCGGGCATTACTTTGTAATAATACAAATTAAATTTATATGATACTGCCTATATAAGAATTTAGTTTTTCCCGTTTATACTTGTAATATAACCAAATATTTGATTATTTCATAAATTATGTCAGCATTGTAGCTAAACATATTTTAAATTTTACATGTATAACAGGGCAGTTCCACGGTGTCGGCGTATTCTTAAAGCTACAATTTGAAAGTGGATTGTCAGTCCATTAACAGACAAGTGGTAGTTAGTACAATGATTTAGTAAAAACAACTAGCCCCAAAAAATCTTTGTCCTAGAAATACCATAATATCAATTTCTCTGCGTACGTCCGACACCATGGTATTTGAGCCACTTTCTGGGGCAACAAAGATTTTTTGGTGCCAGTTGGTTTCACTGGACTAACAATCCACTTTCAAATTGTAGCTTTAAGAATACACCCTGTCAAAGAGTCCAAAATGTACGTCTGACACCGTGGAACTGCCCCACAATTGATTTTAACAAGATTTGTTCCTATTATTTCAGTTCTGTAGTATCAAATATACTGGTGAATACCGTATTAAAAAGACAGTGGTCCAAGAATTGTTTCCTTATGTCATGTAGTTGGGGAGAACATATTGGTATGTTTACAAACTGTACGCAATAGCGAAACTACTGCTACATGTCACAATGAGTGCATGTACTAGTACAAAAATGAGTGTGTTTTTTTTGGCATGTTATGTCTGGGGGACATTTTAATGTATTATGTATTAAAGTTGTGTTATCAGTAATGCAATACAATATAAGTGCACAATTGGCTGAACACATTTTTTGAAATTCTTTGGTGCAAACGAGTGTTTTAAGTCTCGCGTTAAGACGTACTTGTTTAATGAAGTGTACGATGTTTAGGTCAAATTGCATCTATATCACAAGTGTCCATTTTATGAACTAGCTGAATTTATTTTATTTTTATGGTAATGCCTGGCTGTATCTTTAACTTTTTAATCTTGGTTTTTATGCACTTTGTATTTGTAGTGATGTTAAGCACATTGAGGGCCGTAGCTATATGCGCTATATAAGTTGGAGGTATTATTTTTCTATTTTATCCAATAGGGTGACACTTTTTGCGTAGAAAGTTATGTTAGGGCGACACGGTCGGTTAGGGCGACAATTTGGTGTAGCCCCAATATTTTGGATGTCAAAAACCATTTTTATTAGGTCTAGAACCATTTTTGGAAGCTTTGGGTAGAGAAATTTGGTGTCGCTGTCAATTTCAGTGATTCTTGCCGAAATTTCGGTGGTTGTTTGGGAAAGGTTTCCCGTGGTGTCGACCGTTTGCAGCATTAAGAATTATTATTATCAAATTCAAAAGAAATCCAGACGGATTTATGTGAATTTGTTCCCACACCCATTTGTAATTGTGGTGTGTCTGCATTACATATACACAACTAGAACTAGTGCCAACTGGTACATATATGTGGAAAAGTTGAATAAAGAATCCTTATTGACAAGTTGTGAGTGAGTTTGGGGTTTAACGCCATGCTGGCATCAGTGGCCATATTCATGGCGGGATTATGTTAATATATAATTAAATCATGTAAAATATATGATCTTGGAATCAGTTGTATAGATATCAAGTGATATATTTCAATAAGATTGAAGAAACATTGTATATAAGACAAGTACTACATGGATTTTGGGCAGTTTTCCGAAGGGGAATCCCCAGGAGGCTGGTTATAGAGGATCCCCCAGACACACGGTATCGTGTCTAAATGGTCCCGCAAGGTCGGCCGTTTCCCTTGCAGTTTAAGGGCCTGGGCCCTGTCGGTATTTGTACAGGTATTGACAAGTTGTAGTACTTTCTGTTAGATTAGCCTGTGTGTATAGGAGTTCAAAAGGGATTCCTTTACTGTAACCTTGATCACATCTCGGGATGTCTCTGTGACATGGCATATAGCGTTCAAAATACTGTGTCATACTGAGTGTGTTGCACAATCACTATTAGGCCTACTATGCATTTTCCCACCAACTCTAGCACACAAAAAATGTGAGTGCAGTTGAAAAGGTTTTATAGGTCAATCCCTTAGTGCAATATTCATCTGTGCGGTAAGTGTATGGTTTCTCTTGCCTAAATGGGGAAAAAAACAGATTAAAGTACAAGTGTAGGTATATTAAAGGTACATGTTCTTGATGTTATTCTATGGTGGAATGATATGCGGGAAAATATATTTAAGTTTAGCACTAAATCTTACAGTATACTGACCTATAACTCTGGGCACTTGGCGAGAACGAAAATGTGTTTAAAGATTCTGTATTTCACTAAAACTGTTTTAAAATTTGTCAGTGAAAACTTGGGGGCATGACAAAAAGTTAATGGTCAATGTTTTTGCCAAATCGCCTCCAATAAAGGTGTGTGTTACAGTAATAATGTGCATGAAATATATCACAAATTATACATAATGTACATGTATCAGGGACTGCATTTCATTTCTTCAATATTGAAATTTATCGAAGAATATTCAATTTATCGAAGAATATTTTTTAAAGAATCTATTTATCGAGATTATTTTTAAAGATCTGAATTTGCAAACACTTATCTATTGACGGAAGTGTAGTTGGTGTGTGGGAGTGTTTTAAAAACTTAATTTGTCTACTTTCCAGTCACAGATTGTATGATAATGAACCCTTTCACTGTTATCAATGCCATGTTGTTCACAGGGCAGTTTGAACACGCGACAGGATGTGCTGTGGTATTGTACAATACAAACGACCTGTGGCTGACGTCATCAGGCATCAAGCCATAGGCCCAAATATTGTGTTTTGACTAAAGGCTAAACATTTACAATACATGTACAGCGAAAACCTATTAAAAGGGCCAGTGTATCATTTGCAATGACCCCAAAAAGTAATCAACGAGTTTACAGGGGAAAAGTTCTGATAGTAAAGATTGAATTAATAAAAGGTTTTCGCTCAAAATGATATAATTTTACCAGAAAATAATCCGCAATGATGAAATTATTTAGATCGTTTGCAAACAATTTACTTATTTTTGGTTCACATCTACGCGTGTGTGTTCCAACGCGATGCATTTGTATGGATCGCGCGCACACGCAGTATATGATGTGCGCCACAGAGTGCATGACACAAGCCACATAGTACCCGACCAACTGAGAACGAATATTTGAAACACCCCGCCAAGACCAGGGAAAACGCATATGTTTTTTTTTAAACGTGGTACATTTAACAAAGCTGAAACTTCTTCGGATGAGTTTGTTCATGTCTTTCTTTTGATTTATAATGGTTTTATTCGCAGAATCGCTCAAAAACAGATCATCTACAGGGCCTTTAAAGGGGCCACTATATACAAGTTTCACTGAAGTAGCAAAGGTAGACCATTGGTGTGGTTCAATGTTGGAATTATTTTCACCTATTCCTGTGACAATGTGTGTCTGTCATGCAGATACAATTGTCTAAGAAATCATACAAGTGGAATGCATGTCCTCAATAAAATATCTGTGCACACCCCACAATATTCCTAACTTTTTGTTAGCAGTGTAGTTTGAATGATCTATAGCCCGCGAACTCTTTCGATTTCAGAATTTCCGACTTTTGCCTGTGGCACTAATTGTATGGTATTCAACTTTAATATACAACGAGAATTGAAATTCTTTACCTGTATCTAGACCAGACTTTTCTTTTCAGTCCGAGAGTTGTTCATGCTCTGTTGCTCAGGTACAGTAGGTCGGCCCTTTGTGTTCGACATTTGTAGTCGATGAAATCTCCTGTGAGGCAGATCTAGGGGTCATTCCATGAGGTTGGGTATATATAATACAAAAAAGCGGTGTCCATGTTGTGTTCTTCTATTTAAAGAGAGAATGATTTATCTGGTGAAAATATTTGTTGTACTGAATATGGCTAGGTGTCCCAATATAATCATGTTGTTTTCACTGACCAATCTCTCACAGATCATGAAATATTTGTCTTACCTACGCAACATGGACACCACATATGTTTAACACTACGACGAGTACATTTTGGAGGTCTGTAGTTTTGTTACAATGTGATGTAAATACTTCTATTGTAGTGTAACGTGTGTTTATGAAATGAATATACTTACTAAAGTAGCTGGGCGGGAATGTTACTCATATTTAAGATCTGGTGTGTCACACTTTTTGTACCCAACCTGGTGGAATGACCCCTAAACTCTAAATATACATGTAGGTGCTTTTTTATTGCTTTGTAAATACTTCTAGTGAGTTCTACTGTAAATCATATATTGTATTTGACATAATGGTCCTAGGGGAGTATCCACAATGGAACTAAAATAATTTGTTCTATCAAGGTCCGTGGTATTTTTTTATGAATAAACTAGCTGATTTTGAACCGAGTATAAAATCAATTCATGTTTTTTATTATTCGCTTCATACAGAGGTCCATTTATTAATCCGATTTTAAAAGTTGCGCTAACTCGCTGTTGTCACCGGGCTAAAGATATTAAACGACCATCACGTCCAAAATTGTGTGAAAATCTAAATTTATATTCCTTAGACATTTTACGCACCCCTATTGGCTTAGAGCACGTCACGTGGCCAGTCTTAAAAACTTTGTTAGCCTGGCTGGCGCCGCGCCCTATTCACACACACTGCATGCGCCCGAAAGCAAAATGTGCACTGTGTCTGTGACAAGTACCGGGTGGTGTGTGTGCGCATACAACATGCTTGCATTACGCGTAACGCGCGCATCAAACAAAAACAACTCGATGCATTGCAATTTAAATGAACGTGGTCATGCATGTAGCTGAAAGTACATTGCAAAACGACAAGATTATCGAAGAATTTTGGTGAGTTTTACCGATTTAAACAAAAAGGCAGGCCTCGAAATAACCCACGGCACCACGGAATGGTGGCTTATGCTTTTGCCGTGTTGCCCTTAAAAAGTTATAAAACATTGTCCATTTCCTTATTCAGGTGCCCTTTACTAAGAGAAAATTGCCGTGCATTTTTAAAAATGAATCGAGGCCTGAAAATGAAAAGGTATTTATGAATGGGAATAAAAATGGGTTTAGCCAGTCTTAAACAATCCCTTTAAAAGCAGCTGGGATCCTGGATGCTGATAATGGCCCTTATCACTCGTCCAGCCGGTTTTAAAGGTATGTTTAAGACTAGCCAAACCCACTTTTATTCCCTAAATAAAAAATATAACTCAGGAACACTCTAACAACGTCAACTTGTCTTTTAATGGGTTGTAACTTTAATAGAACAATCAAAAAATATTGGATGCCCTTTCATTTGGCCGTATATACAACAGTGAAAGGTTCTAAACACAGTAATTAAAAACATTTGCTTTTTTTCTTTTTAATGTAATCCAATAAATATGAATAAGAAACGTTTGAGGGCAGCTTGTTATTTGTACAACCCATATGTGATAATAAACACGACTAGAACTTTAAAATTACAAAAAACAAAAATCGATATTCTGTTTTCCCTATTTACACAATAATTTTTTATCAACAAGGCCATTGTTTTTGTAATAAGACATGTTTATATCGTGCAAACCATGTTCAATTTCAAATTCCCTTCTTAGCAGCCATATATTTATATTTTCTTCAAGTTTCTGACAACAGAAAAGGATCGATTAGGGATGTCATTTGGCGGTTGAAATGTGTATAAACTTATGCAGTTATGTACAGACGAACAAAATGAAAAGCCTGAACTCTGACATCCCTGATTGATAAAAAATGTCTTGCCAAAAAAACAATTTTTTAAATACAGACCAAAAATACATTTCCCAGGGAAATATGCAAAGTGTTGTAAGAAAAACGGGAGACACAACTTTGTAGAAAATGTTTATTTTGTCAAACATTTCACTCGCTTTGGTTTTTGTTCTTATGGCCTCAAGCCAGCAGAGCTGCCAACCCTCCCGGATTTTGCAACCGATTCTTCGAAAAAATGAATAATTTTGTGAGTCCTGATAAAAACCCTCCTGGATTGTCAATGAACAACCTTGGGGATTTTTAGATGTGTTTGGAGTCACGGAATAAACCTGTTTTCCCAGATGTCCTCCCCAAAATCCGGGAGGGTCGCCAGCTCTGAGCCAGGCAAATGGCTATTTAAATTGTCAGTTGCGGGGGGACTATTTAAATATATATACAAACGAAGGCCTAGTAGTTGTCCACTGTCCTAATAATTCAAAATGACAACAAATGTTCAGTATGGTTGAAATGTAATTAAAACACTTGAATATTGTAATGTATTAGTTTTCATGAAATAATCACAGACCTTCAAATATTTTTTGCAGAGTGTGTTTAGGGAAAGCGACAATGCATAGTTCCGAGATTGCCCAGTTAACCCCGCCCGCTTGGATATTGTTGCTATACCTCACACGCTATCGTCAAAATGACGACCCACAACGCAATGGGACTTTCAACGGAAAGCACAGATTCATTGGAAAAAACTCAAAAGTATTCGTGTTTCAGGGTCGACAGTTACCGTAGCACGCACTTAGTAAAAGGCCAGTGATACAGAGATGTCATATATTCATAACAATTCGCTTTCTTACCTTTGAACAGCGTATCGCCCGGCCTTGAAACAAAAAATTCACCTGGAACACCGCATACAACGTATCGGCAGAAAATCGCGATCAATTTGTTTGTGAGGCAATGCACTTTGATCTATGTGAGCGCTGTCTGCTAGCTCTGTTGTGATTGGTCGGTGTGTTCCGTTGACTGACAGGTCGGAACTACGCATTGTCAGATTATGGCAACAAACGCTTAGGCCATGAATACTACACAACTTGCAACGTGCATGGAATAATTGGAAAAATCATCCATAAATAATTAATTCATCAAAACGACTGCAAACTTCAAGAGTGGAATATGAAAAAAAAATAGAGCCAATTCAGTCGATCAGTTTGAAAAATTTCAAAATTCTGTTTTTAAGCCTTCTGCACAAAGAACACATTGAAATATTAAAAATTCAATTCTGTGAAAAAAAGAGGAATATTCATATTCCTTGATTTACATTTTGGCGTAAAGTAATATTTATAGTGAGCTAAAAATGTTCAATTATCTTACAAATTATAGCATTTTTAAAAGTACCACTGGGCCTAGGTGTAAATGGAAAGGGGGCATTTTGGCAACACAGACCATATTTTCCAGAAAATACCTTTGTCTGGCCTAAAATGTAACAAGTGTCTGTCCCGGTTACGAGCGTATATTGGAAATTTGTCACCCTTTTTGAGCCCAAGTTATCTCTTCAGAACAACTGAAACTTATTTCTTTTATTTTGAGACCAGACAAAGGTATTTCCTCGAAAATATGGTCTGTGTTGCCAAAATGCCCCCTTTACTATGGAAAGACCCAAATTGGAGAGCATTTATATTCAACAAAAGAATTTAAACAAACCTGGGTGAGGAGAACTAACCTGTATCAACTGAACAAAAAAAAATTATTAAAATTTGTGACCCTGTTTTTGCTTTGAAACAAATTTGAACAGGCCCTCATTTTCACTGAAAATGTTTACTGAAAAGTAGTCCGAAAAACTGGTTTAATTTCACTTAATGCACTCCTCGGGAGCATTGAATTCCGAAAGTACACTACCAAAAGCTTTGTGTAGATTATTTTACTTGCATGAGAATTTGTGAAGTAAGGAAAGTAAAATTAAAAACAATATTTTTATCAGTCTTTCTGGAAAAGACAGAAGTAATGATCACCATTTACTATCATAAAAATATTTTCCGAGACTTTGGCCAATTTCGTTTGCCTGGTTCATATTCAAAAATTAGCTTGAAGTTTCAATTTCTCAGCCCATGAAGTTTCCGTTATAGGGTTCACTGTGCCCAAGTTTAACTGTAAATAGTGAAAACCTAAAAGGAAGTGTATGGGGGGACAAGAAACTAGTTTTTTATTTTACTAGGCCTAATTTTAACCAATGATAATTCAGCTTTTTTAAAAACCGATATCATAAAAAGAAATGAATTTGTTTCAAAATTTCTGAAATAAGATACTGGCCTTGTTGGTCGAGTCGATGTGTGAATCCCATGCACTATGTAAGCTGGTCGTTTCTGCCCATGGCAAGGTTGCAGGAGGGGAGGGGGAGGGTGTCCAGGAAAACTCGTTGGATGAGGGCGCTCTATTTACACGACGAAATCGGGGTCACTTTCGTCACTTTCATCATCGTCACTGTCGTCGACATAGTAGTGGAGACACCAAGTTAAGGAAAGTGTTATTTAAACTTAGGAAATGTTATCTCTATTTACACATTGTACCTTGAGATCATTCTTATGGGGCGTTTTAAAAACCAATTTCTAGTCAATTTCATAAAGCTGTTTAACAGAAAAATATGCTTAATCCAAAAATTGTTTGCTTTATAAAAATGGGTTAGCAGTCAAAATCTTATATGATGTGTATTTCAATAGACCGATCCAGTAAGCTCCGCCCATTTAGAAATTGCCTAGCAACATGCCACACATGTGAAGCACGTGTGCAGTAGAGTCGCGTGGCCGTGCTGTGCGTCAGCGTCCGCGCCCTGGTCAGCGCGTATTGAAATACGCACACGCACACAGAAACTGCACGCTCGAAAGCAAAATGTGCACTTAAGTATCCGGTCGTGTGCGTGCACGTACAACACGCCTGCATTACGCGTAACGCGAGCGATTGGACAAAAACATCTCAACACAGATCTAGAACGCAGTGAATGCACAACATAGCAAAACGACAAGTTAATTTTGGTGAGTTTTTCCCGTTTACACAAAAACACATTTATGAAGGGATAAAAAGTAGGTTAGGATAGTCTTATACAATCCGATTTAAACCGGCTAGGGTCCTCTGCGCTGATAAAAATGATGTTTATGGTGTTTTTGCGTCACTCGTGCTGCATTTGCCGTAGCTCTGTGCACAAAATTTTGAGAACTCAGGTAACCAAAGATTTTGGTTACCTGAACCCGAGGCTGTGATTGGTCAATTCCAAAATGGGCGGAGCTTACTGGATCGGTCTATTGAATGGTGTTCTGTTGTTCTTGCTAAAAACACAAGTTGACATACAATTTTTTGACGATTGACCCATTTTTATAAAGCAAACAAATTTTGGATTAAGCTAATTTTTTTGTGCTAAATAGCTTTATGAAATTGGCCCCTTGTCAAAAAAGCAAATTTTCAAAGGATATTTTTCGTCGTTTCTTTCTTGGCTTGGGCGTTTTCTTGACAACTTTCTGGGCAGGTCGTCGTCCTTTGGGCTTTGAGCGTTTCACTTTATGCACCTGAAATGTTAAAAGAGCTAGTTCAGAATTGTCCAGAAAATGGATTTCATTTTAACCTAACAATCATAAAAAATACCTCCCGAATATACTATCCATGGGAATTAAACAGGAAATTTGCAATCTGCAATGATAATTTTAGAGTGAGTGAGTGAGTGAGTTTGTGGTTTAACGCCATGCCGGCATCAGAGGCCATATTGATAATTTTAGATTAGACTCTACAAACCTCTACCGAGTGCGGTGTGGAGGGTGCAGCGTCCGAGTCCTCCTCGTCAGGGCTTCCGGCAGCAGCAGTCGACGAATGTCGTTGTCTGCTCTTAACGTCTCCCGACGATGGCGCCGTGTGACGCGCTGACGACGCGGCCGCGACGGCAGCTGCGACAGCAGCGACGGCGACCGAAGGCGTCGACGGGGCTTTCGGTTTGTTGGAATCGGGGTCGTCGTCCTCGTCATCGGATGGGTCCATTAATTCCATCAGTTGCTTGAACTGTTTAGAGGAAAAATAAAATGTGCATTTTTTAACCAGTTAACGCTAGAATTATTTTTGGCAAACAAAAATATAAATATGTTTAAAGGCAAATGTGATTGGCCAAAAGTAAAGACAAAAAATAAAATTTAAAAAAAGTACTCACATCGAGGTATTGCGCAACAATGTCCCTCTTATCTCGTTCTGTGAGTGGGATCTGGGGTTGACCAATAGTCAGTATCTCTAGCGCCCTCGTAGGGCTAAACTTGACACTGCTCTTACGATTTAACGATTTATCGTACACTTTGTTTGGCTCCGTTGGTGAATACCTGTGAATTGTGCTGTGGGCAACAAGAAAATGGTTTAAGATAGATTAGATTTTGAAAGAGCTTGTTCAGATTTTTCCAGAAAATGATTTCGTTCTAACCCAACAGTGATAAAATGCCTCCCCAAAATACCGTCATGGGGAGAAAACAAGAAATTTGCAATCTCCAATTTGGATGTGAAAGCACTGAGGTTGGTGTAATCACTGCACTGCTTTATGGAACCAGATAAATTAGTTTACAAAACATCAGTGGTTTTTGACGATATCCTCAAAAACATGTGGATTGGGAGCGCAAAATTTCAGAATGGTAATGAGAAAAATATGACAAATGATATGGTATCAAAATCTCAACACCCATGGGAAAAAATTGGGCATTCAAAAATGTGATCTGGACACGCTCCTTTAAATCTTACCTGTCCCTAAAGCCGTACATGTCTTTAAGGTGTTGTTTTAGCACAAGCAGCATGATGCAAGCCTGCGATGCTACGCAGTTCTCTAACAACTGGCTGGGATCTTCGGGGAACAGTCCTGACGACAAAAATAAATAACGACACGAGTTAACAGTCAATGTCTTAAAACCCTGATACATCATTTGCAGTGACCCAAATCTTTACTTCACGAGTTGACAAGAAAAACCCGACTAAAAGTGTTGATAGCAATGGTAACAAACCCCACATGATTTTATAGCGCAACTGAGTTCACTTACCAGTCAGGTCTACCCTGGGAAATCTTGGCCTCAAGCCTAGGCAATACTTGCCGAACCCAAACCGAACAAATGTTCGGGAAGAAATTTTGCCGCACCAAACCTGAACTTGCGGACTTCGTTACAGCATTATTGTGTCTGTCAAACGGTGTTATTTATGCCTATCGGAGTCTCCCCTTGGAGCCTCCGTGCAATTTTTTGGGCGGTGCATCTCCGAGGGTTAAGAAATGATCTTGGAGGGAAACATCTTACCCATGAAGACCTCATCGTCCTCTTCATCATCGTCACTAAAATCATTGATTTTCTTTTCTTCTACGCTCCCGCTGGACGATCGCGAGTTTGGTCGCGATGGTCGCTTCTTAACGAATGACTGTCGGGAAATAAGGTGAAAACACAAAGCTGTTGTAAAACAGGATTGCGACTGGAATACGATTACAGATCACATTATTGAACCCCCATTTTTCCAATGAGTGTTGAGATTTTATACCATATCATTTGTCATATTTTTCTTATTATCATTCTAAAATTTTGCGCTCTCAATCCGTATATTTATCAAGGATATTGTCAAAAATCATCAAATAATTTGAAAACTAATTTATCCGTTTCCATAAAGCAGTGCAGTGATTACACCAATCTGTTTGCTTCCACATCCAAATAGGACATTGCAAATGTCCTATTTTCTTCCCATGGATAGTATTTTGGGGAGGTGTTTTATACGATTGTTTGGTTAGAACGAAATCCATTTTCTGGAAAAATCTGGACAAGTTCCTTTGACCCAATAGCACTCACTGGTAACAAGTAGTGTGTCTTATTACTCCTTTTTGGTAATGTTAAAGATAGTATACAAGATTGGTAAACTGTTACAAATAGTTTTATCCCCCTGTGTGATTGAAGATATGCATGATTAAAACCAACCTGAGCAAAAACCAGCTCCGTACTTCGTCTAACTTTTGAGAAAACAGTCAAAAAAGAGTTTGCAGTCATTTCGCCCCAAAACCATTTCGCCCTGAACCACGGCCTGTGCACGAAGTGGTTTTGGGGCGAAGTAGCATTTGGGCGATGTAGTGTTTGGACGAAGTGATTTGGGGCAAAATGGCACTTGGGCGAAACGGTTTTGGTGCGAATTAAATTTTCGTCTCATGAGACTGTTTTACTCATTTCTCAAAGACTATAGCACTTCAGACAAAACAATTTCAGGGGAAGTTTTCTACAGTCATCATGTTTATATTGTGTAAGTTAGGCGTAAATCTGTGAACATTTCTGATTTTCGAGATTACCAATCATGTATACTGCCTTTAAGTAATGTTCCTTGTCAAGGTGAATGAACCAAATTCATCCAATAGTAGCCATTCTAAAACTGCCTTATTTATTATTTTTTTTAAATAACTCACTTCTTTAAACGACTGCAGGAGATTAGCTCCGGATACAGACACCGTGATCTCAATGTGGTGCATGACAAAAAGAGGTTCGTCCTGGCTGGAGTAGGGGAAGTAGGCAAGGTTGTCGGCGACAAACACTAACAGGTCCAGATCCGTCTTCTACAGGAGTTTAAAAACCAAAAAACAACATTTATCAGTAAAATTCTTCACAAAAGTAACAGAAAGAATTGAGTGGCTGACCATTGCATACAGATCTTGGGTACAAAACATATGAGACTAGCTGAATTTTGTTTATGTTTTCTCGGAAAACTTTCAATATTTCTTTACTCCTAAATTTGGGGAGTTTCAAAATAACATGAAATATTTGTCAAGCATAATTTCAACATTTCATTGACTTGAAATAATGTTAGATTTTAAACCAATGTCTACACCATACCTAATGAGAAGTGGCAATGTTTGAAGTATTTTTCAGCAGGGTCATTATTATTTTTTCAGATAATAGAGATAAAAGTGACAAATCAGCAAAATTGGTGTTACGGATGGCACATTCTCTGGCTGACGTAAAAAGCATTACACATGGGACACAAAGGTACGTGTATTTCCAGAATTAAATTTGTGTGTACCTTAGCTAGGCAATGCACAACACACAAAACATTTCATAAAAACTGGTGAAATAACTGACAGTTATTGCTGAACAGTCTGTTAAACATCCTGAGATATCAGGGAATTTCCACTCTGCAAAGCGACGTAACAATACCCTGAGGAAACACACGCAAATCTGTGGAGTGAGCCGGCTGTTGTCTTGAGCCAACTCACGCCCGAGTCATTTTGATGTAATTTAATCAATTCGGTCATGTTATGCCGAAAAGAAACGATTTCTATACTTTCCAGAAATTGTATTGGGTTCCGTTTCTTATGACTGTCCCATTCCTACCAAACTTTCAAACGACGATCTTAATTTACTCCGCAGATTTTCAAATTAATAACAGGGATGCATGCTGACGAATGTAATGGAACGGATTCCCCAGTATGCTTTAAATAGCAGCCAATCGCCGACGCGGACAACAGCCAGCATTACCGAGTACATGTATCACATGCATGCACGGTGTTTACAATCTGCGCGCGTTACATTTGAATGCCTGCAATCATGCTGCAATGCACTGCCAAGCGTCCTGATTGGTCCAGCAGAGGCGACAAGATTTCTGTCGCTAGTCCCCCTGCGAAATGGGGCCTTTTTCAACAGGGCCACTGTACGGGAGTTAGGGAGTGCGTTAAAGGGGCACTGTTGCAAGAGGATGTCTGAACTTGAAATTTCATTTTATTTTCAAACACCCAAAAATTGCATAAACAGAACTACACTTACAGCTTGTTCGTCAAAGAGATTCAGTAAACAGAGCAAGAGCGCCCTCCGGTGTTGACGATGACTGCGTATGATACTGTACGTGTGATTGCTCAGACTGTAGAAATTGTCCTTCTCTCGCATTCCTCGTAACGGGCCGACTTGACTCGTCTGAAGTAACCGCTGAAGACGGAAGGCCATCTTCATGCCGGCGAGGGCTTTCATCTAAAATGTAACAAAACTGGTGTTAAAAATCAGGAAGGATTAACACAGTCATGTGGTGTTTGTTACCATTGCTATCAACACTTTTAGTCAGATTTTTCCCGTCAACTCGTGAAGTAAAATTTTGGGTGACTGCAAATGTTTAACCGTGTTTAAAGATAGTATACATGATTGGTAAACTGTTACAAATAGTTTTATCTCCCTGTGTGATTGAAGATATGCATGATTAAAACCAACCTGAGCAAAAACCAGCTCCGTACTTTGTCTAACTTTTGAGAAAACAGTCAAAAAAGGGTTTGCAGTCATTTCGCCCCAAAACCCTGAACAATTTCGCCCTGAACCACGGCCTGTGCACGTAGTGGTTTTGGGGCGAAGTGGAACTTGGGCGATGTAGTGTTTGGACGAAGTAATTTGGGGCGAAATGGCACTCGGGCGAAGTGGTTTGGGGCGAAATGGAACTTGGGCGAAATGGTTTTGGGGCGAATTGTATTTTCGTCTCATAAGACTAAAGCACTTCAGACAAAACCATTTCAGGGGAAGTTTTCTACGGTCATCATGTTTATATTGTGTAAGTTAGGCGTAAATCTGTGAACATTTCTGATTTTCGAGATTACCAATGATGTATACTGCCTTTAAATAATTTAGGCTTCCTAAATAAACTTCAATCTCTAAATCCGGTATTCGTTTTGAAATCAAATCTGAACTCTTTGTGCAGTAAACGAATACACCGATGTCGACCGCTTTGTCAGAAAATGCCGTCTCTGACAGAAACGCTTGATGGCGCTATGTATTGTGAAACGTCCAAATTGGGGGACAGCAACTGACCTGTATGAAGCCTGGATATCTGCTGTCGATATCGGATAGTTGTTGGTCGGCCTTGATTCCAATGGCAACCTCAGGGTCACTTCCCATGGCGATCAGGTATGGTACACACTGAAATAAAGTACAAAAACAAACACATTAAATTTTTAAAAAGAAACTTTTTTGGGAGTACCGTGGTTCGGGTCGTTGACTCGTAACACTCGGGTGAAAACTTGAAGTTGCAGGTTCGATACCCGGCCGTGGTACCTGTGCCCTTGAGCAAAACATTCAACCACAATTGCCCCATCCTTCGGAAGGGATGTAAAGCCGTCGGTCCAGTGTGTTGTGTAATGCACTTAAAAGATCCCAGAGCACTCCTTTGTGAAGAGTAGGGGGATTCCCGGTGTCTCTCACTATGAGCAACTAACAATGGAAATTGGGCACAAACCATTGTTATTAACAATGGTGTTTGCCCAATTTCCATTGTTAGTTGCTCATAGTGTCTGGCCGTCGGCTGCCAATGGCGCCACCCACCTATGTATCTCGATGTTTAGGTGGAACATACTTGTAAGCTTCATGCATATCAGCCTACGGGCTGCGAAACGAAATTCATTAAACCCATTAAAAAACAACCATTCACAGTTGCCAATAAAAGGACGTGATATTTACACACCTGTACTGGATGTACAAGACCCTGCTTCAGTGTCGCGATGACAACTTGTAGCGCCGAGAGCCTAACGACCCACTGTTTGTGAATCATGGCTTCCATGACCTGCTTAAGGTATAGCTGCATTACTGAACTGCTCATGCTGAGGGGGAAAAACAAACGAACATACAACCAAAATTGGCAAAGACCCATACTTAGACAGTCTAGCTTGAACCACAGAACTCCATTAAAAAACAAGACGGAAACGGAGCCGGGACGCGCATAGTTTTGGGCACCTTCATTTGCATAATTTTTGGGCACCTCATTTTCATGGTTTTGGGCACTTTCCCATAGAATTTCTCGTAAAACCTCCCGCATGCGCACTTTCTCAATGTTTGTGACGATCGCGCATGTTATGTTCGAACACAAACCGCGCTACACGCGCACGCATTCCAAACCGCCTGATACTGGTTTCAGTGATGTGCCATTCAATAACACAGTCGTTTGTTATCTAGCTGTTAACAGAAATCTGTGGCTTGAACCCACAACCTTATCCAAAATTTTACTTCACGAGTTGACAAGAAAAACCCGACTAAAAGTGCTGATAGCAACAGTAACAAACACCACATTTGTTTTGTTTTTTTAGAAAATTTTCTGCAGACAATTTTTTTACCATTCTTTTAACACAAAAACCATGCATTGATTTTTCCAGTTTTTTTAAAAGTATTACTGTGGCTGAAATTTCTACAAGGCAGTTTATCAACATTATTCTTTAGTTCTGTAATGATGTTGTTCCTGTTTTTAAAAGTTTTCCAATCATGTAATCCGTCTTCAAAAGGTCTCAAGCAGGCTAAACTTGTATATTCAGCATTGCAAGATAAATTGTACACACTTACCCTGACTGGACATCCCCCATTTCCTTTAAGTCTTCTTTATTTCCCAACTTATTCCCTGCAAAAAAACAGGAGTCACAAAAACGAAGTTTAAATTTCAAGAGTATAAAAACGATGTTGAATTTTAAAACCAAACAAAAGTTACATTCAATTCAAGTTTGGTAACTTACATTCGGCATCCGCTCTTCTCATGCGTTCGTCCTCTTCAGTCAAGTACAACTGAAGATTTCTCAAGACCTAAGCATAAAAAGAATACAGTAAACTCTTAATAAATAGCACTCAAACTTTCTTAAACCTCTAGGGGCGGATTGCAATAAAATTTACTTAGCCACTGGTCTAAGACCGGTCTTTTATAGCCGGCTATCCAACTTAGCCAGTCTCGGCTTAGTCGCTGGTTTAGCCCATTGCAATAAACCAGTCTAACTGAAGTACGGCTGCGGCAGCCGAAAAACACGCACATCTTAACGGAAAGTGACGCAGCTGACTATCCTTGCATAATTTAAAGCCAAAAAAAACATGCTCATGAAGCCACTTGATGACGCGTGTGTTGTGCAGTTTTTGCAGAGAAACTGACCGTGAAAATTATCAAATACATTGTAGCACTAAAAAGGGCTCTATAATGGGCACAATGTGCGTTTTGTTTGTCTTTTTTCATGCAAAATTACGAGATGTTGTGCGATGTCCAAAAATTATAGCCTGCTCGCCGCGGGCTTAAATTTTAAGACTGGTCTAACTTTAAGACAACGATATTGCAAGCGGGCTATAATTATAAACCGGTCTTAGTAGACGCCGCGTTAGCCGGCTAAGCCTATAGACTGGTCTTAGATAGCATATTGCAATCCGCCCCAGATCTTCCACTGGTTGAAGACCTTTGTTAGTGATTTGTAGAATATAAGACCACAAATACATAGATACGTCATGCGTAGTGCGTTAACTACGGATGCGTATTTTGAAAATCCACGTGTACCCATTTCTGTATTGCAAGTCCTACACAGGATGTGACAAGTACCAGATATAAAATTCAAGTCATCATATAAATTGGATTGGGTTTGGTACATTAGTGCAACAATAACATTGTTTAGACTGTCATTTTTGTCCTCTTAAAAAGTAGGATTTGTCTAACTAGCCTCTCACTCTATTAAAATCTTTCAAACTATATTTCAGACCATTTTCCAGTGAATTTCACACACAATATTTCCATGCGTAGTGTGTGCGTCATCCGTTTCAATCTCTCTTTAGAGCGTATAAAATTTAGACGGACAACGCAATGCGGATACCGCAATGCAAAGTACGGACACATGGACATATCTGCGTTGCTTTTAGAACATTTTATTTCTACGCATCACGCAGTACGCACTACGCATGGATTTTCAGCCATTGATTTTCACCTGGCAAAGCAGCTTGATGGAGACGTCTCTGTTCTCCAAGATCCCCCAGTACAAGTTCTTCATCTTGGTACCAAGCATGAAGTCAGCGTGTCGATTGCAGAGGAATCCGATGCCGGTAATGGCTTTCATTTTCAATTCCTCGTCATCATGTTGGCAGAAATAGAAGAGTACTTCATAAACGCGTTCCTTGATTGGTACCTAAAGGAAAACATAAACGTTAACAATTAAAATATTGATTAGCATTTTTTTCTTTAAAATGACTCATCAAGCATTGGTAAGTGGGTTTTTCCACAGTAATGGGGTACATTTGAAAAATAAGTCAATAATTCCTTTCAGATGTCTTTAGTTTATCCCAAAATGAATTAAATTTCCTTGTACTGTTCTCGGGAGATAACTTTTGCCCAAAAAGGTAAGAAATTGCTGCCACAACATGCACTTTTGAAAAGCTTGTGTACAAATTTTCCTATTACGTATGCAACATGGACAGACCATTTTGTGACTTTTTTTCTTTCTTTGTTACATACGTAATAGGACAAATTGTGCACGGGGTTTTTACAAATGTATGTTGTAGGACTATTTTTCTTACTCCTTCGTGCAAAAGTTATTTCCTTAGTTTAGCTGGATAATTTAAAGATAAAATTAAGACATTTGAACTGAACTGGGACGTAAGATCTTGTATGTCACAGAAATGTACCCCATTACTGTGGAAAGACCCATGTACAGATTTGATAGAAATTTAGGAGTGGATACAATTTTAAGATTTTATGAGGAAACGCTTGTTTTGTACACAAGGTCTGAAGTTATGGTCAACTACTCGATTCTTTCCAGATAAATTTCCAACAAGAATTCTAGTTGAGTCCAGCTCCGACTTCAGCTCCGTCCAAGAACAAAGCCCAGATTTTAGGTTCATCCAGTGCTAGGGCTAACGAAATCAGATCAATTTCTGACCAACAGAGGTCACTGTTCTTTGAATGAAGTACCATTTCTAAAAGTATTTAAATAAGCCTTAGACTATTAACCAGTTAACGCCGGGATTATTTCAACAACTGCTGTGCATAGATGCCGGTTTATTTTCAATTGAGCTCATTAACCAAGCAGAAAGCACGGTAAAGAATTGCTATGTCGATGCACTGGCATTGTACACCCCAATGTTATGAATTGTTTTGGCCCTCGCCCCTCGTAAATATATACTTAAACGTCAGTACAGACAAATTTTCCCTGAATGCATTTACTAGTCCCCCAAAACACTACACCGATGCGGACATTTTGGAGAGTTTATACGTCCTGCGGTGCAAGTGGTTACAAAAGTAGTATACCTGTACCCCAAAAGCACCGAGTATACAGTGCTAACGAAATTACGTCGGGCAGGGTAAAACAAACCCTACTTGATATTCTGAGACTAACCCGGCTGAGTGAGTGAGTTAGTTTTGGGTTTAGCGCCGTGTCGGCATCAGTGGCCATATTCACGGCGGGAGTATTTAAATATAAAAAACATTAGGTAGTAATAAAAAATAATCATGTGAACTGTAGAGAAAATAAAAACTTGGAGTCAGAAGAAACAATTATCACGTAGGAAAAGAATGAAAGACATTTCAAAAGGATTGAAGAACCATTGTATAGATATATTACGGTAGACTGATTCTGGGCAGTTTTCCAGGAGAATCCCATGGGAGGCAGGCTATGGAGGATCCCCCAGACACACAGCACCCTGTCTAAATGGGTCCCACAAGGCCGGCCGTTTCCCTTGCAGTTTAAGGGCCCGGGCCCTGCGGTATTTTTACAGGTCCGCTAACCTTAACCCGGCTGGGTTAAGAACATCAGCTTTTTAAGGTTCTGTGGACAACTGGATCAAAACACGTGACCTTAACAGTTGCAAAGATAACAAAATTTCCAAAATTTTAAGATATCGTAGAAACAGCATGTGCAACAAAGGAATCTCTTCTGAGCTCGACAAAATGTGGTGTTAATTTGTTGCAAATGTAGTTTTAAAAAATTGTTCCTCGACGAAAGGAAATCTGCACCGAGTTAACACACTGAGACAGAGTTTACATTTCTGCAATATTCAAAGCAAAACCGTTTGTTGTTAGTATTGAAAACATAAAAAAACAGACAAGTTTGGGAAATTAAAGTGCACTGTAATTAGTTAACCCTGTCCCAGAGGCAATAAAATGCCACACGGTTAGTATGATGTACCTCAATACTGATACTATATCATGTGATATCATTTAAATGCGAACAAAATAAAATAAATAAATTCAAAACAAAACCCAAATCAAAACAAAAAGAGTAAAAAAACAAAAAACAGAATAGCCCCCAAACGATGTGAACTTTTCATTTTCACTTGGAAAAGGGGATAAAAGTGTATTTTTTAAAACAAATTTTTTGTTTTTTAAACAAATGTATCTTTGTGGTGTAGGTAATGTTACATCAAAATACTTTTTAATGTAAATTTTTTTTTAAGTTTAATTGCAAATCGTGTATGATATTACTTTTAATAAAAAGGGGATATTTACTCTTTCAGTACCAAGGCCGTACATGTACGCTCTATCCTATGTATTCTGAAAGTGCCAATATCGTACAATCTCGTTTTATAATTTTTCTTCAAAAGCGCCAACCGCCGTACATGTACGACCAAAAGATATCGCTAGAGGGCGCATATATCTGCCATAAAATTTCAATTTCATTCATGTACAACGTCGGAGTTCCACAAGAGGGCGCAAAGTTTTAGTTTTAAATGGCGGCGCCCATAGTAAATGCGCTTGCTTGTCCAGGGAAGAAGTTTATGAGCATTTTTCTGATTCTGACAGTAAAAAATATTAGTATTTATCACTCAATAAAATGATACTACCGAGTCTGGAATGTACAAATGAACAATATACAACAAGTTTGGCGAGTTCAACTTAGTTATTGTATTTTTAAAGAATTTCAAAGAATGCATAGTTCCGAGTTTGCCTAGTTAGCCCCGCCCCCTTGGATATTGTTGCTATGGCTCACACGCTATCGTCAAAATGGCGACACACAACGCACAAAGCAATGGGACTTTCAACGGAAAGCACAGATTCATTGGAGAAAACTCAAAGGTATTCATGTTTCAGGGTCGACAGTTATCTTAGAACACACCGAGTAAAGGGCCACTAATACAGGGATGTCATATCATGCCGTACGTGCTTTTGTACCTTTGAACAAGGAAACGACCGGCCTTGAAACCAAAAATTCACCCGGATCATCGCATACAACACTGTACAAATTGTATGGGGCAGAACATCTCGTGATGTTGTTGTGAGACAGTGCACTTTGACCTATGTGGGTGATGTCTGCTAGCTCTGTTGTGATTGGTCGGCGGGTTCGGTTGATTGACAGGTCGGAACTATGCATTACAAAAAAACTTAAAATGTCTGGCACTTTAGGGTTAAATGTTGAAAAAATTCTGGCACTGAAGGAGTTAAGTTGGTATGGTAGCCTTTAACTGCAGAACTGATCCACTGAAACATGACAATCTTGTAGATTATGATGTAAAAAAACAGCAGTTGCAATTTTCTGTGTGATGAACTGTGATATGTATGTACATGTGCTTTGTGAAATGTGTGTAAAAGTGGGACCAAAACGGACAGTTGAAAAGGTTAAAGGAGCGTGTCCAGATCACATTTTTGAGAGAGCCCTTATTTTTTGCATGGGTGTTGAGATTTTAAAACCATATCAATCATTTGTAATTGTTTTCTCATTACCATTCTGAAATTTCGCGCTCCCAATCCACATAATTCCAAGGATATCGTTAAAATCAACACTGAGATTGATCTGGTTCCATAAAGCAGTGCACCGAGTGCAGTGATTACACCAACCTTTTTGCTTCCACATCCAAATTGGAGATTGCAAATTTCCCGTTTTCTCCCCATGGATAGCATTTAGGGGAGGCATTTTATATGATTGTTAGGTTAGAACAAAATCCATTTTCTGAAAAAATCTGAACAAGCCCCTTTAAGAAATGTGCTGGTATTAACGAAATGGGTTATATGTTTATAAAAATCACTAAATTTACCGTAGCGTTATACGAGAGTAGATTCCAAAATCTTGAGTCCCACATCTTGCCAAAAAATTTCAATAAAAAAATGAAAAGTTTTTTTGACAGAATAACAAATATCAAATTGTCAATATTTCAATAGGTGTAAAATGAGTATTCCTTAAAACATTTCCTTGTCGTCATACTCATGAAAATGCTGCAATGAAAATGCTCACAACACTGCCTGTTGATTATGGAAAGGCCAGTCAAAAAGCACACAGAAATGGGCCGAAATAGAGAATCAGTTTTTGAATCAGTTTCCAGAAAGAGATAGAAAATGGACTTGAGTAGAAAGGCGCAGATGATATACGTACCGCGTTAGTGGGGGTAGTTTGCGGGGTCTCGCTTGTATGCTGGGGATAAAAGTTACACTGCGTCAATATACATAGTTTAGCTTGCACCAACATGGTCAGCATAAGCCGGTTGCAAATTATTATTATGTACGTGTGTTGTGTCCATGTGGTTTATCAAAATTAGCAGCCAACTTTTTATTTATTTTTTATTTTTATATATTTTTGTTTACCCAATTCTTTTTTAGGAGTACTGAAGAAAAATTCCTGCCCCTTATTTAAAAAAAAAAATAAATAAATAAAATCACCCCTAGTTTAACAGTTTACTTGTATTGCTTTGTTTGCATGTTTTGTTAGTTTTTGTGTTTTATTTGTTTGTAACCGTTTGTTGTTATTCATTCGAACTTCCCTCTGACAGTAAAACAAAAAATACTGGGGTGGAAACTGTAGCAGTTTGCCACAATTCCAGTTTGAATTTGAATATTTTTTTTTTTAACTTTTTAAAAGTGGCGTCACAAAGCAATGCCCTCTCTTGGCAAAGCTTTGAAAGTTTTAAGAAGCAAGCTGTAGTTTTTCCATGTCTTCCGGAAAAAAATTAAGTTTAAAAAAATGAAGCTAAGAATATGATGTCTGGTTTCCAGACTTACCGTATGAGGAGGATGCCTTGGCAATCTCGGACTGTCACCCGTCTGTGGGGAGAAAATATAAAACAGGTTTGGAGTAAACTTTTTGGAAAAGAGAACGAGTGCAAATTATCCGAGAAAAGGCACAGGTCTTGATTCTGTGAAGTATACTGCAGTCTTAACATTAATTGAGCTTGTTCAGATTTTTCTGAACAATTGATTTCATTCTAACCTGACAATCATATAAAATACCTCTACAAAACACTATCCATGGGAAGAAAACAGGAAATTTGCAATCTCTAATTTGGAAGCAAAAAGGTTGGTGTAATAACTACACTGCTTTATGGAACAGATAAATTAGTTTGCAAAACATTGGTGGATTTTTGACGATATCCCTGGAAAGGATTGAGGGCGCAAAATTTCAGAATGGTAATGAGAAAAATATGATAAATTATATATACAGAAAACAAAATTTGACAGAAAAAAAAAAAATCACCTTTGAATGTTTGACGCCCGCATCAAAGTCGAAATGCTTGCAGAAAAGGCCGACAGTGAAAAGCGCCCTCAGGAGTGTGTTCTTGTTTTTGGTCATGGTGGCGCTCTCTGGGTTGGACTCGTGTTCCGCTTTCAGTTTTGACAGCACCGCTAAAAAAATGAACAAAATTAAAAAAAATTAAACAGACACAAATTTTTAAAAAATAGAACAGAAAGTTGCAAACAGCTGTTTAATTAAATTTTGTCACAGGGCCAGAAGTGGGATGATTGATAGCTTCTATTAAGCAGGGTTCATAAATGAATGGGGCTTGGCCAGGGGCCCAGATTTCCCAGGGTTGGTGTAACTGGTGAGTGAATTCAACATTAAAGGTGACTATATGAGCTCTAACAAGGGAGTTTGATTAGTGATTACACAGAGTTTGAGAGAAGTTGAGCCAAAGGTGTTTTAAGTAATTAATAAAAATGTCGAATATGTCGACGGGTTGAACATTTTCAGGAGACAATATATTCAAAATTGGTAATCAATTATTTGTCGTAAGGTAAAGAGGAAAATTAGTTTCAATGTGGGTGGCAGTATTGATCACGTTCACAGACGCCATCTTTGTAGGAAAAAATGCTACTGCGTATTAAACGCCATCAAGTACGCGCACGTACACGCTGTAACATGTTCCAAACACGAGCGCGTGTTGCTCAAAATTTGTTCGAAATGCGCGCAGCCGATGCGCGTCACAAAAAAATACGCTCAAAATTCTGATGCACGTGGCGATTTGTAGGAGGTGACGTCATTTGAACGTGATCAATTGCATTAAAAAACAAACATAACTTACCAAAATATTTTTGGAAGCAGTCTCGAACCAACTTGTAGTTGTGGGTGACTTTGTTAACAATAGCACCGAGACAACTGACACAGCTTTGAAGAACCTGGACATTAAAGACACATTACATGATTGGAAAACAGGAACAACAGCATTACATAACTAAAGAATAATGTTGATAAACTGCCTTGTAGAAATGTCAGCCACATAGATGCAGTAGTACTTCAGAAAACATTTAAAAATCCATGCATAGTAAAAATTGTAAAGAACATGAATGAATTGTAAAAAACATTGTCTGCAGACAATTTTTTTTAAAAGCACCTTCCATTGGCAATTTCTCCCACAAAGGTAACATTTTACACAGGAAAAAATGTGGCATTTTTTACCATTGCTATCGATGCTTTTAGTCAGGTTTTTCTTGTCAACCGGTGAAGTAAAATTTTGGGTAACTGCAAAAAATCTCAGCACAGACTGACTAAGCGCTTACCGTTTGGCCATGCCTGATAATAAGTTTCATCATGTCTTCTTCAAGACTGGCCAGGAAGATCTCACTAGGATGGTCCATTAACGGAACCACAAGCTCCAGGATACGGGCAACATTGTGAATCACCAAAAAGTCACCTTGTGTCTGGAAAATAATAACAAAATAATAACAAAAATTACGAATAAAGGCGGATACACACTATCGCGGAAAAATCACACTTTCGCGCTGCGCTCAACGCATTGCATGAGCTCCCAATCGCCGATTATTCCAAAATAGAAAATTCCACTCTGATACCTCATTGGCTGCGCGTTGGAAAGGTCAGCGCACCGCGGTCAAAGTTCAACAGATTTGAACTTTGACCCAGCTCAAAACGTTTTGCGCGTCGCGATAGGCCGCGCACAAGCGGCAAACCAGTTTGTGTACAAACCAATGGAACAGTGTGATTTTTCCGCGATAGTGTGAACTCCCCTTAACCCTTGAACCGTGGACGTTTCCCTTGAAAGTCTGGTGTGCTATCCACCAGACAACTATGCCCAAACTAGACTTTTGGCTTCCTAAGATTGTTTTAAAAAGGGAAGCAAAATCTGAGGACTAGTCGTTGGACAACAAAAGCATGCACGATAAAGTCATGTTCGAGTTATAGGATATTCTGCAACTGCACGAAAAAAATCCGGGTAAAAAAAGTCGAAAATAAAATCTGGCACACTCAACCCACTTCCCAAAATGTGAAAATCTGCTCTAAATTTTAATGGAAGAATTCACACTCCTGGGGCCAATTTCATGGGACTGTTTAGCAGCCGATTTTGTGCCAACAGAGGCTCCGGCTATTTCATGGAGACGGTAACTTTAAGCACCACTAAACATTTGCTACTTTTAAGAGGCAAATTTCGCTAAACAATAGTGACGCAACAATGCCTGTTTCCAAGCACGACCGTGAAATAGCATTAAAGTTGGCAAAACTTTTCACACATTTTTAGCTAACGCTTAAACAGCGCCATGAAATTGGCCCCTGGTATAATACTTACACTGCATCTCGTGCTGAGGTAGGGTTGAAACGTGGTGGCGTGCATAACCATAAGCTCTGGTTTGACCTTGCTGAATAGATACAGGGTTTGCAGACAGCTGACGAGGCGCTGGCTACTGGCCTTGCCTTCTGCTGACGACTCTGAAAATAAAGCACATTAGATTTCAATTAAGAGTTTTCCCCCCACAAAGTGGTATTAGGATGCAAGATGATATGTATGTTGTGTTTCACCTTGTTTAAAGATAGTATACATGTGATTGAAGATATGCATGATTAAAACAAACCTGAGCAAAAACCAGCTCCGTACTTCGTCTAACTTTTGAGTTTGCAGTCATTTCGCCCCAAAACCACTTCACCCTCAACCATTTCGCCCTGAACCACGGCCTGTGCACGAAGTGGTTTTGGGGCGAAGTGGCATTTGGGCGATGTAGTGTTTGGACGAAGTGATTTGGGGCGAAATGGCACTCGGGCGAAATGGTTTGGGGTGAATTTAATTTTCGTCTCATGAGACGAAAACTAATTGTTTTACTCATTTCTCAAAGACTGTAGCACTTTAGACAAAACCATTTCAGGGGAAGTTTTCTACGGTCATCATGTTTATATTGTGTAAGTTAGGCGTAAATCTGTGAACATTTCTGATTTTCGAGATACTAATCATGTATACTGCCTTTAAGTCAGTCTATTTTGCCTCTTGACTTTCAGTACATTTTTGTTTATTGGCACCCTAGTAATTGGTGTTTTTAACTATCATTATTTGTATTGTAAACCTTTGTTTTAATTGCATACAATCTCATTTTTGTGAAATTTGCCTATATAAATGTAATTATTATTATTATTACATTTTGGTCCAAACTCTTACCCGTTGACTGGAGCTCCAATCGAAGCACATGTTCAACCAGGCAATCAGTGATCTGCAGACACGATTTCCGCACCGGTTTATGCCTGGCGTCTTCCTCTGCTTTCAATAACTACAAACCAACAAAAACACATACCGATCCAGTATTAAAGAGATCTATGCATTCCAACTTTGTAAATCAATTTATTTATGTAAGATATATGTATACACTTTCTGAGGCCAACTTGGCTAGCATGCCCTATCCTCTCAAGTTCATGGAGCTTGTATACACTAATAACCAGTACACATTTGCATACCTGCCAACATTGTCGAGTAAAAAAATCGGACTGTAGTGAAACTTGCAACGGTCGAGTTGGTACAACGGTCAAGTTGACCTTGTACTGCACCCATTTTCATGTACACAACACATGCGGCGCAGACGGGGAGTCAGGTCAAGTCGACCGTTTACCAATTGTTCTGATTTTCAACACTTTTAACACTTAAAAATGGAACAAATATGATAAAATCGGACTAGTTGGCAGGTATGCATTTGGAACAAAGTTGGCCCCGATGCTCTGGCCTCCAGTTGGCCTCCGTGCATTTGAAATTCGGACAAAATCTAGGCTGCCTCTTGTTTTCGTAAGGTTGAGGTCTGCAAGTGTGATATAATAAGAGGCTTTTTGAAGCACAGAAAGCCTGTCTAGTGAGACTCAAACTTACATTAATAAGAAGCTGTTCCAACCAGTCGTAGCCGTACTCTTTGCTGGCCGCGACGACTTCAATCACGTTTAGCGCCCTCTTTAAGAGTTTGTCGGTTTGCGCTGTCGGCAGCGGTGCAAACCACATCTGCTGGAATGTCTCGTTGACAAGTTTCTATCCAAAAAAAATAAAAGTCAACAAATAGCCAATTTTTCAGCTCAATTTCCTGATATCTAAACATAATTTCTTGATCAATCTAACATGACACGAGAGAAAAATTATATGGTCATCATGGGGGTTAGAACCAGAGAACTCAATTCTCTGGACAGATGCTCTACCAGCTGAGCTATGAGGCACAGTGGTATACTTCCTCAGGTTTTCCCAAGACCTCTGACACACTGTGCAGATGCTCTACCAGCTCAGCTACGAGGCACAGCGATATATATACTCCCTCGTGTTTTCCCCAAGACCTCTGACACACTGGGCAGATGCTCTACCAGCTGAGCTATTAGGCACAGTGGTATACTGCCTCAGGTTTCCCCTACGAACCCAATTTTTCTTGGGATGAGAGAAATCATATGGGCCTAACTTGGATTCGAACCAGAGACCTCCGATTCTTTCTGACAGATGAGTTTAACAATCTTGGCAAAATCTTTGTCTTGATAATCCTTTTCTTTTCCATACCTTGATGCCTTCTTCATCGTTGACTCTTCGGATGATTTTGTTGCAAATCTCGGGCACCCTGGGAAAGTCCGCCTGTTCAATGCAGATGTCGCGTAAGGTTTTGATCACGCGTTTCCGCACACTTATGCCGGTGTCCTGCAAGAAAAAAACGAATAAAAGAACTTGTGAAAAAGACTGTTTCCAAGCAAATCTATACTTCGTCCGATATGTGCCTAAGGCCAAACAAAATAAATGGTGCGTTTACGGTAACGGCCTAAAAAAAATACAGGTAGGTAGGTAGCATTTCAGTTCATTCATTTGCGTGTTGTTTTGCAATGTTTGAAACTCATTAACCATGTTCATGTACAAGTGTAGAAAATGTTATGTTCGTTGGAAATTATTGCAAATAGTGCTCATTTAAAATTATCAACTTGAAAATTGGCAATAAAAAGTTTGAGGTCGGTAATTTGGCCTCAACAATTCCAGGTAAGTCGGGTTACCGTAAACACACCATTTATTTTGTTTGGCCTAATCAGTTTTTGGCTGAAGCAAAATTCTTAGTCAAAATCAGTATTCAATTCGTCAGTGGCAAGTTTTTTACTTCAGTAAAATACTCAAGTTTATTTGTTATTCAAAGTATTTTACTTTTATACTTTGAAAAGGCAGGGAAGCACATTTAAGCAAAATTATACTTTCATCACATACACACTGTAACCGGTTTTGTTTGGGTGCGCATGTGGCGCATTTTGCGTGAGAAATACGCTCATGAGAATGCGCTGGTTATGTGCATCCCACATAGTATGCTATTGGCTGTTCAGGGAGTTCTGTGCCCTGTATTAATTTGTAATGTCACAATTTATTTATAGTATTTTACTTACTATAATTGAAGTAAAATTCTTAAGAAGATATTTGAATACGAGATAGGTAATTTTCTAAGCCAAGCTAAATACTACACAGATGTCAACCCTCCCGTACTTTGCAAACAAATTCCTCGAAAATTACATATCACGGAACTCCTATCACAGATAAAAACGCTCCTGAATTGTCAATTAACAACCTCAGAGATTTTTAGATGTGTCTGAAGTCAGGTCAACCTATTTTCCAGGTTTCTTCTCCAAAATACAGGAAGTTGGCAGCTATTATACTAAGTAATATTTTTACTAAATCCAAGTTTTGAATTGAATACAGCCCAAGGCCTGTTTCCCTCCTTACCAGTATTCTCTCAATGAGCATGGTGTAGTACCGACTGATCAGCTCAGGCTTCATGAGGACAAACCTTCCTACTAGCTCCACAGCCGCCTCCCGCACACTGGTAGATTGGTCCATGAATCGACAATGCACTGCCCTCTGGACGTCAGCCTGTCAAGTCAAATTACAACACAGTGTAGACCATGTTGACACGTTGACTGCCGAGCAGTTTCACAGGGCGTTCCCACAGGGCTTTCCCATTTTCTACGAGTATACTTATAGTGACAGAATCCGGTACAACTGTTACTACGAGTCGGCAGTCAACGTGTTAATCATTTATCAAGAGAGCTTAGAACCCAATGACTATTTTTTGGGAAAAAAGGCCCACTGTATAATTTGCAATAACTAAAAATGTTCATCAACGGGTTGACTAGGAAAACCTTCCTCAAAGTAAAGATTGAATTGGTAGCAACTATCTGATGAAATGTTTCCGCCCGAGATGATATAGTTTTACCAGAAAATAATCAATGAAGATTAAATTTATTTAGATCGTCTGCTTTGAAATTACTTAGTTGGCTCACATCTCGGCCGACCGAAATGAGCGCGGTGTACAGGCTGCACGATTCAGGCTTCGCACACTTTCCGTAGGTAGGTTACACTGTGCATGTGCACTAGACTGGTCACGTACACAAACAGTATGACGCGAGCCACAGAGTGCATACGTATGTACGCGATAAAAATAGAAAAATTGCAATTACACCAAAATGCAACTATTAATTTGTCTGAAATTTATTGCAATGTGTAAAACACATCTTCTACTATAGTTTTATGTTATAAAAAACCTATTTCATGTGTCCTTTAAAGATAGTATACATGATTGGAAAACTGTTACAAATAGTTTTATCCCCCTGTGTGATTGAAGATATGCATGATTAAAACCAACCTGAGCAAAAACCAGCTCCGTACTTCGTCTAACTTTTGAGAAAACAGTAAAAAAAGGGTTTGCAGTAATTTCGCCCCAAAACCACCTCGCCCTGAACTACGGCCTATGCACGAAGTGGTTTTGGGGCGAAGTAGCATTTGGGCGATGTAGTGTTTGGACGAAGTGATTTGGGGCGAAATGGCACTCGGGCGAAGTGGTTTTGGGGCGAATTGAATTTTCGTCTCATGAGACGAAAACAAATTGTTTTACTCATTTCTCAAAGACTATAGCACTTTAGACAAAACCATTTCAGGGGAAGTTTTCTACGGTCATCATGTTTATATTGTGTAAGTTAGGCGTAAATCTGTGAACATTTCTGTTTTTCGAGATACCAATCATGTATACTGCCTTTAATGCTGAACCAACTTACCCTGCCTAGCACAGCCGGGTCGGCCGCAACGACCGAGGACAGACACTTCATTGCTTTGGTTCTGACTGCTACTGCCGTTTCGCTCAACACTCGCAGAATCTGTACCAATAAAAACACGTAAAATGGGCGTTTTAAAATAACACAAAATATCTGTCAACCAGAATTTCAAAGTGACTTTAGATATAACCGTATCTCTACAGCTTTGAAACCAGTGTAAACAATACCTTCTGAGAAATGGCAATGTTATAAGTATTTTTCATCACGGTCATTTTTTTTTCTTCAGATAATAGATATCAAAGTTACAAATCAGCAAAATTGGTGTTATGCATGGGACATTTTCTGGTTGACGCGAACAGCATTACGCATGGGACACATATGTACACATATATTGTATTTGTGATTTTCTTATAGAATAGTATAATAAATGTAATAATAAAAAATAAATTTATAATAGACTTGAGGCACTTACCTGGCTGAGATAGATGTCAAAACTCTGTGAGAAGGGTCTTTTTGAGGCTAAGTACCTTGCTACCAGGGAAGAACTTTCATACGTTAAGATGTGGCGTGACTTCCTGAAAAATTGAAAAGTATGAGGAGACACGTCAAATTAATAGGTTTGTAACGAGTCTCCCTCTGCTCAAGTCCCAAATGAAGTCAAGATGCCTTCGAGTCCCGAGTCAAGATGCCTTCGAGTCCCGAGTCAAGTCAAACTGCCTTCGAGTCTCGAGTCAAGACAAACTGCCTTCGAGTCCCAAGTCAAGTCAAACTGCCTTCGAGTCCCGAGTCAAGTCAAACTGCCTTCGAGTCCCAAGTCAAGTCAAACTGCCTTGGAGTCCCAAGTCAAACTGCCTTCGAGTCCCAAGTCAAGTCAAGTCAAACTGCCTTCGAGTCCCAAGTCAAGTCAAACTGCCTTCGAGTCCCAAGTCAAGTCAAACTGCCTTGGAGTCCCAAGTCAAGTCAAACTGCCTTCGAGTCCCAAATGAAGTCAAGATGCCTTCGAGTCCCGAGTCAAGTCAAGATGCCTTCGAGTCCCGAGTCGAGTCAAGATGCCTTCGAGTCCCGAGTCGAGTCAAACTGCCTTCGAGTCCCGAGTCAAGTCAAACTGCCTTCGAGTCCCAAATGAAGTCAAGATGCCTTCGAGTCCCGAGTCAAGTCAAGATGCCTTCGAGTCCCGAGTCGAGTCAAACTGCCTTCGAGTCCCGAGTCAAGTCAAACTGCCTTCGAGTCCCAAATGAAGTCAAGATGCCTTCGAGTCCCGAGTCAAGTCAAACTGCCTTCGAGTCCCGAGTCAAGTCAAACTGCCTTCGAGTCCCAAGTCAAGTCAAACTGCCTTCGAGTCCCGAGTCAAGTCAAACTGCCTTCGAGTCCCAAGTCAAGTCAAACTGCCTTGGAGTCCCAAGTCAAGTCAAACTGCCTTCGAGTCCCAAGTCAAGTCAAACTGCCTTCGAGTCCCGAGTCAAGTCAAACTGCCTTAGAGTGCCGAGTCAAGTCAAGTCAAACTGCCTTCGAGTGCCGAGTCAAGTCAAGTCAAACTGCCTTCGAGTCCCAAGTCAAGTCAGGTCAAACTGCCTTCGAATCCCAAGTCAAGTCAAGTCAAACTGCCTTCGAGTTTCAAGTCACGTTGCGTCAAACTGCCTTCGAGTCCCAAATCATGTCACATCAAACTCCCTTCGAGTCCCAAGTCAAGTCAAATCATTTGACACGAATGCCAAGTAAAGTCAGGCATGTTGGTCAAGTCGGGTCAAGTCAAGTAGTCACGACAGTAAATTTGTTCAAGCTGAAACTTGCCAAAAGTGCTCCTTGTTTAAACAAAAGTTAGTCTTAGGTTTCTGTAGTGCTAAAATACAATTCAGTCCTCAAAATGACAAAAAAAAAATTGCATAAAAGTTCAATTTCATTTTTAACAAACTCGAGTACAAAAAAATGTTCAAGTCCGAGTAAAGTAAAGTCTTACTTGAAAGACAAGGTGGACTGTTCGGAGACTTTGATAAATGATTTCAGGAAGAGTTTTCTCCGTTCAGCTGCCTGGATAATCTCCGCGGTGGGGTCATCTTGATCGCTACCGTCATCGGAGTCGTTTTCACTGTCGCTGACGTCTTTTTTGCGCTTCGGTGGGGGCGCTTTTATTGTCTGTTCCACTTCCATCGTGGTGTCGCGGTACCACTGTGCGAGGTAGAAGTGCCTGGCAAACTGTACCAATAGAAAACAAGACAGTGAGTAATAGAAGCTGGTCTCGCAAAGTACCATGGTTATTCGCTGTGGGCGGAGTGGTCTAGTGGATTATTAACTTGAGTTAGCTCCAAAGGTAGTGGGTTCGAATCCCGGCCCGGCCCATCCATGGTGTGTGTACCCTTGAGCAAGCTACTTTGCCATGCATTGCTTCTCTCCACCCAGGAGTAAAATGGGTACCTGAGAGGGTAGTGACGGTTGATGTATTTGATTAGCCATTGAGCGCCTAATCGGCAGCCGAGGCTGTATACTCCCTACGGAGCCAAGATGGTATATGATATGATTTAATGGAGCCCTGTGATCAGGGGTAATGATAGTGTAGGTTTCCCCCGATAGGTGCGCGCTATAAGTCTATATTATTATTATTATCATATAAGGAGTATTGACCCCTTTCGAACATGTGCGAATATGCCATTTTGGGAGTCAAATAATGCTGAGTCATTGTGGAAGCGATGTGCGTGCGCATTGTGTCTCTGATGGGTGTAACGCGGTTCATTTCACCAATGGGAGCCTTAGTATAGCGCGTTATGCGTGCTATAGACACGCACACTGCTTCCACAATGACGCGGCATTATTTGACTCCCAAAACGACGTCATTCCAACAAGCTCAATAAGAACTAGCTACGTACAAAAGAGTTTCATGTGCACGGACTCACCGAAGTCGCCGGATCGTTCTGGCTGTTGTATGAGAGATAGTCCAGCATAGCTCGCTGCAGACTTTGAATATAATCAGCTTTATTAGAGTCGTCGGAATCACTGTCGCTTGGGGATTTGTCTCCGCCGGCGGAACTTGTCTGTGTTTCAAAATAACACAAACAAAATTGATATATGCAATGTCAAAGTGATTGAAGGCAGAGGCTCGTCAGCAATGCGCGCGCGCCAATTTCGTGCCACGAAATACGCAGCTCCATGCCTTTACTATGGATCTGCGTATTTCATGGCACGAATTTAGCGCGTGCATTGCTGACGAGCCTGTGCCTTTAAATAGCCAAACAACCAAGACCAGAGGCCAATTTCATAAAAATCCAAAATTTGTTTACTTTATAAAAATGGGTTAGCGGTCAAAATTCTATGTGATGTGTATTACAATTGACTGGTGTTCTGCTATTCTTGCTAAGAACACAAGTTGACATACAATCTTGACTATTAACCAATTTTTATAAAGCAAACAAATTTTGGATTAAGCAAACGTTTCTGCTAATTAGCTTTATGAAACTTGGCCCAGGCCAAGTTTCATTAGCACTGCCCAAAATGGTCGGCTGGCCAGTCGAAATAACACGGACCCAAGTCGTAACTCAGGAATTATGTTGTCTTACACTGCTAAAAAGATGCGAATTAGGTAGGGTATTATCGTACAATGCCTCCTTTTAGAGAAAACCTTAAAATAAAATAATAATAAATCTACCAAATTGTCTTTGTTTATTCACTCACATGTAATATTGCAAACATCAAAGGTGGCTGTGGACATTTTTTTTAAACTGGGCCAATTGAAATGCCGGCGGGCCAGTGGAGACTTACGACAACAGGCCCTGTTGGCCTCTTGGGGTCAACAAATGTTAAGCGAAAACACTGTCAGGAAGTGTGCAATGGTTTTAATACTGCAGTGCTGGACTCGAATGAATTTGATTTCTGTTAAAAAAGTTGGTGAATGACAAAAATGTCGTTGCGAAGGACGGACGTACCTGGTTGACGATAGTGTCCAATGTCCCTTGGTCCATGTTGCTGGACACGGCATGTTTCCGGAGACGACTCGCGATTTGTCCGAGGTAGTCTAATGAGGACACTCGCATCGGCATGTCATTGGACCGATTGTTGAACTGGTGCATCTGTGGATTTCAAGGGATAATTTTATTTACCCCTAATAATTTTGAATTTTATTTAGTAAGAGTTGAGAAGTTGATCAGAATGCTTTTTTTTAAATGACTCATCAAGCATCGGTAAGTGTAGATTTGATGGGAAAAACCCAAATTTAGGAGTGAGAAAAATTTAAGATTTTATGAGGAAGCAAGTGTGTTTAAGTGCCTTGCTCAAGGGCACAGGTACCACGGCCGGGTATCGAACCTGCAACCCCAAGTATTTAACCCGATGACGCAAACCACTCAGCCACGGTACCCCACTAAGTGCCACTGCGTATCAGATTGTGGTGTCACCGACGATATTTGCCCATTTAGTATTGAGTGAGTGAGTTTTGGGTTTAGCGCCATGCCGTAATCAACAATAATCATGTGAATTGTGGAGTAAGTAAAAACTTGGAGTCAGAAGAAACAATTATCTTGTTGGAAAAGAATAAGAGACATTTCAAAAGGATTGAAGAACCATTGTATAGAAGTATTACGGTATATTGATTCTGGGCAGTTTTCCAGGAGAATCACATGGGAGGCAGGCTATGGAGGATCCCCCAGACAAACGGCACCCTGTCTAAAGCCCATTTAGTATTGAGTACCTACCAATAATCTTCCCAGCAAACTCAGCAACAGCTCGGCCGCTGGCCACTCTGGTTTATTAACCGCAGACAACAGATCCTGAACGAAGTTCTCAAACAATGGCCTGTAGTCCTCTTCGTCCCGACTCACACACCTAGGCAACCCAGAAAATATTTTAACCAATTGATGCAAGGATTATTTTTGGCAAACAAATTTTAAAAAGGAAAATGTCATCGGCCAAAAGTTAAGAGCACCGATTTTGTTCTAACTGAGGCTCCGTCTATTTCATGGAGACCGTAACCTTAAGCACTGCCAAACATTTGCTGGCTTCAGAGGCAATATTTGCTAAACACTAGTGATGCAACAATGCATGTTTCCAAGCACATGCATGTTTAAGCACGCAGCGGCTGTGAAATACCCCTAAAATTAGCACAAATTTTCTGCTACAGTAAGCACACGTTTTCAGCTAGCGCTTAAGCAGCGCCATGAAATTGGCCCCAGGTCAAGCACCGCAAATGCCGACTCTTGAGAGTCATTTCTACATTCATTGTATGAATCTTTTTACCTAAAGATCATACTTTGCAACACTCTGAGGTGGCAGCCACGGAGCGAGATTTGCTACACTGACAGGCCATCCACAGCCGTCAAGTTTAAAACACGGTGGGTACAAATGAATGGTGGACAATGGACGTGTTTACATGTCAACCGTGGAAGACAGCGACAAAGTTGACGTTTTAACTCGTCAACCGCCCCTGTGACTACACACTGCCAGAACACGTCCTCTGGCGCCAAGGGGCCCGTCCATTAAGTACGTACGCACGAAATGCCGATTATTCAGACCCCCTCCCAGTGTAAGCAAAATCCGTGACGTCACACATATACTTTAACATTGGGTGTACGCATTGGCTCCAAACCCCCCTCCGTGCGTACGTACTTTATGGACGACCCCCCCAAGTGGTTAATCAACCAAGCGACTAAAAAAACCTTACTCAGATGGTAGATAGAAGTGCTTCCAACTGTCCAATGCAATGACTCTCCCTAGGATATCTTATTTATGAGATAATGATAGTTGACGACGAATAAATACAAAATAATGAAATGCCTAATCTTTATTAAAATAAATATGAATAACTTTGAGATTTGCCTGGTTCTTGGCAAAAATTTTGAAAAAAAGTGATTTAAAAATTCCCAATTCTTGCTGGTTGTCAATGCAACTTACTTTCTGAGGAACACTGACAGGAAGTTCTGACCAGTTCGCACTGCAGTCTCATATGTATTGATTATCAATAAGTCCTTGTCCGTCTGTTGAAGAAAAGAAAAACACTCGTGTAGTAATTAATATTGCAATTACAAATTTAAGAGCTTGTTCAGATCTTTCCAGAAAATGGATTTTGTTCTAACCTAACAAAATGCCTCCCCAAAATACTATCCATGGGAAGAAAACAGTGAATTTGCAATCTCCAGTTTTCGATGTGGAAGGAAAAAGGTTATTATTTCTTTCTGGTATTCATACCAAGGATTCCTCAATAGTGCTCATTGCACTGTCACTCGCAAGCGTGAGGAAACCCATGAAGAATTAGAATTAGAAATGGCCAGAGACACCGGGGATGATCCCCCTTGCTCTTCACGAAAGAATGCTCTGGGATCCTTAGAGTGCGTTTCCATTACCTAACACACTGGAGTTACCTAACAGGTTGGTGTAATCACTGCGCTGCTTTATTTAACCGGATAAATTAGTTTACAAAACATCAGTGGTTTTTTGGACGATATCCTTGAAAATATGTGGATCAGGAGTGTGAAATTTCAGAATGGTAATGAGACAAATATGACAAATGATATGGTATCAAAATCTCAACGCCCGTGGGAAAAATGTGGGCACCAAAATGTGATCTGGTCACGCTCCTTTGAGATGGAAGACATTTGTAAGCCTACGAGCTGCAAATTATAAGCCTATAAATAAAATTTAAAAAAACAATGATTCAGAAAAGTATGGCACTCTGAGTGCCATCTACTTGTTTAGATACAGAGATAATTTATCTCACCAAGTTGACTTATGACGTGGATTAAAGTCGAATGTTGCCAAGTCAACTTCCTAGATTCAATAAGTCGAATTGGCAAGATATTTTTTGTTGCCAAGTAAATCTACCAAGTCGACTTGGCGAGATAATGCATAGTTCCGACCAATCACAACAGAGCTAGCAGAGATCACCCACATAGGTCAAAGTGCACTGTTACAACAATATCACGCGATGTTCTGCTCCATACAATTTGTACAGTGTTGTATGCGATGTTCCGGGTGAATTTGTGGTTTCAAGGCCGGTCGTTTCGTCGTTCAAAGGTACGAAAGCACATATTTCATGATATGACATCCCTGTATTACTGGCCCTTTACTCAGTGTGTTCTATGATAACTGTTGACCCTGAAACATGAATGCCTTTGAGTTTTCTCCAATGAATCTGTGCTTTCCGTTGAAAGTCCCATTGCTTTGTACGTTGGGTGTCGCCATTTTGACGATAGCATGTGAGCCATAGCAACAATATCCAAGGGGGCGGGATTAACTGGCCAAAATCGGAACTATGCATTATGTAAGTCAAGTCGACTTGGCAACATACAATATCTTGCCAAGTCGACTTAGTATTTCGCCAAGTCGACTTAGATTTCACCAAGTCGACTTAGTATTTCGCCAAGTCGACTTAGATTTCACCAAGTCGACATAATCCACATTATAAGTCAACTTGGTGAGATAAATTATCTCGGTATATAAACAAGTAGGATGTCAGTCACAGAGCGTCGTAGGAAAACAATTACCTCTTTAGGCTTCTTGACATTTATTTCCTGAAAATCATACTCGTACTCATCGTCCGAGTCTACTTTCTTGTCGTCCTCGTCATCTTCGGGTTGAGGAAGAACGACAACGCACTGTATGAGTTGCAGCACTAAGGCCGTCACCATCTGCACGTTGGTGTCTTGATTTAATCTGGGCAAATCAACATGAGTTACAGTTTCAAAATGTCAGTTTCTCAAAGCAAACTTAGTGAAACAGAATGGGATTTTACTTAAAGCCCCAATACAAAATTTGCAGAGCTACCCAAAATATTATTTTACGAGTTGAAAAACCCAACTAAAAGTGTTGATGGCAATGGTAACAAACACGACACCACATTAATTTTTGCAACCCGAAGGTGCTTTTCAGAAAAGTTGTCTGCAGATAACTTTTTTACAATTTATTTAACACAAAAATCATGCATGATTTCCTAGGTTTTCTGAAGTATAATACTGCATATGTGGCTGAAATTTTTACAATGCAGTTTTATGAACATAGGTTTTTAAACATGAGTGGAAATAACACCGTTTTTAACAGTTTACTAATCTGTATGAATAAGTGATTATTTTTAGGGATTATGACCCAGGGACCGCCGGGGTGAATGAATTTGATACAAATGTGGACAGATGTCCATGACTTTGGGAAATCTGGATGCAGTGAAAAGCAACATGGCTCCACCGGGATTCGAACCGCGGACCTTATGCTTAACGTGCAGACGCCCTACCAATTCAGCTATGAAGCCAACTGGTGGTCTCGAATCACGGTAGTGCAGTTGTTCCTCACTGATTGGGATTGGCCATCATGTGAGCTTAGCAAGCCCTACAGAGAAATAACCACCCCTCCCAGAGATCTAATCCCAGAGTTTACTAATCTTTAACATATTCCTTCAAAGTTTAATTTCTGAGAGCCTAATCTTTAAAGATAGTATACATGATTGGTAAACTGTTACAAATAGTTTTATCCCCCTGTGTGATTGAAGATATGCATGATTAAAACCAACCTGAGCAAAAACCAGCTCTGTACTTCGTCTAACTTTTGAGAAAACAGTCAAAAAAGGGTTTGCAGTCATTTCGCCCCAAAACCACTTCGCCCAGAACCATTTCGCCCTGAACCACGGCCTGTGCACGAAGTGGTTTTGGGGCGAAGTGGCATTTGGGCAATGTAGTATTTGGACGAAGTGATTTGAAGCGAAATGGCACTCGGGCGAAGGGGTTTGGGGGCGAAATGGCACTTGGGCTAAATGGTTTTGGGGCGAATTGAATTTTCGTCTCATGAGACGAAAACTAATTGTTTTACTCATTTCTCAAAGACTATAGCACTTCAGACAAAACCATTTCAGGGGAAGTTTTCTACGGTCATCATGTTTATATTGTGTAAGTTAGGCGTAAATCTGTGAACATTTCTGATTTTCGAGATTACCAATGATGTATATTGCCTTTAAGACTAACCTGAAGTTTCGGAGATTCTTCTTGCTTGACGGTAGTCTTGCTAACGACGCAAAGATGTCTTCTAGTATTAGCTGCCTGTGCTTCTCGTACTTAGAAAACACCTGTTATGGTAATTAACGAAAATCATTTAAAGGAGTTGTTCAGATTTTGTGCAGAAAAATGAATTTTTGTTAAACCTATAACAACCATATAAAATACCTCCTCAAAATACTATCCATGGGAAGAAAACCGGAAATTTGGATGTGGAAGCAAACAGGTTGGTTGGTGTGATCACTGCACTGCTTTATGAAATGTATAAATTCGTTTACAAAACATTGGTGGTTTTTTGACAAAATCCCTGAAAATATACGGATTGAGAGAGCGCAATTTTAAAATGGTAATGAAAATAATATGACAAAATATATGGTATCAAAATCTCAACACCCTTGGAAAAATGAGGGAGGGAGCCTAAAAAAGGTGATCTGGACATGCTCCTTTAATGCGCTGTTTTGAGTATATCTTAATTTTGCCTTTGTTGGGGTCGGAACGTAAGGTAAGTAATTTTATAGTCTAACTTACAGTTGTGATAAGTTTCATTGCACTGAGTTGTAGTTCGCTGATATTCTCCACAAAGAACGGGGCTGTTCCTATGGACGATACCTGGAAACGCAAACGAAAAATTAGTATAATTAATTTTTTAATAATTTGGAACAATTTATTATTAAACAAGGCACTGGGAATCAGGACAAATTGAACTCGTCTTAATAACTTCTGTGAAATAGATCCCAGGTCTCAGTGGCTGGTTCATAATTTGTACCAACTGGCGAGACCCGTTACTTTATTTAAATACATGACCAGGGGCCGATTTCAAAAAGTACCAAGACGCGTCTAAGGAAGGATCACTCTTCTTATCTTGGGACGTTGGTATGGGAATTAGAACGCATTGAACTCGTCTTAACTTATGTGAAATCGATCCCAGGTCTCGGTGGTTAGTTGATAATTTGTACTAACTGGCGAGACCTGTTACTTTATTTAAATACATGACCAGGGGCCGATTTCAAAAGGTACCAAGACGCGTCTAAGGAAGGATCACTCTTCTTATCTTGGGACGTTGGTATGGGAATTAGGGCGCATTGAACTCTTCTTAACTTATGTGAAATCGATCCCCGAGTACCTTGCTATCAAAACTCAACATATCAACTTATCATTAAGTTTCAAATGCCGTTTTTTAAAATGTCTTTTTGGACAAGAAAATATGAAGAAAAAAACTGTTTTCTTCTCACCATCAATACTGTTGAATCGGTGAGAATCTGAATGTCTAAGAGTTCCGCCATATTGGAGACCAAGATACAGAGTTTGTTGTACATGCCAAGAATGGACTTCTCAGTAGTGCCGTGGGCACGGGCTCGCTTCATCTTCATGTTGGTGTAGACAGCATCTAAGAAGTAAAATGTAAAAAAATGACGATCAGATCAAGAAGAATATAATTTGTTTTTAATAAATATCATTTTTTTTATCCGAGGCCAAAAATAAAATAACTATGTTTAGCGTAAGTTGAAGTCTCCGAAAATGATTCGGTGACGCGGCTTTTATTTCTCATTTTTTAAAATCGAAACACGCAACAGACAGTGTGTGTCTAAGTAAAAAAAAACTTTGACGCGCAGGGTTGAAAGTGACGTGCGCGTTGACGATATTTTAAAATTTGTTTTGGCTGTTTTTGAAAAAAAAAAAGGTTTGACGCGCAGGGTTAAAAGTGACGCGTGCGCTTACGCTAAACACAGTCCGTTTTTTGGCCTAATCACTGAAGATGCAAGTTTATTATTGTCAAATGTGGGCCATTTCTGTTTTTTTTTTTACTGTTTAGCACAAACATTTGCCAAGCACAGAATTTCTTTGTTTTGTAAATTGGGTTACAAGCTAAAATTGTACGTGTTTTTAGAAACAGTAGCAGAAAATTAGCTAATACATATTACATACTAATATTTGCAATACAGGGCAAATAAATTCTGTGCTAAAAGCAAATTCTAAAATTTACTCTACGGCATGCAGGAAGGTCAATTCTGGAATTTACACCCAATAAATCATGACTAAACCTTGCTAAATGAAATTTTATTTGATATTCGATCTAATACTTGGTTAGAATATTCAAAAAGTAAGTAATAATAATAATAATAATGGTGGTGGATACTTATATAGCACACATTGCCGCCACTGCGGGGGTGCTCCTGGCGCTGTTGCCATTATTACTGCTGCCATCAGGAAATCACCAGAACCATTTCGCTTCAACTAGGTGGCAACCCGGCCAAGGCACGCAACCCTGTCAGCAGTTAGATTGTGGCATTTCCCCTAACAGCTCCCCATATATCGCTTGGGTAGACGAGGCAATTGAGATTAAGTGTCTTGCCCACGGACACAAACACGTTGGCACAAGTGGGGCTCGAACCCATAAACCTTCGATCACGAGCACGGCGATATTGAACTCAGCCCTACTCACTTTTATCAGTGCTGACTCTGTAGACGGGATCAAACTCTGGGTAGATGGAGTTCTGCAGCTGAAATTTGACCAAGTTCGCAATTCGGTCGATGACGTCTTCGATGAACACTTCTTTGGGCATGGCTTCTGAAGTCATGATGTAAAGCGCAGTTAGGGACGAGTCCACCGAGTGCGTGATTCTCTCCATGGCTAGTTCTCGCCACAGTCGGTCCCCGCGGGCACCCTCGTCCTGCAGAGGTAGAGTGACAAAGGTCGAGTGACAAAGGTCGAGTGACAAAGGTCGAGTGACAAAGGTCGAGTCACACAGGTCGAGTCACACAGGTCGAGTCACACAGGTCGAGTCACACAGGTCGAGTCACACAGGTCGAGTCACACAGGTCGAGTCACAAATTTTTCTCAAAATTGGGTAAAAATTTACTTTTTTAAAATGTCTCTGAAATTACTCCTAATGAATATTTAGCCCATTTGGAACCTATTTCGGCAGTTTTTAAAGCTAATTTCTCAGAAAATTTGAAATTTTGGCAAAACAAATTTCATAACAATTTAGGGGAAAGGATATTTTCACTTAACAGTCGGACTGTCGGACAACAAATAGACAGCTAGTTTCATATTTCTTTGATGGTCTCAACTTACGTGGTTTACGTTGGGTTTCACTTTGGTGCCGTCTCGGATATTCCTCTCCAAGATGTTAAGAAGCCTCACAAGTTTTTCATGAGGAATCTGAAAAAAAATACCCCAAGAATACCGTCAAGACTAGTTCGCTCTCTCAATCAAAGCTGGCAAGCCATATGTAGGCCTTGACATGCCCTGCTTAGTTGGCCCTGGTGCCCCTTCAAGATATACACTTTCTGAGGCCAACTTGGCCAGCATGCCCACTCCAGGCCTTGACATCTACCAAGGCCACTGTGGCCAATGGCCTCCATGCCCTGCTTAGTTGGCCCTGATGCCCCTTCAAGATATACACTTTGAGGCCAACTTGGCCAGCATGTCATATTAATGAGGCTTGTTTTATAACCAGTACACACATTTTGACCAACGTTGGCAGTGGTGCCCCTCTAGTTGGCCTCAGTGCCCTTTGAAATTTTGACAAAATCAAAGCCACGAATTGATATGCAACCTTTTTTTTGTCGATACGATTTTGAGGAGTGGAGATGGTTAGGGTTAGCGTACCCGGTTCATGACTCCCATGGATTTGAGTTTGGCCGACTCCGAGACAAGGTCGTTTAAGAGCGGCGTGTTGATGAGCAATTCTGGGTTACACTCATCTGTATCGTCTTCATCATCAGCTGTAAAACATCCACACAAACACAGAAACAATAAACAAGCATACCCAGTCCTTCATTTTTAAAAAAGTCAGGAGAGCCCTAAATTGCTCTCCTGAGATAATCGAGGAGAGCTAATAGCTCTCCTAATAAAAAAAAAGTTCCTTAAAATCTTTGAAAACACACTGTATCTGGACTTTTGGGGAAAAATCAAATGTTTAGCCTGTTTGGGGCCGAGTCAGTCTGGGTACGAGTTCGTACACAAGGCAATTGGGGCCGAGTCAGTCTATATTGCACACAAGCTGTGTTGGACACAATGCAGACCCAAGCTGTGGCTGTGTGTTGCACGTGGCGAAATGGAAAAATGCAATGCGCAATCGTCGTTTGCATGCCGCAAGTATATTAAAAAGAGCAGAACACTGGATTGTACCGCCCAAAAACATCACTGATGCCCACCTTGGGCGACTAAGGTGCAAATTTTGTGGTCGCCAATGGCGATAAGAATTTAATCACTGGTCGCATGTGAGCATTTTTAGGCGCCAATGCGACCATTTTAGTCGCACCGTACAGCGTTGGCGTTCGGACACTTGGTCATTGATGGTCCCGTTATTTTTTGAGGAGCGCTATTTTTTACGCTCCCCGAAAATTACGAGGAGCGCAGTAGGAGCGCCTGCGCGATCGCGCTCCTTAAAAATGAAGGTCTGCATACCCACACATTCGCATCGAAACTGTGTCAAAAAAAGCATGTCCTACTTTTGATCCTAAGTAACTTTGAACCCGTTTTCACTAGAGAAATTGCTTCATTCGACGGAGATTAGTTAATCATAGTTAGTTAATGAAGTGTGCGTTCACATCTCACTTAACGAAGATCGAACGAAGATCGAATGAAGAGCAGTACCGTTCACATTAGACAACCGCTTACAAAGATCAAATAAAGTTGTGCGTCGCCCCCATCTCGTTACGTGTCAAATCGCTTTGTCGAACGAAGGGAGCGTTCGCACTACAAATTTGCTTGGTTGAATGAAGCGATCTCTTGGTTGAATGAAGCGATCTCTTCGTCGAATGAAAAGGCGTGCGTTCACATCAGGAAATCTCTTCGTCGAATCATCATCGAATCTTCGTTGAACGACGCGACTTCGCGAGTGAGAACGGGGTCTTTGGCATTTGGCAACAGATTTAAATCAATTTCAGATCATGTAAACAAGACCTGACAAATCTTATTGAGCGCCTCGCATCAATTTTGACCAAGAGAGTATTCAGCAGGATAAATGTGCGCTGTCAAAGAATCCACCATCGTTATTATAATTATTTATGTTGTAATAGTACGAACCTTGCTCAACACTGATGTCGATTTCCTCTGAGTTTTCAAACACGGCTTCTATGGCAGCATGGAATCTCTTGAACGTCGCAGACTCTGTCAATTCTGCAGTCAAGAATTTAATCCCAAGTCACACCCAATAACAGACAAACCAGCTTGCAATACCCACTTGACGCCAGAGGACGTGTAAACACGTTCTGGCAATCTGGCAATCACATATGGGTCATTCCATGAACATGGGACAGTGTCCCCCTTACGACGTGACACTAGTGCGATCTTCTAAGTGCAAGTGTGACATTTCAAACCTTTGGCACAAAATGTGACAAATTTCGCTCATAATGTAATTTGAATCGATAAAGTCCAGGTTCTACAGCTGGGTAAAATCAACAACTACCTTTTCCAGAAAGAAACTGGTCAAAAAGTCTTGAAATGTAATCACAAGAGTTGAAAAATGCCTTGGAGTCCCCCCTTACGCAGTGAAAACATTTTCTTGAATATTTTCAAGACTATGATACCAAAACATGTTTAACCGTTTGTAAATTACTTTAAATATTCTACATTATTTATTGCACAGAAATTTCATTAAACAATTTTGTTAACTTGAAAAAACCATTTTGACAAAATGTCACACTTTGGCTCCTGTTTTTATGGAAAGACCCATATTGAGCTCGTGCCAATGACGTCATTTTGGGAGTCAAATAATGCCGCGTCGTTGTGGAAGCAATGTGCGTGCGCGTTGTGTGTGTCCCATTGGTGTATTAAACTGCGTTACGCCCACCAGAGACACACACAACGCGCACGCACATTGCTTCCACAATGACTCAGCATTATTTGACTCCCAAAATGGCATATTCGCACGTGTTCGAAAGGGGTCAATAGGCAACATTTTGGATTTGACAAGGTCTGAAAAAGTCCTTAAAGCCATTGACATCAGAACAGAGATTACTCACCGTCGTCATCTAAGTAGATACGCTTCTTTTTCGGAGTTGCTTTGTCCCTCTTTAACTTCTTCTTTGGTGCTGTTTATAACGGGAGGAGAAAACACATTAGTACCCAAGTAGTACCCAAGTAGTACCCAAGTAGTACCCAAGTAGTACCCAAGTAGTACCCAACTTTTTCTTTTGTTTCTGTCCCAATTTACTGATAAACTCCTGACCTTTCGAATATTCAAATACGAAAATCATTTTTCGAATATTTGGTCTTTGATCGAATATTCGAATAATTTTGTCGATCACTATCTTGTCGAGCACCCAAGTAGATCTTTGTCATTTGATTCCTAATATGTGGAATTATCAGATGTTAAATACTCTTTATACAGAAATAGAGCGGTTTGGCTTCGGAATTGCTAGATAATGTCTTGATTTGGCAAGCTATCACTGGGAAACGAATCTAGATGAGGGAATCGTTTCAACTGGGATTTGATTCCTAAAAAATCTGAAATTGCAATTTTGAATCCCAATGTTGAAACAATTCTACCCGACTCCGGCGTGGAATCGCCCAAGCCTAGCCAATTGATAATGGTATTTCTATATCCATCTCAATAAATAAAAAAATTAAATAAATAAAAAAATAAAAATTCCATACCTTCTTTACCATCTTCCCTATCAATAAAGATCTGTGTAGGAGGGCCTTGGGCCAGGGGCGACGGGAGTGCCTCCTGCCTGGAAGCTGGAGGTGGCGCTGGTTGCCAATTCTCATCAATATCTGCACTGTTGCTCCGATGTCTCTTCTTGCCACGGCCCTGGGGTTTAGACAGTAGCGCGGCTTGGTCGTCCGAGATGGGGATTTTGGTGAGGAGCACCCGCGGTTGACTGATTGCACTTTTGGTCATTGAAGCTGTCAACAAAACGAAGGCAGGAATGTCAATTTATTATTTATACTGAGCATCTAAGAAGCACTAAGATGCGTCTTAAGCATCCTTAAGTCCGGTTATAGGACTTGGTGTAAGATGCATCTTAGCGGGAGTTTCACAAATACCACTAAGACGCATACGGCACTTAGTACCCATCTCACTAAGTTGCATACAGGTCTTAGCCTACGTCTCGTCGAGACGAGACTTAGGAACTGTTCTTAGTGTAAATTGTCATGTGTTAACATATCGGGTAGTAGTCAAAACTTCCAGCCGGACATCCGTACCCTATTTAAATCCGAGTAACCCCCCTCGCCTTGGCTACGAGGCTCAGCTCAGACAAAATCAAAATGTAAAATTATAAATACATGGAACTTACAAACTAAAAGTCTAAAGCCAAGCTACAGTAGCTGCATGCCTCCTAATGCATGCCTCCGATGATTTCTCGCATTTGCAACATTTTTGTTTCGGGACATGTTTGTCAGTATGTTCGATATGTATTGAAGATAAAGTGGTGGGAGGTTAATTCTTGAACTCTTTTTGGTTTTCGTGAAAATGAGCAAAAAAGTTGCAGAGTTCACGTCCGCCCCATAGGTTTATGCACAAATAGCCGGGTAATTTGTCATCCAATACATATGATGCATTGCGAACGTCGATAAGGTTTATTCTGATGACTTTCGATCTTTTGCTGGCAGACAAAAATTGACGCGGCAAAGATTTTTATGTTTCAGGCAGGTCAAAGGTCACAAAATTCAGCTTCGTAGACTCAATCGCGACGTTTTTTGTTAAAGACGCGTCGTAGTAAAGATGCGACTTAGTAAAGATGCGACTTAGTAAAGAACGGTTTAGTGGAACTGAAGCAAGAACACGACGTCAGTAAGACGCATCGCAGCGATCCTAAGTCCCGTTCCAATAAGTACTGTTTAGTGAAACAGGGTCCAGGTGTCATAAGCTACATGATTTAGCCAAATAAAGACAGCTTGTTTTTTCCGAGTTGATATAATTTATAGATTTTATGAAGTTTCATAGACCAAGCTGTATTATTTTGCCTGCCATTAAACAACAGGGGGCATGCTAGATGTAAACATGTGACGTCACGGAGCACCTCTTCTAGAAAACTGACTTACCCCCATCTTCAAATTCGTCATCATCCCCCATTTCATCTTTATCTGTCGTCGTGGTTCTGTCATCTGGGATGTGACTTTCATCACAAGGGTCCTCTCCTTGAGGGTGGGGAAGTTCATCGAGTTGAGACGCCTCAACAGACGGTAAGGGTGCTTCCTTGTGGGGCTTGGTTGCCTCTTGGTGGGATTCGGGTGTGTCTTTAAGAGGTTGGGAGGTTTCCTTAGGAGGTTGGGAGGTTTCCTTAGGAGGTTGGGAGGTTTCCTTTGGAGGTTGGGAGGTTTCCTTTGGAGGTTGGGAGGTTTCCTTAGGAGGTTGTGAGGTTTCCTTGAGTGCCTCATGAGGTTTGAGTGCCTCATGAGGTTTTGGTGTCTCATGAGGTTTGGATGCCTCACGAGGTTTGAGTGCCTTGTGAGGTTTGGTTCCCTCATGAGGTTTGGTTGTCTCTTTAAGTGGTTGTGATGTCTCTTTAAGAGGTTGGACTGATTTCTTAGGAGGTTGGGGTATCTCTCCAGGTGGTTGAGGCGTCTCCTTAACAGGTTTAGCCAACTCCTTATGAGGTCGGGATGTGTCCTTAAGAGATGCCTCATTAGATGGTTGGGATGCCTTGTTCTGAAGTGGAGGCACCTCAAGAGGTCGAGAAGCCTCATTGTTCAAGTCTGAATTCCGACTCTCAGCTTGTTGTATGGTCTTCCTTGGAGGTTTTGAAACCACCTCCTGAGGCTTCCTATTTTGACCGGTCCTTTCATCAACTCTCCTAACGTCCGCGGAATTATCTCTCGAGTCACTTCTGACCTCCTGTTTAACAACTTGCTCCGGTTCTTTGAGAATCATCTCTGCTTGCGCCGTTAACAACGTCTCCGGGTGCCGCACCGGTGCAGTTTCCGGCTTTGGCCCTGCCGCTTTTTCGTCGTCCTTCTCCTTGGACTCGGAGGATTTCAACGGAAACCTGGTCAATCTGAGTTTTATCCTCGTGGACCCGCTTGTGTCGGGCGAACTGATGATGTTGTATTGCGGCATGTCTTTTTCTCGGTCCCTTTCTTCTTTGTGGGATTTGCCGCGCTTTCGTCTCCGGCTGGAATCTTTGATGGATGAGTCGGACTCGGACAGATCGCGGGAAGAACTTTCATGACTGGTGTGGGCTGGAGATTGGTATGCACCCAAGGAGGTTCCCACATCAGAGTCCTGATACAGCAATAAGGGCCAACATTTTTATAATTATGTGGCCGTCTACAAAGCGTGGGAAGGGGATAGGGTAGTCAGGGCCGCATAGGACTTTACGTGCACTGTAAAATGTTGCCTTCTTATGGTAGTGAACAAAATGTTGATAAGTAGTATTTCGGGGGAGGGAAGGGGTCTTGAAAAATACTACTCTGTAAAACTGTGAAAATGTTGACAAATTCGGACGGCCCCTTAAACACAGCATTATCAAGTAGTTGACATTTTCTTGAAATTTCGCACTCTCAATCTGTATATTTTCAAGGATATCATCAAAAACCACCGATGTTTTGAAAACTAATTTATCCGGTTACATAAAGCAGTATAGTGAGTACTCCTACCTATTTTGCTTCCACATTCAAATTACCATGGATGGTATTATTTATATGATGGTATGGTTAGAACGAAATATATCTTATGGACAAATCTGAACAAGCTTCTTTAAGTACGAACATACCCTTCCTGATGCTGTTCTCTGGGTGGCGTCTTGTGTTAGTGGGCGCTTGCGCGGCCGCCCTCGGCCCCTCGGCACTGGTTGTTGAACGTAGTCCCCTGAAGATCCTGCGCCTGTCAAGGTCAAACAAATTCTTGTGAAGTGGGTTAGAATCCCACCCGTGCACACTATGAGCTTTTAGCACTTTCTTGAGAAAAGCACTTTGTGTATAGTGAGTATATGGCGTCATGTGTGCGCAAATTGCATCCATTTGACGTAATATGGACCAAATTAATACCTTTATTTCGCTGTCACTCACTGTCGGATCTATATTAAAACTCGTAATTCAAGACCCACAAGCTTGGTGATCAAATGGTTAAGACGTCTGTCCATTGTGCAGGAGGTTGTGGGTTCGAGTCCAACCTGAGAACACCAAGTTTTCAGCGTGTTCTTGGAAAGAGTATTTAGTGTATAGTGCATATACCGTGCCATTTACGGACAAATCACATCTACCTAGTGTATCATTTGCAATGACCCCAAAAAGTAATCGACGAGTTTACAGGGGAAAAATTCTGAAAGTAAAGATTGAATTAATAGCAACTACCCAATGACAGGTTTTCGCTCAAAATTATATAATTTTACCAGAAAATAATCCGTAAAGATGAAATTATTTAGATCGTTTGCAAACGATTTACTTATTTTTGGTTCGCATCTACGCAGTCCAAAATGCATTGGCGCTGTGTACTGCGTGTGCGTGTTCCAACGCGATGCATTTTTATGGATCGCGCGCACACGCAGTATATGATGTGCGCCACAGAGTGCATGACGCAAGCCACATAGTACCCGATCAACTGAAAACGAATATTTGAAACACCCAGCCAAGACCAGAAAAACGCGGTACATTTGACAAAGCTGAAATTTCTTCGGATGAGTTTGTTGATGTCTTTCTTTTGATTTATAATGGTTTTATTCGCAGAATCGCTCAAAAACAGATCATCTACAGGGCCTTTAAAAAGGTTTTTTTCTGGCACATATTGGGTGTAACAGGGGACACCAAAATGTCAACACTTTTGACCCTAACTTATGGAAAGACAAAAAACTGCCTTTCATACAAGTTGGTAGAACTGTTTTTCCTACCATTTGGCGGCTGTGCAAGTTGAGATCGTGACTTTCCTTGTACGGGTGACGGCGTTGGCATGGGCTGACTAGGGCTGGTCGCGGTAGCAGGCGATAACTGGTGTCCTGTGTACCCATTGACTGAGGTCGGAATAGGTGATCCTTTACGAAAATAAATCATAGCGTTACTGTCAAATCTAAAAGAACTTTTAAAGAAGCATAAAAGGTCAAATAAGGCCCGCTTCAAACGTCGCGCTTATGCCATGTCGAATTAAATTTAACTTGATTTTTTTAATTCGACACGGCACAAGCACGACGTTTGAAGCCATTTGGCTCGGCAAAATGAGTTCGACATGGCAGAAGATTTTAGCTCGACAGGGTCTGCCGTGCTAACTCAATTTAGTGCGGCACAAGCACGGCTTGGCTTCAAACGTCGTGCTTCTGCCATGTCGAATTTAATTCCAGTTCGAAGTTGATCCGCAATAGGAATGCGCATGCTCGCAGCGCGTATGTGAGTAAAGAAATAACCAACAAACAAGTGCATCAAAATAATAAAATGGCGACGTACAATGGACAGAATGGAAAATGCACGTGTACAACGTCCATGACGTGCACAATACTCATCCGCCATGTTGGATGTATTTAAGCTCGACTGGGAGTTTGCAATTAAGTTCGACGTTTGAAGCCACTGCTGTGCTAACGTTGTACCAACGTCGTGCCAAGTTGAATTAATTTCGACACGGCATAAGCGCGACGTTTAAAGCGGGCCTAAGACACTGCAAATTTGCTTTGTCGAATAAAACTATAAATAGACTGAATGAGAGATGACGTCAACAATGTAAACAAAACCACGCTGCGCAGGTGTTCATGGGATCGTTTGGAATGCTCTAATGAAATGGCCTATGCGGTGTAGTGTTGGTCCGTGAATTTGACGTGGTAGGCACTTCGCTAACGTAAATATTTGTTGCCAAAGAACACCAGAGGATCTTCGGGGGTGGGCCTTGTACTGGGCGACTTTCATAAAAAAAAATTACCTTGCGCAGTAAGTCCTACATGTTGGTAGCGCGTAGGGCTCCCGTGTGGCACTTTGACAGAGCTCCCCTGTGGGTATGCGGCAGGGCTGTTAGGGGTGAACATAGGGGACGAGTTGCCTTGCATTCCAGTCATGTGGGTGCGGCTGTACGGACTGTGTTGAATGGTGCCCTCTGGAGACTGTTGGTAGTAAGGCGAGGGAGCCATGGGTTGTCGGGGCGACACACCTGAAAGAAAGAAACGTGTCAAATTTAAAGTTCTGTAAACCAATTATTGAAGAATTGTTTTTGTTTATAGAATACTAAAGTGTGACATCAGTTACCATGGCAACTGGTTACCATGGTTACCATGGCAACTTTTTCACCAAGTTTTCGGACAAAATGGCAGTGCTCATATTGTAAGGTATCGCTGTAATGGCCTCTCTTTGTGAAATTAACACTCACTTTTACTACTTATCAACATTTTTGTCACTACCATGAAATGTCAACATTTTACAGTGCATGTAAAGTCCTACGCGCCCCCAACGACCTCCCCTCCCCATTCCTACTCTTTGTACAAATCGTGAAAATATTGACATCTTTGGGCGGCCCTTACCTCCCATCTGTTCCATTCGTTTGTGCTTGAAGACATTGGGGTTGCGGGCAAGAATTGCCTGCAGCAAGACGGGGACGTCACCTTCAATTTCATTGCTGCTCGATTTATCTTTCAGCTCGCTAAAAGGAGTGTAAACATAAATGAAAAGATGTAGGCATCCTTCATGGTCAATAAACACACAGTTAAAATGTCCGAATGAAGACCACAGAAATGTCATGCACAATATTCCAGTATGAATAGAGGATTATTCTAGGGGTAATGACCCAGGGAACGTCGGGGTGAATTAATTTGATACAAATGTGGACAAATGTCCATGAGTTTGGGAAATCTGGATGCAATGAAAAACAACTTGGCACCACTTCGATTCGAACCTTGGACCTTCTGCTTAACGTGCAGACACCCTACTAATTGAGCTATGAAGCCAACTGGTCTCGAAACATGGTATTTATTGCAGTTGTTCCTCACTGATTGGGATTGGCTATCACATAGAAAACAGGAAGATATTTCTTCATCGTTTTCATATTATCATTATATTTATATAGCGCACATTCCATATGGATATGTTCACGTGCACTGCACATTATAATAGGTTTTATGACGCCAAGTGTCTTCCACTGAAACACCAAGATACATAGGTAAGTGGTGCCATTGGCAGCCGACGGCCAGAGACAACAGGGAATCCCCTTACTCTTTACAAATGAGTGGTCTGGTATCTTTTAAGTGCGTTACTTAACACACTGGACCAACGGCTTTACATCCCTTCTGAAGGATGAAGCGAGTGTGTTTCAGTGCCTTGCTCAAGGGCACAGGTACCACGGCCAGGTGTCATACCCGCTACTCCAAGTTTTCACCAGAGTGTTGAGAGCCAGTGACCAGACCACTCGACCATGGTACCCCACTTGATAATACATGTACAAGGTTCTTGATAATACAAGGTTTTTCTTATAACAAGGCAATCTGCAAAGTCCCAAGGACCTCTTATTGATTGCTTTCCAGTGACGTCACCCCTTCCATCCACCATTTTGGTTGTCATTTTTCATGACCCATGTGGCTCAAGTGATAACCGGCCAAAAAGGCAATAAAAGTGCATTGGTTGCACTTACCTCCATTACTTAACCTTGCTTTATGTCGTTGCGCCATGGCTGTTGTATCGATAAAGATAAAAATGTATTTCTTCAGGCTAAAAATTGTGATCAAGCAAAAGCTACAGTGTATGCTCAATAATTTGAACGTATCGTAACGCGCGCGTGCGGCATCTTCGAATGAAAGTACGCTGGTGAGTATATTTTACGCGTCCCCATGTGCGTCTAGTCACGCGTGTGACCGTTGAACATTCCTGGATGTTCTACGTCACGGAAAGCAATCAATTACCGATTTTTAGGTGTAACCTACATGTTATCAGTGTTGGTCTGGCTGAGTGCGTGCATGAGCTGTGGTACCAGGTTTTCATCTTGTACACTAAGGAGACGCTTGGCCTCGTCAGCCACTCGGGGGCTGTACAGCAGCCCCTTGTTGTTGACTGTGCATGGCAGTGGCGAGGGAAGCGGTAGCTCCGTTAGCACTGGGAAAGAAAAATAAGGAAATCATTTCATTCACTGGTTGCCACTTATTTTCCTTATTATGACTTAAAGAAGTGTTTCCAGATCACATTTTTGACCCCCCATTTTTGCCATGGACGATGAGATTTTGATAACATATTGTCATATTTTTCTCATTACCATTTTGAAATTTTGCACTCTCAATTCGTATATTTTTAAGGATTTCATCAAAAAACCACCGATGTTTTGTCAACTAATTTATCCGGTCCCATAAAGCAGTGCAGTGATTATACCAACCTTTTTGCTTCCACATCCAAATTGGAGATTGCAAATATCCCATTTTCTTTCCATGGATAGTATTTTGGGGGAGGTATTTTATATAATTGTTAGGTTAGAACAAAATGCATTTTCTGGGAAATCTAAACAAGCTTCTTAAAGTTGCGACCATTGCCACAGTTGGGGTTTAACAGCAATTCTGTCGGTCAGACATCCTGGCACTTTTGTGACCCGGTGTCATATGCCTTTGTATATGGACATAGTGACGTATGACAAACAAATTCGTTCATGCTTAGATACGTGTTATGTACAGGTGGCATGGACAACAGGCTTTGTTCCTTCACTTGTCAGTGGTCACACGCATATATTTTCACTCCAGTCCTACCGGAAGTGACGTGGCACTGCCACTGACCGACAGAATGCCGACACAGACATTACTTACAATCAGTGAGACTTGATATTCCAGACAGTGTTGTAATTGGAACACTGGGCACCTCTCCGTTCATACTGGCTGCGGTTAAAGACGACCTCCTTTGTTATAAAAAGTACAAAACAGAATAGTACAAAGTCTGACGTATTTGTCGACACTTGCTCTACTCTAAGCAACGGAATACCATGCACGGGAATCTGGAATTAACGCCAACAATAATGTGCGAGGAGATGATAATCGCAAAGGTTGGTTTTCTGTAGAAAAATCAAATTTTCACCTTCAAAAATTGCATTCATGCGCACGCGCAGCTCCCTCCGTTGTCGCGCTTACGCACGTACCGCTCATGTCGTAATTTTGTGCATTACTTTATGCAGTAGGCCTAATTTTAATCATTTATTTAGCCTGTCTCAGAAATGCAACATCTGCGACAGAATTGCAAGTGGAAAGTATACTTAAAATTTGATGTCCTGTTGATTCCAGGAGGTAATTTCATTCAAATCTTTGTTCAATGCATACGGAAAAAATACCATTTAAAAAACACAATTCGGAAAGGTTACCATGCACAGACAGCCTCTGAGACCCCATGCGCTAAACCTATGGGACAACTCTAAAAAATTCAAGTTTTTACTTAGTAGTAGGCCTAGACCCTAAATTCATGACACTTTTCCCTCCTTATTTTGCGTTTTTATCATCAAACTAACATTTTTGCTAACATTTATGTGATAATGTCATAACAACGGGATTAGGAATCCACCTAAATTATGAAATAATGCCCTCTATCGCTCGATTCTTAATTCCGGTACCCAATTTATAAATATGTCATGGATGCTTGTGTTCTGTGTTATGTTGCTTGACCTTAGACTAGCTCCGGTCAGCTGGCGGGTACGGGTACACACGCAAGTTTTCAGTTCCGTTGGGAAATTTTATACTTTTACTCACAATGTCAATGCACTCAAGTCTTGTTATTTTTTTTATAAAGTTTGACTCGTGTTTTACAAATGATACAGTGAAAGGGTAACTGTGTGTCATTTGGACAAATAAAATTAAAAATTTGTTTGTTTTTTTGTGCTTAATATAGCCTACTCTGTATTCTTGTGAATAAAACAGTAGAACAGCCGTGTTATTAACAAAATAATTCATAAGCATAGGCTTTCGTAGCAACAACTATTTCATCAGATGCAATGAAGACGGGACGAACTGTGGTGTAACTTTGAGTAGACTGGCAACAAGTCTAGTAAATCATGGCTGTCAGACAAAAATATGAGTAAATCCTGGTCGGGTTTACTGGACCTTCAAATACCTAGAATGTTGTCGGGATTCTATTAATTTAGGGATTCAAGCGTAAAAACAACTAATGTGGAAGATAAACTGAAAATAATGTCTTGAAAGCATGTAGGACAATCACGCCTGTGAACACGTCAACAAATTTACAAATAGGCCTACCACAACTAAATTGAGATTCCTAGTTACGGTGTAACAAATTTGTAAATTTGGAGATTCCTAAAAAGACCTAATCGCGTTGCAACATCCCTGCATGGTAATGACCGCTCCCCCCTCCCCCCCCCCCCCCCCCAAAAAAAGTTTAGTAGCCTACAACTAAGTCCACGGACATGACGGACTTGTCACATTAACGATCAATTTGTTTTTAAAACAGAGTCAGACAGTTTGTTCGGTAAATTATTTGGAGTCAACATGGTGTCTGTACATATGTCATGGTACAGACGAGTTGTCCACACGCACGACCGGCCACAATGCCGTACTACTACGACTATGCAGCACGGACCTAGCCTGGCCTGTCACTCTCAGTGTCCCGCCTGTCGTCCACTGCCTGCCGACTGCCGGACCGTACCGTGTACCGTACTGTTGACTGTCGCTGGCGCTGCTGCTGTACCGGCCGGGTACCGTCAGCCCGTCGACTTTCATGACTTTTCCACTGCCCAAATTAACACAAAATTACTACACAGAGAATAAAATCTTACCCTTCTCCCGAAAAACCACAAGAGCCACTTTTACTGGGAGTATAAAAATGCTGATATTAACGTTAGGGAGCCATCAAATTGACGACGATATTACGAGAAATAGCCCAAGCGCGCTAAATGGTGACTACATTGTCGCGCCAAAACAAGAGATGTACTTTTCACAACTCAAATAACATGTAATTCGGCTCTCGGAAAAATTCTACGCCGGTCCATTTTAACAAGTGTGGCTTGCTCTGAAAGAATAAAAATTCAAAATTTTCAGTGTTTAGGACATACTCATCCTTATCTAGTAAATTGTATGCTTCTGTTTGGCCAAAATAGACTGAAAAGAGAGATAGATGTCACAAAGGAAACTCTTTGTTGACGCGTATGAATACAATATGGCGTCCTCCATTAATTTTCACTGGATGTTTCGGCTGTAGGCTACTATAGTATGCATAGCATAGGCCTAGGACTTGAATGAGAATGACACCATTTATTGGAAAAAGATAACCCCCACACGCGCCTACCTCTTTCTGGACATGTATTGAAAGTGTAGCCAATATCTTGCCCTTTTACTTTGGAAAAGTACAGTTGTAATCAAACTTCTTTCGTTTTTTTCCCTTGGGAGTCAGAGGGGCGGGGCCATTGGTTGATTCCGTGGGGGTGTCCCATTTCACACACGAACGGAGAAGTAAAAACCTTATTGATCACAAGTAAACTATTCTTAGACAATAGTATAAAAGAATTGCTCTTTAAAGATACAAAACTCTTGGATAGCGAAGTTAATATGCTTTTAAATCTTTCAATTTTAAAATAAAGCCCCCACGGTTCTCTGACTTTGACCCCGCCCACATTAAGGCACGTAAACTTGTGCAAGTCAATCGTGAAGATGATCCGCTCAATCACTCGTGGTCAGGAACTCAGGATCTAAGACGCGCGGGACTTGGTAAAGTTTACCGACTGTGGTGCAACATCAACAGAAAAACGTGGTGTGCAGACAGTTGTCTCTTGAGTTTTTGAATGTCACTTTCATTGCATGGTCAATTTTGTTCACTTTGTAAAACTGTTTTGATCAGAATAGTTGGAGAATGTTCAGGAAACCATTCCACACAAAATCAAACATTGTCATCCGAGGATCGGATAGGTATATTCCATGTTTCTCATTACTTTGGTCGAAGTTCATTTGGAGCTCCAAATGTAGCTCCAAATGTCAGATTGTACGGAATTGCATACAGATTTGATATGCTGGACAACTCGACCGTTGGTGGGTCGGGCCTCAGTGGGGGCGGGAATTAGAAGGGGTGCGGGGAGGGGTTGGGGGCATAACCTTTACATGGCATTTGTTCACTTTACCACATTTTTAAAAGAAAATTTCGGGAACAATTTAGACATGACTCTAACGTCTGATGTCCTTTTTTTACGTACATAGGCTAGGCCTACTTCCTTTCACATGCACATTTAGTATCCAGATGACCAGACTAAATTTTTGTTGCTCTGTAATGTGACCTGGTGCATGCAGCAGGTGTAAAGAACAGAATCAATAGACGATGTGCCCTTTGTTTATATCTAAAGCGCCCTCTGTTGAAAATTGGTCGTCGTTTAATATGCGCGCGCATCCTGTTTTGCATGAATTTGGTTTGGTAATGATGCCAAAGGTCACAAAATTAAAAGACGATTTGGCATACGACCTCATTTCTTAACCAGATTTATTTAAACATGATGCGTGCGCATAACGCCGGGCATGTTTTTGGTTTGTTGTGATGTCAGAGGGCACATCGTCTATACCATGTTTAAGGTAGGAGAGAATGGCATAAAGCAACCTGAGTGTTGGATGCAGCAATTAAGCAATTGGTGTGCACCACGTAGCAACAACAGCATAGTGTGTAGACTTTCTAAACTACACCTCCATTTGATTATGAAGAATTCACGGTGCTAGCCGTAGTGCAAATTTTACACGCAAATGGCTAATTCAATTAATCTTTTTTATTACCGAACTTGTAGGCGTAAACTACGTGCCACAATTGCTGAGCAGTTTCCACACCTAGACTCGGACCTAGTGTCGGAACTCGCTCCAAACAAAGATGACATGACTGTGATGAAGGTTATTACTCACAGCGACTACATTGTGCTCGTCTACTGTTTATTGGGCAATCCCATATTTTTCCAGATTGAAAAGACGTTATATCCGACAGGTACATGAATTATATTTAAGAGCTCATTTTAGCCTAAAATTTAGGTATAAATACAATACATCTTCGCCACTAATTCTTCCTAATATGACATGAGAAAGTCCCATAAAGTGTAAATTTAGTGAGGAAACATGAATTTAACAGTGAGAAAATTTTTAAGTTTTCCTTTGAAAACACTTTTCATGTCATGCTCCATAGACTTAGTACATGGAGTCTGAACTGGCGAGGGTGTATGGTACTTTTTTCTGAATTGAGTAGTTGATCTTGGCTTCAGACCTTGCATAACTAAACATATGAGACGGGCTTTTAAAAGTGTTTCCTCACAAAATAGTAAAATTGTCAGTCTAAAATTTGTAGAAGGTTCGCGATATGATTAATTTTTTCTCGTATTTTTGTGCTAACGTTTGTTTTAAAAAATTGCGGTTCATAAGTGGAATCGCCTAAGACTACTGATATTGAAATTTTACCATTAACTTGCAAATTTGGGAAATAATTCCATTTACTGGTTGCCACTTATTCTCCTTAATATGACTCAATAATCACCAAAAAGCGTTAATACTTTAAAGGGAAGTGAATTTAGGATTGAAAAATATTTAACAATTTCCTTGAAAATGCTTAAAAACCATTTCTGCCATGCCCCATAGATTTTACTCACGGCGTCTCAGTGGCGACCAGTGAACGGAATTCATGCCCAAATTTGATCTATTGCTTAAACTTTAATTATATTCCGTTTGCTTGCAGTGTACACACTTTGGAAGCACTCCGACCTTCTGCCGTGTCTTGTAACGTGGCCGCCGGTCCTGGAGAAAATAGCTAACGGAGCAGGCAAAGTTGTTTCTTAATTCATTGATGTTCATCGAGTTTTGTTTATTTCATTGTTCTGTTGCTCGTTTGTTTCTTTATTTGTTTGTCCATCCCTCTGTTCATTTGTAATACCGGTATTAAAAAAACAGAATAAATATTATTATTTCTTTCTGGTATTCATACCAAGGATTCCTCAATAGTGCTCATTGCACTGTCACTCGCAAGCGTGAGGAAACCCATGAAGAATTCGAATTAGAAATGACCAGAGACACCGGGGAATATCCCCTTGCTCTTCACGAAAGAATGCTCTGGGATCTTTAAAGTGCATTACCATTACCTAACACACTGGACCAACGGCTTTTTATCCTTTCGGAAGGGATAGCACTTGTAAAAATAAGTAATTTAGTTATTATCAATATTTACACCACAGTTATCTAAATAAAAACATTTCACCATTGCTAACACATTTTAAACAGATATTACTTTTATGTTTTTTTTTTTAGCTGTTTAGTTTCGGATATTCAGCTTGCAGAATGTGAAACTAAACATTAAAAAATTTGGTTTTAAGTCCAACACTGCTTTTGAGTAATAAGCAGAGTTTTATGTTAATCATAGTTAACGTAAAATATTCCCGTAAAAGATTCTCAGTTTATATTTAAGTTTAACTAATAGAAGATTTTACTGTATGTGTAACTTCACAATTCGCAGATTTGATGTTACCGGGGGTCATCGTATCGCAAGATGTGTGCTTCCCCGATGTTCGGAAAGGCCAGACTTGTGCGGTGCGCTTGGCACATAGCCAAGCCCCTGTCGCTGTCGGCCGTGCTGTCATGTCTACCAACGACATGCTTAGCAGCGGGATGAAAGGAAAAGGCGTGCAAGTACTTCACTGTTATACAGACATGTTATGGTGAGCTTTAGAAATAAAAACACTTTTGGGCTACTTTCTTGGAGTTTGAGATGAATTATTTTTTTTTTACTTTAGTAAACATTGAGATACATAGGTGGGTGGTGCCATTGGCAGCTAATGGCAAGAGATATCAGGGAATCCCCTTACTCAGGGAATCCCCTTACGCGTTACACAACACACTAGACCAACAGTTTTACATCCCTTCAGAAGGATGGAGCCATTGCAGTCGAGTGCCTTGCTCAAGGGCACAGGTACCATGGCTGTTTTCGACTGAATGTTGCGAGTCAATGACCCAAACCACTCCGCCACAGTACCCAAGCCACACTGTTGTAAATGTTCTAGTTTTATCATACAAAAATCTTGATTTTTATTGGCCATTTCTCAGGGCACATGGAGACAAATCATCCCTGCCGGAAGATGTTAATACGGAGGCCATGCCAGTTGCCGATCAGTCTAGCGCCCCGTCTGAAACGAGCACCTTGCCCGACAACAGTGAAAATACCTGTGCCGAAGAAGCTCTTTGCGTAGACGGACTTAATCTTGAAGATGGACTGGCATCCAATGCCACTGGAGGCGTGGAACTAGATGAAGAAATTGAAAGTTTGTCTCGGACAGGTAAGAAGCCAGTCCAGAATGGACCCTTTGCATGGTCGGCCATGAAGGGGCAGCCACATTGTCACCGTGCATCACGCACGAGTAGGCACTGTGTGGATTTATTGTCACATTTAAATATGAAAACCTGCCCCCTGTCATGGCCGCCAGTGCAAAGAGTCTATTGGCTTGGGCAAATCCTCTCTGAAGCCAATGAGAATTGGGATTCTGTCTTTTGGAGAAAAAAGATAGTTTTTGTAATTTTAGTTCCAACTTTTGTTTTGAAAATAGAATAATATTCAAATTTTAATCATGAAATCAGAATTGATTCTTAAAATGGCTTGGGCTCAGTTGGGAATAACTTATTTATTTAATTAAACGTCTGAAATTAGAATCCCTGTCGACCCTTTTTTGGGGGAGGGGTGATAGGTTCAGTTGGATACAGAATTTTTAATAAAGAACTGACTAATTGCGAATTGCTTATTTCAATTTCTATGCAGATAAAATGGACAAGTTGTTATATGAATGTACACTGCATTGTCTGAAGTCAATGGTCAAGCCGTCCAACCTCCCTATACTGACCAGTAACTTCTATAGGTCCTACGTTGTGCCATGCTGGTAGGTATCCCTGTTGCTGTTGTGTTGTTGCAGGGCTGTAGTCGAGGTCCGGGTCCTTAGCAGGCTGAGTCCTAGTCTAAGTCTTTGTTTTAATCTGGGCTGCTTTCGAGCACGGCACCAGGGATCCCTGGTGTTCCCTGGTGCTCGCCCGAAAGCGCGTTGGTGCACCAGATGGTGACACCAATTGTTCCCGACCTCCGAGTCGTCGGGACAACTGGGAGACATGCGCAGTTGCGCTTACTCATGCATGACTCAGCGAAAATGGCTGGCGCGTCGTAGAATAATTCTGGAAATTTGGGTTGATATTTTGAATGTTCAAGCTTCCACATCGAAACCAAATGTTGGAAATATTTTCAGGATTTATTCTCTTCAGATATCTGTGATTTATTTTGTGTAAGACCAAGATTTTATTAGTGGGGATGTAATTTCTAATGACCGTGGTGCACCAGAGATCCCGATAACGCTTTTGAGCGCTATCGTATGTACGCATGTGTGTGACGTAACGTTACCAACGCCTGGAAGCACCAGAGACGAGCGCTCGAAAGCAGCCCTTAAGTGCATTATTTTTAAGTGTCAATGATCGTGCCTATGAATCGCTGGCAGCTCATAAGTTTGCTTTACGCTAAGAAAAATATTTCTTTGGGAGGTGAAATACAGTGTTCAAAATCATTCAATTCACATTCTCAAAAACACGTTTAAAATATATTTTGGCCCCAACATAATTTGTTATAGGCGCTTGAAATAATCTCCAGCACTCGTATTAATATACTTTTTATAAAATGGATCTTATTGTATGTATTTTTTGTTCCACTGGACTCGGATGGACTCGGCCCACCGTCTGAATCCTTGAAAATTGGGGCTAGAGTCGGTCCGGACTTCAGTCCTACAGCGCTGGTTGTTGTTGCTGCTGTTGCCGTTTTGCTGCTGTTTCTGCTGCTACTATTTTTTCTGTTTCCGTTACTTGTGCTGCCGTTGCTATTGTTGTTTCTGCTGCTGCTGCTGCAATGATGATGATAATGATTAATTTCTCCACTGACAAATAAACATTTCTGTTGACGCCCTAAAGCCCAGAGGACCAAACCTTAGACATTAAGAAGACAAGTTACAAGAAACTGTCCAAGTTCCTTCAGAAGCTACATAGCGACGGATTGCTTAAAGTCAAAGAAGAGAAGAAAGGAGTTGACTTCATCGTAGCAGTGTACAAGGACCATCCTGAGTAAGATAATTGTTATTAAGGCCAAACCAAATTAATGGTGCGTTTACGGTAACGACCTAAAAAAAATCCAGGTAGGTAGGTAGGAAAATAATTTTATTTTGTCTTTTTTATTTTACACTTCAGTTCATGCATTTGCGTGTTGTTTTGCAATCTTTGAAACTCACTATTAACAATATTAAACATGTTCATGTACCAAGTGTAGAAAATGTTATGTTCGTTGGAAATTATTGCAAATAGTGCTCATTTAAAATTATTAATTTGAAAATTGACAATAAAAAGTTTGAGGTCGGCAATTTGGTCTTAAAAATTCCAGGTAGGTCGGGTTACCGTAAACACACCATTTATTTTGTTTGGCCTAACTCTTTTTGGTGTTGAATCCAAGGATTCCTCAAAAGTGCCTGAGGCACTGTAGCTCATAAGCCTGAAGAAACCTGTGAAGAGAAGACAATAAAGACATTCAGTTTTAGAGGTGGGAGGAAAACCCCTACACAATTCTGTAGGGGGAAACCCATGAAATCAAACTGAGAACCCAATCCACATACTGGACGGGATTCGAACCAGAGCCACAAAGGTGGAAGGTGGGGAAAGTACCACTATGCTAATCTGATTTTGTTGTCAGAATAAACATTTATTTGGTGCTTTGGTGCTCATAAGCGGCATAAGAATTTCCTAATCGGAGTATAGATATTTGGATCTTCGGATTTTGAGATAGTTGATTTCGTCCAACCCTAAACAGTCATTAACAGTGGTTCCTGGCCGAACATTGGCTGGTCCCCTTTTAGCTCGACATTCGTCCGTTATGTGTCGTATTCTGGTAGGTATAGACCTTTATCACGGTGCGGCCATCTTCCCCTTTCTCCTATTAAAATGAACGTAACCAAAGCGAGGCTTGCAGAAAAAATAGTTTGGTCCCGTTTTTAAATTGTTCCTTTCTGCTAGCTTTGTTCCTTTCTGCTACGTGGCTCTATTGTTCTCTCCCCGATCTGAAGGACAAACCTGGAAGGGTTTAGTGACAGCCTGAAACCGCCCTATGCTGCCAACTATTGCACCATGCAAAGAGGTTATTCTAAATTATCTTCTTTTGTTTTACAGCCTTCGGTCATTCGTTATTCCATCATCACACGAGAGCCCAGATGCATCTGGTACTTGTAATGACATATCGGAGACCGCAAACCAGTTTGAAGTGAGACTTTTGCACGGTGTCTCGGCCGATATGCTGCCGATACTAAAGTCATCGGGATATGGGTAATAGCTGTGTTATCGTCTTTATAAAAAAGCACTGAAATCGTCTGCATTTAACACAAAAAAACATGCATGGATTTTTCAGGGTTTTCTGACGTATTACTGCATCTATGTGGCTGGACGTTCTACAAGGCAGTTTATCAACATTATTCTGTTGTTCCTGAAATTTGTAAAAAGTTTCATCCGCAAATTGTAAAATTGGATTTTAAGAGATTGTGTTGTGATTTCGTTACAGCAAAGGAGATTGGTTAACACATGAGGATTTACGGGAGGCGGTCACCAACTACATCAGACGGAATGATCTGACCGACAAAGAAAACTCAAAGTAAGTCGTCAACATCAAAACCTTACAGAAACCCAAAACCTTACATTCCAATAATCATACAAAACAGAGTGTGTGTGCCCTTGGGCAAGGCACTTTGCAATAAGTTGCCTCTCCACCCAGGAGTAAATGAGTACCTGCAAAGGTTGCAGCCTTTGAGCACTTGTGTCAGGCTGCAGGGGCGGATCCGGGGGTTTTGCCACCAGGGAGGGGTTTTGCCCATCAGATTTTTATGTCTGCTTGTTTCGGACAGGCGGACACGCAAAAAATGCATTACATTATATTTTTTGGTGTCGGAGCAGGGGGTTGTTTTGACCCCCAAAACCCCCCTCTGGATCCGCGCCTGGGCTGCCGGGGCTGCATACTCCCCAGGGAGTTGTGCCCGCAGACCAGGGTAATAATGTTGTAAAGCGCCATGAGTATCCTGCAGGACAGATTTTTATTTACACTATGTGCTGTATTTTTTTGTTGCAGACTTGTGATTTTGGATGGCCCACTGCATGATGCTCTTATCAATAGGTCTGAAGGTTACGTGGAAAAACTACGCTGGGATCAGATATTTAGCAGGCAAGTGTTCATAGTCAATCCTAATTGGTTTGAGAGAAAAACCGTAAGGACCTTATCGGAATGTGATGTACACAATTGAAAAGGGCCCCAGTTTGTTTGTGGCCCTTCACACATTTAAAGACAGATTACATGATTGGAAAACTTTTAAAAACAGGAAAAACAGCATTACATAACTAAAGAATAATGTTGATAAACTGCCTTGTAGAAATTTCAGCCCCATAGATGCAGTAATACTTCAGAAGGGGGTCAGACAAGTCGACTCGAGACAAGTCGACCGTATGTGCGATAAATGGAAAGACAAGTCGACCGTATGTGCGATAAATGGAAAGACAAGTCGACCGTTGAGACAAGTAAAAGGGGGGAGGTGATGGTGCTTACCCATTCAGTGACACGGCCGTTCTGGTCGACTTGTTTTTATTGTTTGAAAATAAAATATGTTATTTTAATTTCAAAATTTCAGTGTGTCTGCTAAGTTGTCTCAGCGGTCGACTTGTCTCGAGTCGAGTTGTCTCAACGGTCGACTTGTCTGACATCCCTTCAGAAAACCTGAAACATCCATGCATGGTTTTTGTGTTGAATGAATGGTAAAAAAATAAATTGTCTGCAGACATTTTTTAAAGCATCTTCAGTTGGCAATTTCTCCCACAAAGTTACCATTTTACACAGGAAAAAAATTGTGTGGCATTTGTTACCATTGCTATCAACACTTTTAGTCGGGTTTTTCTTGTCAACTCGTGAAGTAAAATTTTAGGTAACTGCAAATGTATTGGGCTTAATGTACTTTATTTATTAATTGGATATTCCTGGTGTTTTTCTGACAGATGCAATGGGAAAATGACAGCGGGTCATGAGGTCATTTTGAGAGGTCAAAGGTCATCGGGTCAACTGAACATCCGGAAGGGAAAACTGCAGCCAATACAAATCAAACTGGAGAGAAAATCGGGAAACAAAAATGTAAGTTGCTGAATATTTTAATATTTCTCCAATAACTAAAGCCCCTTTTGGCAATTGAAATATTATTTCCTGCAAATACTTTAACCTTCTCTCAAAATGGGAGCTATGAATTTAACTTGTTCTGAAAACGTAACTTAAGCCCCAAAAGGGTAGCAGATAGTCTGACAAATTTCTCAGTAACCTTTGTAACAAAGAAAGACACGTGTGGGACATCTCTGTCTGTTACATAAGATACACAGAGAATTTGTACAAGGTGGTTTTAGAGCGGTACACTACTCATAATAAGTTAGGAATATTGCTATATTGTCAATTCTGATTATTTGTTTATTCAAATGACTGTTTTCACCTATTCCTGTTACAAGGTGTGTCTGTCATGCAGATAAAATTGTCAAAATCATTTAGTATGATTAAGTGATTATTTTTAGGGATTATGACCCAGGGACCGCCGGGGTGAATGAATTCGATACAAATGTGGTCAAACGTCCATATGAGTTTGGGAAATCTTGATGCAGTGAAAATAATTTAAGCAGAATGCATACCATCAATAAAATATCTGCATACAACCCACAATATCCCTAACTTATTGTGAGTAGTGTATTTCATAACTAATTTTGTGTATTTGTTTTGACCGAGTCTGAAGTGAAAACATTTTGCTATCTTTGTACGTACAGGTTACGGTTATTCAAAACTTGGAACCGTATGGTGTGGAGCCCAAAGACTTTGCACACCGTCTGCAAGTGGGAGTGGCAGCCAGCAGTACTGTCAGTCAAATGCCAGGTCAAGGGTCGGGGTCACAGGTCATTATACAAGGGAAACAAGTGCAATATGTGGAGAAACTAATCACAGGCAAGTTTGGCTGATTTTAATGAGTTGACGCCGGGATTATTTTTGGCCAAACAAAAAAATACAAATTTTTAAAAAGGTAAATGTGATTGGTAAAAAGTTAAGACCAGGTCAAGCACCACAAATACTGACTCTTAAGAGTCATTTCTACATTCATTGTATGAATCTTCTCACCAAAAGATCACACTTTGCAACACTCTGAGGCGGACGCCACAGAGTGAGATTTGCCACACTGACAGGCCAAGTTCAAAACACGGTGTGTACAATTTACATCTCAACCGTGGAAGGTAGCAGCAAAGCTGACGTTTTAACTCGTCAACCGCCCCTGTGACTATACATTGCCAGAACGTGTTTACGCGTCCTCTGGCGTCAAGTGGATAAAATCCGTACACAGGATTCGTAATATCCCAAAATTTTAATCAACCATGAAAAGCCTTACTCAAATGGAAGATGGAAGTAGTTCCAACTGTCCAATGCAATGATTCTACCCAAGATGAAATCTTTTTATAAGAAAATAATTGAACATAAATTTATGTAAATGCGTGTGCACACGTATTTATTTACAAGGGTGCCCTTATGTGAACAAAACTATGCCCCTGACTACCATGGTATTATGACTCTGTTTTCTGTGCAGTATAGACAAGGAACCAGCTTAAATAGGATGGTGGATTCGCACAATTTCTTGAAAGCATGGACACAGTTTTTCATTGATTTCTTAGAATGTGGACAAGGTACTGAGCACAGGTTGGTTTTTATCAGACATGGAGATAATGCCGTTTGTAACAGTTTTCCAATCATGTAATATGTTTTTTTATTTACTCTTTCAGAACACTATCAGATTCCACGGAGATACATTCAAGGCCTCGAGCTGGCCGCCAAGTCAAGTAAAAAGAAATGACACTTGATCCAAACTACTGCAAAAGACTTGTTCAAAGCAGTGAGAATAGTATACAAAACAATAACTGCCATGCAAAGGGTGAAGTTGGTACCATGTTATATTGAAGGAACTTCAATTCACAGCCCTTAGGTTGAGTTGCATGAAGCTTACAAGTATCTTCCACAAGTGGGTGGGACCATTGGCAGGCAATGGCCAGAGACATCGGGGAATCCCCTTACTCTTCATGAAAGAGTGCTCCGGGATCTTTTAAGTGCATCATACAACACGCTGGACCAACGGCTTTACATCCCTTCCAAAGGATGGAGCAATTGTGGTTAAGTGCCTTGCTCAAGAGCACATGTACCACGACCGGGTCTCGAACCCTCAACACCAAGTTTTCACTCCAGTGTCACAAGTCAATGGGTCATTCCATGAAGTTGAGGAACAAAGTGTGACATTTCTACAAAAATGGTCAATAAGGGAGCAATGAATCACCATTTATATAACGATGTTGCATGATGTGGTGGCTTACACTATTTGGGGGTAATTTGAGAGTCTTCAGTGTTGACAAAGTGCTGGTTGTGGATGTAACTTGGAAACCAATAAACTCTACTGCTTTCACTCCAACTACAAATGTTTTCATGTTGAATTCGAAATTAACACACAGTTCTCAAACTAAACAATCCTTTTTAATTTAAATTTGAAGGATTCGAGCTTAAATTTCTTTGTGATTCAAGAAAATCTGCTAAAAAGCACCAAATGTCACACCTACATTTGAAAAGAATTATATTTAAATCCATGAGGATTTTGTTACAAGAAATGAATGTTTTAAATTTATCTCATCCAACAGCTTGAATTTCTGAATAGTATTGATTCATGGGGTTATCAAAGGCAAAAAAAAAGTAAAAATGGTTGTGGATGTAACACGGAAACCGTGTTCCTCAACTTCATGGAATGACTTACACCACATCAGTTTTCATTACCAAGGAATCATGTGGTCCTCATCAGGATTTGAACCCAAGACCTCTGGCACACGAGGCATATGCTCTACCAGCAATGGTAATATTAATCAACTAGAATCATGTCTGACTTTGTATACTTTACATTATTTATTATCCTACATCTCTTGTATTGAAGGTGGGTCATTCCCAAAATTAGGGGTCCAAAAGTGTGACATGCTTTTTAAGATTTCCAAGTGTTTTTAGTGATTGAAAGTGGTTTCCCAGTAGATAATAATTATTTTTATTTAAACAAATGCCACTTAAATGTAATGTTTGTGTGTAAATATGGCACCAAGGTTAATGCAAACTCATTCTACAGCCAATTTTCATTGGCGTAGGTAACCCGGGACACCAAACTCCTATTCAATACCATGGAACAAATTATAAGGTTTTATGGTCTTTTGTTTTAAATATTTTTCAGGAATCAGAGAACAAAATATGCTGCCCCCTGTAATTACAGGCCACAGTCCATTACTGAGAATTTGTGATCAGGAGTGGTGATTTTTAAAGCAAAGAGTGTCGTACGTAACTGGGACACCAACAATTTTGGACCCCTAATTTTGGGAATGACCCAGGTTTGAAAGATGAATTAAGAAACGAGAAAATTGCAGTTGATGAAATATATAATGACGACCTCTATAGTGAATGGATTTGCTCCCCCTATGGAGGTAAGACTTCTCTCCACGATAGGCCATCAGTGTAGCCAATAGACCGTATTCCTGAACGCGTGAGGGCGCTCGAACAAGGTGATTTGGGGGAAAATGTCCATAGACGACAGTAGAAAAGTGGGGGTACGTGCATACGTACGTGGGGAAAAGTCGCGTACGCAGAGCGCGCAGACCGGTGTCGCGCGCACAGATTTCCATTCAAAATAAACGTTTGGAAGGCGTGTTGCGCGTAGCGCGTTTTGTGTTCGAACATAACGCACGATGGGCGCGGACCACTTGACAGCGCCCTCCACGTTCAGGAATACGGCCTATTGGTCTGCATTATTGTGGTGCTCCGGCGGGATGCCCAGATAGCTCAGTTGGTAGAGCAATAGACCGATCCAGTAAGCTCCGCCCATTTTGGAATTGACCAATCATCACAGCCTAAAGGTAGATCGCCATTTTGGCTACCTGAGTCCTCAAAATTTTGTGCACAGAGCTACAGCGAAATGCAGCATGAGTGATGCAAAAACACCATAAACATCAGCGCAGAGGACCCTAGCCAGTTTAAAACGGATTGTATAAGACTATCCAAACTTACTTTTAATCCCTTCATAAATGTTTTGTGCATTCACTGCGTTCTAGATGTGTGTCGAGATGTTTTTGTTTGATCGCGCGCGTAATGCAGGCGTGTTGTACGCACACCACCGGATACTTAAGTGCACATTTTGCTTTGGAGCGTGCATGTTTCAATACGCCTCACATGTGTGGCATGTTGCTAGGCAATTTTTAAATGGGCGGAGCTTGCTGGATCGGTCTAGTAAACCAAGGACCTGGGTTCGAGGCACTGCAATTTTCTTGTGTTTCCAAATTTATCTTTCAATTTCTTGTATTGAAACTCATTTTAAAAACCATCGTAGCACCAAATCTTGGCCACTGGAATCGGTGTTTTTGTGAACTTGTCTGTGAAAAGATGTATTATGTAATAAACCCTCAACTTTTTCAGTGCCAAGGTAGTACACATGTACCATGTCGCTTGTTTAAATTTTTATCTTCTAATATGCCAACCGTCGTGCATGTACGACTTCAATTTTTTAAGAATTATGAAAACTGCAAAAAGTTGGGCATTGAGAGAGTTAATATAGCAACTCTTGAAAGGACAGAACTGATGCGCGCCTTATATCGAGTGCACACACAATGAAAAAGAGAGCTTTATATCGGTAACTTGCAAAACTAAAAACAAGGATGCCAGTGTCTCTTACCTTCAGGGCTAGAAAAAAATCCACTATCATAACTGCATGTATGTGTGCACATGGACTCGCCTGTACATTGACAGTACGAGTGCAATGCAATGGATATGTACGTCAGTATATATGTGATCTAACCACTGCTGTATGGATACAGCACCCTCTATGTACTTCTGATCGATAGTCTGGTTTCGCAATACTTTAGCTGTGAATGATTATGGCCGGGATACAGACATACTGCATGTGTGCAAAAAACGTGCTACGTGCGTGTACATACATGGCATATCTGGACATCGTTGATTAGTAAGCGAGACAATTTTTCAATTTTTTTGGCCTGGAAAAAAAGGCTTTGCCGGATTTCTTTTTCCAAAATAAGAAAAAGTCGGAATTCAAGCTATAGCCGGAAGACTGGCATCCCTGTAAAAATCATTCATATAAGGCAATCTCCGTCAGCTACAACAAACAAACGTTTTTATGACCAAGACCATGCTTAGACTATTTACAATACTGTCACCTCTGTTGGTTTACTGGCTCCATCATCTTCTACTGCTACCTGGAAAGCTTGATTCCTACGGGGGAAAAAATAAAAAAGTGTGTCTTTTTTGACAACTTACTTTTGTTGTATGACAAAGGTTAAAGGTAGAATACATGATTGGTATCTTGAGGAATCAGAAATGTTCACAGATTAACACCTAACTTACACGATATAAACACAATGACTGCAGAAAACTTCCCCTGAAATGGTTTTGTCTGAAGTGCTATAGTCTTTGAGAAATGAGCAAACTATTATTTTTTGTCTCGCAAGACGTAAATTCATTTTGCCCCAAAACCACCTTGCCCTGGACCACTTTGTCCTGAAGCATTTCGGCCCAAAACAACTTCGTCTAAAAACTACCTCGCCCAAATGCCACTTCATGCACGGGCCGTGGTTCAGGGGCAAAGTGACTGTAAACCATTTTTTGACCCTTTTCTCAAAAGTTAGACGAAGTACGGAGCTGGTTTTTGCTCAGGTCAGTTTCAATCATACATATCTTCAATCACACATGGGGATGAAACTATTTGTAACGGTTTACCAATCATGTATACTACCTTCAAATATTGTTTGAAATATTTGAAAATCTTTAGACTTTTGGGGAAATACATACATGTACTTCAGTCCATTTTGAGATCAATCAAAGAAAAGTAAATTCTTATAAAATGCATGTGCTTTCCAGAGTTTTTACATGTATTTCCGTCAGAATAGATTAAATTTGGTACACATATTTATTCTTTCCGTGAAAACTCACCATGTACCGTCAGAGGCAAATGACGTCGGCCGAAACCTTTTAAACTTCTTTGGTTTGGTTGGTATATCATCCACTAAAAAAACAAAAAATTGTTTGAATACAGTGTACATTTTTTCAGCGTTTCAGCATTTGATGAAAATTAAAATTCAAGTTAATAGAACAAATTCTTACCTGACCGACTTCCAGAATAGCGACGTTCTGACTTTTTCCTTCCACTGAAAAATACAAATATGGATACAAATACAAATATGTAGTTAAAGGCAGTATACATCATTGGTAATCTTGAAAATCAGAAATGTTCACAGATTTACGCCTTACTTACACAATATAAACATGATGACCGTAGAAAACTTCCCCTAAAATGGTTTTGTCTAAAGTGCTATAGTCTTTGAGAAATGAGTAAAACAATTAGTTATTGTCTCATGAGACGAAAATTCAATTCGCCCCAAGTGCCATTTCGCCCCAAATTACTTCGTGCACAGGCCATGGTTCAGGACGAAATGACTGCAAACCCTTCTTTGACTATTTTCTTAAAAGTTAGACGAAGTACGGAGCTGGTTTTTGCTCAGGTTGTTTTTAATCATGCATATCTTCAATCACACAGGGGGATAAAACTATTTGTAACAGTTTACCAATCATGTATACTATCTTTAACCATAGTCAACTAGAGTTCTTCATGGGTTTCCTCACGCTTACAAGTGACAGTGCAATGAGCACTATTGAGGAATCCTTGGAATGAATACCAGAAAGAAATAATAATAATAATAATAGTCAATCGAGAGACTTTAGTTGAACTATGGTCATGAATCGAACTCGGGCTGTCGCATGAGTTACCAAAAAACCCATTTAAAAAATTATTTTCACAAGGATGCACAAAAAAAATCAATAAATTGATACGCTACCAAATACTAGATTTTTACTGGCTTGGACTTAAATATTTTTGACTCGAGTCTGCCAAAAATGAAATTTAACTTTTATGCAATTTTTTTGTGCGAGTGTCATTTTGAGGACCAAATTGTATTTCAGCATAAGCGAAACCTAGGATTAAGCTTTAGCATAACATGGAGCATTTTTGGCCACAAAAAAAAAAAAACCCAATACGAATGCAGGTTTCAGCGTTTAGACTCTTTTTGAAATAAGGTTGAACAAAGTTACTGTTGTGACTACTTGACTTGGGACTCAAGTAGAGGGAGACTCGTTACAACCCTACGAAAAAAATAATTTTACAATTATTTTTAAAAGTTGACAAACAAGGATGCACTTTTAAAAAAACATCCACATGTCTCTTTCAAAACACATTTAAAAAAAATAAAATGGCGAATACTCACCATCCGAATATGACAAGTCCGATTAGCACCAGGAACAACAGCGCCCCCACGGCAATGAGAGCGATTGCCCAATCAGAGAGCCCTGATGCATTCGTCGGTGTTGTCGTAACCGGTAGCTCCACTCTGTATTCAAACGTGGAACTCATTTTACTCTGAAAAAACTTGCCCTGTGATGTGAGAGCGGCCAGTACCGTTTTGGGGTCAAGCGGAGTTGTGGGGTCAGTCGCTGTCACAGAGTGTACCCAGATGATAATGTGGAGGTCGGCGCCCTCGTTGTAAGAGCGCAGAAATTTGATATCGTCGGCACTGTAATACAATGTACAAATACACAATACAATACAGTAAAACTTGTATACAGGGTGTCCAAGAAAAAACGAAACCGAGATTTATCGATGTTTAATCATACTTTAATCTCAATCTTGAATAATAAATGACACATATTTGGAAAGCTTAGTTCCTCATCTTTCATTTGATACCACTCATATGATACATACTTGAATAAATAAAGACAATATGAAGCAGGGCTACCAAAAAGTCGTTTGCACAACGATACCTGAATTTCAGGGGTTTCAACACGCACGTTTTTAATGCACACGTGACCATCTCCGAATCCATTCATGCGAAAAATCAGTCAGGTGTGAAAAAAACGAATGATTTTAAAAAAACATGGAAATTCAATCCATATTTAAATGCAGGATATCTGTCATCCCTGGCTCATTTTTCCTGATTGAGGTATCATACGAAAGGGCAGGAAATGAACTTTTTAGAAATGTGATTATTTCTTTGAAATTCAGGTATCTTTGTGCAAACGACTGATCAGTTGCTGTCGATGTGTGCATAGCGGCAACTGGGAGCATCCAACCATGTCTACATGTCCAGAGCGCGCAAATCGACACGGAAACTCGGTAAAGCCTAGAGTACATTGACCTCGCAACTGGAAGCAGTTGCAGTTACTGTCGATGTACGCGCACGTGATCAGATGCACGTGAGCAACTGACAGCAACTAGTTGCAAGTACGCGTACATCGACGCAACTGACCCAACTGGGTACAACTAGATGCCAGAAAGTAGAACATGAGCAACTTGCGGCAACTGGGATTTTTTCCAGTTGTCAGTAGTTGCAAGTGCGCGCACATCGACCTTTTTAAGCAACTGATCAGTTGCTCCCAATTGCTGCGAGTTGCTTCCAGTTGCCGGAAACACCAGTTGCCACTAGTTGCTTCCGTCGATGTACGCTAGGCTTTACGTAGGCTGGTGCAGTCAGCCTTACCACAAGAGGTGATCATGCACGTTACTGACTGATAAAATATGTTACATCTTTCAGCCTCCTTGATCTTTTGGTGAGAGTATAATTTGCATTTCTTGTTTTGAACTGTGTATAATATTTTATTATTTTTTATTATTTTTCTTTTCAATGCAGAAAAAGGTTTGACTTACTTATAGGCCCGTTGTTGCCTTATTTGCTGCTGTGACGCTGTGTTTGAGAGAAGATCTGCTATGGCATTGGCTAGTAGGACTTTATTTATCGCGGTGAACTAAAAAAAGGCAAAAACAAACAAATATACGGTTTTCAAACCTAAGACCTGTGACACACTGGGCAGATGCTCTCCCAGATGAGCTATGAGACACAGTGGTATACTCCCTCAGGTTTAATCCCCAGACCTGTGACACACCAGGCAGATGCTCTACCAGCTGAGCTATGAGGCACAGTGGTATACTCCCTCAGGTTTTCCCTTAAGACCTCTGACACACCGGGCAGATGCTCTACCAGCTCAGCTATAAAGCACAGTGGTATACTCCCTCAAGTTTTCACCAAGACCTCTGACACACCAGGCAGATACTCTACCAGCTGAGCTTTGAGGCACAGTGGTATACTCCCTCAGGTTTCCCCCCAAGACCTCTGACACAACGGGCAGATACTCTACCAGCTGAGCTATGAGGCACAGAGGTATACTCCTCAGGTTTTCCCCAAGACCTCTGACACACCGGGCAGATACTCTACCAGCTGAGCTATGAAGCACAGTGGTATACTCCCTCAAGTTTTCCCCAAGACCTCTGACACACCGGGCAGATACTCTACCAGCTGAGCTATGAGGCACAGTGGTATACTCCCTCAGGTTTAATCCCCAGACCCTCTGACACACCAGGCAGATGCTCTACCAGCTGAGCTATGAGGCACAATGGTATACTCCCTCATGTTTCCCCCCAGACCTCTGACACACCAGGCAGATACTCTACCAGCTGAGCTATGAGGCACAGTGGTATACTCCCTCAGGTTTCCCATAGACCTCTGACACACCAGGTAGATACTCTACCAGCTGAGCTATGGGGCACAATGGAATACTCCCTCATGTTTTCCCCCCAGACCTCTGACACACCAGGCAGATACTCTACCAGCTGAGCTATGAGGCACAGTGGTATACTCCCTCAGGTTTCCCCCAAGACCTCTGACACACCGGGCAGATACTCTACCAGCTGAGCTATGAGGCACAGTGGTATACTCCCTCAGGTTTCCCATAGACCTCTGACACACCAGGTAGATACTCTACCAGCTGAGCTATGAGGCACAGTGGTATACACCCTTAGGTTTTACCCATCATGCAATCAAGAATTAAGGAATACATGAATTTGGTGAAATGGTACATTCATTTTTATCAATTAATGCAAATTTCTGTGCTTACCCAGCCCGTATTCTGATTGAGAACGATGAAAACAACGCTATCAGCAGTTTCATACACAGGAGTTGGGAGCGGAAGTCCTAGTGAAAAATACATTATTATTACAAAGCAATCTGTGTCAAAAATTTTGATCAATAATTTAGGATTTAAAGATTGACTGTTCCAAATGGCGCTATCTGCATGTGTGATTGAGGATGTGTATGATAAAACCAACCTGTGTATAAGTCAGATCAGTACCTCATCTATGTTCCGAGAAACAATGAAAAACTGTGTTCATGCTTTCAAGAAAGTGTGTAAAGCTACCGTCCTATTTAAGCTGGTTTCCTTGCTATACTGGATGGAAAACAGGCATGAGCAAGTTCGGGTGCTAACCATTAGTCAATTTGCGATTTCTTTTTTTTTGCACATGCGTAGTTTGTTTTTCAGATGAACGCGTCGTCAGGCAAATCTAGTCGAACATGGCTAAAATCGTCTGCACTGGCCGTCAACGGTTTACAAAAAATACTTACAAGCAATTGTTTGCCCTCGTATGTTCTACTAAAGACATTTCAACTCGTTCACCAAAAGCTACCATAGAATTGGTTATTAATTCATCTTTAATTCCGATATAAATTAACACTTTTAGCGAAAGCTTTTTTTTCCCCAATCGCGTTTACAATTCCGCCATCTTGAAAAGTGACGTGTTACAACTGACTAGAGATGAACCTAGCCCCGGGGCTTGGTTCCTCTAGTCAGACTAGCTAGTCAAACCATGCAGCGTTCGGGTGACATCTAGATCGACTACGGTTAGTCTAGTTAACTATAGTCGCCCGCCCGAACTTGCTCCATAATGCCACGGGAGTCAGGGGCTTAGTTTCATTCACATGAGGGCGCGCTTGTAAATTGTGTGTGTGCGCACAAGCATTTACTGCACGGAAAACTGATCCATAATACCATGGTAGTCGGGGGCTTAATTTCGCTCAAAAGAGGGTGCTCTTTTACAAAAGTGTGTTCACATGCATATATTAATTATTTTGGATAAAATTAAGCTTTAAGGTCTCAATTAAAAATTTATTTTACCAGTTACAGAAGTGAAAGTTGCCATGAAGCCTTGGCGAGCCACGGTCTTATCGGACATGAAGCGAAGCCACATTTTATTGGTCGGACTCATGACAATTAGGTCTTGTGGTGAGCCGGTTAACCACTGTAAGGTGTTTTTGTTTGGAGTCGAACCGGAACTGACGATTACAAAATCTTGGCTGATATGAAGAAAAAAATCCACAAAAAAATTGCATTAACAAATATGTAACAACTTTGTGTGAATACTTTAAAAAAATTTGTGTTCATTCTAACTTCTTTTATATTTCTGCGATGGTAACGGTCATTTTTTTTGGTCAAAGTAAACTGGTTAACATTTCTTTCTACTTTAGTATCCCGAATGTTGTGGGTTCGAGTCCCACCCGAGCATGCTGTGAGTTTTTATCAAGTGTTTTGAGGAAAACCACTTGAAGACCATAGTATATATACTATGTTGTAAGGACAAATAAATATATTCAACAGTTCAATAATTGTGTTTTCGATATTCAAGCCAAAATATTTCCAAAGCTAAAACTAGTAAAATGAAGAAAAAACAAATCAGTACAAAACAGAAAATACACTTTTGTCTGCACCAGAAATTAATGAGAAATGTCACTGAATTCACAAATGTTTTTTCCTAAGAATTTGCGATGCAGTATGCAAAAATGTACCTGTAATGTAATTGATTTTTTTTACCCTGTTTCCAAGTCAAATGCGTTGAAATTGAGCTGTACTCGAGAGGTGACATCACGCAATTTAATTTTCCAGACACAGCGTGCATTGTTTGGGTATGGATCGGGATAGTTGGGCGAGCTGAAAGTTCCAGTGGCTAAATCGGTAAAAATGCGACTACAATCGCTTGCTGTAGAACAGAGAGAAACGATAAAACAATAAAAACGGTTGAACCTCGACAATATGAACACTGTTTTAAAAGAGCTTGTTCAGATTTTTATAGAAAAAGGATTTCAATTTAACTTCGCAATCATATAAAATATCTCCCCAAAATGCATGGGAAGAAAACGGAAAAATTTAGAATCTCCAATTTGGATGTGGAAGCAAAAAGGTTGGTGTAATTACTGCACTCCCATGCTTTATGGAATCAGGTGAATTAGTTTACAAAACATTGGTGTTTTTTGACGATATCCTTTGCGGATTGAGGGCGCGAAATTTCAGAATGGTAACGAGAAAAACATGAAAAAAAATATGGTATCAAAATCTCGACACTCAACAAAATGGCGCGGGGTGGGTTTCAAAAATGTGATCTGGACATACTTTAAAGTTAGAACACATCATTGGTAATCACGAAAATCAGAAATGTTCACAGATTTACACTTAACTTACACAATATAAACATGATGACGGTAGTAAACATCCCCTGAAATGGTTTTGTCTAAAGTGCTATAGTTTTTGAGAAATGAGTAAAACAATTGTTTTTGTCTCATGATATGTAAATTAATTTCGCCCTAAAACCATTTTGCTCTGCACCACTGTGCCCTGAACCACTTCGGCCCAAAAGCCACCTTGCCCCCAAACCACTTCATCCTGACACCACTTCGTCCGAATGCCACTTCGCCCCAAAATACTTCGTGCACAGGCCGTGGTTCAGGGCGAAATGGTTTGGGGGCAAAGTGACCATAAAGCCTTTTTTGACTGTTTTCTCAAAAGTTAGACGAATTACGGAGCTGGTTTTTTGCTCAGGTTGGTTTTAATCATGCATATCTTCAATCACAAAGGGAGATTAAACCATTTACAACGGTTTACCAATCATGTGTTCTGCCTTTAAAAATCTTAATTAAAAGAACTCTTACTTTCGTCGCCTTCAAGACGCGTAAAACTAACAGAGAACCCAGAAGCTACATTAGTCGCATCCGTGATAAGCCTCAACCACATCTGGTTAGATTCGCTTTCCAACGTTCCCACGTCGGACAATATCCCTGTGTACTGATCGAGCTCGTTGCGGCTGGCCTCGGTGCCCGAGCCAATAGCGAGATAATCGCCAGGCGCATCCAAGTTTAACGAAGTAATCGTCAGTTGCACGCGACCTGGCTTAGTTACTGTAATGGTCCATGTGATGTCCTGATGACATTAAGAAAACATTTGAACATTCTTAATCAGTATATTTTTAAGGATATCATGAAAACACCACTGATGTGTTGTAAAATAATTTATCTGGTTCCTTAAAGCAGTGCAGTGCATTGATTAAAGATAGTATACATGATTGGTAAACTGTTACAAATAGTTTTATCCCCCTGTGTGATTGAAGATATGCATGATTAAAACCAACCTGAGCAAAAACCAGCTCCGTACTTCGTCTAACTTTTGAGAAAACAGGTTTGCAGTCATTTCGCCCCAAAACCACTTCGCCCTGAACCACGGCCTGTGCACGAAGTGGTTTTGGGGCGAAGTAGCATTTGGGCGATGTAGTGTTTGGACGAAGTAATTTGGGGCGAAATGGCACTCGGGCGTGGTGGTTTGGGGGCGAAATGGCACTTGGGTGAAATGGTTTTGGGGCTAATTGAATTTTTTGTCTCGTGAGACGAAAACTATTTCTTTTGCTCATTTCTCAGAGACTATAGCACTTTAGATAAAATCATTTCAGGGGAAGTTTTCTACGGTCATCATGTTTATTTTGTGTAAGTTAGGCATAAATCTGTGAACATTTCTGATTTTCGAGATACCAATCATGTTTACTGCCTTTAAACCAACATTTTCGCTTCCATATTCAAATTGGGGATTGCACATTTCGTGCTTTCTTCCCATAGATAGTGTGGAGGTATTTTATATGATTGTTTGGTTATAACGAAATACATTTTCAGGAAAATCTGAAACAGCTTCCTTAATAAAATACTGGTCATTTTTGTGAACCTTTTGGCTAAAGTACACATTGTATGACCGGTTTTAAATAAATGGTTTTATCTCGTCACTAAAATAGTTATAAAACCAGCTTTATCTTACCAGATTATTCTCGTAACCTGCAGGGTAGCCGGGAGATGTGATTGTCCCAATGTCTTGCGTCTCATTACGGTACTGACGATTGTTGGACTCTAAACAAGTAAAAAAACAAAAACAAAAAAACAATAAAAAACAAAGAGCAATTCTTTGCAAACTAAAACAATGAGCAGAGCATTATGTTAATTGCAAAATTTTCTAAAAAATTATTAAACTTCTTTTAAAGAAATATTTTTCTAAATAAAAAATAATAATATTCGTCGCCAAATTTTTTGAAATTCAATTTATTAATCTTCTTTTAAAGCAATTTGTTTTCTAAATAAAAAATGCACAAAAACCAATTTTACAATGGAGGTCATGGGTTCGAGTCCCACCCGAACACGCTATAAAGTTTTTCTCGTAGTGTCTTATGAAAGCACTGAGTATACAGTGCTAATCAAGTTACGTCGGGTAGGGCAAAACAAACATTAATTGATATTCGTCCTCCCCGACGCAAGCCAAGTCGCATTCTCAAATCTTACCAGGGCTAACAGTGACGCGAGCAGGCCCGACTCGATCTAGTCGCCATAATGCAGTCAGACCAACCACAGACACGAGGTAGACAGTGTCTTGTGTTACCGTGGGGACCCGTATCAAGACATCCCTCGAATCACCGCCATAAACTGTCACCATCTCTGCGAAAATAATAAATGCGTGATAAATTAAGTCGTCACAAGCTTGAAGGAGCGTGTCCAGATCACATTTTTGAGCCCACTATTTTTCCCATTGGTGTTGAGATTTTTATACCATATCATTTGTAAAAATTTTCTCATTACCATTCTGAAATTTCACGCTCTAACTCAGTATATTTTCAAGGATATCGTTAAAAAAAACACCGATGTTTTTTAAACCTAATTTATCCGTTTCCATAAAGCAGTGCAGTGATCACACCAACCTTTTTGCTTCCACATCTAAATTTGGAGATTGCTTCAAACGTCACGCTTATGCAGCGTCAAATTAAATTCACCTTGGCACGACGTTGGTACGGTGTAAGCACGGCAGTGGCTTCAAACGTTGAACTTAATTGCAAACTCCCAGTCGAGCTTAAATACATCCAACATGGCGGATGAGTATTGTGCACGTCATGGACGTTGTACACGCGCGTTTTCCATTCTGTCCACTGTACGTGGCCATATTTATTATTTTGATGCACTTGTTTGTTGATTTCTTTACTCACATACGCGCTGCGAGCATGTGCATTCCTAGTTGTGAACAAAATGGCGGACCAACTTCGAACTGGAATTAAATTCGACACGGCAGAAGCACGACGTACTAAATAGAGTTAGCACGGCAGACCGTTTTGAGCTAAAATCTTCTGCCGTGTCAAACTCATTTTGCTGAGCTAAATGGCTTCAAACGTCGTGCTTGTGCCGTGTCGAATTAAACAAATCCAGTTTAATTCAATTCATCGTTGAGATAAAAATATTCAACACCGTACACTTACTTTCATCAGAAGGAGTGGCCTCCTGACTGTAAAAAACATCGTAGCCAAACACTTCACAGTTAGTAGGAGAAACATCCCACATGACATCAAATCTATCAGGCGCTTGTGACAAAGCTCGGACATTCCTTACATTACTGTCTTTTGCTTGAAATCCTATTAAAACAAAGACAAAACAAAAACAATTTTCAGATATTTCTTCGTCCCAATATAGTCAAAATATCAAATTATTGACATTTGTGCAAATAATTTGAATACAATATTTGGGAGAGTATACCACTGTGCCTCATAGCTCAGCTGATATAGCATCTGCCTAGTGTGTCAGAGGTCTTGGGGAAAACCTGAGGGAGTATACCACTGTGCCTTATAGCTCAGCTGGTAGAGCATCTGCCTGGTGTGTCAGAGGGCTTGGGGGAAACCTTAAGGAGTATACCACTGTGCCTCACAGCTCAGCTAGTAGAGCATCTGCCCAGTGTATCAGAGGGCTTGGGGGCAAACCTGAGGGAGTATACCACTGTGCCTCATAGCTCAACTGGTGTGCGGGACTTGGACTTGTGATGGACTCGACTACAACCCTGGCGTGAATCCAGCCTAATAATACCTTTTTTCGTGACTTCGCACAGAATGTACTTTTTCTCATTGCAGATAGCAGGTCTAATCTTGGTCGAACTGCCTTCTTCTGTGAGGTAACCGCAATCTTCGGGAGACACTCTCGACTGATCCGTTGGCCAAAACAGGTCCTGCCAGTCCGTCGTTGGTTTGCAATCAACCCATTGCCAAACGCCCTCCACGGATATATCACTATAGCCTGCCACAACATTATCACGTCAAAATTTAGCAAGTTTCGTTTTAAGGAGCATGTCCAGATCACATTTTTGAACCACCCCCCCACCCCCCATTTTTCCCATGGGTGTTGAGATTTTGATACCAAATAATTTGCCTTTTTTTTTCTTTCATTTTTCTATCCGAGTTTTTGGCGTTCTCAATCCGTATATTTTCAAGGATATCTTTTATTTATTTATTTCATTTTCCAGGATATACAAATCACAGACAAATAAATTACACGCACATATTACATACATACAAATAAACACTGAGAAGGAAACATAACAGAAAACAATACCCAAATAGCTCCCGTATTATTAGCCAAAAAAAACAAGTTTCTTTATATTAAAAAATCATTTAAAATACTTCCTCAAAATACGCGGAAATAGGAAATTTTGATGTGGAAGCAAAAAGGTTGGTGTAATCACTGCAATGCTTTATAGAATGGATATCGTCAAAAAACCAAAGTTTTGTAAATTAATTTATCCATTCCATAAAGCAGTGTAGTGATTACACCAACATTTTTGCTTCCACATCAAAATTGGAGATTGCAAATTTCCTATTTCCGCGTATTTTGAGGAAGTATTGTAAATTATTTTTTTATGTTAAAGCAAATGCATTTAAAGCTCCGGCCATTAAATTGACGCGAATAAAACCTAACCAAACTAAAAAGTGGTACAAATGTTGGCAAATGTCCAAGAGTTTCGGAAATCTGGGTGCAGTGAAAAACAACTTGGCTTCACTGGGATTCGAACGGCGGACCTTCTGCTTAATGTGCAGACGGGTTATTTACCCTAAAAAATTACTCATTTATACAAACTAAAAAGCAACGACAATCATTTTGATCAAAAGTTTTCTCCAAAGGAATTTCCAGGAAAACTCACCAAGCCACCATGTTTGACCCGGGTCGACTTCTGCTGTTCTTGTCATGACGTATTGTAATTCCACGTCGTCGTTGATTATCGCTAGATCGCCGTCATCAGCTGAAGCGCATATGCTACGTGCATCATCCCAAGGCCATGTTTCGTTGTAAAATGCGTAGCATGAACGTGCCGTTGGCCCCTCTTCATAACCGGGCGGACAACCTGCGGAAAGTTAAAGACAAATTCATGATTGGAAAACTTTTAAAAACAGGAAAAACACAGCATTACATGACTAAAGAATAATGTTGATAAACTTGTAGAAATTTCAGCCACATAGATGCATTAATACTTCGAACTTGGGTTGAATGAAGGGTAAAAGAATTGTCTGCAGACAATTTTAAAAGCACCTTCAGTTGGCAATTTCTCCCACAAAGGTACAATTTTACAAGGGAAAGAAAATCATGTGGCGTTTGTTACCATTGCTATCAACACTTTTATTTAAAATTTTGGGTGACTGCAAATGATATATTGGGGCTTTAAAACAGGGAGGCACTCACCCCAGGGCGTGGTGACGAGTACAGGTCCGACCTGGTCCAATTCTTCCTCCAAGTTTAAACCAGCAACACCGATGGAATATTCTGTTTCTACGTCAAGTTCCGTCAATATCAGTGAGCTTACATTACCACCATACACAGTCAATGAACCTATAAGAAAAGCAGGAAAGACTTGAGAAGTTATGGCATATCAGAGAGGCTGAACATTTTCTTAGTATTTCCTCACAAAATCTTAAAATGTTCTCACTCCTAAATTTGAGTTTTTCTATCAAATCTGCACTTACCGATGCCTGATAAATCATTTTAAAGGAAAAAAAATTCTTATCAACTTCTCAACTCTTTCCATAAAGCAATTTTAAGCTTGTTATATTGGGATTAGTCGACGAAAAATGTGTTGTACGCATAGATTATGAGTTGCACCCGAGTCGTGCCGCCAAGTCACACCCCCGTGTCGTGAAATATCTAAGTCACGCCCCTGACATGCACTCCACGAGTCTACAACAATATTTCGAACAGAAATTGAGGAACCTGGGCTCGTGTTTGTAACATTTTCCACAATGTGTGTACACATACCTAGTAGCGTTTAATACGCAGTTTTATTTTTCCTACAAAGTTGGCCGTCTGTGAGAGTGGTTAAAACTGTATGTGGTTACAAACACACAAAATAATCCAAAGTTTTCAACGTCAACAAAAAAACAACTTGCAGAAATCTGACAAAATAAACAAATTAAGTTAAATTTTCTTAACAATTATAATATTTTGTGTCTTTTTTCCCGAGATATGAGAAAATACCGCACTCGTCATGAAAATATAGAACTCGCCTTTAGCCCAATCAATATTTTCATGACTCATGCAACATATCACCCTCAAAGCCATCCAATATTCCATATTTATCAGATAAATTACATATTTCTATATTCTGACCTTTTTGTTGTTCGTCCAGCGCTGCGTAATAATGTACTCTGTAACCGAAGATTTCACATGCGTATTGCGGTACTTCCCATGATACCTCCACGCTAGATGAGCTTTGGGCCACGGCCATAACATTCCTTGGAAAGGTATCGTTTTTCATGAAACCTTTAAAAAATATGAAATTAAAACTGTTACGAACGTTTTTTTCCCCATGTGTGACTGAGGATGTGTATGATAAAAACTAAATAAATACTGTTTCAATGCTTTCGGGAAATTGTGTGAAGCCACCGTCCTACTTGGGCTGGTTCCTTTGCTATACTGCATGAAAACATAGCCAAAATGCCTCGGGAGTCAGGGGCCTAGTTTCATACACATGAGGGTACCCTTGTAAATTGTGTGTGCACACGCATTTATATAAATTCATCTTAAATTGTCTTAGTATATATTAAACTCCCGCTATACTGCCTCTTTCTTTCTGATTTAAAGCTCTTTTTTCGAAACATAACAATGCTTTCAAATTGGCTACATTTTTCACCTTTCGGAGAAACTTCGCAAATAAAATGGAGTTTCGTGTTGCAAACTTCAGCCGCGATCTGGCTATCGTTTCCTCGAATGAATGCACAGTCTTCTAACTTGGCTGGTTCCCCGGGTGCCCATAGAGTTGACTGCCAGTCACTGGTATCGCTGCAATCTACCCAACGCCACCAACCTTCCACTGACGCATCGAAGTATCCTAAAAATAGACGATTTTGCAAAGTTGGGTAGGAGGTTTATATATTTGAATACCAAAACAATATTCGCTTTATCTTGTCGCAAAATAAAAGAAATAAACTTAGTTGTTCCAAGAAAATAACTTGCCCAAATAGTGTAAAAATTTATGTGATTGGAAAAACCTCCGTGTACAAATTTCCTATATAACGGGTGTTACCTGGAAAAAAATTATTTTTTCACAAAAAGTTGCATGGGAATTATTTTACAAATTTTCTCAAAACAAATTTTTCAAAACTCACCAATCCACCATGTTTGACCCGGGTTGACCTCTGCTGTTCTCGTCATGACGTACTGTAGTTCCGCATCGTCGTTGATTATTGCCAGATCACCGTCATCAGCTGAAGCGCATATGCTACGTGCATCATCCCAAGGCCAGATTTTGTTGACAAATGCGTAGCATGAACGTGCTGTGGGCCCCTCTTCATAATATGGCGGACAGCCTGCAGAAAATTAAGAATAAATTAGCTACGACAAATTATTGACTTGAGGTAAATTGGGGCCCAATTTCAAGTATATTCCCTTAGATTTCCACACATGCCCTTTGACACACCGGGCAGATGCTCTACCAGCTGAGCTATGAGGCACAGTGGTATACATGTACTCCCTCAGGATTCCCCCAAAGACCTCTGACACACAGCTAGGGCAGATGCTCTACCAGCTGAGCTATGAGGCACAGTGGTATACATGTACTCCCTCAGGATTCCCCCAAATACCTCTGACACACAGGGCAGATGCTCCACCATCTGAGCTATGAGGCACAGTCGTATACTCCCACAGGTTTTCCCTAAGACATCTGACACACCAAGCAGTTGCTCTACCAGCTGAGCTATGAGGCAGAGTGGTATACATATACTCCCTCAGGATTCCCCCAAAGACCTTTGACACACAGGGCAGATGCTCCACCATCTGAGCTATGAGGCACAGTCGTATACTCCCACAGGTTTTCCCTAAGACATCTGACACACCAAGCAGTTGCTCTACCCAGAGCGGATCCAGGATTTTAAAAATGTGGGCGGGGGGGGGGTGAAATTTTTAAGCATGAAATGCTGATGACAATGAAATAGCGAGTGCGTAGCGCGAAGCCCTAACGGCTTCTAGATGGATTCTAGATGCTCTGTGGTGCGATTTGGGGCAATATTTAACCACTTTAAAGGAACACACCGGCTTTGTTGGGCTATTTTGAGCTCGAAATAGACCCATACATTATGCTGAAGCGCCTTCGAGAGTAAATTAGATATATCCTGAAAAAACGTCGTCAAATTTTGCCGTTTTTGAGCACTTTTGAAAAATTCAAGGTCACGTGACTTTTCGGAACCAAATTCTGGTTCCGAAAAGTCACGTGGTCTTGTGAGTTAGTTGTATTTCCAGCCGTATAAAAGTTTGTTACTGCAGAACTGCACCAAATTCAACTCTGATTTCCCCCAATATTTATAAGTAATTGACAAAAGAGAGACTATTTATACAGGTATGAAACAAAGTTAAACATAAGTATGAAAATTCGAACATAATTGTTTGTTTCGAGAGTCCGGAGAACAGGAGCGAGCGCGTGCTACGGCAGGCTACCGTGAAGTGTAGGATATTTGCCCCGCGCAGCACGGCAAATAGCCTGAGTGCACACACACACGGGCGTGTTGCTTCGGTGTACGTTCGTGAAGAAAAAACATGATGCCAACTCCTCAAAAGAAAACGAAAATTCCTATTCGGTCGTCCGGGCTGTCCAGTGAAATCGTGAACAGAAAATTTGAGATATCCTGAGCAGGAGAAGAGCGAATCGTTTGTGACAAAGTCGTGAGGCTCGCGCGTAGTTGCAACGGCTCGTAAAGCGTATAACCTGTCTTTTGACCGTTTTTGTTAATTTTGCACTTTTTAGATTTGCACTTCACAACGACCATCAAAAAAGTATTGTCAATGCTGCTACATCACTAAATCATGTAAACAGTAGGCCGGTGTGTACCTTTAAGCAGGAAAAGTGTGCACAAAAAGTGGATTTTGTTTAAGTGTTTTTTTGAAAAGGAGGAGCGTGCGCCCCCCACGCCGCCCCTTGCCCCCTGGATCCTCCCCTGCTACCAGCCGAGCTATGAGGCACAGTGGTGTACTCCCCTCAGGATCATACTCACCCCAGGGCGTGGTGACAAGCACAGGTCCGACCTGGTCCAATTCTTCCTCCAAGTTTAAACCAGCAACACCGATGGAATATTCCGTTTCTACGTCAAGTCCCGTCAATATCAGTGAGCTTACATTACCACCATACACAGTCAATGAACCTATAAGAAAAGCAGGAAAGACTTGAGAAGTTATGGCTTCATATCTTGTGTACAAAGCATATCAGAGAGGCTGAACATTTTCTTAGTGTTTCCTCACAAAATCTTAATTTTCTCACTCCTAAATTTGAGTTTTTTTATCAAATCTGCACTTACTGATGCCTGATAAATCATTTTAAAGAAAAAAAAATTCTTATCAACTTCTCAACTCTTTCCAAAAAGCAATTTTAAGCTTGTTATATTGGGATTAGTTGACGAAAAATGTGTTGTACGCATAGATTATGAGTTGCGCCCGAGTCGTGCCGCCAAGTCGCACCCCCGTGTCGTGAAATCTCCCCACCCAAGTCACACCCCCGACATGCACTCCACGAGTCTACAACAGTATTTCGAACAAAAATTGAGGAACATGGACTCGTGTTTGGAACATTTTCCACAATGTAAGTACAAATACCTAGTGGCGTTTAATACGCAGTTGTATTTTTCCTACAAAGTTGGCCGTCTGTGAGAGTGGTTAAAACTGTATGTGGTTCCAAACACACAAAATAATCCAAAGTTTTCAACGTCAACAAAATAACAACTTGCAGAAATCTGACAAAATAAACAAATTAAGTTTAATTTTATTCACAATAAAAATATTTGGTGTCTTTTTTCCCGAGATATGAGAAAATACCGCACTCGTCATGAAAATATAGAACTCGCCTTCAGCCCAATCAATATTTTCATGACTCATGCAGCATATCACCCTCAAAGCCATCCAATATTATATATTTATCAGATAAATTACATATTTCTATATTCTGACCTTTTTGTTGTTCGTCCAGCGCTGCGTAATAATGTACTCTGTAACCGAAGATTTCACATGCGTATTGCGGTACTTCCCATGATACCTCCACGCTAGACGAGCTTAGGGCCACGGCCATAACATTCCTTGGAAAGGTATCGTTTTTCATGAAACCTTTAAAAAATATGAAATTAAAACTGTTACGAACGTTTTTTTCCCCATGTGTGACTGAGGATGTGTATGATAAAAACTAAATAAATACTGTTTCAATGCTTTCGGGAAATTGTGTGAAGCCACCGTCCTACTTGGGCTGGTTCCTTTGCTATACTGCATGAAAACATAGCCAAAATGCCTCGGGAGTCAGGGGCCTAGTTTCATACATTTAGGGGGGCCTTAAAGGAGCGGGTTAGATTTTAACAGAAAAAGGATTTCGATATAACCTATAAAATATCTCCCCAAAATACTATCCATGGGAGGAAAACAAGAAATTTGCAATCTCCAATTTGGATGTGAAAGCAAAAAGGTTGGTGTACTGTACTGCTTTATAGAAACTAGATCAATTATTTTACAAAACATCAGTGGTTTTTTTAACGATATCCTTTGAAAATACACGGGTTGAGAATGCAAAGTTTCAGAATGGTAATGAGAAAAATATGACAAATGATATGGTATCAAAATCTCAACACCCATGGAAAAAAATTGGGGGGTCAAAATTTGTGATCTGGACACGCTTAGAAAGTTTCAATTTGGCTACATTTTGCACCTTTCGGGGAAACTTCGCAAATAAAATGGAGTTTCGTGTTGCAAACTTCAGCCGCGATCTGGCTATCATTTCCTCGAATGAATGCACAGTCTTCCAGCTTGGCTGGTTCCCCGGGTGCCCATAGAGTTGACTGCCAGTCACTGGTATCGCTGCAATCTACCCAACGCCACCAACCTTCCACTGACGCATCGAAGTATCCTAAAAATAGACGATTTTGCAAAGTTATATTTGAATACCAAAACAATATTTAAAAAACAAATTGCTTTATCTTGTCGCAAAATGAACGAAATAAACTTAGTTGTTCCAAAAAAATAACTTGCCCAAAAAGGGCACCAAATAGTGTAAAAATGTATGTGATTGAAAAAACCTCCCTGTACAAATCTCCTATATAACGGGTGTTACCTGGACAGATTTTTTTTTTCCCACACGTTGCATGGGAATTTTTTAAAACATTTTCTCAAAACGAATTCTTCAAAAAACTCACCAATCCACCATGTTTGACCCGGATTGACCTCTGCTGTTCTCGTCATGACGTACTGTAATTCCGCATCGTCGTTGATTATTGCCAGATCGCCGTCATCAGCTGAAGCGCATATGCTACGTGCATCATCCCAAGGCCAGATTTCGTTGACAAACGCGTAGCATGAACGTGCTGTGGGCCCCTCTTCATAATATGGCGGACAGCCTGCAGAAAATTAAGAATAAATTAGCTCTGACAAATTACTGATTTGAGCTAAATTGGGGCCCAATTTCGAGTATATTCCCTCAGATTTCCAAACATGACCTCCGACACACCGGGCAGATGCTGATCTACCAGCTGAGCTATGAGGCACAGTGGTATACATGTACTCCCTCGGGATTCCCCCAAAGACCTCTGACACACAGGGCAGATGCTCTACCAGCTGAGCTATGAGGCACAGTGGTATACATGTCCCCCCTCAGGTTTCCCCCAAAGACCTCTGACACACAGGGCAGATGCTCTACCAGCTGAGCTATGAGGCACAGTGGTATACATGTACTCCCTCAGGTTTCCCCCAAAGACCTCTGACACACAGGGCAGATGCTCCACCAGCTGAGCTATGAGGCACAGTGGTATACACGTACTCCCTCAGGATTCCCCCAAAGACCTCTGACACACAGGGCAGATGCTCCACCATCTGAGCTATGAGGCACAGTCGTATACTCCCACAGGTTTTCGCTAAGACATATCTGACACACCAAGCAGTTGCTCTACCAGCCAAGCTACGAGGCACAGTGGTGTACTCCCCTCAGGATCATACTCACCCCAGGGCGTGGTGACAAGCACAGGTCCGACCTGGTCCAATTCCTCATCCAAGTTTAAACCAGCAACACCGATAGAATATTCCGTTTCTACGTCAAGTCCCGTCAATATCACTGAGCTTACATTACCACCATATATAGTCAATGAACCTGCAAACAAAGCAAGATTTGGAATATCCTCGTCAAATTCCCTTTCCAACAATACCAATTGTGTCAACATTTTCCTGAGATATGAGAGTTAAATGTTGGTGACTCTGCCCCTTTCAGCAAACAATTTCCACATTTAAGGGGAGGGAGAATCTCCCAAATCACTGGTCCAATAGACTACTAAAGTGTGATGTCATTTGCCATGGTAATTGGGTTCAAACATTCGCTAGTAATCTGAAACGCCCGTTGGTAAAAGTGCAGGAAAACAGTTCACTGGTTTTAGTGTAGACCCAGTAACCTTGGCAACACATAAATGGTGATGATCTCAGAATTTGAGATTTTGTGCAAGGTGATCCTAATCAACAAGTATATAAATCGTCGGGTTCACCACGAAGTGACGTATCCGTCAAAAAAACTTTTTTTGGCAATTTCTGTTTTTGGTATAATTTGACTTTATTTGGTGTCCTTAACATTTGTGCAAAGTTACGAGACTTGACAATTTGTATTTTTTTAATTACAGAAGTTGCCTAAAACCACGTAACTAATGGGTATGCAAATTTTCTTTTTCACGAATTGAAAAAGATGGTATGTGCATGAATTGCTTTTTCACGAAGTGGCGTATCGCGATACGCCACTTCGTGAAAAAGCTACGCGCCAGGGCGACGTTGTAAATATTACGCGCGCAGTGAAATACAGACAGGGGGCGAATTCTGTGGCAAATCACGCATGGTCGGCATTTTTCTTTTTTAACGAAGTGACGAATAAGTTTTAAGCTAAAGTGTTCTTTAATTAGACAATCAATACAACAAAAAAGTATAAATTTACGTAATTTAACTCGTATTAAAAGTATCACATAAAAAGACTGACGACTTTTCATACAATAACCGGCGAAGTTAGAGTTTTAAAAATTGACCAACTTCAAAAGCGATTTTCTTAAAACTACCGCTCGCGGATACGTCACTTCGTGGTGCACCTGACGAAATACCAAGTTTCATCAAAATCTGAGATGGTCGGGTTTAACCCATTGGGTGATTTGACATGGAATTGCTCACATGCATAGGTTGTATAAAGTAAGGTCACATTTGTGCATAAAGTTGCGTCTTTCTGTGTCCTGGACTGTGCCCTAGGCGTATTGATTGCTTTCGATGACGTAGAACATCCGGGAATGTGTGGTGGGCAACAGTCACGCGCGTACGCGCGCGCCAATAGACGCAAATGAACACGCGGAAAAAAATACTCACCAGCGTATTTTTCATTCGAAGATGCCGCACGCGAGCGTTGTGATACGTTCAAATTATTGAGCATGCACTCGGCTTGTAAAAACGAAAGTGCTTTTAGTTGATCGCGATTTTTAGCCAGAAGAAATGCGTTTTTATCTTTATCGATACAACAGCCATGGCGCAACAACATAAAGCAAGGTTAAGCAACAAAGGTAAGTGCAACCAATGCACTTTTCTTGCTCTTTTTGCCGGTTATTACTCGAGCCACGTGGGTCATGAAAAATGCCCACCAAAATGGTAGCTGGAAGGGGTGACTTCACCGGAAAGCAATCAATAGACCGTATCGAATAGCCGCCATTTCGTGGGGCAGTTTCTTTGTTCCTTGAGGACATGCATGGTTGCGCATATTGTGCTTCCATTGTTGAACAGTTTAGGTAACAAAAGGTCCCCCACAAAATGGCGGCTATTCGATACGGTCTAATGGCAAACAACAATGAATAACATATATTCTGACCTTTTTGTTCTTCGTCCAGCGCTGCGTAATAATGTACTCTGTAACCGAAGATTTCACATGCGTATTGCGATACTTCCCACGAGACCTCCACGCTGGATGAACTTAGGGCCACGGCCGCAACATTCCTTGGATAGGTATCGTTTTTTGTAAATCCTTTGAAGATAGAGTGTATGATTGGTAAACTGTTAAAAACGGCATTATTTCCACTTGTAAATAAAAGCATATGTCGACAAAACTGCCTTGTAGAAATCTCAGCCACATAGATGCAGTAACACTTCAGAAAACCTGAAAATTCCATGCATGGTTTTTGTGTACGAATGAATGGTAAAAAAGTTGTCTGCAGACAACTAAAACAAAACAAAACACCTTCAGCTAGCAATTCTCACACAAGGGTACCTTTGTACACATACACACAAAAACAAAATCATGTGGTGTTTGTTACCATTGCTATCAACACTTTTAGGCCCGCTTCAAACGTCGCGCTTATGCCATGTCGAATTAAATTCAACTTGATTTTTAAAATTAGACACGGCACAAGCACGACGTTTGAAGCCATTTGGCTCGGCAAAATGAATTTTAGCTCGACAGGGTCTGCCGTGCTAACTCAATTTAGTGCGGCACAAGCACGGCTTGGCTTCAAACGTCGTGCTTCTGCCGTGTCGAATTTAATTCCAATTCGAAGTTGGTCCGCAATTTTGTTCACAACTAGGAATGCGCATGCTCGCAGCGCGTATGTGAGTAAGGAAATAACCAACAAACACGTTTAAAGCGGGCCTTAGTCAGGTCTTTCTTGTCAACTTATTAAGTAATTTGTTGATTAACTGCAAATGATGTATTGGGGCTTTAAAATTTTTCAGACTATTATTAACTCACCTTTTGGGGAAACTTCACATATGTAATTAAGTTTTTTGTCACAAACTTCAGCAGCGATTTGGCCACTGTTTCCTCGAATGAATGCACAATCTTCCAACTTGGCTGGTTCCCCGGGTGCCCATAGAGTTGACTGCCAGTCACTGGTATCGCTGCAGTCCAGCCAACGCCACCACCCTTCCACAGCGACATCAGAGTAGCCTGATAGTAAAAGACATTTTGGACAATTTGGATGGTTAAAGGGCCCATGACATGCTAAACAACTTTTTACCTAATCTTTGCTTCAATTATGATGGATTACTTGTTCAGCAAGACATGCTATTGTTCGTTTGGATGTAAAATCAATAATGAGTGCATCACATAAGGAAGACAGAAGGGAAAAGTTAAGAAAAAACATAAGACTTCAAGTTGGACTTGTGGCAAATTGCTGCAGTTTTCTCCCCCAGTTTCGTCATGGCTTACAATAGGAAACATGTAGAACAAACAAAGTCTAGGACGTTTGAGAAAAAAGTGGAATATTTTGTGCACAGTTGAATGTGATTTTCCTGTGTCTGCCTCTTGTGACATCATAACCTTAGTCATGAATATGCATATTTTCATTAGCATAAAAACTAAAAACCTTTGTTTTAACACCCAAAACGAGCTCCAAATATGATTTTTATGAATGTAACTGAGTATATTGGTTTTATAGCATAGATTTCATTGATAAAAATCCCAAATAAGGGGCCCTTAAACTAGCTCATAATAGACAGTTTTAGATTGTCACGTCGACTATGGTGATCAGGCACCATATCAGATGTTGTGTTTGTTACTTTGCCCAGTTGCGCTACCATGCGACACCCAGAAAAAGAGTGGGTCTATAGGGATAACCTGAGGGAGTTAGCATCTGCTCAGTGTGTCAGAGGTCTTGTGGAAACCTAACCGAGTATACCACTGTGCCTTATACCTCAGCTGGTAGAGCATTTGCCCGGTGAGTCAGAAGTCCCAGGTTCAAATCCCGATAAAGACCTAACGATTTTTCTCTCATCCCAAGTTTGGTTGTTTCATTTCAATGGTAATTAGGCACCATACCAGATATTGCGTTCGTTACTTTGCCTAGTTGCGCTGCCATGCAACACCGAGAGAAAAACTGGGTTCATAGGGAAAACCTGAGGGAGTATACCAACTGTGCCTTATAGCTCAGCTGGTCGAGCATCTCCCAGGAATTATGCACTTTATGCTTCTAATGTCGAACATTTAAAACATGTTCACAAATACGGGCGTCGATGTAAAGGCTCTATACAAGTATAGTGCTAGGATAACTCACCGATCCACCAATCTTGGCCTGGTGCCAATATTTCCGTTTGGCTCAAGATGTAGTTTAGTTCTTTTTGATCATTGATAATTGCAAGGTCACTTTCAACTTCCAGGCAATACGATCTGCCGTAAGCCCACCAATCTTCAGCGTCAGTCCCGTGGTTAAACCAATAGCACGAACCGTTGGGCCCTGGCAAGTGCGATTCTGGACACAACCCTTTAAGAATAAAGAAAAGGTACTCATGCTGTGAAGAATTCGTGTATCTTAAACCTATTTGTAGAATTTATAAGATGGTTAAAGGCCCTATGTATCATATGGGTCTTTCTATAAATTAGGGGTCTAAAAGTGTGACATTTAGTGTCCCCTGTTACACCTGATGTGTTATTTTTTTGTACAAAAATCATTAAAATGGCTTGTAAACCATTTTGTATGAATTGTACTTTATGTACTCGCTCTTTGAGATGGAAAGTATTTAAAGAATGTGTCCTGAATTTACAAAAACAATATGTAAAATGTAATGGGGGACACTAACATTGGACCCATAATTTATAGAAAGACCCATATGCAAGATAAAACGTTTTACAGATTCGTTGAATAAGAGTATAGCATATCTAAGGAAGAATGTTGTTAAACTACATGTAGCCTGACGAAATTTTAGCTACTTAGATGCATCAATGCTTCAGAAAACCTTGAAAATCTATATATGGATTTTGTGTACTTGAGTGAATGGTAAAAAAGTCCCGTGCAAGGGACCTTTTTAGAAAACCACCTTCGGTTGTCAATTTCCAACATGAAATACCAATTTTGGACGGAAATAAATTAATGTGGTATTTGTTACCATTGCTTTCAACACTTGATACAATGGGCCTTTAAAGACATATTACATGATTGGAAAACTTTTAAAAAGATCAGGAACAACAGCATCACATAACTAAAGAATAACGTTGATAAACTGCCTTGTAGGAATTTATTTCAGCCACATAGATGCAGTAATACTTCAGAAAACCTGGAAAATCCATGCATGGTTTTTGTATTGATGAAAGGTAAAAAATTGTCTGCAGAAATTTTTTTCCTCTAACAAAACTTTGTGAATATCCGGGCACAAAGTACCTTTGAGCTTACAAATAAAATACCAATACGTACCACTTGAATTGGACGTCTGGGTTTGGGCGTTTAGAGTCTTCAAACACAACCATCCAGCAACTACGAACAAAAATAAATGTCTCGACATTGTTAATACTTCTTCGACTTGTACACTTTAGCGTAGATTTGTTCAAAATTAAATGAACGGCAGTTTTTTCGTGTTTTTTTTACTCTAAAGCAAAAATATCATCAATCAGGTACAGATATACAGTACACACAATGAAGTTTTTGAACTTTGAAATATGGATACCAATATAAAATCGTATCCGCCCACGGGGTATTTATTTTTAAAAACGGCAGTTAGAATGAGATCTGAACTGATAACAAAGTCCATCGAATAAACTTGATTGAGTTTTGACGGCTTTGGTGCTTGAACTTTGATTTAGCTATTGAAATAGGGAAAAACGGAAGAGAAAAGGAAAGAAAACAAAACAAAAAAAGTTAGTTAGGATAATTACAGGAAAGACCAGAAAAAAATTCCATACACGTTCGCCAGTTGAGACTTCATGCACTAACTTCTATATGGCATAAAAATCCTAAGTGTTTTCAAAAAAAAATTTGAACTTTTCTCACTTTTAAAATCATGTTTTCTCACAAAATTTAAACTTTCTGTTGCATTATCATGTCATATTACTAAAGGAAATAAAAATAACAATTATTGATAGGCTGAGAAAAGTTTATCGTTAATTAAAAGCAGAGGCTCGTCAGCAATGCGCACGCCAAATTCGTGCCACGAAATACGCAGCTCCATGCCTTTGCTATGGAGCTGCGTACTTCGTCACTTCGCTGCATTGAAAACATCTTTTTTCCCGTCAAAACACCGTAAAATGGATGAAATAGGCAACATACAGGTATGTTCAAATATATATATGAGTGCATTATCTACAAATAGTGTACTTTGCAGGCCATAAAGACGGGCAAAGTGTTGTAAATGCATCACAGAGTATATTGTGCGACATGGTTGTGCGTTGCGTACGGTAAATACAGATTAGTATAAATCCTTATTTTCCTCCTCAAAATGCCAGCGAATATTGTGCAGTTGTTGGTTGCAGTGTAAAGGCAGAATAAGGAGGTATAAATTTCCATGGGTGGAAAGAATTGGGAAGTTGATCATAACTTCAGACCTTTAATTGTGTGCAATTCCTCACAAAATCTTAAATTTTTCCCACTCGAAATTTGGTTTTTTCCCATCAAATCTGCACATTCCAATGCTAGATGAGTCATTTTAAAGAAAAATATTTCTTATCAACTTCCCAACTATTGCCCACTTCCCATTTTTGTTGTTATTTAAGTCATTATAAGGAGAATAGTGGCGACCAGTGACTCATGAAGCAAAGTGCAGATTTGATGGATAATTGTTTAGTGAGAAAAAATTAAGATTATTTGAGGAAACACTTACACAATTTTCAGTCTGTCTCATATCTTTTGCACACGAGGTCTGAAGCCATGATCAACCTCTCAATTTCTTCCAGAGATTTTTGTCCCCTAACTTTTGTCACACAAAAAGTTACAATCCCCAAAATAATCTTCTAATAGGTGGGGTGGCCTGGATCGGAAACATTTGATAGTACATGTAGGCCTAGGTGCATAATAATTTTCCTGTGCATTATTTATATTTGTATGTTAATTTTCGGAATAATTACTTGTTCATTTCATTCATTATTTAAAGAGAGAGACCAGATCACATTTTGGTATTTTTTTAGTTTATGTCCCAACTCGAATTTAAGGAAAATAATTATTGGAATCGATAGCTTGGACGATTTTGGAATACCTTTTCCATTGGCATTTCCGTCGCAAATGTTGCGTTTCCATGAAAATTCTGTGTTTTTGTCACGCCCGCCGCCATACAAGTGTGTGAAACTGCTGCCGGGCGAGCAGTGCGTGATGATCCGTTTGGTTTCTGGCCGGCCGCTTTGCGTGCAATCATATGCAATATTTTTTCCGTGATTTTTCTCTAAAACTAAGCCTTTGCGACCGAAATGTATGTAAGTATTCTAAAATCGTCCAACTCCAAGCTATCGATTCCAATAATTATTTTCCTTAAATTCGAGTTGGGACATAAACTAACAAAATACCCACATTTTTCCCATGGGTGTTAAGATTTTGATGCCATATTTTGTCATTTTTTCTCATGACCATTCTGAAATTTCGTGATATCATTCCATATATTTTTAAGGATATCACAAAAAACCACCAATATTTTGTAAACTAATTTATCTGGTTCATGGCAGTGCAGTAATTACACCAACCTTTTTGCTTTCACATCCAAACTCGAAATTGCAAATATCCTGTTTTCTTCTCATAGTAATTGGGGAGATATTTGATATAATTTATTAATTAAAATGAAATCAATTTCTGGAAAAAAATTGGAACACGCTCCTTTAATCAAGAACAGACTCGGGATGATTCTGAGAACTTTCTCTTTTAATCCGTCACAGCAGTCAACTGCGTCGAGTGAACAGAAAGCAGATTCCACCTCGATTGAGGATTGTCTATCACTTGCCATCAATAGACCTGAAACGTAATGACGTCACGCAATGTTTACCGCGGTGCATTATGGGTGAAAAGTAGGACGAAATCTCTGTATCTCTAGTTTGCGTGCGTTGCATGCATAGCGCCTAGCGTATTATGCACGTAACTTTGTGAACTTTACTAACCGCTTCGCTGGCAAAAAAAACCTGTCAAAAACAAAGATCGTAATTTTCTAAAATGGTTCGTGTCAACCTAATACTTGTGCCTGCGTGAGTTAACATGGTTAAGCCCACGTACGATGCCGCCGGAACTATGGTTTTGGCAAAAGGCGGCGAAAAGAGATACACTTCACCCATAATGCACCGCGGTAAACACTGCGTGACGTCATTATGTCATAAGTCTATTGCCCTCCAGCTCCCTACCAGACCCCCCCCCCCCCCCCCCCCCCACGCTACCACACCCCTAAAGTGGGGATTTTGTGGTAAAAACGCGCGCACACGTACGTACATGACGTACACTTGACTTCGTCTTGTTCAAGTTCAGTCATTTTGTCAACTTTGTCAACAACTCACTAAAAATGATCCATTCACACTTGAGATTTTTACAACTTCATGCAGAATTGTCATGATTGTATGCCCTCTAGAAAAACGAGCACAAATGACGAAAATAATGGAAAAACTCCGACCGAAGCTGCCAAGCAGCCGAAAGTTTACTCACGGCCGGAAAATCGTCTTCAGAGCTGAGACTTAGACTGGTTTCTGATCCACGTATTCTATATACGAAGACGATAATATGTGACCGTGTAATACACCTCGAGAACTTGCGGGACGCCGCCAGATTCATCTACTTCCGGGCACCTGTAATAGGAGCTAAAGTGTGTGCAGCTACTGTTATTTCGGTACCATGTTGGCTCTACGTCGGAATAAGGATTTTCACCAAACGATTTGGAGTCCACTTTAAAAATTATTATTACTATAAAATGGGAAAATGTTATTACTTGTGGAAAAAGGTAGTCTTATAGTGTTACAAATTCATACATTTTCTTCATTTATTTATTGAATTAGTAAAATTTAGGATTCCCCTTGAATTTATTGGCGTTTAGCGGTACGGAATGTCGTCATAACGAATTCTGGTATGCGCTAGCTGCATAGACTTCTGTTTGCGATCCCCGTTGCGAAATGATTCGAACCGGCCATTCAACACCCGCTAGCTCGGTGGTCAAGACGCGTCTGCCTTGTTTGCAGGAGGTCGTGGGTTCGAGTCCCACCCGAGCACCCTACGAAGTTTTTCATAGTGTCTCGGGAAAGCACCGAGTATACAGTGTTAATAATTACGTCGGGTATAAGGGGAAAACAACATTTTTAACTATATGTTTCTAATTAACTATATGTTTCTTTTCCACTTTGCTTCGACAAAACATTTATTATTATTATTTCTTTCTGGTATTCATACTAAGGATTCCACTAAAGTGCCCATTGCACTGTCACTCGCAAGCGTGAGGAAACCCATGAAGAATTAGAAATTAGGAAGAAGAATCCCCTTGCTCTTCACGAAAGAATGCTCTGGGATCTTTAAAGTGCGTTACTGTTACCTAACACATACACTGGACCAACGGCTTTACATCCCTTCCGAAGGATGGAGCAAGTGTGGTTGAGTGCCTTGCTCAAGGGCACAGGTACCACAGCCGAGGAAGGCTCGAACCCGCAACGCCAAGTTTTCACCTATGATTGGGAGTCAATGACCCAGGAAACAGGTTTTCTCTCGATAAATTGTACAATTTTCAGAAAGCCATCATCCTCAGTGCACGTTTGTTTACATGTATTATTATTTGTTATAAATTTTCGAGTTTCACCCACTCCCGATAGCTAAGACAACACTCATTAGAAATTAAGTGTTTTCAGACATTTTGTGGTTTCGAGTTTCGTTAGTTGGCACGCAAGTTGTATTCTGACGTCACGGTAGGCCTATACGAGATACGTACAAATGAAACCAGACACAATTGCAACATTTTTGGCGGACTGATTTATCCACTTTCGACAAAATTAACAGCTTTCGGTTTATATTTTCGTCCCTTAATTGCCTTTTTGATCCCCACGGATTCGGAAAACCGGGATGACGAACATTTTGTGAGCCGAGCCTGTTTCGCGTTCGGCAGGAAACCAGCATGCTTTTTAATTATGTTTTGGTTATCAAGTGAAGTTCCGCAATGTAAGTGAAATTTGCTGATTGCATTTTATTGATAATTATATGCTTTCATTTTGATTGCAGAAAATCCCCAAATAAAAGGAATTAATTAGTCATCGGTGTTCTCATTAATATCCGCGCTGTGCAAAATCACTCGGGTCTCTGCATGGTTGGATCGGAAAATGTTTAAATTGAAATTTTACACAACATGACAAAGTCCGCCTCACATACATGAATGGCGTTTGGTTTACTGACGTACATGTACTTCCTTTCACATTCACACTAAAGCCAGCCGTGTCCGCATTGGACTTGTTTTTTGGAAGGTTTTACCGAGACGATGGTAAAAGGAAAATTTGTACTGCTGTCCGCATTTGTGACCCGCTCTGCAAAAAAGAGTCACAAGTCGCGCTGGCTATAGTATTCTTTTTGCGACCATAAAAAGAAATCCACGGCAAATCCACTCTCAATAAAATACCAAAACACAATCCTGGCGGTGCCCAGATACCGCCTGGAATGTCTGTGTTCCCCCTGGAATGTCTGTGTTACGCCTGGCATTTCTTTTGTGTTTAGGTATTTTAATGAGCGTAGAAATGCCACAGATTTCTTTTTAGGGTCGCAAAAAGAACACTAGCCAGCGCGACTTGTGACTCTTTTTTGCAGAGCGGGTCACATTTACACTTTTCTCGAGACCGTAGGAGAGCATGCATGCGCAGTGTCCCTTCGCAGTTTGACCTTCACGGCCCGGACGCGTGTTTTTTTTTTTACACCGCAGCGAGGGGTACACCCCAATTTTTCAACCCGAACAGAGTCTAAGTTTCCAATGACTGATACTTCTCAAGTGACAATCTTGGAAATAGTCAGAACTCTTACTCTCACTATTAGAGAAAAAGAAGAAACGAGAAATTTCGACAAATCCCAAACAACACTGAGATTGAACCAGGGACCTTGTGATTGCAAGTCGAGATCTCTTCTAACCAGACCACGAAGCTGGTTGCAAACCGACCGCATTCAAAACCCTAAATTCCTTTAAAATTACCAGCCCTAACCCTAAACCCTAACCTATTATATTCTCCTCTCAATACGCGGCCCGCACGTATACGTATACGCTTCCAGAGCGCTTTTACCGATTTGCTGTGTCCGCATTGGACTTTTCGTCTCGGGAAAAGTTCCTTGGTCAATTTTCCTGGGCAGAAGTTGGCCAGGAGAAGTAACCGCTGCAGGACTTAAAGTTACTGAGAGGAAAACGTCCTGGGTTGTCCGCATTGGACTTAAAATAGGAAAAGTACCCATCGTCTCGGTAAGATTTCCCCAAAAACGTGCAATGCGGACAAGCCTTTAGTATCCACTTGACCAGAGTCAATTATTTGTTGCCATGTGGTGCACGCGGCAGGTGTGAAGAGAGGCACTTCAAGCAGAGTGGCGTACCCTGCCTCTGCGGCTCTTACCGAGGCTGGTGCAGTCAGCCTTGCCACAAAAGGTGGTCATTCAGTACACGTTACTGACAAATAAAAATAATGTGTTAATTACATCTTTCATCCATTTTCGTTCTTCGTTTTAAACCAAAGTTGGGATGAGAAAAAAACATCGTAGGGGCCTTATCGGGATTCGAACCTGAGACGTTTGTCTCACCGGGCAGACGCTCTACCAGCTGAGCTATAAGGCACATGGTATACTCCCTCTGAGGGAGTATACCAACTGTGCCTTATAGATCAGCTGGTAGAGCGTCTGCCCTCAGAGGGAGTATACCAACTGTGCCTTATGTAGCTCATCAGCTGTCTGCCCGGCGAGTACAGACGCTCTACCAGCTGAGTCAGAGGTCTCGGGTTCGAATCCTGATAACGCCCTTACGATGTTTCTTTCATCTTAACTTTGGTTGTTTCATTTCAATGGCACCATACCCGATGTTGCGTTATTTTTTTTAACGTACACGAAAAAACATCTTTTGGAAAAAAAACAACAACAAACAAACAAACAAACAACCCAGCAAACAAATTAAAAACTTTGATATTCTCGGTTTATTTTGAACACACAAAAAACGGAGCAACTTTATGCGCACAACTATGCGCAGAACACAAAATAAAAGTGCCGAAATTTCTTACTCATAATTGTTTAAATAAACAGCCTTAAACCATCTGTCAACAAAAAATATGTTTTTGTTTTACCTATATAGGCCTATTGTCGCCCACTCGCTCACTAGTAAATTTTATATTATATTACGGATATGCCGGCACAGGCTTCCGATGTGTTTTACTGGAGGACTTTCCCCTAAAACTATTGTAGGTCTCATGCATAATACGTAATGACCGCAATTTGCGGAAATCGCGTCTGGACTTAAATCGTGCACCGTGAAGCTGAACGTTTTCGAAAAATGTACTTAATATCGATTATGTATCGATAGTTAGCATAAAAGACATATTATGTTTGGATATAACTAAAGAATAATGTTGATTGGCTTGTAAAAGTTTCAGCCACATAGATGCAGTAATAGGCCTACTTTCAAAAAACATTAAACATTTATCATATGCATGCATGGCTTTTGTGTTGAATGAACGGTTAAAAAAATGTCTGCAGACATTTTATAAAGTAGCTTCAGTTGGCAATTTCTCCCTCAAAGGTACAATTTTAAAGGGACAAAATTTTGTGTGGTGTTTGTTACCATTGCTATCAACACTTTTAGCCGGATTTTTCTTGTCAACTCGTGAAGTAAAATTTCGGGTAACTGCAAATTATGTATCGGGGCTTTAACTATATATAACGTACAGGCATGATGCTATAAAACAGAAAGATATTGGTTTTCAGATAGAGGTTTTTCCTTGTGAAAATACCTAATTATTGTGCATTAGTCAATGAATTAAATTATTTCAGTATTTCAGTATTCCTTGATAATATGCCTTTAAAATATATCGATCCTAATATTCACATAGGCCTACTGAAAAACCAATCAATAACGCCTATAGGCCTACTCGTAAAATAGCACTAAGAGAATTGTTTAATGCCAAGACTACTTTAATATTAAAGTATGTCACTTCAGAAATATCTATTCAATTAGCTGTTCATACTTTTAAAATAATTATTGCAAATTATTTGTTTTACAAACTGTTACTATTCTTCCAAATCCAGTACGGTTTCTTTTAGCAAAACAGGCGAAAATCTTTAAAATTTCAGAATAAAAAATTATTTCAGAAATTTTTGATCCACGTCAACTCTTATAGAAAATTAAAATGTCAAAAATTCTCTGGTTTCAGACTGCATTTTTATTTATTTATTATTTATTATTTTTCTATTTTTTTAAATTAGCCTATCTTATTAATATTATTTTGTGAAAGCTAAAATTATTGACAGTGAAATTATTCCAAATTGTCGTCAATTTAATTTTGGTAAACTCAAATAAAATCCCACTCACAACAAAGGTCCGCTGTGGGAGGAAGCTGACTATACAGGGAAACTAGTATACATGTATATCGATATTCCACCAGCACGGACAATTATCTTGCGCGTGGATGTCGCAACAATATAGCGGACTTTCCTAGCGTCAAAACCTCGGATTCCACTTGCATTGCTTTCCGGGAAATTCCCTTAATCTCGCTCTACCAATCAGAACTCGTTTCTAATGTTAAAAATGACACGACGTTTTCCTTTTTCTTTATTTTTTTTTACTTGATCAACTACGCCTCTGCGAGCAAACGGAGGGGAAAAAAACGTGCACAGATACGCCTATATTAATCGTGAGAGGAACATTTATTTATTTTTAGAGAACGTACCATCACAAGCTTGTGATTGGCCCAATCCGGATCTAGATTTTGTGAAAGAAGTTATATAAACAGCTGCATCGGCCGAGGAAAGTAAAACGCATCACCGCAAGACACACGACAGCATAACAACTCCGAAAACTTTGCAACTTTTGTGAAAGGTTCTAGTTCATTAACGATGGATTCAACAATGGTGAGTTTAACTTGCATGCTTTGGTTTATGTGTTTGGACGAAACTTTTGAGATTTAGCAACTAAAGAAATGCAAACATGTTCTCCTATTTTTGATTGAAAAAGCAGTCAATCTGAGAGTAGAAATTTTCAGCACACAGTAGCTTTAATATGCAGTCATGTGTAATGAAGCTGTTATATATGTCAACTTTAATTACAAAAGAAATGTTCTATTTTTGACTGAACGGACACTGATCTTCGTTTCTCTTTTGTTGCTCGGTAGGCCTATACGTTTTACAAATTCCAGGAAATTTCTAAAGCGTAGGCTATATGCTGTGAAATGTTGATAAACTAGCTTGCAGACATTTCAGCTACAAATATGTTATATTAGCACTGTATACTCAATGCATGCTTCCCCAACTTCCCGAAGACATATGGGAAAAACAATTCGCAGCGTGCTCGGGTTGGGTTCGAACCCAAGACCTTCTACATACTAGGCAGATGTCGTACTACTCGACCACTGATCTAGCCGGTGCTGAAAAGCCGGTTCGAATCAAGTTAACAGCGGGAACCGCAACTGATAAGGGAACATTAATTAGCTTGCTTTGGGGAGAATGAATGTTAATTAGGGTTTGTTTTGCCGAATTACTCGCCGATTCAACACTGGCCTGCAGGGGCCAATGTGTTTGCTTTATAAAATTGGGTTATCAGTCAAAATCTTGAGTGATGTGCATTACAATTGACCGATGTTCTGCAATTCTTGCTAAGAACACAAGTTGACATACAATTTTGGTTGCTAACTCATTTTATAAAGCAGAAAAATTTTGGATTACGCAAATGTTTCAGCTATACGGAATTGGCCCTATCTATAGTTTAGGGTGTCTAAACCATTATTTGTCTCAATATTGCAGGCTTTCCTTGCTTTCTGCCTCCTCGTACTATCCCACTGCGCATTGCTAACAAGCACGAACTCCATCTCATCTCTGTCAAGCCTCTCTGAAACGAACGCCGCGGACGCAAACCTCGACACGAGCTTTCTAATCCGAATCCTAAACTCCGCATCCGAATCATCACTGTTTGGGGAAGCCGAGGCCTCTCACAAGCGTTCGGCTTCGAACGCCATCAACCGGGCGGTGCCGCCGGCTGCGTTCGTGATGGCCGAGGACCTGAGCGTTGCACAGTTGGGTGAATTCCTGCGGGAGATGAGAGAAGACGGCACGGGGATATCGGCCAGTGTGGGCTGCTCGGGGGAGGTAGTCGAACACACGGCAGCGGATTTCACCACCTCCCCTGCATCTGATAATTGCACCGCCACTGATATACCGGCATTCAACGACAAACCGAACACAAGAGGACTGTGCCCCTGGAAATACATTAACAACACCAACCCAAACAGGTACAATATAACTTCACACTGTAGAATCCCTCGAAGGAAGGGTAATTTCCGTTGTTCAAAAGACTATACTACAAATTAAACGATAGTTAAAGGCCATACACCGATTTGGAATTGGCAAATTATTTTTTAATCAACCATTTAACACATAAAACCTTACCCAAACAGAAGACGGAAGTAGTTCTAACTGTCTAATGCAATGATTCCGCTCAAAAAAATATAAGAAAACTTTGATAATAATAATAATAATAATGATTAGATTTGTATAGCGCACATATCCACCCTGCAGGGTGCTCAAGGCGCTGTTACCATTATTACCGCTGCCATCAGGGAATCACCAGAACCATTTCGCTTCAACTAGGTGGCTGCTGGTCAGGCGCACATCCCTATCAGCAGTTAGATTGTGGCATTCCCCTTAACAGCTTCCCATATATCGCTTGGGTTGACGAGGCAACTGGGATTAAGTGCCTTGCCCAGGGACACAGACACGTTGGTCGAAGTGGGGCTCGAACCCCCAACCTCTGATTGGGAGTCCCGCTTCATACCCACTAGACCACACGTGCTCCCTTGATATTGTAGATGAATGTATATAAACGCGTGCGCGCACGCATTTCTTTACAAGGGCGCCCCCAGGCCTCGTGAACAAAACTAGCCAATGAATAGCGTGGTATATAATTATACATGTAGCTCCGTTATCAGTGTAGTGCAAATATGTGTGCAGAAAAAGACGCTCACGTGGAGGACGGAAGGGGCTAGATAAACTTTCCGAAAAGCTTATAGAAAAGAAAGGACATGTCAAATTGACCTCTCATGCTCCTTGATCCTGTTTTGCATCTTCCATTTTTTGGCGCAAGTTAATTTTAGCTTTGTTTACTAAAATAGCCCATGTTCAGTCAGGCGTGGAATTCACAACATGATGACGACGCTAATGAAAACATGAAACTTATGTTTACCGATATGTGTGAGCCAATTTTCTAAATATACTTTCCAACAAAAGAAACTGTGCATGATAAAAATTGCTGTATTTTTTTAGCCATGGCAGATAACTCGCTGGAATAAACTGTTAATGAAAGTCCATGAAATCTTTCAAATGGTTAACCGAACTTGAAATGTACAAAATGTGTTCTTCGTGTTCTCAGAGGTTGCTGAAAACTGACTTGCCAATATTGAAGTCACAAAGTCAGTATCCAGTGTGTCCCCCTTGCGCATTAATCACTGCTGTGCATCTTCGCCTCATGGAACCAATGACACGCGCATGAAAGAGAATATTGACTTTTGGGTAGTCCTTTTATACGGCTTGCTGACGAGACCTGAACTTTATGGAATTCTGTTACATAACAACCTGTAGGACTCCTATTGTGAAATCAACACCCAGGCATGCCTAAGTCCTGCACTATGCCATGAGCAGGTTTTGAGTGCATAACCTTTTTCTAACAATGTCAGAGAATATTGTCTGTGAATTTGGTGTTTATTTTCCACCTTCTTGAAAAAATACAGCAATTTTTACCATGCACAGTTTCTTTTGTTGGAGAGTATATAATACAATTTCCATTTTATCTACAATTTTAAGAGTGTATACTTTTTATTTGATACACCCTGTATAGGGACGCAGCCTAAATAATACGGTGGTTTTGCACAATTTCGTCAAGTTAATAAAATCAGTTGCTGGTTGATCCAGAATAAGAATTTTTTCCAATAATTTTTTTCTGAAGTAAATAATGCTTCATGTTTTTCTCCAGGCTAATTTTTTCTCTCTTTTAATCCACGTTTTCCGATCAGATACCCAAGCACCATCACGTACGCGCAGTGTGACTGCAGTAACTGTCAAAATGAACACACTCATGAAATTGACACTGATTTTGGATGTCATCCTATCTACTACGACGTTAAGGTGCTTTTCAAACACGCCTGCCTGCCAGTGCACGGAGGAATACACATGTAAGTTGGTCATTTGTGGAATAGTAACATAATGACGTCGTAATGACGTCAATGATGAGCTACATGTATCTGTCTCTGATAGAGCTTATTTCTAATGTTAAAAAACCCTAATGATGTACTGTAACTTTAGACAAATGTAAATTAGCCTGAGAAGTTATTCCACGAACTTGAAAACTGGGGTGGGTTGCATTAAGAAAAGTTAAGACGTCTCAACTCTTACAAGGCGTCTTATACCAAGACATCGTTGTCTTACAATAAAAACAAAATGTGCCATAACTTGTATCTTGAGACAACACTTAAGACACCTAAATTCAGTTAGGATGAGTCTTAATTCAGTTAGGATGAGACTTATAAAGGAATGCATGGACAACACTTGCAAAGGGTTGCCTAACTCTGTACGCTTCATCGCCATCTGTTGTAGTTCGGCGCTCGGACTTGAGAGGGCGTGAGTCAGGACACAACATATTTTTACATACTTTACGGAATATGGGAGTCGTGAAACAAAGCATAAATCTTAAAGTCATCCATACAATCGTTGCATGGAGCAAGTTCGGGTGCTGACCATTAGTCAATTTGCAAAGTTTGTTTTTTACCCGAACGCGTCGTCAGGCAAACCTAGTCAAACACGGCCAAAATCGTCGTCAAAAACACTGGCCGCCGTCAACGGTTTACAAAAAAATACTTACAAGCAATGTTGGCAACCTTTTTCCTCATGTTTGCCCTCGTATGTTCTACTAAAGACATTTCAACTCGTTATCCAAAACCATAGAATTGGTTATTAATTCATCTTTAATTCTGACATAAATTAACACTAAGTCTTATTTAGCGAAAGCTTTATTTTTTTTTCCAATCGCGTTTACAATTCCGCCATCTTGAAAAGTGACGTGATTACAAAACTGACTAGAGATGAACCTACATCCGAAACCACCACTTTATCAAATCGGTAACTGAAGACTCAAAACGTTATCAAAAACAATTAAAACAATCATATCTTGCAAGGCATAGGCTATGACTTTTTGCTCACTAATTGATGCATTTTGTGTCTGAACTTCGTGACGCCATTTTGACCACTTCTGAATAACACCAATAGACTTGTTCGGGGTTTTTCGCACACAATGGAATTAGCATACTCATTTATTTTTGGTACAGCGGACCGTTGACATACTGTGGACAGTAGACCGGTTCCTAATCCTACCACTTATTGCAGAATGCCATCTACTCGGGAACCAAACTATACATGTCAAAGGTCCGCTGTACCAGAATATACACGAGTATGCTAATTCCATTGTGTGCGGAAAACCTCGAACAGGTCTATAGACTGCCGAAGTGAATACGTCATCTTTTGTTAGTTGCCTAGGCAATGGCTCTACACTGAAAATCACTGTACCGTGTCCCTGTGCATTTGCAATGGTACTTTTTCCGACGGCCATGACGTTTGGAGCCAATTACCATGTCAACACGTCACACTTCGGCGAAATAGCCATGCACTGTCTTACCCCTTATAACATTATCTTTTTCTTCGTTCCAGGTATGAGCGCGGAATCGAAAGAGTGCCTGTTGCCTGCGCCTGCCTCCGAACCAAGAGAACGGACGAATAGCAAGCTCTTCCAAAGTGGGGGCTCAGCGGGTCACTCCGGGACGCAAAAAGGTGGGGGTGGGGGGTGGCAAATTGACATCTTTGCCCCCCACTTTTGAAAGTTGAAATCGTTGCGGCACACACTCTAAGCAACAAAGCCAGGGGCATTTTTGCACAAATACCGCTATTTATGTCTTGAAAATGAAATACTATTTATTTGATATTTATATAAATTTATACCTAAAGTGAAGTACTATTTATTTGATATTTATAAATCTATAAATTTATAAGCATATACCTATATACCTAAAGGCGAAGTATTATTTATTGAATATTTATGAATCTATAAATCTGTGAATAAAACTGTGAATCGATGCAATACAACTATGCTGAAATACCAAAATGCTATTAATTTTTTATATACTTGCAGAAGTTATTGTTTTGTCAATATTCACAGATTCCAAATACAACTATATTGCAATATATTATGTGTGATTTAAGAATGTACGTAGGCAATTGTACACTTATATTGCACCTATTTTTTACTGTACTTTATTTTAATTATAGAATGGACAGTATTTAATATTTAATGCATTTTTAAATTCAGGCTTATAATGTTGATAGAATATGGCCATTTTGGCGAAATATCAGAACCCGTAATACTGCTATTATGCAGTTACACACGTAGCACATATTGTGCAATTTCTGTATTCATGTGAAAGGAATGGAAATTGTCGCGACTATGTGGACCGAGATGACTTGACGCATGCGCAGAGCTTCAACATGACGTCATCACGTCTCTGTCCACACAATCGACGAGACAATCTAAACATTTCTAATAATACAGATTCCTTAGTTTGGAGGAAGCCTCCGCATTAAAAAATATATCATATCACCCGAACGCGTGGTATTAAATAAACCAACTGATTTCCCTGTACATGTTATTTATCACTGACAATTCCTCTTTAAAAGAGATCGTTAAGAGACAACGGCGAAGTATTACTATTTTTGCATGGAAAGTTACAAAAAAATTGCATGGGAATTTACAAAAAAGTGGGGCCAGCTATGACACATCATGTGGTGTGTATAATTTGACAGGGACGTGTATTTTAATTGTTTTCCTGTAGAGGAACAAAATAAATAATAAAAAATAATAATATACAAATATTGACTGCAATAAGGGGCATGGTTAAGATTATAGGCCCAAGGTGATCTCGAAGCCATGACTATGCCCCGAGGCGGACGCCGAGGGGCATAGTCATGGCTTCGAGATCACCGAGGGCCTATAATCTTAACCATGACCCGAATAAACAGCAGTCAATATTTGTTTTATATACCGAATGTGTAGATTTTTGTCATCTGGTTGGTTAAAAGTAACGAGACATCATACAGTCATGACAGTGGTCCTTCGCATTTCGATTTCGGAAGCTGGTCTACGGCGCAAAAGTTGTATATTTACAGCAAACATTGTAGCATAATCACCTGGCACTTTAGTAGCACATTTCACCTGACACAGTTTTCACTGTAGGCCACTTCTCTTTCTTTCTTAAGGACTTCATCATCTACGACAGACGACAAAATGACGTCGAGATTCCGCCATTACCGTCCTGATGAATGTTTACGTGAAGCGCACAGCTGCATAGTTGGTGCACAGCTATAGCTATGCTAACACATGTAATGCGCGCGTCCGCAACCTGCTAAATGACTATGCCCGGGGCATGGCAAAGACTATTGACCAGTTGGCATACGCGCCGGGTCTAGCCGATTCAATGCCCCCACTTTTAACCAATCAGATGACAGGAATCTACGCATGAGGTATATAATAATAGTTATACACTCGCTAAAATAATAAGCACTGTTAATACAACACTTTAGTTATAACAAGGAAAAAAACTATTATTTGTTGATAACAAGGGATCTTTTTGTACGAGGCTTTTCTGTAGCTTTGTACGGCAAAATTATGACTTTGGTTCGTTAAAATGATGTACTGTAATAAATATTTAAAAATTCGCTACTATTTAATTTAAATATAATTATATTATGCAATATTTAAACACATGTGTTGCTTTCTGTTTTAGATATATTAAATTATAAATACTAGTTTATATGAACTTATGAGCGATTTCTGTGTGCAGATTTTATTTTATTGTTTTAATTTAAACATCCGGAACATTAACAGCATCAGGAAAATCCTTGATGACAAGTCTGCTGCCATTCACATACATGCTTTTGTCTTGTCAAGACTGGACATCGGAAACGCGCTCCTGTTCAATATTCAATCACGACAATTAGACAAACTTCAGTGTGCCTTAAATGCTGCTGCTAGAGTCTTAAGCAGGACATCAAAGTTCGATAACATCTCACCGGTACTACAGTCACTCCACTGGTTGCCTGTTCGGGAACGTATTCAATTCAAAATCCTCTTGTTAACATGGAAGGCAGTACACGGCCTGGCACCAACCTATCTACAGGACCTCATTACCCCTCAACGCCGTCTTCGATCTTCAAACAAGCACCTCTTATAGAATTTCCCCGAACCCACAAGACGTACAGAAATAGAGCTTTCTCCTCCTGCGCACCGACACCCTGGAACAATCTACTATAGAACTTAGATCACTATAGCAGTCTGGACACTTTTAAATCACATTTAAAGACTTTTCTTTTTAAGAACTGTTAGGCCTACACCAACAATGCATCCTTCATCTTATTAATTACTCATTATTTCAGTACATTGTATTTGCTTGTTCTTTCCTCAAGCGCCTCGGAATAGATTTATCTAGATAAATATAGTGTGTATTATTATTATTATTTATTATTAATAAAAAAAATGGACGGCACCTCATCTGTCCACAAAAATGCCTATAAATAACACGTACAAACGAAACGTTCTTCAGTGACACATTCAAGAGACAGTGTTGCTGTTGTTGTTGTTGTTGTTCATCGGCATCATCGGCAATTAAGCCCCTTTATGCCATCAACTATACGGTTTTAGCTTTAACTATACTTTATTATCAACTTGAGATGACGAAGAAGGAGTTGCAGTTTTAGAAGTGGGAGGAAAAAAAACCCAGAGAAATTCCCGGGGGAAACCCAATCAACGCCAAAGGCGAGGAAAGAACCACTATACGCCAACCCGACCGCCCTTCAAGAGACAGTGAACTATATGCTGCATGCACGATGTGACTCCTTCTCCCAACCCGGCCCCCTATGCCTCGACACCTTTTATTAACACACTGCCCCCTAAAACCTGAAAGCAAATTCCTTGGATGTTTGACACATAATTGGGAACATTGGAAGGGCGGTGGGGTTTCACCTTCATATCGCACACCAAAATGTATAGGCCTACATTTTGTAGAAAACATTTTGGAGTTTATAAAAATCAACAAAGCATGTGCTATAGACAGCCGAAGTGTGACGTGCGTTGCCATGGCGATTGGATGTAAACTATCATGGCCGTCGGGAAAAGTACCATTGGAAAAGCACTGGGACACGGTTGAGTGGTTTTTAGTTTAGATCCAATTGCCTAGGCAACCAACAAAAGGTGACGTATTCACTTCGGCAGTCTATTGTGACAGAATTTCACTGACCTTTTCGTATACCATTTTGGTCCGAGGACAATGCAATTTGCTTCAAAAGCAAGTGATCTAGTTTGGGGTTCCGGTACAGCGCAGCTAGAATCCCCCTTGACAAAACATCCAGCATTTTCACCTTTTTCGATAGTCCATATCCCTCCAGCCGACTTATACCGCTGTTTATTTCAAATTGTCCATTTGAAGTGGATAAATCGCAAGCGAAAGTGAGGTTTTCAAAAATGAAACGCTCATTAGGTATTAATGATATGCGCATGACCCCGTGACGAAATCCTGAGAAACACGAGTAAACACGGTCGGCAGTTCCATACGTTTACACGCAAAAAACTCCGAAAACCGTGTCTGTTCAATGATGTTTTTTGAAGAATTGTTTTCGTGCGAAAATCCAGAGATGTGCCCATTGTGCGGTTGTAAGCTTTACCAGACACCATGAAAAAAAAAGAGCAAAAAGATTTTCTTTTTTTATTACCAAGAGAGAGAAAAATAAGTTGCTCGTTCTTACTTGTACCGGCCGATGTGCATAGTACCCGTGCCGTGCCAATTTCAAACATGCCGGGAACTACGGACCACAGGTATACCGTTTCCATACACGCCTGCTGTGTATGCCGTTCGTTCCGAGACAAAACTACGCGGTCGCAGTGCACCAGTATTTACTTCAAAAGAGCTTCATTATGAGCCACAATTTCACCGGTTTTTTTCACAAAAAGGTAATAGCAGATTATTGTCATATTACATCAAGTGTTTGTCACGTTTGTGACATTCACTCCGTATATTTTCCATTAAATACTGCACTTCTTCAGGCCGTTTTGTGTTCTTCTCAGGATGACGTCAAAACCCTGTTTATCAACAAACCAAGTGACCTCGAGCGTTTTTAGAATTTCGGGTGAAGAGGGTCGGAACTGTCGGAACTGCTTTAGGGCTTGAAATTATCGTACGATCATTTCATAAACTGAGAATTAACTCAGTGCGCGCACTGACCTGTAAAACACTCAGAATTGTTTCCCGTTGTCCATGCTGTTAACACTGATAGTTTGTTTCCGGCCAAGGATTTCCGTTGAAGTTGTTTCTATACTAATAGTGAATATTGTGCTATAGTATTGACAACTGCATGAAGTGTGCAAATTTAGGGCAAGGTCATATGGACATGCTAACAAAATTATACAAAACATTAAAAAAAGAAAAAACTGACGTCTGTGCGCTCAGTGCAGCGGTACATGTAAACTGTTGGCCTTTGGATGTGAAATACATGTAAGTTTATGTTTAAATTTTTCTGTAAAGAACGAGCGGCGTTAGTGACACAGCTGCATTTATTATATGATTTTCCTGACTCCGACTGCCGCCAGAATATGCTGCCAAAACAGGAGGATTTCCTCCTGTTTCGAAAGTTTATGAAGCTTTCCGAAGCTTAAGGGAAGAACGTGTTGAGGTATATAGGGGCGTTAGGGGAGTCCCTTTGCGTCGACCATGCATGTTGACTTGACAAATAAAATAAACAAAACCAATACAACTTTTAATTTAACCCGGAGGCGGATCCAGCCTCGTTATAAATACAGGATTACAATGGAATTCAGGGGGTCAGACTCTCTGAAATCCATTGTATTCCTGTATTTTAATGAGGCTGGATCCGCCACTGTACACCAACTATATTTAATACAATGATGTAACTAAATTACAGCTTTAACTCTTACTTAAAACCAAAAACCCTTTCCGTCCTTGTTCTGGCTTTACGGGGATCTTTTGGTTAAGATACTGTCGTGTCACCCTGAAACAATAAACCGGACCTGGGATTTGGGTACAGGAAGCGCGGGCTGGTTAAGGAAATAAGGGTACCGACCGCAAACCGCCGTTTTGTCGTCATTTTACAAAACACCTGATGGGTCTCTAGCTACCTCTATAGGCTGTTTACTGTGCAGGGATGTTGTCAATATTATGACACGTGCCTACACAGTGTCGGTTTCGCGCTTTCCTGTTTTGTGAGCACTTTTGTTTATCAAAGTGGATTGTTATAAAGATTTTAAAGTGATGTGAACTAAATTATTTGGCATTAAAAACTAAATATGTGACCATTTTTGTTCTGTACAGTTTTAGAAAAGAACAATTTCTAAGCTTCAAAATGATGTTTGTTTCAACTTCATACGATATAGACAGCCGAAGTGTGACATGTGTTGCCATGGTAATTGGCTCTAAACATCATGGCCGTCGGAAAAAGTACCATTGCAAAATCACTGGGACACGGTTCAGTGATTTTTAGTGTAAGGCCAATAGACAGCCGAAGTGTGACGTGTTGCCATGGCAATTGGATCTAATCTATCATGGCCGTCGGGAAAAGTACCATTGCAAAGCACAGGGACACGGTACAGTTGGTTTTTGTTTAGAGCCTGCAACCAACAAAAGATGAAGTATTACTTCGGCAGTCTATTATAGGTAACTAACAAAATATGACGTAGCCTATTCACTTCGGCATGCAGTCTATTCAGAACTGAATCTGGCCTATTTTTATATTTCAAATTAAGCCTATTTCAAATGTTAAAGGTAGAACACATGATTGGTATATCGAAAATCAGAAATGTTTACAGATTTACACATAACTTACACAATATAAACACGATGACGGTAGAAAACGTCCCCTGAAATGGTTTTGTCTGAAGTGCTATATAGTCTCTGAGAAATTAATTTTCGTCTCATGAGACGAAAATTCACTTCGTCCCAAAACCACTTCGCCCTGATGGACCATGCACTTCGGCCAAAACCACTTCGCCCCCAAAAACCACTTTGTGCTCAGGCCGTGGTTCAGGGCAAAGTGGTTCAGGGCGAAGTGGATTTTGGGCGAAGTGACTGTAAAGCTTTTTTTGACTTTGTTCTCAAACGTGAGACGAAGTACGCGGAGCTGACTTTTACCCATGTTGGTTTAATCATGCATATTTCAAACTATTTGTAACGATTTACCAATCATGTGCTCTACCTTTATTTAAACATGCTATTTGTGTTAGGCGAATTCTAAAAAACAAAACAAATGAGTATGCACACTCACTAAAAAACTTCAGTTGTCAATTGTTTACAAAAGTACCGCTTTAGCAGAAAACGATTCGTGTGGTTGCTTGTTTATATTGCTGTAAACACCATGAGTAAGGTTTATTTTTGTCAACTCATGAAGTAAAATTTTGGGTTAGTGCAAACGACACACTACACCTTTAACATGCCACAAAAGTTTCCGATTGCCAGTTGTTTATTTAGTTGGCAGTCATGCGTTGCATACAGCACTGACATTCTCTGGTTTCAGCAACTGACTTGACAATATCTAAATTCACATTTGAACACAGTTTACACGAAACACTCGGAATGGCGGTCAAGACGGAAAAAGACTACATGGCCGAAATGTTGGGTTGTTTGCCGCCAAAACTTCCTTCAAACGGTGCAGAAGCTTTATCGCTTGTCCATCCAGAAATCACCGCTCAGTAAGTTGTCTTTCCACCATTAAAAAAATGCAGTGTTTGAAATTCTGGACGAACGCCATCCAGTACATGGCCCCGTTTTCGCGAGCACAACCATAAATATGTTTCTGACGTAAGTGGCGGCGTCAACCAATGGCCAGCTTTGGTCAATGGTAATCGAAGTCGTTCATTGGTTGAATAATGTCAGAGACATATTTCTGGTCGTGTTCGCGAAAACAAGCCCTAGTTGCGGAGAGGCTTATTATGAAAGGCATAGATTTTAGGTTAAAAGATTTAGACTAAAGTTAAAAAAATATGTCAGACTTTCTTCTCACAAACTACAAACATGTATAGTGATGTCCCCTAACTTGGCGCACTTCGACAACTCACTGGAAATCCGCTCACCTTATAGCAAAACCCCATAGCAGAATTAGTTGAAACTTACACACCTTGTAGTATAATTCATAGGCTCCAAGAAAAAGTAATACTTTAATATTTTGACTCATCAACAAGTACAAAATAACACAAACAATCAGGACAAAACGATGAACACTTTTTTCCCGAAATCGCCCGGACTGTCCCCTAACGTGGAGCGCGTCGCTGATTGGCTGAAACGGTTTGATGCCTCACTACGATGGCCCACAAAGACCACTTGCACCCACACACTGTGACACTGTACACAACGCCAGTATGCCTGGTTTTATTCACGTGAAATGCCTACTACAGGCTTCCGTGTATGGTGTCATGACAACCTGAAGCGAACGGCGATGCCTTCACATTCCGGTGAATTTCTAGTAACTGAATGATTCTTCTCCGTATTTTAGTTTTGGAATTTATTTCCATTTAATGCCAAGTGCAACAGATTGTTTATTGCGCCAAGAGAGAACGGAAAGTAAAGCCCGCCACGTTAGGGGCCGCGCCACGTTGGGGGACATCAACAATATTTCAGTTTATCATTGCCTTTTTCAAAATCTCGACTTGGGCTCATGAAGCCACATGGAGATGGAGCCGGAGACGGAGACGAAGCCGATATTTGGAAAAGCCCCCTATATAATTTCAATAAAAGTGCAATACTGACTGTTTTTAATTTTGTTTGTTCGTACAAGGAACTATTGTTGCGGGCTCCGTTTTCCAGACATGTTGGACGGACTTCGCGTGTTGTCTCTCGGCTGTGGTTTTGTGAGAGACTGCTACGTATTGAGCAAGCTGATTGGTCCAAAGGGACAGGTTGTGGGCGTGGATCCCAGTGACCACGTGGTATGTATTGACGAATAGGAAATGTCAATCATATAGACTGATTACCGGTCAACATATTTCACGAATAAACACGAATATGGGGACATTTTAAAGCATTATTTTTAATCGTTTTTTTTGTTTTTGTGCCATAATTAAGGTCTCTTTTGGTGGAAAATTTCTGGATTATCATCGCGAGGCTACCGGTTTTAGCGAAAACAATCTTAGATTCAAGACGTGTGAGCCAGATGGACTTCTCGAAGCGGGCTTAGAAAAAGAATACTTCGATCTCATTTGGTAAGCTGGTTGCCATTTTCGGAAATAGACAGAATTTGCATATTCATGAGCAAAGTTGTGATTATGCGCACACAGGAAATCATACTCAACTATGCACACAAGATTCCACTATTATCTCCAACTTGCTGAATCTTTCCTAACCTTTGTCTATTTTGTTTTGTTAAAGTTGCACTGCCCGTGTTTAGGCCGATTTGGGCGTACAATTTTTTTTAAAAAGTTAAATAGGTATTTTTCTAGAATAGAAAAAGTTATCAGCTTTCATTTGGTACCAAGAACGTAAAAATCCGTCAAGGATTAATGCCAGTCGATTAAAAACAAGAAATGATTAAAAGGCTGGCAGGTCATTTAATCGACAGGGTTATGACGTAAATGTACATGTGCGCGTACATGTGTACATTGTACACATACTATGTACATATGAGCGTACGAGCACATGTACAACATGTGAAGCACGTTTCAAGAAAAAGGCTTGTATCTCCAATTCCCGACGTCGGAAATTTAAGTTTTTGATAAAAAAAAAGCTTTCTAAAATCGTTCGCTTGTGTAAATAATTTTTTTTAATCCTTTCACCGAAACACGGGCAATGCAACTTTAAGTAAGGTTGTTTTTGCCCTTACCCGACGTAATTATAAACACTGTATATATATATACTCAGTGCCTTCCCGAGACACTATGAAAAACTTCATAGCGTGCTCGGGTGGGACTCGAACCCACGACCTCCTGCATACAAGGCAGACGTTTTGTTTTGTTTTGTTCTACATCGTGCCCGTTGTAAACATTGACAAAAACATGGGGTGAAAACTGCAGCAGTTTTTTCACAATTCAAGTTCGAACTCTTATTATATGTTTCTACTTTACATTTTTCCTTGTTCCTGAAGTGGCGTGCCCCAAACAGCGCCCTCTTTCTGTAAGTTTCTATGAAGAAATTGTTATATTGAAGAAAATGTTATATTTTCTTAATTTTACATCAAAAAGAATAGTTGTGATGTATTCCTAAGCAATTAACCCTCACATGCACCCGAATTATTTACCATTTTAGGGACCATATCAATTCTCTTCCGTAGTTTTAACACAGTTCTGGGGCTCACGCCTAAGAAGCGAGAGATTATGGGGCAACTGAGCAGCGTCTTAAAGACGGGAGGCGAAGTGTTCTACACGGAGATTGTTGCTAGTTGCCGGGTCAGAGACGAAGTGAAAGAGGTCAACTCACTGTGGGGTAAGTACAGTTGTTTCACAGATGCTTGCAGGACATGGTAAATGAGGGAAGGGGAGGGTTCATGTGTGGGCTTCCGTGGCCGAGTGGTTTGGGTCAGTGACTCGCAACAATCGGGTGAAAACTTGAGGTTGCGGGTTTGATACCTGGCCGTGATACCTGTGCCCTTGAGCAAGGCACTTAAACACACTTGCTCCATCATTTGAAAGGGATGTAAAGCCATTGGGTCCAGTGTGTTATGTAACACACTTAAAAGACCCCAGGGCACTCTTTCATGAAGAATAAGGGGATTCCCCGGTGTCTCTGGCCATCGTCTGCCAATGGCGCCACCCAACTATGTATCTCGATGTTTAGGTAGAACATACTTGTAAGCTTCATGGAATTTAGTGTACAGGCTGCGAATTGAAGTTCATTAAACCCATTAAAGATAGTATACATGATTGATAAACTGTTACAAATAGTTTTATCCCCCTGTGTGACTGAAGATATGCATGATTAAAACCAACCTGAGCAAAAACCAGCTCTGTACTTCGTCTAACTTTTGAGAAAACGGTCAAAAAAGGGTTTGCAGTCATTTCGCCCCAAAATCACTTCGCCCTGAATCACGGCCTGTGCACGAAGTGGTTTTGGGGTGAAGTGGCATTTGGGCGAAGTAGTGTTTGATCGAAATGGTTTTGGGGGCGAATTTAATTTTCGTCTCATGAGACGAAAAATAATTGTTTTACTCATTTCTCAAACTTCAAAGACTATAGCACTTCAGACAAAACCATTTCAGAGGAAGTTTTCAACGGTCATCATGTTTATATTGTGTAAGTTAGGCGTAAATCTGTGAACATTGCTGATTTTCGAGATACCAATCATGTATATTGCCTTTAAATTAAAAAAAAAGGAAAAAATTAAATATATAAAATGGTGGGGTTTCGAGAGGTGGTGTGAAATATACTAAAGTGTGACGTCAGTTGCCAAGGTTACTGAAACGTATTCTCTCCCATCCCATACATTCACTTTCCGACTTGGAGTAACTCTGAGTTTTTCACCCTACAGCCGAGGGCCTTGCTGGCGCATTTTACTGTGACGATTTGGTCTCCATGGCCCATGAATTTGGCTTCTCGACTCCAAGACTAGTCCAGTCTATCGGCATGAGAATCAAGGAAAAGGACCTCGAGGAATTTATTGGTAAGGCCACACTCCTTTACAGAACCGATAGACCGTTTGCGCTGGCGGCCATGACAGGAGACAAGTTTTCATATCTAAGTATAGTTGATTCAACGCTTTTGTTTTGAAGGAGCGTATCCATATTTTTTTGGCAATTAATGGATTTCGTTCTAACCTAACAATCATTTGAAGGACCTCCCCAAAATACTATCCATGGGAAGAAAACAGAAAATTTGCAATCTCCAATTTGGATGTGGAAGCAAAAAGGTTGGTGCAATCACTGCGCTGCTTTATGGAACCGAATAAATTAGTTTACAAAACATTGGAAGTTTTTTGACAATAACCTTGAAAATATACAGAATTAGAGTGCGAAATTTCAGAATGGTAATGAGAAAAATATGACAAATGATATGGTATCAAAATCTCAACACCCATGGGAAAATTAGGAAGCTCAAAATTGTGATCTGGACACGCTATACAGGGTGTATAAAAAAAGGAAACCGAGATTAATTTGTTAATTTCGTGGAGATGGCTAAATATTTTGGAAATTGGCAACCGCCATCTATTAGCTAATGATGTCCTCTTTCTTATGACACCAAGAAATCCAATTTACGGTCACACATGACTGAGCACGGAGCAGTGTAACCAACCATGTCAGAACTGGTCTTGTACCAGATTCACCGCAGCCTAACTCCAACAATTTTCATACCTTAAAAAAAGAAGAAAGACCAGTGTGTCCTCAGCAAAAATTGTGTTCTCAATGATTACACATTTTGGGTGCCTTTCCCTGTCTCGACCTAACCCCAGTGTCCTTCGACTTTTAAGGAGTGTGCAATGAAATAACAGGCTGAGGATTGCATAATTTGGAGGCCCAACAAAAGCCCTGCACTGGGCAGACATGGTTGATTATGAAAACATCTTGTTGGTGCAAGACCAGTTCTGACATGGTTATATTACACTGCTCCGTGCTCAGTCATGTGTGACCGTAAATTGGATTTCGTGGTGTCATAAGAAAGAGGACATCATTAGCTAATAGATGGTGGTTGCCAATTTCCAAAATATTTAGCCATCTCCACGAAATTAACAAATTAATCTCGGTTTCCTTTTTTTTTTAAACACCCTGTAGTGAACAAACTTCATTTAAAAATAAAATGAAATTTACTTGTTCTAATATCCGCATGCACATGTTTGCAGCGTACTTCGTTTGTGTTATACCAAAAATCCACTATTTTTCTTATATGCAGGCAACGTAAAATATTCAATGGCCACATACCGAATGTTTAAACTAGCAGCTGAGCAGTCTAAGAACAGCCAAGTATTGGTGTACACAAAGCCACGTCAGGGAATTATGAGTGAAACAGATGTCATCCAGTTAGATTCGAGGAATAAATTCAAAGTGAGTTCTTTTGCATATCATTGGAAAGCTCATTCATTGTCTTTCACAATGACACCACATTTGGGGTCCAAAATTGTTGGTGTCCCAGTTACGTACGACACTCTCTGCTTCAAAAATCACCACTCATGTGATTAGAGGGGGCAGCATCATTTTCTTGAATATTTTGTTCTCTGATTCCTGAAAAATATTCAAAACAAAAGACCATAAAGGCTTATAATTTGTTCCATGGTATTGAATAGGAGTTTGGTGTCCCGGGTTACCTACGCCAATGAAAATTTGCTGTAGAATGAGTTTGCATTAACCTTTGTGCCATATCTACACACAAACATTAAATTTAAGTGGCCTTTGTTGAAATAAAAATATTATTTTCTACTGCGAAACCACTTTCAATCACTAAAAACACTTGGAAATCTTAAAGCATGTCACACTTTTGGACCCCTAATTTTGGGAATTACCCATTTGTAACAGTCACTTGTTTGAGGGCTCAGCAACTCTGTTGTGAATGTGGGTGGGTGAACAACAAACTATCAGTAACAAAATTATTGGCAAATTGTTTTGCTGCTTATCCCATAAAAGCATGATCATAACAAATGGGACATTGGAAGGGAAATGGATAGGCTTTCCAATGATATAACATGCAATGCTAATGCTGCAGTAACAAAAAAAGTATATTCTACCAAACACAAATTTCAAACTTTTTTGAGAGGTTTAAATTTAAAGGCAGTACACATAATTGGTATCTCAAAGAATCAGAAATGTTCACAGATTTACACATAACTTACACGATATAAACATAATGACGGCAGAACATTTCCCCTGAAATGGTTTTGTCTGAAGTGCTATAGTCTTTGAGAAATGAGTAAAACAATTATTGTTCGTCTCATGAGACGTAAATTCAATTCGCCCCAAAACCATTTCGCCCTGCACCACTTTGCCCTGAACCACTTCGCACCAAAAGCCACCTTGCCCCCAAACTACTTCGTCCTTACACCACTTCGTCCGAATGCCACTTCGCCGCAAAATACTTCGTGTACAGGCCTTGGTTCAGGGCGAAATGGTTTTGGGGCGAAGTGACCGTAAAGCCTTTTTTGACTGTTTTCTTAAAAATTAGATGAAGTACAGAGCTGGTTTTTGCTCAGGTTGGTTTTAATCATGCATATCTTCAATCACACAGGGGGATAAAACCTTTTGCAACGGTTTACCAATCATGTGTTCTGCCTTTAAATGCACATGTTATCCCCTTTGGTCAAGTGTTCAGGTTTCAGACAGACAAAAAATCATGTACATGATCGAAAATGTTTTTTTTTTAAATTATAAAAATATGTTATTAAATTTTCATGCAATTGCCCTCGACAGCAACAAAAAATTAATCTGTTTTTTTTTCAATTGAGCCTTTATTTTACCGATTTTGCAATTTAGAATGGACTGCCAGTTTCTGTGGATTGCGAATTAGCAACCATCTTGCGCACTTCGCGATTCTCAAGTGTTTTTGAAGTAGTGACGGGCAACAAAGATTATGAAGTCATCAAGGTAAGAAAAACAGGATTTTCTCAATGGGGCACTAAAGTAAAACATTATTTGCTAATCATGACCATCATCAGGAATCGAACCCGAGACCTCTGACACACCGGGAAGATGCTCTACCAGCTGAGCTATGAGGCACAGTGGTATACTCCCTTAGGTTTCTCCCAAGACCTCTGACACACTGGGCAGAAACTGTACCAGCCGAGCTATTAGGCACAGTGGTATACTCCGTTAGGTTTCTCCCAAGACCTCTGACACACTGGGCAGATACTCTACCAGCCGAGCTATTAGGCACAGTGGTATACTCACTTAGGTTTCTCCCAAGACCTCTGACACACCGGGCAGATGCTCTACCAGCTGAGCTATGAGGCACAGTGGTATACTTCCTCAGGTTTTCCTCAAGACCTCTGACACACTGGATAGATGCTCTACCAGCTGAGCTATGAGGCACAGTGGTATACTCCCTCAGGTTTCCCAAAGAATGTAGCTTTTCACCGAGTTGTGCTGGCTGTATAGGCCATTTTCGCAATGTATCCCAATTCATGAATGTTTCTTGTGACATTGTCTAATGATGAGCTATTTCATTCACCTGTTACTTTAAATTCGATTTCTATGGTTGGAATTAATTTTGCATACATTAGTTGTTGGTAGGTAGGACAAGCCCCGGACAAGCTTTGTGGTCGCTAAGAGCAACATTCTGTTACTAAAGTATACATGGAATTTACAATACGAAAATCCCCTATTGATGAAGCATAAGAAAACAGTTCAGTGATTTTTAGAGTAGAGCCATTGTCTAGGTAATTTACAAATTGTGACATATTAACTTTAGATATAATATCCATTTTAATTATAAACTTGTATCGCTTTTTTGCAGCCTTGTCCAACAAACCCATTTTAAGAAGACCGTGGTGATGCCTAGCCATAAACTACAAGGGACAACTTAGCAGAAGTTTGATCATGCACAGACGAATTCGAACAAAATTGGGAAATAATGTTTAGTTTTATAAACTAATTTGAAGTGAAATTAGGCATTTAAAATCACAGAATCAACTTGGGCGGAATTGTTTATGTAATTCTGTGGTTTTCAGTGCGTTGTGTCACTCCAAATTCCCTCCAAACCACTTTTTCTGAAAGCGAAGTGCGTTGCATTTACGCGCAAAAATGATCATTGTAAATCCACTCTAATGCGAAACACGGGAGGGAAAAATTGTAAATGTTATTAGGGTTCTTTATGCTTTTTTTTTACCCAACGTAACTTGATCAGAACTGTATTTTCAGAGCTTCTTCAAAACATGCTTGGGTGGGACTCGAACCCAAAACCTTGCCAAAGTCATTGTTTTCACTGTTTTAGGTCTTATACGCAATGACTCACAACGAATATCACCCAGCGTTTGGATTTTAAGGCGGTGTTAGGCTACAAAATGTTGTAGAATATAAGTATATGGTTTTAAAATTTACAAACAAATAGACAGCATATTTTTAATATAGTATATGAATTTGGACTTTTTTTTATGATACAGCTATGTACAATATACAGTTGAAGTCAGAAGTTTACATACATGTACACACATACCATCATCACCCAAAATGGTAAACAGGACTACTCGAACCATTGCAAGGTGTGCAAGCTATGTTTTAAGTACTGCAAGCACGTGAGGAATTACACAAAATCACGACTTTAGTAAAGACTGTTACAAAAATGGTGACAACACAAGTTTAAGCACACCAGTTTTAACACAGTTGTATGTAAACTTCCGACTACAACTGTACATGATGCAGGTTTACGGCTCGTTTGAGATAACGGGTCACATATATTTCAATTTTTGCTTAGGACAATATGACCTTGAATGAGGCCAATGGCCTCATGCCCTGCTGAGTTGGCCCTAATGCCTCTTCAAGATATACACTTTCCGAGGCCAACTTGGCCAGCATGTCCTATCCTCTTAAATTTCATGAGGCTTGTATACACTAATAACTGGTACACATTTGCAACAAAGTTGGCCATGGTGCCCCTCCAGTTGGCCTCAGTGCCCTTTGAAATTCAAGACCTGACAAAATCAAGTCCCGAGTGATTTGCCTTTTATTTTCGTAATGTCAATGCCTGCATGAGTAATACCGCAAATGTCGCACGTGCTAATCCTTGAAAATGTCGTACTCACACTGCAGTTGCAATGGTCTCTGCAACGGGTGCGCGATAAGCATGGCCATTTTTTCATGAAGTTTGTGGATGTCGCGTCCGACTTCGTGGATAAACGACGTGTTGTGGACGTCCAAATTCAAGAACACGTCATAGATTGCCTGAAATGTATTTGGAACAAATTTGTTGTATTGAGCGTGATCCAATTCCGTTCATCACGTGAGGGACGGAAATCAGGAGACAAATGCCTTTCCTTAGTCAATAAATAAATGAAAACTAAAGTGAACCTGTATGTTTACCTGCTACTGATGTTAATACACACACCCAGTTTATCACATGTTAAAAATTGACTTCACAGTTTTGTGCAGAGGTTGTTTTTATGCGTGAGGGACGGACGATCAATAAAATTGATTACATGCATTTTCAACTATTTCTTGAAAATGTGATGGCACAGTGTGCCCCGCCAATTTTATTCTGTTAATTTTTGTAAAATATGAACATTTCTTTACTGTTCGAGGTATTATTTGATTAATTTAAGAAATTTTGAAATGTTCATCCAGTGTTTACACCCCGTTCACACATAGCGCCGCTTCTACTACGATGGAAAAGTGGCCGAGATCGTGGCCAATCATGGGAGGATCTCCATGAGCGTGGTTTGGTCGGGGTGGTATCTCCTAGGTGGGGAAGCTGCGCGCTCTTGTGCACAAAATTAGCTTAGCCGGGTCGTGGCCTAATGCCCCGATTTGATAACTTTTTCAGATCGGGGATGATCGGTATGGTCTTCGTAAGGTCGCAGAGCTGTGTGAACGGGGTATTACTAGTTTTGGATCGTACTCTATTGTAATTGCCTCATAAACAACAGTTTTTCTAGCTTATTGGCAAAGTTGTAATTATTTGGTCAGTTTTTATATTTTAGCAATTATATTTTTTCTATAACCAAATGTATATCTCAAATGTCTTGCAACAAATAAAACTGCACTTTTGGCACATGGCCAGAAACACCTATCGTTTTTTTTACTCACATACGCGCTGCGAGCATGCGCATTCCTAGTTGTAAACAAAATTGTGGACCAACTTCGAACTGAAAATAAATTCGACCCGGCAGAAGCACGACGTTTGAAGCCAAGCTGTGCTTGTGTCGCACTAAATTGAGTTAGCACGGCAGACCCTGTCGAGCTAAAGTCTTCGGCCGTGTCGAACTCATTTTGCCGAGCCAAATGGCTTCAAACGTCGTGCTTGTGCCGTGTCGAATTAAACAAATCAAGATTAATTTAATTCGACACAGCATAAGCGCGACGTTTGAAGCGGGCCTAAGGCAGCACAGTGATGTGCCTGTATTTAGCACTAAATTTTTCCTTAGAACCTAACTTTTCTCTCGGTGTTGCATGAATACGCAAAATGAGCAAAGTTAATATACATAGCCAGTGACTAGTTCCTTGTTTGATTAACTTATGAAATTCTTACCTTGCAATGATTATCTTCACTCGGTGGTTCATGAAGGTAGAAGACGTCAAAGAAAAAGTAGGGTGAAGCAGACAAGATTTTCTGCGACTGAACAAACACAAAAAGAACAAATTTTTCTGAGGAACTTTCCAAGATTCTTGAAGGCACTGTTAGATTGACCGGACTATTTTATTTCTCTCGTTAGTGTTGTTTTGAAAATCCTCTTTAATCTTCGTTTTTGTTGCCAATCCTGCCCCGAATCTTCACCTAGTTGAAGATTATGGTCTTCTAGAGCAGCCTATGCAAGATTTTATGATGACTCGCCGGGTGATCGAGGTATTTTGACCAATTTTGTATTTGTGTTGGTGGAATTTTTAATTATTAGGCAAACTACATTACTTGTCGTGTATTTCCGACAATCATGAAACTTCTGCATCTGCATTTGCATCTTCTAAACTCCTCAAAAAAAGTTCGGAAAGTTTGACTGACGATTTCTCTCTTGTTACTAAATCATTTCCCTTGAATTGTATCATTGGAAAGCCCTGTTATTCCTCTTTACAGTGATGTGTCATTTGTTATGATTAATCAATTGGGGGATGTGCAGTATAGCGGAATACATGTTGGGTGTAAAGTGAAATGTCACAAAATTCACTGCTATTGTCATGCAGTGCATGGAGGATGGGAATGTGTCAATGCACTTTTTGACAAAAGCAATGCATTTTGTGACATTTCACTTTACACCCGCCCCCGTATTCAGCTGTGCTGCACATCCCCCAATTGCTTAATCATAACAAATGACACATCATCGTAAAGAGGAATAACATGGCTTTCCAGTGATATAAAATTCAAGGAAAATTATTTTGCAACAAGAGAGAAATCGTGAGTCAAACTTGACTTTCCGAACTTTTTTTGAGGAGTTTATATTGCTTGTTTTGGCCTAAAAGTTTCCCTGTTAGAGGCCGTCCAAAGTTGTCAACATTTTCACAGTTCTACAGAGCGTAGTAATTTTTGAGAACCCCCGCACCCCTACCCCCCCCCAAAAAAAAAAACTACTTATCAACATTTTTGTCACTACCATGAAATGGTGTGAAGTCCAACACGGCCATCGACCCCCCTCCTCCCCCTACCTACACTCTGTAGACCCATGAAAATGTTGACAACTTTGGACGGCCCCTTATAAGCAGAATGTTGAATATTTTTCACCAAGCATGCTTGACATAAACATGGGATGGTTTGTTTTCAAAAACTTCACAACAACAACAAAAACAACCCAAGATGTGTGCACAAAACCAACCTCCAATTGATGGCCCCCGTTTTCTGCCAGCACTGGTACACACAGCGACCGTCCATACACAAACAATGTCCTGATGATGTATGGAGGTGGTAGACATTCAATGTCCTCAATCTCAGGAATTTGGACCTTCTCATGTCTGTTTTGAAGTGAGACAAAATAAAATGACAATACAAATGTTGGATGCAGTGCATAAAATTTATGATTAACATTTATATAGCACACATTTCATATGAATATGTTCACGTGCGGTTTACGGAACTTCATTTTGCAGCACAAAGGCCGAGTTGCACGAAGCTTACAAGTGTCTTTCACCTGAACATCAAGATACATAGGTGGGTGGTGCCATTGGCAACCGACAGCCAGAGACACCGGGAAATCCCCTTACTCTTCACAAAAGAATGCTTTGGGATCTTTTAATTGCATGACACAACAAACTGGACCAACGGCTTTACAACCCTTCGGAAGGATGCAGCAATGCATTGTTCCGAACAAAAAAACAAATACGCTCAAAATCATGATGCACGTGACAATTTGTAGGAAGTGACGTCATTTAAACGTGATCAATATACGGGCATACTCACATAACATCAAATAGCGAATTCAAATTGCAGCTTTCGCACTCTGTGGTGTCATTGGTCAAATCCAGTAAAACATTCACAAAATCGTCAATGTCATTTGTAAAGTCCTGGATCTGCATGTTATTAGACAAAATACAAGAAAGAAAATGCAGGCAATAAACCTTATGCGTATTTGCAAAGGCTCATGGGATTGAATGACAAACATGTCCAGTGTTAAAGCCTAATACATCATTTGCAGTGACCCAAAATTTTACTTCACGAGTTGACAAGAAAAACCTGACTAAAAGTGTTGATAGCAATGGTAACAAACACTACATTAATTTTTTTTCTTTTAAAGGAGCGTGACCAGAGTTTCTGGAAAATAGTTTTCGATGTAACTTACCAATATTATCAAGTAACTCCCATACACACCTCCCATGTCCCAAAAACCCGAAAACATTCGCAATTTCCAGTAACAAATTGAACAAAACTATCGAGTCGGCTTTCAGCGGATAAACGTTGATACTGGAAAATTAGTTTACAAATAATCGGTGGATTTTCGACGATATCCTCGGAAATATGCGGCCTAGAAGCGCGGGAGTTACAGTTTCGTAATCAGAAAAATATAACGGATGTTATGATATAAAAATCTAATGACCCATAAAAAAATAAGCTAGTAAGTCCCGGGGAGTTATGGGTAAAAAAAAGTGATCTGGTCACACTCCTTTAATTTATTTATTTATTTTTTTTTAAATTTTTTTTTTTTTTAACTATGCATGTTTTTTTCCCGGGTTATCTGAAGTATTACTGCATCTATGGGGCTTACATTTCTACAAGGCAGTTTATCAACATTATTATTTAGTTGTCATGCCGTTGTTTTTTAAATCTAAGGTTGGTATTTTTTCCTTATACCGGTACATTGAACAAAGATTTGAAGGAAATTACCTCCTGGAATCAACAGATCATCCAATTTTAAGATATACTTCCCACTTGCACTTTTGTCGCAAATGTTGCATTTCTGAGATAAATAAATAATAAAATTACTGCATAAAGTAATGCACAAAATTACGGCGCGAGCGGCCAGTGCGACAACAGGGGGCGCTGCGCGTGCGCTGGAATGGTTATCTTGTGCACTAACTGAATGCAATTTTTGAAGGAGAAAATGTGATTTTTCTACAGAAAAGCAACATTTGCGACAAAAGTGCAAGTGGGAAGTACCGTATATATTAAAATTAGATTATCTGTTGATTCCAGGAGGTAATTTCCTTCAAATCTTTGTTCAATGTATACGGAAAAAATACCCCTAATGCTAAATCCGTGAACTGACTATCAATGGTTCACGCCCATTTTGACTTACCCATATTGCACTCTCCTGTAGAAGAACCAGCGCAAACTCGTGGTTTGGATTGATTGTGCTCTTGATTTGTACGAACATCGTCAATGCCTTTTTAACCATCTCCAATGGCAGTTGTTTGGCACTGTGTAAAAATTAAAATACATTTTATTTGAAAAATGAACCAACTTACCATAAATTAAAATTTTTTTTATTTAAAGATACCGGTAGTATACATGATTGGTAAACTGTTACAAATAGTTTTATCCTCCTGTGTGATTGAAGATGTGCATGATTAAAACCAACCCGAGCAAAAACCAGCTCCGTACTTCGTCTAACGTTTGAGAAAACAGTAAAAAAAGGGTTTGCAGTCATTTCGCCCCAAAACTACTTCGCCCTGAACCATTTCGCCCTGAACCACGGCCTGTGCACGAAATGGTTTTGGGGCGAAGTGGCATTTGGGCGATGTAGTGTTTGGACGAAGTAATTTGGGGTGAAATGGCACTCGGGCGAAGTGGTTTGGGGCGAAATGGTACTTGGGCGAAATGGTTTTGGGGCGAATTGAATTTTCGTTCATGAGACGAAAACTAATTAGACAGCCGAAGTGTGACGTGCGTTGCCATGGCAATTGGATCTAAACTATCATGGCCGTCGGGAAAAGTACCATTGGAAAAGCACTGGGACACGGTTGAGTGATTTTTAGTTTAGATCCAATTGCCTAGGCAACCAACAAAAGGTGACCTATTCACTTCGGCAGTCTATTGTTTTACTCATTTCTCAAAGACTATAGCACTTCAGACAAAACCATTTCAGGGGAAGTTTTCTACGGTCATCATGTTTATATTGTGTAAGTTAGGCGTAAATCTGTGAACATTTTTGATTTTCGAGATTACCAATGATGTATAGGCTACTGCCTTTAAGATTCCAATGAATGAGTGAAAACAGACAATTGATCAATTTGTTTATGCAGTATGGCCAAGGAAACTGCCTTAATAGACCGTATCGAATAGCCACCATTTCGTGGGGCAGTTTCTTTGTTCCGCGAGGACATGCATGTTGCACATATTGTGCTTCCATTGTTGAACGGTTTAAGTAACAAAAGGTACCCCACGAAATGGTGGCTATAGAGCCTTTGCACGGCGGCCATGACATGGGGAAGTGACATTATTACCATGTGTCATGCTTGAGTAGGTGCTTTGTGGTTCTATTGTTACATCATTTAAATAAGAAAACGTGCCCCCTGTCATGGCCACCAGTGCAGAAGCTCTATTCGATACGGTCTATAGGACAGTGACTTTACACAATTTCTTAAAAGCATAGACATTTTTAAATATTTTCTTGTAATGTAGATGAGATAATGAGGTAATTACCCTTCTTTGGTTAGAAACGGTAATCTGTTGACTTCCGTGGCAAGGTCTATACAAATAATCTACACACACACACAAACAGGACAAAGAAAAAAAAATCAGAAATGGTGGTAAGAATTGAGAAGTTGGTCATTAATATTTTTCTGTGAAATGACCTCTAAATTTAGGAGTGGAAAAAAATTAAGAGTGCCATTGGAATTTTAAACTAATGTTATTAGTTAAAAATCGTACAATCTTTTCCGGGCAGTTCACACGTGGTAAATTAAGCTGGGGAATGTCAGCCTCTGGTTCGTGCACCATTGTAGCAAGATCCACTTCGTTGGAATTGCCATTGGAATGATCGCGATGTTGATCATATTCTAAACTTGGGAACTCTCCGTGTTTGCTTTCCACTTGGTCATGTTGGTGTCTCTCAAACTCTGTTGCAAAATTGGATTGTCTTTCGTTAAGCCTTCTGATATGACCCGACTCTGTGATATTTTCGCCGTTTGCATGAGAAATCTTGTCGGTGTTTGCGTGAAACGGGGGCCCAGCGACGTGACCGGCACGGGCTATACCGGCTAGGCCGAGCCGGCCGGACACAGAGCTCGCAATCCCGGGTCCCGATGTCGTGCCGTGGGCGGTGTTCGTCACAGCTTCATCGTCGATTATATCGTATTCTCTCGTCGGTTCCACTGGGTCAGTTCCTTGAGAAACTGGCGGAACCGGTGACCTTCGGTCAGAGTCACACATAACTGTTGATTTAGACGGCGAAAAAATCGGAGATGGGAGAAAATCTGCGTAGGTTTTTCCCCGACAGATTTCATGCAGTAAATTCATTATACGATAAACGTGTCTGGTACCCAAGTTGAATATCAGTATCGTCCTCAATTCTCTTTTTGGTCAGTGAAGGAACCAGACTACAAAATATTAGTCGGGTGTCTAGAAATATATTGTATCTTGTAGTGCGTAAATACGTCTGGCAGTTTGTCCGCTACAGAGGTGTGAACAAAATTGGAAACATTTAAAACAGTTTATTATCTAAAATACTCGTGGTTCCAAAATAAATATTCACAGAATTCGTAAGCTGCTAGTCAAATCATGAAATTAAGAAATTATTGAGTCATTGCATTTGGTGCTTTAAGTCACATTAACAGATGAAATTGAGGAAAATTGCTGGACAACACGATTATTTTAAAGGGTTAATTAAGAAGCTTTTTGCATTTTGTGCTTCCTTAAAAGTACATTTCTGTGCATATATTACTTGCTTGTTTAGTATTTCTAGTATATATCTTTACGAATAATTGGAATAGATAATTTATAAGCAAGTTTCTTTGAAACAAGTTCTAAAAACACTTTTTTGATACCCCTATTTTGTAATGGTTTAAACCACAATGGTGAATCACTGTCACTGGTTCCCGTATTTGCATGTGTTATTTGGGCATCGAGATACTGCTGGAGACCAACGACCTGTATGTTGTGAATGGAGAAATACACGGCAGTCCTGTGTCGGGCGATTTCCAAACACGAAGGGAACAAATTATGGTACAAAAATCTTGTTGTGTTGATTGTTTTGCTTCAAGTAATCATGCATTGTTTAGTGGGACATGATCGGCGTTCATTGATTAACTGTTACGCTCCTGGAAAGACTTGAAAAATTGGTCTTGGCTTCAGACCTTGTGCACAAAACATTTATGAATCATTTTTGAATGAGACTGGCTGAATTTTTTTTTAAGAAAAGTGTTTTTTAAGAAAATCTTTAATTTTTCCCAATCCTAAAGTTGGGGTTTTCTATCAAATATACACTTATTGATGCTTGATCAACTTCTTAATTCTTACTGTTCAAATGACCGCAACGTTTAAATGTTAAACTTTTTTGTAAATTTCCGGCCAGGCATGTAAACTTTGTTGTGACGTAAAATATGTATTCATGTTCGCTTTCTCATGAAGTATGCATCGGCCTTAAAAGGCACAGGCTCATCAGCAATACGTGCGCATCAAATTCGTGCCACGAAATACGCAGCTCCATAGCAAAGGCATGGAGCTGTGTAATTCGGGGCACAGATTTTGAGACCATATCATTTATTTGTCACATTTTTCTCCATAGGGTGTATGTAAAATCATATTGATTTTGGAGGATTGAGGAGTGTTAGGGTTAATTGTATGCTTGTCTAAGCATGAACGAATTTGTTTTTACTCCAATTACATTGCTATGTTCGTATATAAATAGTGCCAGGGAAAGAATAAGCCCTTTCACGGTTATCGACACCATGTTGTTCACGGGGCAGTTCGAACACGTGTTGTTGTGTTCGTGTGTGGATCGTATACGAATGCATTGTTAGGTCACTGTGCATAAGCTACAATCCGCGCACGCACACGGCAACGCGTGTTCGAAGTGCCCCGTGAACAAGATGGCGTCGATAACCGTTAAAGGGTTTATTGAAAAGTGTTTCCTCGCAAAATCTTAAATTTTTCTTACTCAAAATTTTGGGTTTTTCCATCAAATCTGCACTTACTGATGCTTGATGAGTCATTTTAAAGGAAAACAATTCTGATCAACTTCTCAACTCTTACCGTAATATTTTTATTTTCTCCAGAATGTGACACTTAGAACAGCACAACTCTAAGACGGTCGCAGATTTTCAGAGCCAGCTTGTATCCATTTTCGACTGTCTTCAATTTTTCGAATGGCGGACATTGGTGCAACTATGCCTCCTGTTAACGCACAGCAACAACAACAACAACAACAAGAGCAGCAAGCACCGCCAGCAAACGCTGAAGCTGCTCGCAACAACAACAACAATCCCAACCCTCTGCTCAATGTACGAGATCGGCTTTTTCATGCCTTGTTCTTCAAAATCGCGATTACGTACTCCCGGGCTTTTCCTCCGTCTGTCCGACGGTTCTTTGAATTTGCTGTTTTGATGAAGGTAAGATAGATTGATTTAATCTTAACTTTTATTAATTTTTTTTTAAATCTGTGGTTGTCTGTGCACTTGAGGATTCAAAATTTTGACAGAAACAGTGTCAATTTTGATTTACAGTATAAAATTGCCAGGAAAGAAAGTTGATCAACGATCTTCGCTTCAGACTGTGTACAAAACATACGAGAGTAATAGAACATTTTCCAAGTGTTTTCTAAGAAAATCTTTAGTTTTTCTATCAAGTCTGCACTTACTGATGCTTCGTAAGTTATTTTAAAGAAAAATATTCATGATCAACGTCTCAATTCTTACCGAGTATTAGGCAGTATTTTGAAAAACTACCATACACGTTTGCCAGTTGAGACTCTATGCACTAATTCTATGGAGCATGACATAAAAATCCTAAGTATTATTAAAGAAAAACTTTACCTTGTTAAAAGAGGTTGTGAAAGCAGTACTCTTTTGCACCTTTCAATTGTAATCCCGGCCCTGGGGGACCCAGGACTTTGGAGAAAGTAGCGAGGACATAGCCGGGGATGTCCAAAAAAACATGCCCCGCTAGCCGGGACAATAGCGGGGACTTGGCCCGGGTTGTACAATTTGTTGCCCGCTCTGCCGGGACAATAGCGGGGACATAGCCGGGGTTGTACAATTGTGTTGCTCTGCCGGGACAATAGCGGGGACATAGCCGGGTTGTACAATTGTGGTGCCCCGCTCTACCGGGACAATAGCGGGGACATAGCCGGGGTTGTACAAATTTGCTGCCCCGCCCTACTGGCCCCGCATGTCGGGGCCGGGATTGTGCGGGGGTTGTACAATAATGCCCTCGCATGTCGGGGCCGGGATCGTGTGGGGGTTGTACATGTACAATAATGCCCCGCATAGCCGGGGATGTACAAAATCAAGTGCCCCGCACGGCCGGGCACGTAGCGGGGACATTGCGGGAGTATCATGCTGGGCCACTTGGACATCCCCGGCCCAGTCCCCGCTAGTCCCGGGTCCCCCAGGGCCGGGATTACAATAGACAGGTGCATTATTAGGCAAAAAAATAAAAAAAAGAACTACGTTTTGTTGCTGTTGAGTGTTTCGATTAAAAACATGCCTGTTTGCTTCATGTCAACTTGACTTTATTGCTTGGAATCCACTTACCAAAAAAAACCGCCCAAAAGCCGCGTCACCGCATCATTTTGGGAGACTTCAACTTATGCTAAACATAGTTCTTCTTTGTTTGGCCTTATCATTGTTGGACTGCTCGGGCCCATTGCCCACACGTACCGGTACATGAATATAGTCATCCTCTTGCAACAGTGCCCCTTTAACGCACTCCCTAACTCCTGCGTACAGTGGCCCTGTTGAAAAAGGCCCCATTTCGCGGTGGAACAAGCGACAGAAATCTTGTCACCTCTGCTGGACCAATCAGGACGCTTGGCAGTGCATTGCAGCATGATTGCAGGCATTCAAATGTAACGCACGCAGATTGTAAACACCGTGCATGCATGTGATACATGTACTTGGTAAGGCTGGCCGTTGTCCGCGTCGGCGATTGGCTGCTATTTAAAGCATACTGGAGAATCCGTTCCATTACATTCGTCAGCATGCATCCCTGTTATTAATTTGAAAAACTGCGGAGTAAATTTAAGATCGTCGTTTGAAAGTTTGGTAGGAATGGGACAGTCATAAGGAACGGAACCCAATACAATTTCTGGAAAGTATAGAAATCGTTTCTTTTCGGCATAACATCAAAATGACTCGGGCGTGAGTTGGCTCAGGACAACAGCCGGCTCACTCCACAGATTTGGGTGGATTTCCTCAGGGTATTGTAACGTCGCTTTGCAAAGTGGAAATTCCCTGAGATCTCAGGATGGAATATAGTATACATGTGCATCCAGTTTGGTGCCTTTTTTGGCCACATTTTAAAACCTCTCAGTTGTTATGGGAGAAGTCGTCAGTGAGATCAAAATTTATATTACCTGAAATAATCTGAATAGTGTAATGTTGTGTTTTTTTTTTTTTTTCTCACACAAATCAATGGTATCCACATAATTCAGAGTGACACGGCCTATAATGAACGAAAATCAATGATTAAGTGCATGACTGGGAATTTTGTTATATACCGTACACTGTATAGACTTCACAAAGAAAATCAGCGCTTTCATAACCCAACAACAACGATTGCCAACTCATGAATTTTACAAAACGTAAACAACCTGTTCTCCCCTCTAACCTCTACAATTGCCAGAGAGTTTTTATTTGCGATACTCAATTCTTGGCTTTTGTTGACAAGCCACGCTTTATGCACAAAGCATCAAAATGTGAGTTTGGCACAATAGGTTTTATCACAAAGTGCTGAATTTATACAGTGCATGGGTCACGTATGAATGAAGCCCTAGTACCACTACTTGCAATAAGTTAAGGAAATTGGTATGTTGTGTTTTTTTTTTTTTTTTTCTTCAAATGACTGTTTAAACCTATTCCTGTGACAAGGTGTGTCTGTCATGCAGATCATTCAAGCAGAATGCATAATGTCAATAAAATATCTGCGGACACCCCACAATATCCCTAACTTATTGTGAGTAGTGTACAAGTGCTACTGGTGTTGGATTGGGGGGGGGGGGGGGGGGGGTGGGGGGGGCGGTTTGGGCAGGGATACTTTCAGAATGCTGAAAAGGCCTTTTCGCACTATGAAAAATCTCCAGGTTGATCATGGGTCCGACACGTGTTGACTTTTCACACTGACTGCAACTTTTCAACACGGCACTGACCCATGTAGAGCGCTCAACCTGTGTTGAAACTCTTAGAGTGACCTTTTACGTTGACGTATGGACACGGAAAGAGTCTTTTTAAGTCATTCACAAAAACATGGCGGCACCATCAAATCAGTGTTAGATTCTTTACTCTAGTTATTTTACATGTGTCTTAAATTTCATGTTACAGTCCTTGAAAAACCTTGAAAAACATTTGCGGTTACCCAAAATTAGAGTTCAAGAAAAACCTGACTAAAGGTGTTGATAGCAATGGTAACAAACGCCACATTATTTTTTTTCTGTTAAACGTTGTCTGCAGACAACTTTTTTATAATTCATTTATACACAAAAACCATGCATGTATTTTTCTGAAGTATTACTGCATCTATGTTGCTGAAATTTCTACAAGGCAGTTTATCAACATTATTATTTTAATGTGATGCTGTTGTTTTCCGTTTGTAAAAGTTTTCCAATCATGTAACCTGTCTTTAAGGTTCATCTGTATTCATGTCTTTCTAATATTTGTATTTTCCTAATTTGCGTAGGCACTGACGGCCCTGTTTGTCTTAGCCTACATACACAGTGCATTTTCCCGTACGCCAATCAACTGTCTGGCTGAGTACCAAGAGGCGTGGCCACGAGACGGCATACTGAGGGTGGAGATTGTACACAACAGGACAAGCCCACAGGCATTCTCCATTTACAACAAGAAGGGGAAGTCAGGGAGCCAGACTGGCGACACTGGTACGTTTCCCAGCCAAACAAATCTGACTTTTCAACTTGCTTTCAAAAATGGACAAAGTCCACAAATGTTGGGAAAAACATTGCCATATATCTGTAATGATTCCATAAGGAAATATAGAGATTGTTTTCTCATTAAGAAGAACACATGTACTCCATATCTCCTGTTTATATTCCATACAACTTGCTACAATTACATGTTTGCGGTCATATTAAATTGTAGCAAATAGTACAGTGGGCAACCAAGAAATCGTACAAAATGTTACGGCTGCTACAACCTATGACAACTTACGAGACACTATGAAATACAGGATTCTCCACTACCTGTTTTGTCCAGGTACGCTGTCCGGACAAAATCATCAGAGGTACCGTTAGCACCCAGACAAAAATTTGCCGCCCGGACAAAAAACTCGGCCGCCCGGACAAAAATAATCCATTTCCCCCTCTAAAAGAAGTACAGCTGAGTCATTCCAGTATTAAGTGTAAGTCACCAAGCGGGTTTTGCTGGTCGCTGATGTCATTATCGTTCACTTCCCACGCATATCTATTGCATATGTTTTGGAAAGCGCCCTCATATGGCGGAGAGGGATCAGAGTGATCAGAGGGATCATCTACCATTCTGTATGAGGGCGCTGCTCAGCGCACCCGGACAAAATGTTCAACAGTGGAGAACACTGACATTTAAAAAAATCTCTATTAGAATTGTAAATATGTCTATTGTGGGATTAAATGTTAACTTGGCACTAAATGTTAACTTGGCACATTCAGAAATGGACACTTCTAAATGTTAACCTTGTACGCCATACTTGATGCGTGACGCTGGCGCGTTCATAGGCTGTGTTCCACTAACGTGAACGTTGCGAACATTCGCCACTGGTTACAATGCTTTTGTGCATGCGTCTATAGAAAGCCGGGTACCTGTTGTTGGCGAACATTACAAACATTTGCAATGTTCGTGTATTCTAAACGCAGCCCAGGCCTTTAGTTTGTCTGACTGTTTGTCACACAGATCCGAGCGAGGAAGGGGACACCAATGGCTTCACCCTAAAGCCAAAGTTTTGGGAGTTCCCTCGAAAAGACCGGCTAGCCGCAAACCAAGACAAACCAGAAACTGTCGTCCAGTCTAGCCCTGGGGTGGGCACCAGTGAGCCTTCGGAGGTTAATGCTACTGTAGTAGACATTGTAGTGACCGAGAAACCAGTGAAAAATATGCAGCCGTTTCGAGAGACCGTATCGGAGTTTGAAATGTTCACCAGAGCAGGTAAGGGTGTGCCCATGTTTGGCTTTTCTGGTAAAATTTATGAAGGTGGTTGACAATTTAGGGGCCGCCCAAAGTCATGAAAGTTGTTAACATTTTTACGGAACTACAAAGCGTAGGAGGGGGGAGGGGGTGGGGGTGAGGATGGTAGGGGGTAGGCGGTAGGGAGTAGGGGAGGCGGGAAGGGAGGGGGGAAGGGAAGGGTTGAGGGGGAGGGGAGGAGGGTGGTGGGTTGAGGGCTGCGTATGACTTTACATGCACTGTAAAATGTTGAAATTTCACGGTAGTGACAACAAATGTTGATAAGTAGTATTTCGGGGGGAAGGATCAGGCGTCCTGAAAAATACTACGTTCTGTAGAACCGTGAAAATGTTGACAACTTTGGACGGCCCCTTTACCAATCAAAGCCCAGTGTGAACGGCCATTAAACACATGAAATTGTTAAGTGTCCAATTCAATTGTTTTATGCTCCACTGCTATAAGTTTTACAGAGTGAGTTGGGTCACAGAAAAATTACATTGTAAATTTTTCATCACTGGAAAGTCCCATAAAAGCGCGAGATAGAACATGTTGAGGTCGAGTAACTTCTGTGTAGACCTGAATGATGAGGTGACGCGTTACTCAAAGTTTTACCAATGACAGTTATCAGATTCCTCTTATCTTTTCAGTTTGGCCTGCAGACGAATACATCATGGAATACTCTTTGGAGTACGGCTTTTTACGTCTTTCCTCAAGCACACGAGAAAAACTTGGCATTCCTGTGATGGTAGTTCAACTTGGTAAGTCAGGATTATTTTATTTTTTGTAAAATAAAATAATCCACGCACTGTCATCCAGACCTAGTTTCATCAAAACTGGCTGTTTTAAGATAGATTACATGATTGGAAAACTGTTACAAATGGTGTTATCTTCATGTGTGATTGAGGATGTGTATGATAAAAACCAAGCCGTGTGTAAGTCTGATCAGTACCTCATCTACGTTTTGAGAAAACAGCGAAAAACTGTGTCCATGCTTTCAAGAAATTGTGCAAAGCCACCGTCCTATTTAGGCTGGTTCCCTTTAGGCCTAGTTTTGTTAACATGAGGGCGCCCTAGTAAAAAAATGCATGTGCAAACACATTTGTATATAAAATAATCTTCAATTATTGTTTTCTCTTAAAAATATATCTCGGTGGAATCATTGCATTAGAACCACTTCTATTTTCCATTTGAGTAAGGTTTTTCTGGTCAAATGGTTGATTGAAATTTTGGGACATTGCAAATCTTGTATATGACTTTAACTTAAGGCATGTGATAGCACTTGCCACTTAACTGGAGTCTGTACCATCTTAGATCCTACTAAAGATGCCTGCTTCGGCGATGCACTGAGTCGATTCTTCTTGGAGGAGTTTCTAGGATATGACGACATTTTGATGTCAAGCGTCAAAAGTCTGGCTGAGCACGAGGACAATAAAGGTAGGACAAAAGGCTGTATTTGGGATATTCGCTGACGGAGTCGTGACGTCACATTGCGGGCACTGGATCGTAACTATGGCTACTGGTTCACGCTCACGTTTTACATCCATTGTGTTTGTGTACAGTATATTCTACTATTATTTTTTTTGAAGAAAATATTAAAAAATAAGGACAATAATGACTTGCAATGGTTTGCTCATACCTACTCTCATAGTGATACACTATTCCTGCCTCCTTATTTTGTGATGGTTGTAACAGAAAAACTCCACAGAAAATGTTCCCCTTGTGGCTCCTGTGCAAAACGAATGGAGAAACGCGTTGCCATGCAAGTAGCGTGAACTGTTGTCAAAGAAGTGAACCTGTCCGCGTGGAAATTGACGCCGCACTCTGCCATCAGATTGTAATTTGGCTGAATAGAAGCGGGATTCCCAATTAGAGGTTGTGGGTTCAAGCCCCACTATGACCAATATGTCTGTGTCCCTGGGCAAGGCACTTAATCACAGTTGCCTTGTCAACCCAAGCTGTTAGGGGGAGCTGTTGAGAGGACTGCCACAATCTAAGTGTTGATATGGTTGAGCGCCTGGCCAGCAGCCATCTAGTTGAAGCGAAACTGTTCTGGTGATTCCCTGATGGCAGCGGTAATAATGGCAGGAGAACCCTGCAGGGTAGACATGTGCGCTATATAAGAATCCACCATTATTTCTAGAGGTCTTTGAAACATATGTTCTCATATGGTTGTCCCATTCCTACATTGCAGGTTATCTGCGTAACGTCGTAACCGGTGAACACTACCGCTTCGTCAGCATGTGGATGGCGCGGACCTCCTACATCGCAGCTGGATTCATTATGCTCATCTTCACTATCTCAATATCAATGCTGCTGAGGTACTCACATCATCAGATCTTTGTTTTCATTGGTGAGTGTCATATGACAAACGAATCTGATTGGTTAATTAATGTGTTAACACCTGTAATACATCACCTTTGGGCAGTACCGTATAAAAGGGGGCGGGGAAGGGGATGGGGAGGGAGGAACAATACGAGAGTCATTCAAAAGTTTTAAGCCTCATCCAAAAAGCATTTGAGTTCATGAAATGGGTAGAAGCCAGACGGTGCCAGGTCGGGTGAGTAAGGGGCATGAGGCAACCATTTAAAGCCACAGTTAGCCGCTTCAGCCACTACCACCTGCGCTGTGTGGACAGGGGGAATTGTCTTGGAGCACAGGAAAAAGTAGGCCTACCGTCTCAAGATCGCCATGGGACAATAGCTTGCACCATCACCTTATTACCCACTTTGCGACGAGGAACTGCATATGCAGTTCTAGGTGTGAGTGTCTTGGGGGCGGTTATACAGAATTAGCCCATGAATTAGACCACGGCAGAGCTGGTCTCTTGTATTTTGTTGGCTTGGGGTCAAGTCAGTTTTTGGTTTTTGAACAGTGACTTGACTCTGGAGAAAATGACTTGTGACTGGACTTGGGAAATAAGATTGATCTACGACTTGAAATAAAAACTAGTCATCAGGTCTCCAGCCCCAGAGACAAACATGTATTGATTGCTTTGCGTGACGTAAAACATCCGGGAATGTTTGGTGGTCAACGGTCAATAGACGCACATGAACACGCGTAAAAATACTCACCAGCATATTTTCATTCGAAGATGCCGCACACGCGCGCTGCGATACGTTCAAATTATTGAGCATGGACTCAGTTTGTAAAAACGAAAGTGATTTTACTTGATCGCGATGTTTAGTCTGAAGAAATACATTTTTATCTTTATCGATACAACAGCCATGGCGCAACAACATAAAGCAAGGTTAAGTAACGGAGGTAAATGCAACCAATGCGCTTTTTTTGCTCTTTTTGCCGGTTATTACTCGGGCCACGTGGGTCATGAAAAATGACAACCAAAATGGTGGATGGAAGGCGTGACGTCACCGGAAAGCAATCAATAATACTGTATAACTGTATAAGTGCAGTCTCCCGCTCCAGGGGAATAAATTGTAAAATGTCTAGCCGTCTTGAAGTGGTTAAGAGTAAATATTTGTATCATATCCTTCTTGTTTTGTTTCAGTTGACTTGCTTCAGATGCTTGAAATGAACACAGCCATAGCGTTTCCCGCTGCACCTCTACTGACCGTCATTTTAGCACTCGTTGGTAAGAAACAGGTCCACAAGAAAACCAAATTTCAGCTCCCTATCTCAGTATTAGCCGTTTTGACATGGAATGACCATAGGTATGAGGTATGGTAATATCTTTTAAAGTTGCACTGTTCGTGTTCACAAAAGCGAACGAATTTAGAAAGCTTACGTGTCTCTGTAACGAAAAAAATGTATATATATAAAAAATCAAAAAAATTTCCGACGTCGCGAAGCCTTTTTCTTGAAACGGGCTTCACATGTTGTACATGTGCACGTACGCTCATATGTACATAGTATGTGTACAATGTACACATGTACGCGCACATGTACATTTACGTCATAACCCTGTCGATTAAAAGACGGGGCCTGTCTTTATTATTTCTTGTTTTTAATCGACTGGCATTAATCCTTGACGGATTTTTACGTTCTTGGTACCAAATGAAAGCTGATAACTTTTTCTATTCTAGAAAAATAGCAATTTAGCTTTTAAAAAATTGTTGACGCTCAAATCGGCCTAAAATTAGACAGTGCAACTTCAAGAGAAATGTTAGTTGAAAAATGGTAGACGGATGTAATTGCACACAACGTTAATCTTTGACAAGTGCAAAGTGCACATCAAATTTTCTAGCTTTGAAGTAATTAATTTTTTATTTCTTTCTTGATAGGAATGGAGGCCATTATGTCCGAGTTCTTCAACGACACTACAACAGCGTTCTACATTATTCTTATCGTGTGGGTGGCTGACCAGTACGACGCGATATGCTGCCATACCAATATCAGCAAGAGACATTGGCTCAAGTAAGTAGGGGAAGGGGTGAGGGTGAGGGGTGTAAGGGGGGTGTTGCTAGGGGTTGTCAGGAATGAGGTAATAAGTATTTTTGTTTTATACTCACAAATGTCCTCCAGTCAAATGACAAAGTTTTGCAACGCAATTTTTTCATTTGTTCAATAATGCAAATATTTTCATTAATAAGCTTTCATTACTAACAAGAGCTATCAAGTTGTTCTTTCTAATTCTTTTGTCTCCTACAGGTTTTTCTATCTGTACCATTTTGCGTTTTACGCCTACCATTATCGTTTCAACGGTCAGTACAGCGGTTTGGCCCTTATTACGTCGTGGCTTTTTATTCAGGTGGGTTACCTTTGTTCAAATCTCACATTCAGGTCTTGGGTTCGAACCCCGAGCCCAATTTTCTTGATCCGCTAAGCAAAAATATTGCTTAGCACAAAAAAATGCTTACCAAATACTGGTTACCAGCTTAAATGTCAAATGGATTTTGACTGGTACTCTGCAAATTTTTGCTAAGCAGAAATTTTTTAAGCAGCATTTTTTGATAAGCAATTCCACAATATTGAGCTCTGAGGAGGACCATGTAATATTTTCTTGTTTAATTATTAAAGTTTTTTTATTTTTGTTTCGTAATCTTTGTTTTTTTTTCTTCAGCATTCCATGATCTACTTTTTCCACCACTACGAGCTACCCATAATCCTTCACCAGGCGCACATACAGCTGCTGCTACAGCGCAACCAACATGGCGGCATGCACGGCGCGGGACTCAACGCAAACGTCAATTTAGACCCGCAGGGAAACGTGCCCACGGCTGAAGCGTCGGGCAGTGACGCCCAGGAAGCGCCTCGGCCAGATAGCGGCCAAGTCAACCCCGGTAGCAGTGGCACGGGCACGAATGCCCAAGAGAGGGCGCCCTCTGTCGCTAACGCCCTTCATCCACCGCATCAAATTCGCATTACCGCAACAGCAACGGCGGCGCAACCGCGGATTGCCAACCCAACAATTTGGCAGTTTCATCTCGGGTCAATGCTGCGGAACCGCGTGGCTCTCACCACGCGTCGGTACCCGGCAAGCACCGGTCCCCAACACCAAACGCCCCCCTCACCAAATGCAATAGTCGGCAATTCAGTCAATTCTAACGAAGTACCACAAACGGTGCCTACGGCAGAGTCGGAAATCTCCGTTAGCCAACAAAATGCAGTGAGTAGTTCAGCGGGACTTAGTAACAACGTTGAACTTGAATCATCGAGTAGCAAAAGTGACTCAGTTCATTCGCATGACTCGCCCAGAGAAAGAGACTCAAATGCCAGCATTCCAATCGACATTAGTTCCACAGTTGAAAATTCTACTTTGCCTCCCGCTGTAAAAACTCAGAGTCCGTCAGAAAACTCAACTGTGAGCAAATCTTCTCCAAAACAGAGTAATTCTGGGACGAGCGTTTGACTCGAGGAAAAGGGTTAAGCAGTGACTCAAATCTCGATACTCAGTGCAAGAGAGAAAACTCAACAACTTGCCTGAGGGTACGAGTTCATTTTGTGTGTGGGTCATCGAAATCAACGGCGTACATTAACTTCAATGGATACGCTTGCCCATATCTAACATAACTTACTAGCATTGTATGCTAAGCTCTCCCCCAACAAACTACTAAAGTGCAACGTCAGTTACCAAGGTTATTGGGTCTAAACATTCACTGGTAATCTGAAATGTCTATTGCTAAAGTGCAGGGAAACAGTTCATTGGTTTTCGTGTAGACCGAGTGACGTTTTCACTTTAGTACTGTTTTAATGATGATAATGATAATGGCATCTTATATAGCGCACATATCTATCCTGCAGGATACTCATGGCGCTTTACACATTATCACCCTGGTCATTGGGCACAACTCCCTGGGGAGTACGCAGCCCTGGCAGCCTGCCACGCAAGCGCTCAACGGCTGCGACCCTTGCAGGTACCCATTAACTCCTGGGTGGAGAGAGGCAACTTATGGCAAAGTGCCTTGCCCAAGGACACACGCACCTTGGTCGGGGCCAAGATTCGAACCCACAACCGCAGATTTTAAGTACGGTCTTGAATTCAATGCACCAAACCGTTCGGCCATATACATAAAGGCCCTATGTATCATTTGCAAGATAAAATTTTTTACAGATTTTTGGAATAAGAGTAACATCTAAGGAAGAATGTTGGTAAACTAGCCTGAAGAAATTTTAGGTACTTGGATGCATCAATGCTTCAGAAAACCTTGAAAATCTACATATGGATTTTGTGTACAAGTGAAGGGTAAATAGCACGGGACTTTTTTTAGAAAACCACCTTCGGTTGTCAATTTCCAGCATGAAATACCATTTTGGACGGAAATAAATTCATGTGTTGTTTGTTACCATTGCTATCGACACTTTGAGTAAGGTTTTTCTTGTCAACTTATGAAAAACAAAATTGGGTCATTGCAAATGATACAATGGGCCTTTAAGGTAGTACAGGAGAGGGTTGTAGTCGAGTTCATCACAAGTCCAGAGCCGATAAAATCACAAGTCCGCGACAAGTCTGTGACAAGTCCAGTAACAAGAAGCAAAGGATGAACACGCACAAAAGAATGCCTTTGTTGGAGTTCATTTGAATAGCTTGCGACTTGAATTAAGACCCAGGGACTTGTGATGGACTTGACTTCAACCCTGGTACAGGTATAAACAGTTTGCAGTAACTAAAAAAGAAAGAAAGATGGAAGTTATCACAAATAATCACTTTGGATAAAAGAATATTAAATTTTAAAAAATTCACTAAAATTAGAGCACTGCTGTTTCAGTAGTTGTAGATTGTTGAATGACAAGAATTTGTAGAAATCTGGACTTGCTTCCTCATTAATACACTACTCACATCCCCGTTGCAAAATGATTCAAACCGGCCATTCAACACTGGCTAGCTCGGTGGTCGAGTGGTTATTAAAGACGTCTGCCTTGTTTGCAGGAGGTCGTGGGTTCGAGTCCCACCCGAGCACGCTATGAAGTTTTTCATAGTGTCTCGGGAAAGCACCGAGTATACAGTGTTAATAATTACGTCGGGTAAGGACAAAACAAACCTTAATTAACAATACTCACAATAAGTTAGGGATATTGTGGGGTGTACGCAGATATTTTATTGAGGGTATGCGTTCCGCGTGAATGATTTTGTATATGATTAGACAGTTGTATCTGCATGACAGACGCACCTTGTCACAGGATTAGGTGAAAATAGTCATTTGAAGAAAAAAGAATCCAAAATTAACAACATACCAAAATCCCTAACTTATTGTGAGTAGTGTATTTAAAGGCACAGGCTCGTCAGCAATGCGATGAGCACTGCTGTTTCAGTAGTTATATCAAAGGCATGGAGCTGCGTATTTCGTGGCACGAATTTGGCACGCGCGTATTGCTGACGAGCCTCTGCCTTTAAACTGTCGTTACTTTTACTTTAAACAAAGGGCATTTGAAGTTTTAAAAGGGAAATACACCAATGCAATTTAAATAAAAACTTGCAACCTGAAGAAACCTTACAGAAGAAAACATGGACTCCAAAAACATGTTGTGAAGATATTGATTTGTTTTTATAGTCTCTCAATTGTTTGCACAATATTATAGCTATATTCTTGAAATATTAGAAGAATATTTGTAGGGATATCTGAAGCCAGAATATAAATAACACAAGCATTTTTGAGCACACACAACTGAAAGTATTTGTTTTTAAATGTGTACTGTGTCGTATAAATAAAAAGTAATTTTGGGGACAGGCAATTTTGACATTGCTTGAAAATGAATGGAATTATAAAAGAAATGTTGTGAAAAGACCACTTGTGAATATACATGTAGTATAAAATAATGTTGGCTTGGGGTAAATTAAGCATAACTCTTTAGAAACTGCCCAAATCCATGTAAGATCATTTGTTCCTTTTCAGCGAAAACTGATACTTGTTCTGGTGCTCTATCCTTGATTTTCGTTTTTTTCCCCCAGTTTTTATTTTATTTCGAGTATGTGTAAATATACACAGTTACAGTGTATTTTAAAGTTACCCACCTTAAAAACATCTGTGGCAATTTGAGTTCTGTAGAATTTAAGACTATGTGCTAATCTGCTTTTGATTGTCAAAATGTTGGAAACTTTGCCTTTTATTGTAATTTATTTAACTGCAGTAATTCAAATACCACATTGTTGGAAGATGTTGATACATTCGGTAGTCCAATAAAATTATGAATGTAAATGTTCCGTCGTTATCACTAAGCCTGTGTTTGGCTCTTTGACGATATTCTTAGAAAAATAAGGATTGAGGCTGCAAAATTTTACAATGGAAATTGGGGAATAATGGGGTGTGTAAAAAATGTTACTGTAATTTGAACACGCTCCTTTAAAGCTAATTCATAAATACCTTAGACAGTTTACGCATCCTCATTGGCTGAGAACACATCACGTGGCCGGTTTTAAACGAATGATAGTAACCAGTGTTTAAAACTAGCTGGCTCGCGTTTCTGCCTGCGCCCAAGTAAGCGTATGGAACTCGCACACGCACGCAGAAACTGCACGCTCCCGACAGCAAAATTTGCACTGTGTATGCAACATCTACCGGGTCCTCTGCGTACGCGTACACAACACATCTGCATTATACGTGTAATGCGTGCGATCGACGCACAGCTAGCAGTTTGAACGTACAAACAACAAGATGAAGCAAAAAAGTGAATGCAACGACAAGCTAATTTTTGTGAGTTTTACCGATTTACACAAAAAAGGTATTTATGAATGGGATTAAAAGTGGGTTTGAATGGTCTTAAACAATCCATTTAAAACCGGATAGGGGCCTAGACGCCGATAATGGCTCGCTCCTTCGGCTTGGGCCAATATCAGCACCCATGACCCTAGCCGGTTTTAAACGGATTGTTTAAAACTGGCCAAACCTACTTTTAATCCCTAATTATATGGTATCAAAATATCAACACTCGTGGGGAAAAATGGAGGGTCAAAAATGTATACTGTAATTTGAACACCTCCTTTAAAGCTCATATTACATGTTACCAAATGGACAGTGGTTACACAGTACACGTGTAGGTGTGACGTCATAATATGAATAATAAACAGTAGCTAATATTAAACGTCCTATCTATTTATTATTCATATTTGCATGTGACGTACGGTCTGTACGCGAGTGCTGTTAATAGATAAATTTGTAATACCGTACAAAATGGGTGTCAACGGAACTGTGAAACCGCTCGACACGAAGACGATTTTGGCCCGAATTCGCTGCCTCCAAGAATGCATTGACTGTATAAAGAATGCATCGTCTCTTCCCAGGTCCTTGTGCTATGTTTCAGGGGAAGTTCATTTTAAGATTCACCCCAGTTGCGTGGCGAGAGCGGCGCGAGTGAGCAGCGGAGCCGGCCGGCGAGCTCAGCCGAAGCCCCGGGTAAAGCTGACCGTGTACGCGGTGCCGGACAAGGACTGCCCGGCGGAACAGCAACGCCATGTGTACTGCGGAAAATCGGCCAAAATCGTTGGGACGGGCGAGGAAATGTGCAACAATTTTGGAAGTTGGATAAAGCTGAGTCTACAGGTAAATTAGGGCGTGGCTAGTCCGAGGGTGTGTGGTAAGGCGAGGGCGGGGCTAATTGGGGTGGGGGGGTGGGGGGCGGGTAACACAAAATTAGAAGGGAAAATGTCATGAATTTACTAAGGAAAAACTTATTATTTTTTAGAGTCGTCCCATAGGTTTAGCATGGGGTCTCAGTCGGAGAGTGTCCGTGCATGGTAATCTTTTCGCCATGTGTTAATGTTAAAGTTTCACTGTACTTTCTTCCCATGGATAGTATTTTGGGGAGGTATTTTTATATGATTGTTCGGTTAGAATGAAATATATTTTCTAGAAAAATCTGAACACGCTCCTTTAAGGCTAATGAAACTCGATGTTATGTTTCCCGTAACCCGCCCGCGTTTGGATTTTTCGGCCGCGTTTGAGATGCCAAAATCCTAAAACAATTCATTATTTTGCATTTTCCCCCAAACTATCAAGTTTCTTTTATTTTTTTCTCCTGCCATTTTTGTTGGGCGAGGTGCTCATTCTTGTCCTCCCGCCTCCATAAACAAAATACAAGAAGCAGAGTATCGGCGCAGCTGGACGGCGGTATATGAACGTTTGTAACAGTGTTTTACAATAAATTCCTGGAGAAGACATTGCGCTGCTATTTTTTTGTGATGCATGTACCCGGTGTGCAAAACCCTACACGCGCAAGTAGTTATTAAACTAGTTATTAATCGTAGTTATTAAATCCGTGGTTTGTAGCTGTCAGTGCTATAACTAGCCTAGAACTAACACACAAACTACAAATGGGCGATTGTATTTATCGTTAGCGAGAGGCGCGCGGCGCGCGCGCAGACCACAAATGGGCCATCGTACGTAATTGGACGCTTAAAGGCACAGGCTCGTCAGCAATGCGTGAGCGCCAAATTCGTGCCACGAAACTCCATAGCAAAGGCATGGAGCTGCGTATTTCGTGGTACGAATTTGGCGCGCGCGCATTGCTGACGAGCCTGTGCCTTTATGTTGACGGCGGCGAGCTTTTTAGGTACCGTCGACGCGCGTATAATCGCATCGTTTTCTGTCGTGTTTTGGAGAAGGTTGTATGATCTATACCACAACAACTTGAGTATTAGTGCATAAAACCATACCTCCTGTTGATGAGAATGTAAGTTTTGATAATAAAGGTAGAAAAGCATGGGTGCAATTCCCATTTGAAAATGTGTGGACTGATATAAATGTGTTTTGTTATTTAAATATATCTTGATCCTTAAATAAATTTGTCATAAATACCTGGGAAATGGTGAAAGATATTTTAATAAATACAAATTTGTGTATAAGTTGATCAGGGTTGTGTTTTAACACACTATCAGAGGGTATATATTGCGCTAAGTTTTGATCAATAGCCGTTATTTTGCAAATAATGAAATGCTACAAAATAATGAATAATGAATAATGAAATAGTTGCCTCATTTGGGCTTGACAAAAATGTTACGGGAAACATAACATCGAGTTTCATTAGCCTAATAACTGGTAACTTTTCCGTAATCTTACAACAGAGTTGTCCTGAGAAACTGAACATCTTCGATGGCAAACCAGGGTGGCTCCTTCGCTATGACAGCAAGGCTAGTCAAGACGACCCACCACTCCTTATCCCTATTAACGAGGAGGAGATTAGCGAAGCGCGACAGACGTTGTTTGGAAAACAGGAGAAGACTATTATGAAGTAAGTTTGAGAATTTTGTGCTTTAGACCTAACTTAGTAAAGCTCAATCTTAATCAGTTGACGCCAGGATTATTTTTGGCCAAATTTTTCAAAAAGGCAAATGTGATTGGCCAAAAGTTAAGACAAGGGCCCAATTTCATAGAGCTGTTTAACATCCCATTTTCCGTTAAACGAGGGTCAGGCTATTTCATAGACATCGTTAACAACTGAAAACCTGCCTTAACCGCAGAGCCATATTTTGCTTAAGATAGTGACGCAACAATGGCGGTTTACAAGCGCGCCCATGCTTAAGCTCGCCGCGGCCGTGAAATAGCCTAAACGTTAGCACAACTTTTCTGCTACAGCAAGCACACGTTTTCAGCTAGCGCTTAAGCAGCTCTATAAAATTGGGCCCAGGGGCCAATTTCATGGCGCTGTTCAGCAGCTGATTTTGTGCTAACGGAGGCTCTGGCTATTTCATGGTAACCGTAAGCATTGCAAAATGTTTGCTAGCTTCAGAGGCAAAATTTGCTAAACACTAGTGACGCAGCAATGCCTGTTTCCAAGCGCGCGCGTGCTTAAGCATGCCGCAATCGTGAAATAGCCTTTATAACTTTGGCACAACTTTTCTGCTACAGTAAGCACACGTTTTCAGCTAGCGCTTCAGCAGCGCCGTGAAATTGGCCCCAGGTCAAGCACCACAAATGCCGACTCTCGAAAGTCATTTCTACATTCATTGTATGAATCTTCTCGCCAAAAGATCATACTTTGCAACACTCCAAGGCGGCCGCCACGGAGCGAGATTTGCTACACCGACGAGCCATCCACAGCCGCCAAGTTCAAGTTTAAAACACGGTGTGTACAAATGAATGGTGGACCAACCGTGGAAGACAGCGGCAAAGCTGGCATTTTAACTCGTCAATTGCCCCTGTGACTATACGTTAAGTGGTTAAATCCTGCCTATGGAGTTTACTAGTTTTTTCATGAATTTCCATTAAAAGTTGGTTGGACGTAGTAGAGGAGATGCACATGCTAAAGCTGGGACCTCGGCGCAAGATAGCTCCACCAGATGAGGGCGCTGTTCTGGCCTTGCAGAATGCGCCACCCAACTGGAGTCTGGAGTGCGAAGAAGAGCTGGCTAGGTTTCTCTTTGAGAAGACAAATCACGTCACGGATGAAGTGCTAGGCAGCGCTAAGGAGTATGTGGACTTGATTGAAGTGTCGTCGTCAGCGGTAAGGGTTCGCGATTGCATTTTGATTGGTCAATTCATGCGAAACAATAATGGTACATTTTTGTATAGCATGCATGCCTAAGCTAGACGTACTCCTGGCGCTGTTACCATTATTACCGCTGCCATCAGGGAATTACCAGAACCATTTCGCTTCAACTCCTGGCCAAGGCTCACAGCCCTATTAGCACTTAGATTGTAGCATGCCCCTAACAGCTCCCCAAATATCGCTCGTGTTAACAAGGCAATTGAGATTAAGTGTCTTGCCTACGGACACAAACACGTTGGCACGAGTGAGGCTTGAACCCACAACCTCTTGATCATGTATCGACTAAACCACATGTGCTCTCATTAATATCACCCAAAAACAATTGCCAAAAACGTATGATTTTTCACCCAACCCCCTAAAATTTGACTGAAACTTGGTTTCTGGAAACCCTGCGTACAAAACCTATAGAAATGGCCTCAAAAGATAATTTTGCGGAAAATTTGGTAAACTAAATTTGGAAGGAGGGAAGGTGATTTAGCTTATGTCGGGGAGAATTAATTTTAATTAGGGTTTGTTTGCTTGATTAGCACTGTATCGAGACACTGAGAAAATCTTCATAGCGTGTTATTAAAAGTTAAATTTGGGGGGAAAAAAAATATTTTGAAATTCCAGGGTAAAATTTTGTTTTTTGTTTTTTGCACAGGATGATGATGAAGATGCGAAATGTTTGACTGACGGAGACGAAAATACGTATTGGACAAGTGATGGTACCTATGGCCAGCACTGGATGCGTTTACATATGAAACGAGGAACTATCATATCGTAAGGAGACTACAAAATGTCTTTCATAATCTATGGCATTGATACTGGAAATAAACTCTGACCATGAGGTTTAGAGATGCAACATATTTTATTGGTCAATAACGTAATGTGTATGATCACTTCTTATAGCAAGGCTGACTGCACCACCCTCTATAAGAGCCACTGAGGCAGGGTGTGCCACTCTGCCTAAAGTACCTCTTTAAGCTCATGCATTTCTTGGGCTGTTTAAGAGATGTTCAGGTCCAGAGGTCAGCTCATCCCACGCAGATTTACTCGGGTTGATAACCAAAGACAATTTATTTTGTGTGAGCCCTTAAAAGCACAGTCTCGTCAGCAATGCGCGCGTGCCAAATTCGTGCAACGAAATACGCAGCTCCATAGCAAAGGCATGGAGCTGCGTATTTCGTGGCACGAATTTGGCGCACGCGCATTGCTGACGAGCCTGTGCCTTTAACTGCAGGATTCTCTCAGAAACAGAAAATGACATTTCCTTACTGTGGGAATCACTTTGTTTAAAGTGGACCTCCAACTGTGTGATTATTGCCACGAATTCCCAACGATTAGGTACGATTTGGTGAGATTACCAGAGACGGTCTATAGACTCTATACACAATTGTACCAAATCGTACCTAATAGTTGGAAATACGTGACAAAAACTGCTTAACAGGTCTTCTTGGACCTGGAGGAAATCACTGAAGCAGAACAGTCTTGAAAGTGATTCCAAAGTGATTGGTCGATCAGTGTCTTGTTATCCACAAGTTCACTGTATTCAACAAACTTCTGTTCTGATCAAGAATTTATATTTTAAGAAAAATGTGGTTCTATTTCTTTCAACAGAAAATTTTTGATAACTGTGGACAAGGATGACGATAATTACATGCCAGGACACATCATCATTATGGGAGGGCCGCTTGAAAATCTCAAGAAACTAAATGATGTCAACATTGACTAGTAAGTGATAATTGTCACCCCAGGAATCAAACCCACATTCTAGCTACTTGGCATAGGAACTTGAGTTCAGTGCACTAGACCACTAGGCCATAACACCACAGGAATCAAACTCACATTCCAGCTACTTGGCATGGGAACTCGAGTTCAGTGCACTAGACCACTAGGCCATAACACCCCAGGAATCAAACTCACATTCCAGCTACTTGGCATAGGAACTTGAGTTCAGTGCACTAGACTACTAGGCCACAACACCCCAGGAATCAAACCCACATTCCAGCTACTTGGCATAGGAACTTGAGTTTGGTGCACTAGCCACTAGGCCATAACACCTCACGAATCAAACCTACTTTGCATGGGAACTTGGGTTCAGTGCACTAGACCACTAGGCCATAGCACCCCAGGAATCAAACCCACATTCCAGCTACTTGGCATAGGAACTCGAGTTCAGTGCACTAGACCACTAGGCCATAACACCCCAGGAATCAAACCCATATTCCAGCTACTTGGCATAGGAACTTGAGTTCAGTGCACTAGACCACTAGGCCATAGCACCCCAGGAATCAAACCCATATTCCAGCTACTTGGCATAGGAACTTGAGTTCAGTGCACTAGACCACTAGGCCATAACACCCCAGGAATCAAACCCACATTCCAGCTACTTGGCATAGGAACTTGAGTTCAGTGCACTAGACCACTAGGCCATAACACCCAAGGAATCAAACCCACATTCCAGCTACTTGGCATAGGAACTTGAGTTCAGTGCACTAGACACTAGGCCATAACACCCCAGGAATCAAACCCACATTCCAGCTACTTGGCATAGGAACTCGAGTTCAGTGCACTAGACCACTAGGCCATAACACCCCAGGAATCAAACCCATATTCCAGCTACTTGGCATAGGAACTTGAGTTCAGTGCACTAGACCACTAGGCCATAGCACCCCAGGAATCAAACCCATATTCCAGCTACTTGGCATAGGAACTTGAGTTCAGTGCACTAGACCACTAGGCCATAGCACCCCAGGAATCAAACCCATATTCCAGCTACTTGGCATAGGAACTTAGGTTCAGTGCACTAGACGTACACTAGGCCATAACACCCCAGGAATCAAACCCACATTCCAGCTACTTGGCATAGGAACTTGAGTTCAGTGCACTAGACTACTAGGCCACAACACCCCAGGAATCAAACCCACATTCCAGCTACTTGGCATAGGAACTTGAGTTCAGTGCACTAGACCACTAGGCCATAGCACCCCAGGAATCAAACCCACATTCCAGCTACTTGGCATAGGAACTTGAGTTCAGTGCACTAGACGTACACTAGGCCATAACACCCCAGGAATCAAACCCACATTCCAGCTACTTGGCATAGGAACTTGAGTTCAGTGCACTAGACCACTAGGCCATAACACCCCAGGAATCAAACCCACATTGCAGCTACTTGGCACAGGAACTTGAGTTCAGTGCACTAGACCACTAGGCCATGACACCCCAGGAATCAAACCCACATTCCAGCTACTTGGCACAGGAACTTGAGTTCAGTGCACTAGACCACTAGGCCATAACACCCCAGGAATCAAACCCACATTCCAGCTACTTGGCATAGGAACTTGAGTTCAGTGCACTAGACCACTAGGCCATAACACCCATGGAATCAAACCCACATTCCAGCTACTCGTCATAGGAACTCGAGTTCAGTGCACTAGACCATTAGGCCATAACATTATCACAAACCTTTTTTTTACATTTTATTTCAGCACATTTACCGGAGATGTTTGCCTTCTCGAACAAATGAGTCAACACTACCCGATCATTGAAATCAGAATCAAGACTTGCAAAGGTGAGATTTAAAAAAAAAAACAATATTGAAACCCAAGAGATTGAAACCCAAGACCTCCAATACACCGGGCACATTCTCTACCAGCTAAGCTACGACAGACGGTGGTGTATAATCCCTCAGGTTTTCCCCAAGACCTCCGACACACCAGACAGATGATCTACCAGCTGAGCTATGAGGCACAGTGGTATACTCCCTCCGCTTTCCCCAAGACCTCTGACACACCGGGCACGTGCTCTACCAGCTGAGCTATGAGGCACAGTGGTATTCTCCCTCGGCTTTCCCCAAGACCTCTGACACACCGGGCACGTGCTTTACCAGCTGAGCTATAAGGCACAGTGGTATACTCCCTTGGGTTTTCCCCAAGACCGCCGACACACCAGACAGATGCTCTACTCGCTGAGCTATGAGGCACAGTGGTATACTCCCTCGGGTTTCCCCCAAGACCTCCGACACACCAGACAGATGATCTACCAGCTGAGCTATGAGGTACAGTGGTATACTCCCTCAGCTTTCCCCAAGATCTCTGACACACCGGGCACGTGCTCTACCAGCTTGGCTATGAGGCACAGTAGTATACTCCCTCAGGTTTCCCCTAAGACCTCCGACACACCAGACAGATGCTCTACTAGCTGAGCTATGAGGCACAGTGGTATACTTCCTAAGGTTTTCCCCCAAGACCTCCGACACCCCAGACAGATGCTCTACTAGCTGAGCTATGAGGCACAGTGGTATACTTCCTAAGGTTTTCCCCCAAGACCTCCGACACACCGGGCATGTGCTCTACCAGCTGAGCTATGAGGCATTTAATTAAAATCAAAAATGAATCATCTTGTGATATAGAGTGGTAGACAGCGAGAACAAAAGGTTTATTATGAATATATAAAAAAAATTAAATTTCTTTTTTTTTACAGATGAAGGAATTGACTGCAGAATCCACAACATTAAGATAAAATCCACCATGGAATGCCATCTTGGTTTAAGCAAAGACATCTTCGCTGATAACGAACTTGTCCGGTACGCATCAACTTGAAAATCCCAAATCTTTCAAGATTTAAGAAAAATTCAAAATCCACTTTGAAATTTAAGTCTTGTCCTGGAGCCTGATTTTGTTTTGAATAAAGGAGCGTGTCCAGATCACATTTTTGACACCCCCATTTTTCCCATGGGTGTTGATATTTGGATATCATTTGTCATATTTTCTCATTACCATTCTGAAATTTCGCGTTCTCAATCCGTTTATTTTCAAGGATATTGTCAAAAAACAACGTTTTGTAAACTAATTTAATTTATCTGGTTACATAAAGCAGTGCAGTTATCACACCAACCTTTTTCGCTTCCACAACCAGGGCTGCTTTCGAGCGCAGCACCAGGGATCCCTGGTGTTACCTGGTACGCGTTCGAAAGCGCGTTGGTGCACCAGATGGTGGCACCAACTGCTCCCAACCACCGCGTCGTCGGGACGACTTGGATACATGCTCAGTTGCGCGTACTCATGCATGACTCAGCGAAAATGGTTGGCGCATCGTAAAATAATTCTGGAAATTTGGGTTGATATTTTGAATGTTCAAGCTTCCACATCGAAACAAAATGTTGTAAATATTTTCATGATTTATTTTCATCAGATATCTAAGATTTGTTTTGTGGAAGACCAAGATTTTATTAGCGGGGATGTAATTTCTAATGACCGTGGTGCACCAGGGATCCTGATAACGCTTTTGAGCGCGATCGTATGTACGCATGTGTGTGATGCAACGTTCCCAACGCCTGGGAGCACCAGGGACGAGCGCTCAAAAGCGGCCCAAATTGGAGATTGCAAATTTCCTCCCATGGATAGTATTTTCAGGATGTATTTTATATGATTCTTAGGTTAAAACAAAAGAAATTTTCTAGAAAAATCTGAACACGCTCCTTTAAAATGCATAATCCATGATGCAGTCTATGAAGTCTTTCAGAATTTGTTGCCCTATCGTCGTAGGTACCCACGACTTGAAAACGTTGGCAAAGAAAGCCTGTATCGTCGTGCGTTGGTCCTTCAGCGTTTCATCACGCTACTGGATGGAGTCATACAGTTTATCGTACCGGCTTGGGAGCATACCGTCGGGTCTTTCGCTTCGCTTGAAGTGATACGTCAGTTGATGCCACTGTCGAAGAAGCGCAACTCGCTCATCATGCATTTCTTAAAGTCTTCGGAAACCAGGTCAGTGCCCTGTTTATTTTTTTGGGTAAGAGTTCGGAAGTTGATCAGAATTTGATGAAAAAAACTTTGTCGGAGGTCTCTGGTTCGAATCCCGATAAGGCCCTTGCGAGTTTTCTCTAATCCCTTGTTTGGTTGTTTCATTTTCAAAAAAATCATCTGCAAAATCGTAAAATTTGACCTCGAGTACAGATAAGTCACATTTCTGTAATGTCCCATTTCTGGAACTCCAATACCTCATTTTTTTCTCTATTTATTCATTCCTTTCAAATGTTATTGTAATTTACAATTTTTGTTTGTTTCCAGTGAGCCACAGGCACTTCCCAAACTTTGCATCAATCGACGGAGCGCGGCCGAACACAGAAGCGACCCTTCTCAGGATCCCACTTGCAAGACTGCTGTTTTTACTCAGGTCTGTGTCCAAGAAAAATGTAAATTGGCCCATTTTATCATAAATCCAAGACATAGAACTTGGTTGTAGTTTTGGGCACAGCATGGTATTATGGTTACTGTGTTTGTGTAATGGTGTCCATTTCCAGAATTATGAAGGAAAAAAAGAATTTAAAGATAGATTACAGGATTGGAAAACAGTTACAAATGGCGTTATCTCCATGTATGATTGAGGATGTGTATGATAAAAACCAACTTGTGTATAAGTCAGATCAGTACTGCATCTATGTTTCGAGAAAACGATGAGAAACTGTGTCCATGCCTTCATGAAATTGTCCAAAGCTACTGTCCTATTTAGGCTGGTTCCCTGGCTATACTGCATGGAAGACGGAGCTATAATGCCACAGTAGTCGGGGGACTAGTTTTGTTCACATGAGGGCGCCCTTGTAAAAAGGTGTGTGTGCACATACATTCATATAAATTCATCTTCAGTTATTACTTTTTTTTTTTTTAAAGATATCTCGGAAGGAGTCGCTGCATTTGAGATTTTTCTGGTCAAATGGTTGATTAAAATTTTGGGACATTGCAAATTCTGTATGGGCTTTAAAAGATTTCGCAAGCGCACGGATACGGATAGCGCGATGGATACGTCACAGGTTGTGACGTCATACATGTCTCACTATGTGCTACGCATTTTCCACGGCATGCATATCGAGCTCGCTATGCGAAACCTCAAATGCCACTAACGCTTACGGATAGCTAAATGTATCCGTACGCGTATCCGTCTGCTTGCGAAACCTCCCCAATAATAATGCGTATGCCAATATGAAAATAATTTGAATATGATACAGATGATATATTGTACTAAAACTTACTGATTTCTTTCTAGAATTTCTGATTGTTACAAATTCCTGAAATTGTTTTTCAGATCTATGAGGGGTTGAAACCTAAAGACAAAAATGAAAGGCCCCTCGACTTTAGATGGTCTGACAACTACAGGCAGTGGTGGGAATGCAAGTTTCTATCCGAAGGAATTATTGATCAGGGTAAAATGTCAAATTGCCTCCCCCTTATGCCTAGCGTACATCGACATTGCAACTGGAAGCAACTCAACTGATCAGTTGCTGTCAATGTGTGCGTAGCACGCTCATTGATGGCAACTGATCAGTTGTGCAACTAGCGGCAACTGAGAACATCTAGTTTTCAGAGCGTGCACATCGACACGGCAACTCGGTAAAGCCTAGAGTACATTGACCTTGCAACTGGCCTGGAAGCAACTGTTGCTTGCAGTTGCTGTCGATGTGCGCGCACGTATTCAGACACACACGTGCAACTGACAGCAACTAGATGCAACTACGCGTACATCGACGCAATTGGGTACAACTAGTTGCCAGAAAGTAGAACATGAGAAACTCGCGGCAACTGGGATTTTTCCAGTTGCCAGTAGTTGCAAGTATGCGCACATCAACATTTTTGAGCAACTGATCAATTGCTTCCAGTTGCGAGTTGCTTCCAGTTGCCGAAAACACCAGTTGCCACTAGTTGCTTCCAGTTGCAATGTTGATGTACGCAAGGCTTTATGCCAAGTAGCTGGAATGTGGGTTTGATTCCTGGGGTGTTATGCTAATGTTTCCATTATTTGCTCTTGATATTCCAGGGGGTGGATTCCGGGACAGTCTGGCAGACATTGCTGAGGAACTTTGCCCTGTGGGAGGGGAACAGCCAGTTCCTTTGCCTTTCTTCGTCAGAACACTGAACCAGGTAAAACTTTTCCTTCGTGATTTTGAAAAAAAAGAAAAAGTAGCCGAGTTGGAAAACCAGTTCAAATTACAATCATCATATCGTTGCTCAATAGACTACTAAAATGTGACGTCATTTACCGGGGTAACTGGATCTAAACAATAGCTGGTAATCTGAAATAAGTCTATTGATAAAGTGCAGGGAAATAATTCACTGTTTTTTTGCGCAGACCCAGTTACCTTGGTATCCAACAGTCTGGTTTTACGTGAAACACGCGAAAAGCTAATTTCCATTGCAGTACTTGCTTAGCGGCTGTATGATATAAGCTTTTTTTTTATTTTCTTCGTGTTTGTACACAGCGACTTGATAACTCCAACGTGTACCGCGACATGTACGTGCCCAACCCGTCCTGTAAGCTGTTTGCTAAGTATGAGTGGATCGGAATGCTTATGGGGGCGTGTCTGCGAAGCAAGGAACATTTGGTAAGCTTCGGGGAACTGTCATTGTTTCTATGCCGAGCAACAAATGAAACGCAAATGTTTTCTCCACTTTTTAATTAACCACAATTCTGTTTTTGTTTCATTTAGGTGTTAGCCTTGCCGTCGTTCATTTGGAAGCTTTTAGCTGGTGAGCGAGTGACGTGGACCAAGGATTTCAAAACGGTTGACGAAGCTGCAGTGAGTTGAAACTTAAAGGCAGTATACATGATTGGTATCTTGAAAATCAGAAATGTTCACAGATTTGCGCCTAACTTACACAATATAAACATGATGACCGTTGAAAACTTCCCCTGAAATGGTTTTGTCTAAAGTGCTTTAGTCTTTGAGAAATGAGTAAAACAATTAGTTTTCGACCCTTTTCGACCCAAAACCATTTCTGCAAACCCTTTTTAACTGTTTTCTCAAAAGTTAGACGAAGTACGGAGCTGGTTTTTGCTCAGGTTGGTTTTAATCATGCATATCTTCAATTACACAGGGGGATAAAACTATTTGTAACAGTTTACCAATCATGTATACTATCTTTAAAACTACATTATATAAATTCCAGATGAAACTTATTTTTTTACGAATTCCAGGAACAACAGCATTACATAACTAAAGAATAACGTGATAAACTACTTTATAGAAATGTCAGCCACATAGATGCAGTAATACTTCAGAAAACCTGAAAAATCCATGCATGGTTTAGAAGTTCAAATCACAGCCAGTCTAAATCAATTTGCTTGGACGGGCAAAACATCTCCATCTAAAATATTGTTTTTATTTCGCAGGTGAAACTCTTGGAATCTTTCCAACGAATGGACCGCGAGACCTACGAGGCAAACTTCGCGACCGATATGATCTTTGCCACTGTGCTAAGCGACCAATCAGAGGTGGAGCTAGTCAGTGGGGGGTCTGTGGCCATGGTGACCTACGAGGACCGGCTGGAATATTGTCGGTTGGTGCAGAATGCTAGAATGGACGAAAGCAAAGAACAGGTTTGATTTTATAAAACCAGGGTTTTTAAATAGCGCCCTCATTGGATGAAATAGCACTAAGACCATTAGTATCGTATGTTCGATTCACGACTATAGTTATTATTATTATTATTTTCTGGTACTGAAACCAAGGATTCCTCAAAAGTGCCCATTGTACTTTCGCTCACAAGCATGAGGAAACCCAGAGGACGAATTAGAAACGGCCAGAGACACCGGGGAATCCCCTTGCTCTTCACGAAAGAATGCTCTGGGATCTTTAAAGTGCGTTACCTAACACACGGGACCAACGGCTTTACATCCCTTCCGAAGGATGGAGCATTTGTGATTAAGGGCGTGTTTGTTTCGGACGGATTAAGATTCAGATCTGCGCAGATCTTTCGCGCACATCCTGATCGAGATCTGTGATTTGTGGAATCCTTCTCGAGAGATGGTTAGCGCTAGATCCAAAATGGCGTTTTTGTGTGAGTAAAACCGTGTCGTTTCAGTTTTCAGAGGCAACACACGATACAAACAAATTTAGAATGCTTGTTTATTTACGACGAATGTCGTGGGAGAAATTTGGAACAGAAATTTGACAAATTTGGTAAATAAATTGCAATTCACGTGATTTGAGATCCGAGTTGAGTGCGGTTTCGTTTGTTTCTGCGCGGTAAAACAGATCGGGATCTGGATTCGGATCTGTCATGAAACAAACACGCCCTAAGTGCCTTGCTCAAGGGCACAGGTACCCCAGCCGAGTCAGTGACGTAAACCACTCGGCCACAGTACCTCACTATTTCCAACCAAACGCAGTCTAGTCTACGATGGTTAGTCGTGTTCGATCGACCATTTGGAACCAGCCCATAGGGCACGGTCGTGCTGGTCATTGGTACCCATTGCGTATTGAATTAAGGCAGCGTTTTGCGTGGAAGTGACTAACCAACTAAAGGCGTTCGCACTGGAACGTAAATACCATTTTATCTGGTTTGACCAATTGCCTTTTTTTAACAGGTCGATGCCATTCTGAAGGGGCTCCTACGAGTCGTCCCCCAGGCCGTTCTCGATCTTCTAACCTGGCAAGAACTGGAGAAAAAAATATGTGGCGATCCCGAGATTAGCGTAGAAGCGCTGCGCAAAACCTCGTACTTTGAAGACTTAGAACAGACCGACAGTCGCGTGAAGTACTTGTGGGAAGCGCTCACGAACTTCACAAACGGTGAGAGAAGTTTCTATACTTCAAGGGAGAAAAAATTGCTAATAATTTGCAAATTAGCCACCACGGAGCAGCGAAATTTCACTCCATTCATGTAATGCATTGTAAATTTCATCTGCACCAATAAATACTGTGCTAAGCAAATTTTTGTGCTTAGCAGCACCATGAAATTCATCCTGAGATGTCAGGGAATTTCCACTCTGCTAAGCGTTGATACAATACCATGAGGAAATCCACGCAAATCTGTGGAGTAAGCCGGCTGTTGCGTTCGGACAACATGCCCGAGTCATTTTGATGTAATTTAATCAATTCGGTCATGTTATGCCGAAAAGAAACGATTTCTATACTTTCCAGAAATTGTATTGGGTTCTGTTCCTTATGACTGTCCCATTCCTACCAAAATTTTTGGCGACGATCTTAATTTACTCCGCAGTTTTTCAAATTAATAACAGCGATGCATGCTCACGAATGTAACGGATTCTCCAGTATGCTTTAAATAGCAGCCAATCGCCGACGCGGACAACGGTCAGCCTTACCGAGTACATGTATCACATGCATGCACGGTGTTTACAATCTGCGCGCGTGACATTTGAATGCCTGCATTGCACTGCCAAGCGTCTTGATTGGTCCAGCAGAGGCGACAAGATTTCTGTCGCTTGTTTCCCAGCGAAATAGGGCCGGTTTCAACAGGGCCTCGGTACGCAGGAGTTGGGGAGTGCGTTAAAGGGGCACTGTTGCAAGAGGATGCATGAAATTAGCCCCTTGTTGGGTCTTCCAGACAAGTGTTCGGTGACTAATTTGGGAAATATTGACATTTACAAAAAAATGTTTTTTAAAAGTATATTTCAAGTTGACCTTTGATGTTTTTCTCTGCAGAGGACAGAAGTCGCTTTTTGAGATTTGTTACCGGCAGACGCCGTCTTCCAACTCCACTTTATATTTGCCCAGGGCGGGGCTATAGAGGCAGTGAGAAGTAAGTTTGTTTACTACGTTCATGAGATTCGAACCTGAGACCTCTGACACACCAGGCAGATCCACTACCAGGTTTTCCCCAAGACCTCTGACTCACTGGGCAGATGCTCTATCAGCTGACCCATGAGGCACAAGAATCCAACATTTTGGGGAAACTTTTAGTTGTAGAGTATCTGCCTATATATCTAGAGGTCTCCGATTCGAATCCCGTTGTTTGATTATTTTCAATACAAAATATTGCATTTGTTACCAAGTGTGTATTCTGCAGATGAGTTTATAGCCCCAATTGGTAGGTTTTCAGACTTTGCAATAAATTAACATTTTTCTCTCTCTTTAGTGAAACCACCGATTCTTTGCCAGAGTCGTCAACATGTTCAAACACCCTCTTTCTACCCAACTATTCCAGGTATGCAACAACATGGACACAATTTGATGCTAAATTGGCTCTTCTTGTCATTCGGAAAACTGAAATGCGACGTTTTGATGATTTTTAAGAAAGGTTCATATTTGATGAAATTAAAACGAATCTCAAATCAAACTTGGATAATTCCAAAAACAAATCCCCATTTTGTTCACCCTCCAGCCCCAGAGCTACCCTTTGTTCCCCTAATTAGCTTTCCACTCCAACCCATCTTTATGTCTGACTGGCTCTCTTTGTGTTCCTCCCAACACAATGTTTTAATGTGCTAGGGTCGGAACGTAAGGCCACTAATTTTACAGTGCTTTTTAAAACACGGTGCTGCCTTTGCCTACTAAAGTGAAATTGGATTTCCTAAACCACACTAGACTTTGAAGGTTTTATTTGTTTATATATATATTTTTTTTTACAAAAATAGCAACTATAACTGACCAAGTAAAGTGGGGTGGCTCGTTTAACCCAATAGACCTTTATTACGGTGCGTCCGTCTTCCCTTTTCCCCTATTAAAATGAACGTAACCAAAGCGAAGCTTGCCGAAATAAAATAGTTTGGCCCCGTGTTGAAAATGTTCATTGTGTGCATCACAATGACATGCGCAGCGCGGACATTGATTCTCTCAAAACAACAACGGAAGACTGCACGCGCTATCGCACGCACACGCACTGATCATGCCTGACACGTACTATGCAGTGGGGAACAAGACAAAGATGGACGCACCGTGATAAAGGTCTATAAGCACTCAGTGTTAACAAGTAGTGTCTTATTACTCCTCAGAGCTTTTTGGTCATGTTAAGTAATGTTCCTTGTCAAGGTCAATAACCAAAGTTATCTAATAGTAGCCACCCTTTAATACTGAACACAAGATTTAAAAGAGAATGAGTTAAGCTATGAGTACATGCCTATCAATTGAGGGTGTGTTTGCAGAAACTTGAATTTCACTGAGTTGAACATGGAAGAAACACTGGGCGGTTTTGGCGCTTTGAGGACAAAGCTGCAGGGTGGTTTTGGGCGCTGGACTAATGGGTTAAACTCCATAATAATATATAATTTATTCAGTTATTAGAACTGACCATGTTTAACATTGTTCATTTGTCCTTGTTTCTGCAGTGCCAAAGTTGCGGAGGAGAAACTACGCTATGCGGCCTACAACTGCGTGGCTATTGACACCGATATGAGTCCATGGGACGAGTAGACGTGAGTTTCTTAGCTCTAGCTAAACTGCAAAGTTTGGAAAGAATTCAAGAACTGAATAATGGTTCGTTGCATCGCAATGTAAGCTCTTTTTTTTTGTCCGAGAAGAACCAATTCGGGCGTTTCACAATAAGAGCGCCACCAAGAGTTTCTGTCGGAGAGGGTGGTCGACATCGGCGTGTTCAGTTATTCCACAAAACGAAAACCTGATTCAGAAGTTGAAGGTTATTTAGGAAGCCTAGATTATTTAAACAAGGTTAATGATGTTTGCGAAGAAAACAATTTCATTTAGTCTTTTTTCTCGAGAATAGACGGCATAATAATATACTTTGTCACACGTTTAGCAATGCTCGTGTTGACCTTTTTGAAACGGGAGGAATTCCTCCTTTTTCCGAAGGTTCCCGAAGTTACCAGAATGCACGTCCGGTCGTTAGCGTTAATCGTCGGGTACAATTCGTCATTGTTTCGAGAATTTGAATTGACGTCGCGTGCACGTACGCGTGTATTTATGGTGATGCCACGGATTTAAAACTACGCAGTGGCTATAGTTACGGTAACCGTAGGAGCTCACTGGGTGATGCAGACAAGGTTTGAATTTTCTTTTTGATGCTAGCCTACATGTATATTAAAATGGGCATATTTAATATTTTAAGGTTAATATATTAAATTTGTATTGGTCAAATATGGAATAACCCCTTTCAAATTGTTGTACACTCATGCCATATAGCGCGCAGCACGCTTTGAAAATTAACGGTTATGTGCTCCTAAAAATAAATGCATGACGTAATGCTTAAAGTGCTATTTTAAACACGACAGTAGCCGGTCCTCATATTCAGTCGTTGTATGTGGAGCAGGAACCAGTCTAATCAAATGTTGCCTTTCCACGTCAAACTCTTGGTGGCGCTTTTCTTGTGAAACGCCTGAATACCCTTATGGGTATATTGTTATTATTTTTCCCCATGGGAACAGAGCCAGAAGCAATATTATTTTGTGTAGTTTCAAATCGTAAAACGGAAATGGGTCAAGTTGAACCCAACCATATGCAAAAGTTAAGGCAATTGCTTAAAGCGAGGCTCACACATTACCAATTTATTGCCGTGGGTGGCCACAATGTAAACATTCTGAGTAAATCGTAGTGTTGTTGTCCTCCGTCTTGGGGCAAAGCTACGATTCACTAAGAATGTTTACGTCGTAGTCAATCGTGACAGTGTGATCTGGGCTTATTACACTGGTTGAATTTGTTTCTGTGAAATCTTTTGGCCGACGGAGTGTATGAACGGCATCAGACCAGTTAGATTTTGCCGCTAAAAGAGAATTTAAACCACTTTAGAGGGTGGGTTTAGTGCTAAAGAAAAATGGTTTCCAATTTTAAAATGATGAGATGTATCCGGTTTTAGTGCAAGAAGGTGAACCAGACATTTCGGCCACAGATCCACATAATAACATTACTATTCTGTAAATATAAACAAGTCTTACTTTTGGTGTCAAAAGCTGACAATCTTGGATCATTATAAATGTTAATTTTGAGGTGCTTTTTATAGCCCAAGGAAATTAGTGTTTACATAAAAAATTATTAAAAGAAATATACTCATTACAGCAATGATTTATAAATTAACATTTGATTTAATTGATCCCAAGTTTTAAATTGCTAAAATCTTCAGCTGACAAGTTTAAAAAGTCAACGTATGGCAACTACTAGTCAATTTGTTTATTAGTACCTAGTTTAAAATTCGTCATCAACTGGGGTGCAATTTAAACCACCTCCCAATCCCACAATGCACCAGGATGAGCACGATACCGGCACTCGTGACGTATGTGTTTATAGTCTGGTATAATAGTTTGGGCGAGAACACGCTCCAGACAAATAGATGGTAGCGTTGCAGGGAAACTAGTGTGGCGTAGAGGGCTAGTGGTAGGGCCCGGGATATGACGAGGGTGAGGCAGACTTCTAGAGCTGCAGATGGGTACCTAGCAGGAAGAAAATTGCAAGGATTAAGACATTAATTAGGATGTTGGTAAAACGTGGAACCGTTCCATTCCACTGTACCAAGTTCCGCATTCTGTTCCCACCAACGTCCCATTAATTAGCCTTTTGTGTTTCATAGGGTTGAGTCAATTCTAATAAAGTGTTCGATCGAATATAAAATATTCATTTAGCCTAATTTAATATCATAGAGTCGATTTGAATGCAGTACACTGCATACGTTTGGAGCACCTTTGTTAGAGAAAATACATTTTGTTTCTTTCCCAATTTACTGCTTAACTAATCAACCTTTTCAAATACATGTATTTAAAAATTTGAATAGTTGGCACAGCCCTAGTGTTTCAAATGAAGTGTACCGACTCTTTTTTTCACATACACAGAATAGTATACAGATGAACAGACTAAATTTTGTTGCTATGTAATATGACCAGGGGCCAATTTTATAGAATTGCTTAAGCATGAAAAGCCTTGCTTGATAAAATGAGGTTACCAGCAAATATTTCATGTGATTGTCATGGTAATGAAACAGTCCTCTAACACTGTTTACACACTATTTCTATCACATGACGATTTTACTGGTAACATTCTCTACTAAGCAAGATTTTTTTGTACTTAAGCAAATTTTTGTGCTTAAACACCTCTATGAAATTGGCCCCAGGGCCCAATTTCATAGAACCTGTTAGCACAACAATTTGTTTAGCACAGAATTTCTTTGCTCTGTAAAATGAGTTACCAGCCAAAATTGTATGTCAAATTGTATTTTTAGGAACAGGAGCAAAATATCAGTAAATACACATCACATACGATTTTGACTGGCAACCCAGTTTTGTAAATTAAGCAAAGAAATTCTGTGTCGTATAGCAACCAGACTGTTGGTTGGCAATGGCGTGCACCACGTAGCAACAACAGCATAGTATGTGGACTTGCTAATTAATCTGCACATTTGAAAGTAAAGAATTTAGGGTGCTAGCCAGATTTTCGGTTACATGACCACAAACCATTGTTTGCTTAGCAGTAAGCTTTTAAGGACATGAATTTAAAGTGCTTGCAAAATTGGTGCGATTCACAGTACAGCTGTCACCAGAAGTTTTTTTAAAATCATAATAAAATTGACACAAAAATTTGCTTCACATATTTTTTCTTACCTGTTGAAGTAGTGTTTAGTCATGTAAACGAGCAATCTCAAAATCCACAATACAGGACCTGCGTATGTTGAGATAGCCGTCAAAAGGCCTGCGACGGAGTGAACGTAGCTATTCATACCAACGTAGCCCGCTGATATATCGACTGTTGCTACAGAATTAGAGTTCCCCTAAAGACAAAAACAGTTTTACACAAGTTTAACTTTCGAAAATCTGTTTCTGGCGGAAACGTAAAGTATCAAGATATGTACATTACAAACTACCATGCACTTGCAGTCAGTAATTGTTGTTTTTTTTCGTCCAAAACCGGGGTTTATTGAGAATAACACTTATTGAGAATAGCATTACACTTCCATCAAGGATGTTTAAAGAACATTAAACCCTAATTAAACAATAATTATTTTCTAAGTTTTTAAAATTAACTGCATTAGTTCAGAAATGTTAACTCGAGTGTAATTGTGGAAAAACCCTTATTTAGTTTAATAATGGTGGATTCTTGTACAGCGCATTATTTACCCTACAGGGTACTCCTGGCACTGTTGCCATTATTACCGCTGCCATCAGGGAATCACCAGAACCATCTCGCTTTAACTAGGTGGCTGCCCGGCCAAGCCGCACAACCCTATCATCACTTGGATTGTGGCATTCCCCTTAAAAGCTCCCAAACTTGGGTTGATAAAGAAATTGAGATTAAATGTCTTGCCCACGGACACAAACACTCACCTGTGCAAAGAATGCAACCTGTCCCATCCACACGTGCAACAGGGCCACTGCCCAAAGTTTCGGTTGTAACCGCGACAATGCCAATCCCACAATGCAATGCTGCAGGATAACCGACATGGCCGTCACGGCACTGTTATGCGGCCTCAGTAACAGGGCTACGAGCATAATGTGAATGTCGCAAAGTTCTTGCGCAATCTTGGTCATTGTGTTATTCTGCGATTTCCCTGCGGGTCCGTTGTGCGTCATTTCTTCTTTAGTCTGGTCACGGGCTTTGTAGACATATTGTGCGTAATTTACAGCCACCTTTGCCAACGAGGCGAAGACCATTGCATACACAATCCACGCTTCATAAATTCCCCTGAAACAAAAAACAAAAAAATTAAAATAAATAAAATTTTGTAAAGTTACAAGTCATCTTCTGACAAAGAAAATTTCATACGAACACTATTATTTGCAGTGACCGCAAAGTTCATTTTTTGGAGCATTGGTAATAAATTGGTAATAAATACCCTATGAAATTACATGTATTTCACCTCAGAAGGTATCATTTTGAAGAAGACATTTATTGAAGATAGTTTTTTAGAAATTATTACGATATTAACACTTGCAATGTTCCGTTTAATAGTATAAAAATCTTGCATATATTGCAAAGAATGGGCCTGAATTGACAGACCATTTCAGTGGGCTCTTCAAGCAAAATAGTGAAAATTAATTGAAAATTGTAAGGAATAGAAAAATTACTTGTTTGAAGTTGGCAATGGTGCTGGAAAGGAAACATCCCCAGTGGCGTAGCGATAAAGATACGCTCCTACGAGTGCAATGGCTAATCGGTAGTTCTGCGTTTCGCGGCAACGAGCAATGTAAATGACTATAAAAGATACGGCTGTCAGAATGGACAAGCTGAGCTTGTTTTCAGGTCTGTAACAGAAATAAAAACATGATTTTGAGATAAAATGGCAAAATTTAAATAAGACAAATTGTTTCATTTTGAAGATTGTAACGAGTCTCCCTCTGTTCGAGATTCAAGTCTTAGGTTTCTGTAGTGCTGAAATACAATTGGGTCCTCAAACTGACAAAAAACTGCATAAAAGTTCAATTTTATTTTTGGCAGACTTGAGTCAATTAAAGTCGTAAATTGAGGGTCAAGTCTTGAGTTAACCATTGTTACTTAATGAAGAATGGTACCGTTGACATTACGCAAACACTAACAAGACTGAGCATCAGACTCAATTGTTGTTGTTGTTTTCAACTCTAATTCAAACTCACCTGACAAACCAATCGCCGATATCGGGCCGGTCTGCCCACTTAATCCCCGTCTGGTTCCACGCTCTCAGCACCCTGTAGACTACCAGTGACCCGATGGTTGCCACCGCAATGCGAGCGGCCATCTTGTCACTGGGTCCGCTAATCGCAGCGACTGTTGCGCGGACGGACAGGGCAAGAATTAGCGTGATTGTCAGGAAATACCATGTTTGGTGTTCTTCTTCAACAAAACTACTCGACGCGAGGCTTAGACTGTGGGCGATTGTTCCCACAAGCAGAAAAACCTCGAACCAGGAATAGCTGTACTGGATAAAGAGAAAAATGATAAAAAAACAAGTCGTGTTTCAATCTTAAAGGGCCTAAAATAGGATTTTTATCACTTTAATCAATGCCAAGTAACTACATCTATTTATCTCAGTTACAGAACTACTTTAAAACTCATTTTGAAGGTGTAGTTTATGTTTTGGGGTTATTATGCTGATGAGAATTTCCGTATTAGTGAGCACAGTTGTGATGTCACAGCACAGGCACTCACAGGAATTTTTATTATGTTTTTGCACAAATTGTTTTTGCAAATATATTAATTTTTTTCAGTTTTAATTTTTTTCAGATCCTTTTTTGTAATTTCTTGCATTAAAAATTCCTTGTTCCCAGTCAGGTGAAAAAAATTAGGGGGTGGCAAGTTTCCCACAGCAGTTTCCCACAATTTTAGTTTGAATTTTAATGTTTCTCCCTATATTTTTCACTAGTGGTATACTCCCTAAGATTTGTATCGATATATGATTGAGAAACCGTTTGTCAGGCAAAGAAAAAAAAACCTGAAATTTTGAATCATAATTTTGATGTTCTCGTTTTGGGAGCTTGCCCAAAATGCCTGCGAAACGTTTAAAATTTGTGTGCAACACATTGTGCATTGTGCATCCCTGTGCCACCATAAATTCACAACCTTATACCTTTTTAAAATGGTATTTGATCCCATTTATCACTTACACTTTGAATGAGTTTCCACATTCCACGAAGTCTCGTCAAATTGGATATTAAAATTCCACCTAGCACTCCGTTCATTGCAATCAGTAGACTGGGCCATGCCCATGCTGTACATAGCAACTCGCTGGTGCCCCCACCCCCTGCTGTGCATAGTGTAAGATGAATAATGCCTGTTGCTAGGCAACAGCCAATCAGAAGTGAAGCTGGGGCACTGAAGTCAAAGGTTGTTTGTGATTGGACGCAGAGCGAAAGAATTATTATACAAACTAAAAGTAGAACCTGTGAAAAGAAAGAAAGAAAAAAGTAATTTTTAAATGTGACTGAAATAATTTTTTTCTTTTCTTTCAGATAATCCCTTTTCAAGAATTTGTTTTATTAAACCAAACATAGGATGACACACCAGGCAGATGCTCTATCAGCTAAGCTATGGGGCACAATAGTATACTCCTCAGGTTTTCCCCTCACGACCTCTGACACTCCGGACATATGCTCTACCAGCTGAGCTTTAAGGCACATTGGTATACTCCCTCAAGTTTTCCCAAAGAACCCAACTTTTCTGTCTTTAAATAAAGCAAGTTTTAAGCTGTATGTGGTATAATTTCCATTTTTTTTCTTACCATCCACATTAGGACTAATCCGCAGCTCATTGCATGCAGGTCGTATTTCGCCAATGACGATGAAACCCTATTTTTCATTAAGGCCATGGCTTTTGCATACTGTGTCGCGGTTTTCGTGCCAAGACTTCGGTCGTCAATTGCAGATCCGTTCGCGACATTTGAAAGCCACGCCGCATGAAGGCGTAAGGCATGTTGATAGGTAGAGTACCCCTCATCTGTTGGGAGTTAAAGCCGGATTACATGATTGAAAAACTTTCAAAAACAGGAACAACAGCATTACATAACTAAAGAATAATGTTGATAAACTGCCCTGTGGAAATTTCAGCCACATAGATGCAGTAATACTTCAGAAAACCTGAAAAATCAATGCGTGGTTTTTGTGTTGAATGAATGGTAAAACAAAAATTTTCTGCAGACAATTTTTTTTAAAAAGCAAGTTCAGTTGGCAATTTCTCCTACAAAGGTGCCATTTTACACGGGAAAAATCATGTGGTGTTTGTTACCCTTGCTATCAATACTTTGTCATTTTTTTCTTGTCAACTTGTGAAGTAAAGTTTTTGGTAACTGCAGATGATGTATTGGGGCTATAATAACTCACCAGATTCAAACGAATCCACATTCTGCGCCAACATCTGACTCAGTTGGTGGCTGTTGAGCTGTAGCGCCCTCAGGTGTTGGCGAGCAGAGAGGCTGTCCTTGAGCATCATGGGTATGGCCACGCCTAGGCTGTTCTGTGGGATGGGTAGCCCCAATAGGAGGGCCAGGGTGGGGGCCAAATCGATTTGTTGGACCTCGGTGTGTGGCGTGGGGGCACCTGGGGAAATTTGGTAGGGACCAAATGTAAATTTTGGACTCAAATTTAAAACTTGTCTTGTGCAAGTTGTGGTAAGTAATGCCTGTAATGCCGTCAAAATTGAGCTGAAGTGAGCATGAATTTCTTGCTTTTTTAAAGATTTATTTTTTAGAACAAAGGGCCCACTGTATCATTTGCAATTATTAAAAATTGTGACCCATTAGTCGAATGTCGCATAGTCTCGGCGAACTTTGTGCAACCAATTCAAGAAATCAGCAGCCCATTCAGGATCATTAAAACACAAAAATACAATGGAAATCTAGGCGGTATGGGCAACTGCAAATGATACAATGGGCCTTTAACACTAACCTTTGACCTCGTTGAAATCCGAGCTCATAAAGACAATAGGAGTGAGTGTTTCGCTGGCTGAAGCACCCCCATGGCTCCCCGCATCACTCATCCCGTGGTCTCCACATAGCACAATTAGGCTTGGCAAGTCAGACGATTTATCCTGTTAGTCAAAATATTCATTCTCAGGATTACAAAAAAGAACAGGATTTCCACTTAATTTAACTTTCCACGATTGACAAAAATGTGATGATGTTGTTGAGACTCCTCTGGGACCATGCCCAGACCCTTCTGAGACTCTCCTGAGACCTTGCCGAGACCATTCCGAGACCTTGCCGAGACCATTCCGAGACCTTGACAAGTCCCTTCTGAGACCTTGCCGAGACCCTTCTGAGACTCCCCCGAGACCTTGCCGAGATCCCTCTGAAACCTTGCCAAGACCCATCTGTGACATCAAGACCCTTCTGAGACCTTGCCGAGACCTCGCCAATGCCCCTATGAGAACTGCAGAGACCCTTCTGAAATGGAGATAGGTTGATCTCCTAACTTCTGAGGCTATTAAATGACAATACATGAGGCTTTTTATCTGAGACCAGTAATTTTCCAAGCTATGTTGCAAAATTTGGTAGCTCTGCCAGTGGGACTTGAACCCTGGACCTCCTACATACAAGACCAGGCAGTTGGTGTTGACTAGCTCTGAACTTGCATAAACCTACCCTCTCTATCAGCTCTTCATGAATGGTTTGGATCACACTGTCCATCTCATGGAGTTTAGGGGGCACCAGCGGGCTAGCTGGTCCCCCTAAATGGCCTATGTGGTCCAGACCCAAGTAATGCAAGATTAGAGCATCCCATTGGTCGCTTGCTAGAGCTGGCTTGACGTGTCTCGTCACGTTGTTGTCAACCTAAATTCACATCAAGATTTAAAGATAGATTACAGGATTGGAAAACTCTAACAAACGGCGTTATCTCCATGTGTGATTGAGGATGTGTATGATAAAAACCAACCTGTGTATAAGACACCTCAGTGCCTCATCTACGTTCAGAGAAAAAAATATTAAAACTGTGTCCATGCTTTCAAGAAATTGTGGAAAGCCACCGTCCTATTTAGGCTGGTTCCCTGGCTATATGCTGCATGAAAAATGAAGCCAAATTGCCACAGTAGTCAGGGGCCTAGATGCATACATAAATGTGTGCACACACGCATTTATATGAATTCATCTTTAATTATCGTCATGGTGGCATACTCCATCATGTTTTACCCAAAGTCAAAAGGAAACTGAACCTCTGTATAATCGGTCACAAAAAATGATGTGGTCCCGTCTGCGTCGGCGAAATGACCGGGAAATAGTCGCATCCACGTGTCATCTCCATAGAAGAATAATTGCTTGCCATGTCTGCGCATCTGGGAAATGAGGTTGTCCTCGGAAAGCGCGGCTGAGTCAAAGTTCAACACAAGATCAATAAACCCAGGGATGGTTCCTGACATAAGTGCCTGGATTGAGAAAGAAAAAAGTATAAAAAAAATATTCTTTAAAATACAGGAATTCATTTTCCATGGAGGTCGTAGCTTAAAGGCACAGGCTCGTCAGCAATGCGCGCGCGCCAAATTCATGCCACGAAATACGCAGCTCCATGCCTTTGCTATGCAGCTACGTATTTCGTGGCACGAATTTGGCGCGCGCGCATTGCTGACGAGCCTGTGCCTTTAAACTCTATGGGACAAATTTAGATTTCCAAAAAAAGCTAAGTATTTCTGAGGCTTAGACTAGGGGCCAATTTTATGGCGCTATGTAGCGCAAAATTTGTTTAACACAGAATTTCATTATTTTGTAAAATGTGTTACAAGCCAAAACTGTATGTCAAACTCTGTTTTTAGAAAGAGTAGCAAAATATTAGTAAATACACATCACATACGACTTTGGCTGGCAGCCCATTTTTGCAATATAAAGCAAATAAATTCTGTGCTAAGCAAATGTATGTGCTAAACAGCGCCATGAAATAGGCCCCTGGCCTTACTGGATACTGAGGTCTGGCCCAAATCATTTTGCATATTGCAGGAACTAAAACTGTCCAATCACCTTTATTCTTGGCATAGTGACCGTGGGTGGGTGTGCCCTTCCCAGAAAGCTCTGTGTGGCCCCTCCGTCAATCAGTCCCCTAGTGTACGGCATATCGGCCTTGTTACGCTCACCGTAGACAAAGTCCGCACGCAAAGCATCGATCAGGATGATAACCAGACGACCAAAGACTGGGTTGACGGTTGAGGCACCTGGGTCAAAGAAGAAAAAATCAGGAATATTTAAATTTTTGCCAAAATGAGTCCGATGCCGTGCAGTCTTGGTCGGGTTTTTGCGACTACATGTAGTTCTTGAAATCAGTGCTGGATCTAGGTTCATTAAAATATTAAATAGATTTAACAAAAAACTTGGATTCAGTCCGCTGCACCAATCAGCCATGGGATGAGCGGAAAATGATATGGTCCTCATCGGAATTCGAACCTAAGACCTCCGACTCTCTGGGCAGATGCTCTACCAGTTCAGCTAGTATGAGGCACAGTGGTATACTCCCTCAGGTTTTCCCTAAGACCTCTGACACACCAGGCAGATGCTCTCCCAGCTGAGCTATGAAGCACAGTGGTATACTCCCTCAGGTTTACCCTAAGACTTCAGACACACCGGGCAGATACACTACCAGCTGAGCTATAAGGCACAGTAGTATACTCCCTTAGGTTTTCCGCAAGACATCTGACTCACCGGGCAGATGCTCTACCAGCTGAGCTATAAGGCACAGTAGTATACTCCCTTAGGTTTTTCGCAAGACCTCCGACTCACCGGGCAGATGCTCTCCCAGATGAGCTATGAGGCACAGTAGTATACTCCCTTAGGTTTTCCGCAAGACCTCCGACTCACCGGGCAGATGCTCTACCAGCTGAGCTATAAGGCACAGTAGTATACTCCCTTAGGTTTTCCGCAAGACCTCCGACTCACCGGGCAGATGCTCTACCAGCTGAGCTATGAGGCACAGTGGTATACTCCCTCAGGTTTTCCCCCAAGACCTCTGACACACCAGGCAGCTGCTCTACGAGGCACAGTGGTATACTCCCTCAAGTTTTCCCCAAGACCTCTGATTCACCGAGCAGATGCTCTACCAGCTGAGCTATGAAGCACAGTGGCATACTCCCAAGACCTCTGACTTTCTGGGCAGTCTTACCTTCAAATGTGGGTGTTTTAGGCGAGTTACCTCCCTCCCAGGGTTCTTTGGGTAACTTCTGGAAAGTTGCATAGCCTTCTACGGCCTTCTTAACAGGAAAGAACCCTTTCAGAAAGATGTTTAGCCCCAAAAATTCTCCCACGATGCACAGCATCAACAGATTAAGACTAGATAGCCGCATTGTAGTCCTGGAATGAAAATATCAGAGGGTTAAAATTGTGCTTATGAAATTTAAAATCTGACAATTATGAATCTGAAAAGGATTGATTTATCATGTTATAAATTTTAATGGGGCCAAAAAAAAAAAACATGTTTCAGTCTTGCCCACTTCCTTTTTTTGGGCTTCGTCTGTCTCCATTTTTTTATTTTTGCAATATTTTCGCTTTTTTCAAAAATATAAAAAGGCCTATAAAAAATATAAATTTGAATCTCACAATTGTCTTACGAAGATGTGTACATTCAACTCGAGGAAAACAATTTGAAATTTGCAACACCGTAAATATAGCCAATCGAGATACGGCTGCCGTAACTATAGCCGGCCATTATTCACAACGCAAAGCCTGGCATTGGCAAAGGCGAAGCGAGCTCCGGCGCGGCGGCCTGAAGGGAAAACCCCTTGTAAATGGTACGAAATCACATTTTCCTCAGTGGAAACTTGATACATTAACTAAAGGCATAATTATGAAAAATATTCGACCTCTCTAAATCATGAAATGGACGATAATCTAACTTAGTAAGCTTTTCTGTTTAGCGAACACGCACGTCTTGCTTAGTTAATGGGCGCAGCCATTTTGTTCCCTGGTACCCGGCGAAACTGCAGATAACCCCGCACAACATGTAACAACGTACGAAACTACGTCCAGATTACCAGTGGCGCGAAACATGTGCAACGGCTCAGTTCTAGAATATTTCTGTCCAAAGACAAAACGTGTTCATTATTTCACCGGAATATTTCAGAATAAATTGCAACATGTCAGACAGCGACGACGACTTGGTGTTTCGTATTAACACTAAATTTGCTGAAAATTATGACAAATGGAGAAGGAAAGAAGAACTCCAAAAGTGTAAGTAAACTCGACAAATGACAATGAATGACATTTGCAATTTTGTGCACACTTTTTATAAAAAAATTAAACATTTAGTCGAGTAAAAGGTTTAATTATGTGATTCGGTATTGGGCACAAAATGTGCAAAAGTTTTTGTCCGAATTGTCATTTTGTATGTAAGTTTTCTCGTTCTTTAAGTCATTCCGTACCAACATTTTTTCGTTATTTCGTAAACAAGTCGGTTATTTCGTAAACAAGTCGGTTTCATACTTTTGGTTATTTTGTACCCATTCTTTTTGTTTCTTTGCAGTAAAGGACAGATACGGTGAGGATCTCTCGGGGACGTCTTCATCTAGCTCGGAAGAAGAGGATGAAGATGCAGAGGTAACTGGCGATTTTTTGGTGAATTTTTGTCAACAAAACGTTTGGCAACACACACTTCTAAAACGTCCCTGTACAAATTTCTCAAATGTCACAAAGTGTCCGTCTCTGCTACATACATTGCACGGGAAATTTGTAATGGGAGATTTTGAAAGGCATGTTTATTTACCATGCTGGGGTTTAATTTACATCCTTAGGAATTCCGTTCACTGGTTGCCATTCTCCTTAATATGACTTAATAACCACTAGAACTGAATTTGACAATTTCCTTGAAAATACTTCAACCTTCTCTGCCATGTTCCATAGACTTTGCACACGGCATTTTAGTGGTGTCCAGTGAGCGGAATTCATACCCAAAACTTAATTGTTCCTATCTCCCCTCTTCTCTTTCAGGCTCTAACGGCTCAGATTGAAAAGGATTTCTTCAAGACACTGTCCTATGTGAAGAGCAAGGACCCGAGAATATATGACAAGGAAACAACATTTTATCACGATCAAGGTCTAAATATTAATTTGTAGAATTTAAAACTTTATTGTAGGAGCACGGTATCTTCTAAAATAAGACTGACAAAATTGGTACACAAGGAAAACCCGAGGGAGTATACCACTATGCCTCATAGCTCAGCTGATAGAGCATCTGCCCAGTGTGTCAGAGGTCTTGGGGGGGAGGGGGGAACCTGATGGAGTATATACCACTGTGCCTCATAGCTCCGCTGGTAGAGTATCTGCCTGGTGTGTCAGAGGTCTTTGAGGGAAACCTGACGGAGTACACCACTGTCCCTCATACCTCAGCTGGTAGAGCATGTATCAAATGTCTCAGGTTCTATCAACACTTATGCTTGTTTTATCATTTCAGTGGTAATTAGGCACCATGTCAAATAATTCCTTGAACATTGAAGTATTTATTTTCTCAAATGCTGTTCAACTACAGATGAAAGCTCGAGCGAACAAGCTGCCACCCACAAGAAAGAAAAAAAAGAGAAGAAAAATGACAAAGAAAAACCAGTCTTTCTCAAAGACTATGAGAGAACGATTATTACTGAGAAGGGAGGATGCTATAGTGATGAGGATGACGACAATGATGACAATGAAGGACAAGCGAGGGCTGCATCACCAACTTACATACAGGAACAAGAAATGATCAAACAGAGGTATGATAATAAGTATGAAATCTTCTATGGGTACTACAAAAAAAGTTTGAGACAGCATTTTGAAGGCCTATGATAAACTGTGGTGACATGATCACTAATTTTTCTTTTTCCCTTGGCTATACAGTTTTCAGAAAGTTTTGGAGACCCGCGATTCAGATGAAAGCGAAGATGACCAACTTTTAAAAAGGAGAGCCAAAACACAAAAAGAGAAGGTATGTTTTCAGAAAAAAAGTTTGAAGGAACTAAATGCCATTTTGGTTTATGAGCCTGTGATGGTGCAAAACTTGTGGGATAAGAGGGATAAGAGAAAAATCCAATGGCCTTCATTAGGATTCGAACCCAAGACCTCTGACACACTGGGCAGAGGCTCTACAAGCTGAGCTATGAGGCACAGTGGTATACTCCCTCAGGTTTTCCTCAAGACCTCTGACACACCGGGCAGATGCTCTACCAGCTGAACTATGAGGCACAGTGGTATACTCCTGCAGGTTTTCCCCAAGACCTCTGACACACCGGGCAGATGCTCTACCAGCTGATCTATGAGGCACAGTGGTATATTTCCTCTGGTTTTCCACAAGACCCCTGACACACCGGGCAGATGTGCTACCAGCTGATCTATGAGGCACAGTGGTATAGTTCCTCTGGTTTTCCCCAAGACCTCTGGCACACCAGGCAGATGTGCTACCAGCTGAGCTATGAGGCACAGTGGTATACTCAGGTTTTCCCCCAAGACCCCTCAGTGAAAATCTTAAGTTAGTAATGCATTATTATCTTTTGTATCTTCTAAGAAACAAGAAGAAGATGACCACATTCAGTGGATGAAAGGGCAGAAAGAGACAATAGATGATGAGAAATCAGCGCAAGATGCTGCAGAAATGGTAAGATATAGAGCTGCACACTTTCCCCGATTTTAAAGACGACACATGGAAAGTGGGTTAATCTTCTGACTTCAGACACATCTATAAATCTCTGAGGTTGTTAATTGACAATCCAGGAGGGTTTTTATCTGTGTCGGGAGTCACGAGATCGGCCATTTTCCATGAAATCAGTTGCAAAATCCGGGAGTGTTGGCATCTCTGAGATATTGAAAATTTCCTTGTTATAACAGGAACTTTGTATTATCAGGAATTAAAACAATGAAGAACACAGAATGGGGACCTCATTGTTTCCTTGTTATAAACAGAATGTTGTATTAACAGTACTCTTAGGCCAATGAAATTAGATTACTAGTTTCTTGTCAGCGCCCGCATGTGATTTTAACCCCGCACCAAAAAATTTCATTATGCCAAAATTTCATTATTTTGCAAAAAAAGGGGGGAAATCAGATGCAAACTACTCCAAAGCGAAAAGTTTCAATTTCAGTTGTGCAATCGTGATCTGTGTTTTGCAGCTTTTGTGTTTATATTCAAATATATTGCTCTTTCATAACCAGACATCTCCTTTGTCATTTCCCATGATTTTGTCATCTCAACTTGTTCCTTCAAACACAAGCTACCCGGTATAACTCAGTGGAATTGATACTGGCACCAAACCATTTCTGGGCGAGTTTAGAGCCTTAATAATCAGTTTCTAAATGGCAGTTTGTGTATGTGTAAAGGTTGTATCTTTCCTTGATTAAATAATGAATAATGAAAAAAATCCCTCACCAAAATTTGATAAATGGTTGACGAGAAACTAGTAATCTAATTTCGAGATTCATTGTGTCCGTTGATAGGAAGCCTTGAAGAAATACTGGACCAATCCATCCCTGGAAGAAGGGGAGAAATTCCTGCGCGATTTTATCCTGAATAAAGGCTATAAGGACAAACGTGAAGATGAGTAAGTACTAAATGGAATCTTCCTGAAACTTTCGACTGTTTCTGCTCTTTTGGGGTAAAAAGTCGGACAAAAAGTAATAATATACAGTTTAAAAGAAACAAATGCAAATTACATTTTGTCTGAAAACTTTAAGGAGGCTGAAAGATGTATATTTTATAGGTCAGTAAAATGTTTGACCACCTCTTGTGTGAAAGCTGACTGCACCAGTCTTTGTAAGAGCCACCGAGGCAGGGTGTGCCACTTTGCCTGAAGTGTCTCCCTGAGCTCCCGCACTTTGAGGGCTATTTGGGAGATGCACCGATGCAGTGGTCAGCACATACAGTTTCAATTAGGTTGATAACCCAACAAAATTGATTGACTACTCTTTAAAGACGCAGGCTCGTCAATACACCACGAACAAATTCGTGCCACGAATTTCACCGCGCTCCATACCTTGCCCGAGTAAGGCAGCTGCTCTTACAATCCCAGAGGGTGGAGGCTCATTATTTATGCGAGCTCGCCACTGTGTTTATGCGTTACTAGGCTAATCGAATCACACGCGCGCTTAGTTGTGTGTTGTTTTATGTCGTTTGTACCAAAGAGTTCCCATATACGGTCAATTCAACCATCTATATGACACCTTCTTGAAGCAAATGTGACCATATCTGTAATATAATGTGAATATGGCTGAACTAAATGTCATGAATTTACAAAGGGTGTGTTTTCTGTGATAAATATTTGATTCCGAAAAGATACACACCCTATTTGCAGAATGGACGAGGCTATTAGCCTGCACCATGGCCTTACACCCTCTGGGACTGTAAGAGCGGCTGCCCTACTATACTAGGGCAAGGTATGGAGCGCGGTGAAATTCGTGGCACGAATTTGTCTGTCGCACATTGATGAGCCTGCGTCTTTAACTGCAGGATTCTCCTAGAAACAGAAAATGTCACATTTCATTGCTGTGGGAATCACTTTGTTAAAACAGGTCCTCTTGGACCTGGAGGAAATCACTAAAGCAGAACAGTCTTGAATGAGATTCCAAAGTGATTGGTCGATCAGTGCCTTGTTATCCACAAGTTCACAGAAGTTTGTCAGCAAACTTCTGTTTTGATCAAGAATTAATATTTTATGGAAATTGTTTACTATATTTATTTTTGCCCTAGAGTTCAGCAACTGTTTTGATTTTTTTGTGTTTAATTCGTGATCCTTAGTGATGACCTTGCAGTCGAACTGGAGGAGGCGGAGTTCTCAGAGGAGGAACGACTGTTAGATGCTCAAGATGAATTCGAGAGGAAATACAACTTCCGATTTGAGGAGCCGGATACAGAATTTGTGAGTTTCCCCAAAAAAATTGAATGAAGTATTAATTAATAGACGAACAGAATTGGTATTAATTGAATCATTTTCAAGTTTAGCTATACTAAAAAAAGAAAAAAAGAAACGCACATTTTGCAACTGCCAATATTTTGCAGATTAGCCACCGCGGATCAGCGATTTTTCACACCATTCATGAGAAGCATTGTAAATTTCATCTGCACAATTTAACTAGGATTTGTTTGGTCAGCCAGACATGTGTTACGTAACTTTTACGAATATCTTATGAAATTTCATAAGACGGTGGTGTTGTTTTGTTTTTTTTAGCATCTATTTAGTGAATTGATTACTCATGTTGAATGGCATCACATTATTAAGAATGATCTCCATAATTTAAAAAAAAAAAAAGTTTTTTCTTATTTTTTAATCTGAAGATAAAACGCTACCCCAGAACAATGGCAAACTCGGTGCGAGTAAAGGACAACAAAAGAGCCGTGAAACGACAAGACAGAAAAGAAAGGAAACTACAGGTATGTTATCAAATAATACACAATATAAACACTGGTTCATACTTCACGCGAAACCGAACACGAACGTAAATCTGACTTTAAACATTTCACAGGCGAACATTCGTGCAAATTGACACTAGTCCAACTTTTTGTGAATCTGCAGCGCTAAAATGTAGCTGTGACGCCAAATTTGCATTTGTGTTCGCTTCCGCGTGAAATATAAACCGGAATTTACAGCGCCTTCTAAAGATTCGGCTTTTGTCAAATTTGGATTTTAACAATTTTTGTTGACCATATTTCTGTTTATATTTCTGCTACAATCCTAAGAGTGCAAGTTCAGTTAAAAGTAAAAGTACAATTTTTTCCAACTTTTTTATGCATTTTTTAACAGGAGAAGGAGCGTAAAAAGGAAGATTTAAAACAACTCAAAAACTTGAAAAAGCAGGAAATTCTTGACAAGTTGGAGAAATTACGACAGGCGACGGGAAACGCCAGCGTGGTTTTCGATGATATCGATTTGGAGGGCGATTTTGACCCAGAAAAACACGATAAAGCAATGCAGGTAATTCATTTTATTTATTTTCTCTCTAAATTTATTTCGCAGCCCTTAGGCTGAATTACACGAGGGTTACAATTGTCCTTTTGAGCTAAATAGTTTCTTATTATTTTCCTTCCAGAAAGTTTTCAATGAAGATTATGATGCTCTGGGGGAGGATGAAACTAAGCCGGAATTTGGGCATGAAGATTGGGAGGAAGGTATTTTGTCAATGTAGGAGGTTTTATTCCTCCTTTAAAGGGCCCGTGACATGCTAAACAACTTTGTGCCTAAGCTTGGCTTCATAATGACGGATATACTTGTTCAGCAAGACATGCTATTGTTCGTTTGGATGTAAAATCAATAAAAGGTGCCCTTTTTCAACTTTGAAGATTTCATTGCAATAAATCACAGACAGAGGGCGCTGTTTTGAGTGCATCATATAAGGAAGACAGAAGGGAAAAGTTAAGAAAAAACATAAGACTTCAAGTTGGACATGTGACAAATTGCTGCAGTTTCTATCCCCAGTTTTGTCATGGGTTACAGCAGGCAACATGTAAAACAAACTCAAACAGCCGTGGATTACAAAAGTTTCAGGAAAATTGAAAAAAAAGTGTAATATTTTGTGCACAGTTGAATGTGATTTTTCTGTGTTTGCCTCTTGTGACATCGTGACCTTGGTCATGAATATGCATATTTTCATTAGCATAAAAACTAAAAACCTTTGTTTTAACCCCCAAAGCAAGCTCCAAATATGATTTTTATGACTTTAACTGAGTAGAGTGGTTTTAAAGCATAGATTTCATTGATAAAAATCCTAAATAAGGGGCCCTTTAAAGGCCCTGTAGATGATCTGTTTTTGAGCAATTCTGCGAATAAAACCATTATAAATCAAAAGAAAGACATCAACAAACTCATCCGAAGAAATTTCAGCTTTGTCAAATATACCACGTTTAAAAAACCATGAAAATCCATATGCGTTTTCCTGGTCTTGGCGGGATGTTTCAAATATTCGTTCAGTTGATCGGGTACTATATGTGGCTTGCCTCATGCACTCTGTGACGCACATCATATACTGCGTGTGCGCGCGATCCATGTTGGAACACACACACGCAGTACATAGCGTCCATGCATTCTTGACGCGAACCAAAAATAAGTAAATCGTTTGCAAACGATCTAAATAATTTCATCTTTACGGATTATTTTCTGGTAAAATTATATCATTTTGAGCGGAAACCTTTCATTAGGTAGTTGCTATTAATTCAATCTTTACTTTCAGAACTTTTCCCCTGTGAACTCGTCGATTATTTTTGGGGTCATTGCAAATGATACACTGGGCCTTTAAAGGCCCATTGTATCATTTGCAATGACCCAATTTTGTTTTTCATGAATTTATTTGAATTTATTTCTGTCCAAAATGGTATTTCATGTTGGAAATTGACAACCGATGGTGGTTTTCTAAACAACTTGTCACTTGTGTTTTTTTTTAAAACTTAGATTTGTCACGGACTTGTGCGGGACTTGTCACAGACTTGTGATTTTATAAGCTCTAGACTTGTGATGGACTCGACTACAACCCAATCAAACACACATGGAGATATGCCATTTGTAACAGTTCTTCAATCATAAAATCATTTTTTTTAAGGGTGTAATGGTATTTTAACCCTGTCTTTTACAAAATTTTCCTTCAGTAGGGCGACCGTTTCATCAAGATATAAACTTATTCCGCCCCATCTACAGAACTAGTCCCTAACAGTCGCATTTGGAATTATTTTTCAGAGAACTGGGATAATTGGGACGGCCATGATTATGAGAATGAGGAAAATTACCAAGAAGAGGACGATGTGTATTGTGAAGATCCTGGTTTCAATGTAAGCACATAGAAGCTTAAGCCCCAATACATCATTTGCAGTTACCCTAAATTTTACTTCACAAGAAAAACCCGACTAAAAGTGTCGATAGCAATGGTATCAAACACCACATAATTTTTTCCCTGTGTAAAATGGCACCTTTGTGGACGAAATTGCCAACTGAAGGTGCTTTTTTTGTTTAAAAATTGTCTGCAGACAATTTTTTACCATTCATTCAACACAAAAACCATGCATGGATTTTTAAGGTTTTCTGAAGTATTACTGTATCTATGTGGCTGAAATTTCTACAAGGCAGTTTTCCAATCATATAATCTGTCTTTAAGTCCCTACCCTAAAAATAATGTTCTGGTTTATAATAATCATTTCCAGATGGATGCAGACTATGACCCTACCTTGTCTAAGCAAGCCAATAGGGAGAGGAAGGCTGCACTGCAGCAAGAACTGATCGGAGCTTCCTCCAAGAAAAGGAAAAAGAAAATGTCCAAGTTTGCCGAGGCTTTGCAGGCCAAGAAACCAGTCTTTGATCCAAGTAAGTTGTTGCTGCTGTTAATTTTAATATGTTGAGGCTGGGATTATTTTTAGCAAAAAATACAATTTTGTTAAAAAGGTAAATGTGATTGGCCAAAAGTTAAGACCAGGGGCCAATTTCATGGCGCTGCTAAGCACAAAAATTTGCTTAGCACAGGATTTGTTCGCTTTATTTTGCGAACAAATTCTCCTACTTTTGCGAAGAACACAAGTTGGTGAATATTTTTGGCTTGTAATCCATTTTATAAGGCAAATCAATCCTGTGCTAAGCAAATTTTTGTACTTAGCAGCGCCATGAAATTGGCCCCAGGTCAAGCACCACAAATACTGACCCTTGAGAGTCATTTGTACATTCATTGTATGAATCTTCTCACCAAAAGCTCATACTTTGCAACGCTCTGAGGCAGCTGCCACGGAGCGAGATTTGCTACACTGACAGGCCATCCACAGCCGTCAAGTTCAAAAGACGGTGTGTTCAAATGAATGGTGGACAACGGACGTGTTTACACGTCAACTATGGAGTTAGCCTCAGAAAGTTTATATCTTGAAGGGGCACCGGGCCAACTCAGCAGGGCATGAGGCCATTGGCCTCGGTTAATGTCAAGGCCTGCCTATGTACCATAACACCCCATTATTCTTGCTTTCATTTTCTAGATGATAAAACCTTCGAGCAGTACATAGATGAATACTACAGACTTGACTATGAAGACATGATTGACGATATGCCGTGTAGGTTCAAATATCGCAAAGTCGTCTCTAACGATTTTGGCTTGTCCGTGGACGAGATATTATCAGCTAAAGAACGGGAGTTAAACCAGTGGGCCTCTCTCAAGAAAACGTGTCAGTACAGGTAAGGGGCTGTTCACAGTTGTAAACATTTTCACAATTCTACAAAGAGTAGGAAGGAGAGTCGAAGGCCGCGTAGGACTTTACATGCACTGTAAAATGTTGACATTTCATGGTACTAACAGAAAAATGTTGATAAGTAGTATTTCGGGGGAGGGAAGGGGGTCTTGAAAAATATTACTCTCTGTAAAACTGTAAAAATGTTGACAACTTTGGACGGCCCCTAAATCTTTTTTCTCAATGAGTTCATGGAACTTTAATTCGCAGCCCGTAGGCTGAATTGCATGAAGCTTACAAGTGTCTTCCACCTAAACATCGAGATACATAGTTGGGTGGTGCCATTGGCAGCCAATGGCCAGAGACACCGGTAATCTCCTTACTCTTCATGAAAGAGTGCTCTGGGATCTTTAAGTGTGTTGCACAACACACTGGACCGATGGCTTTACATCCCTTACAAAGGATGAAGCAATTGTGACTAAGTGTCTTGCTCAAGAGCACAGGTACCACGATCGGGTATGGAACCTGCAACACCTTAAGTTTTCACCCGAAAGTTGAGTCAATGACCCAAACCACCCAGCCATGATACCCCGGTTATCTCTGCTCGGAGTGGACACTCTCATAGAATGTACTCATAAAGCCATTTGTTTCCATATTTTGCATCTTTTTGTTTTCAGGAATGAAGAAGAAGAAGAAAAAGATAAAAAGTTCTTCTCTAAGAAAGGCAAAAATGAAGCCAAGAAACGTCGAGTGTTCCTTAGCATCTACGGCAAATCGTAAGCTATTTTTTTTACCTTGAATGCTTTTACAAAATCAAGAATATATGAATTATTTCTGTTAAAACATGCACTCCTTTAGAAAACATTTCTTTCTACAGCCAATTTTCATTGGCGTAGGTAACCCGGAACACCAAACTCCTATTCAATATCATGGAACAAATTATAAGCCTTTATGGTCTTTTGTTTTGAATTAGAGAACAAAATATTCAAGAAAATGATGCTGCCCACTATAATCACAGGTCACAGTCCATTACTGAGAATTTGTGATTATGAGTGGCTATTTTTGAAGCAGACAGTGTCGTACGTAACTGGGACACCACATATTTTGGACCCCTAATTTTGGGAATTACCCAGATGTCTTACAAAAAAAGACACGCAATTTTTTTAAAATATCAATTCTCGATCAAAACAGAAGTTTGTTGAATACAGTAAACTTGTGGATAACAATCAGTTTGGAATCACCTTCAAGACCGTTCCAGTGATTTCCTCTAAGTCCAAGAGGACTTGTTTGAATAAAGTGATTCCCACAGTAATGAAATGTGACATTTTCTGTTTCTGGGAGAACTCAGCGGTTAAATGCTCTCGGAAAACCAATTTTTTTCGTGTGGCTCCCAAAACAGCACTAAAAGTGCAGGAGCTCAGGGATACACTTCAGGCTGGGTGGCACACCCAGCCTCGGTGGCTCTTTCGGAGGCTGGTGCAGTCGGCCTTGTCACAAGAGTTGGTCATACACGTTATAAGGCAAATCAATCCTGTGCTAAGCAAATTTTTGTACTTAGCAGCGCCATGAAATTGGCCCCAGGTCAAGCACCACAAATACTGACTCCTTCATCTTTGCATATATGCAAAATCAACAATGCTAAAGATTTTTTTGATAATTTTAGATTTTTAGAAGTTATTTTTTAATGCTTCTTTTCAACAGAAGTGACAGTGAAGACAGTGAAGATGAAACCACAAAAAAGAAACAAAAATCTGCAAAAGCCTTTGATAAATCCTTGGGCTCCAAAACAAAGAAGGCCCAAGAAATGTTTTCCTTGGCGAAGCAAGCATCTAGGCATAAAAACAATCGGGAAAGAACCCAGAAGTCTTCTACACGTCAGGACAGTGATGGAAAACAAAGCAGCCAAACTGTATCGACTGACTTCAGTGAATTTTCTGATTCAAGAAGTCCTGATGAGACTTCGTCAGAAGGCCTGAGATCAAAAAAGTTCAAGAAAACCGTAAAAATTACTGGAACTGGGAAGGAGTCAAACACGCCGTGTATTTATAGTCACAGAAGTTTGAAGATTGTGACAACACAACAGGAGACTGAAAAATCAAATGATTTTCGAAAATTGGCCAAGAACGATCATGCAACAGAGAAGACTTTTTCCACTAAAATGGAGAAACAAAGAGGAAAACCTACCTTTATTGAAGACGGTTCCAACACAAGTGACAAAGTCGAGCATTCCTCAATCCAGAACCAACGGGACATCAAACCGAATGTCAATCCCACCGCTGCCACCAAAAATAACGACAACTCAAACAGGACAAAGAAACGAAAACGAAAACGAAAAATAAAACAAGAGCACGCTGATTCAGACCAGGAGAAATTGAAAACAAGTCCTAGTGTCATCCGTCCAATGAAAGTTGGTTCGTCAAATTCCAAACCTTCGCCTGAAACTCATTCTAAAACTCACAACACAAACCCCGAAAATCGGAAAAGGAAACTGGAAACGAGAGATCACATGGAGAAATCTAATGAGCTACAAAGTCCACACTTCTCGGAACTCGGGGACAAACAAAAAACGAACTTGGAATCAAGCCTTGCATCATCAGAAAACAAGACTTCCAAGAAGAAGAAAAAGAGAAATCTAAAAACCAGTGAAATATCGGAACTTGATACCAGTTCCGAGGTCCACCATATAAGTTCCTCTCCCGAAAGAAATCAAAAGAAATTTACTACAAGTGGCCCGCCCAAACCCTCCTCTGTAAAACTAAGCAGTGAACGTGGCTTTATACTAATCAGGCCAAAACCGAAAAAGAGACGCCGAAAAATAAAAACTCAAGGAAATAGTTCTGTTTCCGGGAAGTTCGGCAAGGTCCCCATGGTTATGAACGAGAAAACTCTCTCCAATGAAAACAATCAGACACCCTCAAAACTTCCATCTTTGGCAAAGAAGCCACTTCGAAAGGTTGAAGGTAATAAAACAAGCCCCACACCTGCCGAGTCTAAAAGCAAGAGAAAAAGGAGGACACAGGTTAAAAACCGCAACAGGAGACTTGCCAAAAGAGGACCGAAGCCCAGTCAAGGTTCAACAGGGGCCGTGGTCTCGGACGCAAGACTCAAGGCTTACGGAATCAACCCCAAAAAACACGGCTACAGAATGAAGTACTTGAGGGAACAGGAGGCGAAAAAACAAAAACCACAAAATCAGACTTTGTGAAAACTATCTTTTAGGTCCTAAGTGTATTTAATACTAAAAATTGACTTGGACTTAAGCCAATTTTTCTCACATTTTGCTTAGCACAACATTTATTTGTTTAAAAAATGGGTTACCATTCACAATTTTATGTCAACTTGTGTTCTTTGCAACATACAGTAGCAGAACAATAGTCAATTGTAATACACATCATATAGTTTTGGCTGGTAAACTTTTGTTTTGCAAAGTAAATAGTTTTTTAATTGCTATTAAAGGCAGAGGGTCGTCAGCAATGCACGTGCGCCAGTTTTGTGCCATGAAATACGCAGCTCTATGCCTTTGCTATGGAGCTGCGTATTTCGTGGCACGAATTTGGCGTGCGTGCATTGCAGACGAGCCTGAAATTGGCTCCAGTCCTAAACGGATCTTTCCCGCCGTCATCTACTTTATATTCAACTGATACTCGCTATTAAATCGATGCTCCTTGTGCAGTGAAGCAGTCTACTGTCACAGAATTACTGTCTAAAATATTTTGTATTATTGAATGCTTCCTTACTTTTCTCAGCTTTTTAAGATCTTTGAAATATTTTGCACATGTGCCACAAAACACCTCAGATTGTGCGATTTTGAGGCCTCAAAAATTACCCTAAAACTGATGGCAGACATGAAACGATGGTTTAGAAGTGGGAAAATAATGATCACACAAGTATTTATTCAGTATTTGGGCTATGCAGATTAGATGCAAATTAGGAGAATAGCATTGTCCAATCAAAATAAAGTAAACAACTTCTGACCAATGGGCGGCTGCACCTATCCAGAAACGGTATAATACCGTGTTTGAGATTTTGTTGAAGTTTGCATAATTTTAACAGAACAGAACTTTATTTGGTTTGATTTAAATTTGGAGAAAGTTGTAATTTTGTCTTTATTTGCATGTAAAGAGGTACATGCGGTTTGTATAAAAGTCGCTCAATAAATCAGTGCTTTTAAATTGTAAATTTATCGATCATGATTGTTTTCTGTTATTTATTATTTGTGACTGTTTGCACATGTTGACTTTACAGCAAGTTGTCAACCCTCGGCAAATTAGTATAGTATTCACATTTTTATAGTAATTTTTGTCAAAGATTTGTTTTAGTCCTGCGCCACTTTTATGTAATTTTAAAATAATACGCACCTGGAAAATCTGCTTCTAAATTAGTTATAAAAGACACGCTAAAAACCTTGATGTGCAACGGTGGGGCTTGAACCCACAACCTCCTGCATATAAGAGCAGGGGCCAATTTCATGGCGCTGTTTAGCACAACAATTTGCTCAGCACAGAATTTCTTTGCTTTAATTTGATGTGTATATTTACTAATATTTTGCTTCTGTTCCTAAAAATACAATTTGACATAAAATTTTGGCTGCCAACCCATTTTACAGAGCAAATAAATTCTGTGCTAAACAAATTTTTGTGCTAAACAGCGCCATGAAATTGGCCTCTGATCTCTACCATTTGACAAGCAAATGGGATTCGAACCACTCATTTTGTCAAGGGCAAGTTCGGTGTTGAAGTGGTTAAACGTCGGCATGGTATGCATGAGGTCGTAGGTTCGAGTCCCACACAAGCTTTTTAACATGTCTCCGAAGGAAAACGCGTAATTTATAACGAAGTGCAAAAGGCATCGTGTCAGGCCGTTGTAAATTTTGGGTAAAATATTGACCGGATGAGAAATTTGTAAAACATGTTTACTTTTGTTATCAGTCGCTTTTTCGAGTGCGTACATCCCCCTTATCACCAAATACATTGGAGTTTTGTCACGAATGTTTACTTTTTGCACTCTAAATATTGACTGACGTTTTGCAGACACGTTTTGCGCATGTTATATAGTATACTGTGACATTCTTTGGCCTAAATTGGCTAAAATTAAGCTAAAGATGCGAATAGAGCGAAATAAAAAAAGTTATAAGTTTTGGGAGAAAGTTTTTGGAAGATTGCTTGTGTCCTTGTTCGACAACAGAGGGCGCCACTTTCCAGACGAAAAACTTTTCAACAACTTCCGGCGAGGATAGCGCGCGTGTTTGTCAAGTCGTCTTCTTCGGCCTTGGGCGAAATTTTCAGCAGTCGAGTCGTAAAAGATGCGAAGACTTTGACGGGCGTTTTCCGCTTCGTAGCAGCGTAAATACTGCTAATTTATCAGCCAAAGTGTTCAGTGACAAGGAGGGATTGCCGAGGTGGCCATGGCGGGAGCTGTCTTGGAAAATTTGAGCACGAAAAAGCTGTCTGCTTTTTGCCTTGTTTTGCTGCTTGCGCAGATTGTGTGCTTTCTGATCGGTGGACTTGTGGGTAAGAAGACCTCCATTTTTACTTGACTTTTCGTCTTCGTGGGTGGAGTTTCAGAAATAAATGTTGGGGTTTGGGATATGAGTACTGTTGTGGTGCGGTACAAAATACTGAGCTTTTGAATGAAGGTGGAAAAATATGGGATTTGGCAAAAAATTATTATTATTATTTTTTTTATTGTTCGTCTTTGAATTCGGGGTTCATCTCAACATTAAAATTTTTTAACGATTTGGCAAAGAAAAACAGGACAGATTCCACACACATTTACCAATTGATATTTCATGCACTAACTCTTTCAGTGCCAATGTCGTACATATGTACTCTGAAAGTGTTATCGTACATGTACGATCCTGATTGTATAATTTTTTTCTTCCAACACGCCAATCATTACGCATGTAAGGCTTCAATTTCAATAAATTACGAAAAACGCAAAAAGTTGGAGCATGACAAAAATTATGTTTCAAAGAAAACGTGATTTTCTTTCTTTCCCAACCAAATTCCAGGTGCGTTAATATGTCTTATTGGAAATAATTAATGTCAGTGGCAAATATGTATGGATTTGGAATTATATCTGAATAAAAATGTTGAAGAAATATTTGTGTAAACTGTGACTCGTCCTATTCTAATTTTGTTTACACCATCTTTTCCTATATTGAGTGAATAGTGGGGACGATTTTTATTAGGCCTACCCACTTTTAAATCGTCCAAGCAATTTAGACAATTTTCCTTTAACTTGGAAAACAATATTGATCAAGTGTATGATGCTTTACTTGCAGCTGCGTTGTAAAAGAGATCATCTTGTGTTGGCACATTTTTTTAATTGTTAATTTTTAATTTATTTTTATTTATTTAATTATTATTATTTTTTTTTAAATCCGAAATACAAGAGACTTCCTTGTTTCTTTCTCCATATTTGCTACTTTTACATGGTGGAACAAACAAGTTTTTTCCTCCATGCTGGCAGCTTGTAGTTTCGGTTAAAGCATGGAGGAAGAAGATAGTATACATGATTGGTAAACTGTTACAAATAGTTTTATCCTCCTGTGTGATTGAAGATATGTATGATTAAAACCAACCTGAGCAAAAACCAGCTCCGTACTTCGTCTAACTTTTGAGAAAACAGTCAAAAAAGGATTTGCAGTCATTTCGCCCCAAAACCACTTCGTCCTGAACCATTTCGCCCCGAACCACGACCTGTGCACAAAGTGGCATTTAGGCGATGTAGTGTTTGGACGAAGTGGTTTGGGGGCGAAATGGCACTCGGGCGAAGTGGTTTGGGGGCGAAATGGCACTTGGGCGAAATGGTTTTGAGGGGGAATTTAATTTTCGTCTCATGAGACGAAAACTAATTGTTCTACTCATTTCTCAAAGACTATAGCACCTCAGACAAAACCATTTCAGGGGAAGTTTTCTACGGTCATCATGTTTATATTGTGTAAGTTAGGCGTAAATCTGAGAACATTTCTGATTTTCCAGATTACCAATGATGCATACTGCCTTTAACAATCAATTCAAAAGAATGCAAGTTTTGTCACCCTTTATTTCTAGACTATATAGACTTGGTAGTGTCATTGTGATAAACTGTAGAGTTAAAAACATGGCTTTTTTTATTATATGTGCCCTTTTAACTGCACCACAATAAAGTTTGACTGTGTGAGCCTAACACCATTCACTGTGCCATAATGCCACTGGAAACTGCTTTGTGGTTATTGAAGCTTGTTGAGTCCTTTTGGGGTCACAGAGGTCAAGTAACAAGCCTATTATTGACTTGGGGAATGGTGTTGTTGTTCAGTAAAGCAAATGCACAAATCTGGCTTTTTTTTTTTAGGGATACATTCCTTGAAGTTTGTCTTTTGAAGTTTTTGGACTTCAAATAATGAATGAATGGTTCAAAACACCCGTAAAAGGTAATTAAAGTGGGTGTGCTGTATGTAGGTCTCCTATAGTACGATGAAGCACTCAGCAAATTAGTATATATGCATTGGTAAAATTTCTTCCAAAATGTATCCCAAAACTGCCCTTGTACCGGTACTGTAGAAAATTTATATTCATTCATTCATCGGTTTATTTAAAATTTGACCAAATAAAAAGTCAAAGACTAAAAACATTTAGTTTACAATATAAAAAAACACATTCATCTTGCATAAATTCCAGTATTCAGAAAGAAAATTTTGATTAAAAAAGCATCATTCTGCAATTGTAACAAGAAAATTAGGTCCCAACTGCTCCATCCTTTCATTAATTTCTGATAATACAAAGTTCCTGTTATAACAAGGTAATCTGCAATTAAGTCCCAAGCACCTCTTATTAACAGTTTCAACTGTAATACATGCAATGTAATTGTGAGCTCTTTGTTAAAAATAAAATCTGCCAATTTTGAATCCCTTAAGTCAAGAGCGACAAAAAATCCTCCTATAGGGAAATTGCGAAAATCTAATCTTAGAGTCAACATGCTTGGCTGAGATCGCCGGAGATTGCGGCCGTTAATCATCCCCATCTTTGTTTATAATGTTGTGCTCCTTGAGTGAACCATGAAATTCCAGATAATTACATTCTTGGGCCCAGAAGGAAGGAGAGAAAAAAATGGATGAGTTTTCTAAATCCATTTGACTGGCTTTGCCAGGGATTAAACACTGTTGATAAATTTTCAAGAGTGTAGTAAACAAAATTTGGTTAGGTAAAGTATTTCACTGTGTTTTTGTAGGTAGTTTCTCAAAACAAAAAAGAAAATGTTTCCACTAAAAACACAATGTTTATACAAAGCATTTGCGCACATGCATAATTTTTGCGTGTCTAATAAATGTGTACATTTTTTGTAGAATGGGCATAGCTTCTGCAGGAACTCAAAAGAATAAAACATTAAACAAATCGGAATAAAAACTTTTGGGCCAGTTTTGTTTAATTAATTGTATGGATCTGGTAGTTTTCTTAAACTTGCTTGTAACTTTATATTATAGTCACTTCAAAATCTAAAATGGCAGCAATAAAAAGAATTTTAAAAAGACTAACAAGTTTTGGAAATTGAAAATAATTGTAAAAACTTGTGGAATTTTTAGTTAAAGATGCAGGCTTGCAATGCCCGAGGAACAAATTCGTGCCATGAAATTCACTGCGCTCCATACCTTGCCCTTGTTACAAACCCGGAAGGTGCAGGCTCTTTGGTGTACGTACCGTATGTACGTACTACATACACAACACATGTACGTGCGTGATTCCACTAGCCTAGCAACGCATTTACACACAGTGTGGGAAATTGATATTGTTCGCTGTCGAGCGTGCCTGCACCCTCCGGAATCAAAAGAGCTCGGGCAAGGTATGGAGCGCGGTGAATTTCGTGGTACGAATTTGTTCCTCGCGCATTGACGAGCCTGCGTCTTTAAATACCATTTTTGTAAATTGTACGTGGCTTAAATCTTATCAGGGCAGCAAAAGAAATTTAACACAGTAAAAGAAATTTAACAGGGCGGCCTAAAATTGTTAACTGGGTTTGCCGCCATGTTAAAATGGCAGCAGAGAACTCTTTCTTGTGTACATAACATGCTTGAGCAGATTCTGGGCTTTTCAGGGTTAATACAGTCTGAGTATACTGTATTAAATGTGTACAGTAACTTTTTTTCTGATTAGATTAAATCAACACTGCAATGTCCTGCTGAGGTTTGGCACAGCAGGCACTCGAGTTGGAATGCAAGTCGCTGCCATGTTTACACCATTGGCCACAAACACCAGTAGTATACTTTGAACAGTGTGTTGTGAAGGGATTTTGACATTGGGGACAATTCTAGAAATTCAGATAAATTACATTTCGGCCAAATGATTACAACCACACAGTTTTATGCTTCACCAATGATAAAATGACTGAAAAATGTAAAGAAAGTTTCAGTACATGTATCTCACAGAATGGGCAAAACATTGGCTCCGTATAAGACAATAAGCACAGGTTAATACCCAACGAAATGGGTTTTCTGAGAGCCCTTAATTCTCCCAGAGACAGATAATGTCACTTTTCATTATGGTAGGACGCACTTCAAAACAAGCCTAAGATTGGACCTGGACAAAATCACTGAAGCGAAAAAGGCTTGAAAAAGTGATTGACCGATCAGTGCCTTGTTATCCACAAGTTCACTGTGTTGGTTTCAACAAACTCTGTTCTGATGAAGTATTGATATTTTAATAAAATTGAGTTTCTTTTTTAGGAGAATATAGTAGCATACATTTCTAGTCCTGTCAATTCTCGTTAATAAGACTTTGTAAATTACCTTGTTATAACAGGAACCTTGTATTATCAGGAATGAAAACAATATGTAGAACAAATGATTGGGACCAAAATTGTCTGTTATAAGCAGAATGTTATATTAACAGTGCTCTTAATTGATCGCGTTCACAGACGGCATCTTTGTAGTAAAAAATGCTATAAAGTACGCACACGCACACGCTGGAACATGTTCATGTTGCTCGAAATTTGTTAGAAATACGGCGCAACCGATGCGCATCACAAAAAAATACGCTTAAAATCATGATGCACGTGGTAATTTGTAGGGAGTGACGTCATTTGAACGTGATCAATATCGAAGTCCAACTGTATTTTTAAATTTTTTTCCAGCTCCTGCACCTTCAAGTGCCTTTCCTATCCTCACCACAAAATGCATCGACCCCGCCCACAACCTTAAGGCGTGGTTCTTTCCCTGGGGCGACAAGGGCTGCGACAAGGTGCGTGACTTTGCTGAAGCGGCGCGGAAGGGCGTGTATGCCGACTGGATCGTCTTTGCTGCCCACATACCGCACAGGCCCTTCGCCATGGAACGCTGGTTTCAGTATTTACTAGGCGTGCTTGTCATGGACATTGCGTACTCGGATCTACCCGGCAAGGGCATGGGTAAGCCAATAATGACACTTGTTTAAAGACTCATTGTATTATACAGTGACCCAAAATATTACTTCTTCAGTTGACAAGAAAAACCTTGCTTAAAGTGTCAATTTTGTAACAAACACCACATAAATTAATTTTAATCAAAAATTGTACTTTTTGTTTAACATAAGTGTGCACACTCATTGTTTCAGCATTTACTTAACACGAACACCATGCATGGATTTTAAAGGTTTCTTAAAACATTGCTGCATCTACTGTGTGTAAAAAAAGGTCCCACTTTTGATTCTAGATAACTTTGTCATTTGCCAATGGATTTAAACCAAAATTTCAGATCATGTAAACAAGATTTGACAGATTTTATTTTAACTTGCAACAGCTTTGACCGAGAGGGTCAAATTAAAAGACATAAGGAAAAAAAAACCCTCAATTTCAGAATCTTGCAACTGATAAATTGATCACGTTTACAAACGCCATCTTCGTAGGAAAAAATGCTACTGCATATTGAACGCCATTAAGTACGCACACGCACACGCTGGAACGCACGCGTGTTGCTTGAAACTTGTTCGAAATATGGCGCAACCGATGGGCGTCACAAAAAAATACGCTCAAAATCCTGATGCACGTGGCAATTTGTAGGAAGTGACATGATCAATTGAGCCATTAACCCCTTTTAGACCTTCAAAGATTATAAAGAAGACCACTATATCCATGTGTGAATTGAACATTGTTTTAGGCAGGTATTATCGAGACGACGAGAATTTTTTAACTAAAAAATGTTTTTCCTTTGTCTACAGTTGAATGTTTGGGCTTGATGCACCTTGGAAGTGTTCAAATTGCCAGTAAACGATTGACCCAATATCAAGAACTTGCATTATTGTACGACTTCGTTTTGCTTATTAAAGACCTTGAAATATTAATGTGATTGGTGCACCAATCTTTGCGTATTTGGTGGGGAGCACCCTTATTAAAAATGTTCTTATTGCCCTATTTTATTTGACCTTTAACCCCTACCTATAGACCCCAATGCCAATGTGACCCTAGTAATGAGACTGGGATATCGAGATGACACCGAGTCAGAGTTTAAGGAGTTGATCAACGCCACGGAAACAAGGCAGCTACAATGTGTCTTGGTAAGTTGCAGAAGTTCTTATAGCTCTCAATATTTATGCTTCTCTGAAGTAATTTGTTCAGCATCCGCCACTTAAAGCTGAGGCAGTATAACTCTGGGCCTCATAACTCAGCTGGTACTGTAGAGCACCTGCTGAGTGTTAGAAGTCTTGGGGAATTCCTGAGGGAGTATACCACTGTGCCTCATAGCTCAGCTGGTGGAGAATCTGCCCGGTGTCTCAGAGGTCTTGGGAAAACCTGAGGGAGTATACCACTGTGCCTCATAACTCAGCAGGTAGTGCATCTACCCAGAGAGTCTGAGGTCTCGTTTTTGAATCCTGAAGAGGACCATATGAGTTTTCTCTCGTGCCATGTTTGGTTATTTCTTTTCCATGGTCATCAGGCACCATACCAAATATTGCATTTTTATTTTGCTTAGTTACATGTACCAGTACATATCCATACAACACCAAGAAAAAAGTTGGGTTCTTAGGAAAAATGTGAGGGAGCGACCACTTTGCCTCATAGCTCAGTTGGTAGAGCATTTGTCCGGTATGTCAGAGGTCTCGGATTCGAATCCAGATGAGGACTGTATGATTTTTCTCTCTTCCCAGAGGGCCTATTTGGTTAAAGGAGCGTGTTCAGAAAAATGCATTCTGTTTTAACCAAACAGTCATATAAAATACCTCACCAAAATACTATCCATGGGAAGAAAATGGGAAATTTAGAATCTCCAATTTGGATGTGAAAGAAAAAAGGTTGGTGTAATCACTGCATTGCTTTATAGAACCAGATAAATTAGTTTACAAAATATTGGTGGTGTTTTGACGATATCCTTAAAAATATACGGATTAAGAACGCAAAATTTCAGAATGGTATTGAAAAAAATATGACAATTGGTATCGAAATCACAACATTTGAAGTACACTCTGTAATGATACATGTATCAGGAGAATTTTTTTATTATTTTTATTATTTTGATTATTTTATTTTGATTATTTTATTTTATTTCCATCAGCCCCAAGAAAATTCCGGCTACCACTACCAATGTGAACCCATCCCACTGTTTGAGCTAGGCTCGGTACATCACAAGTACTATCTCCTGAACATTAGGATGCCTGTTTCAAGAGACAAAAACACGGGTGCTCTCACTAACACCAATATTGGATCGCCTGAGGACGTCACGGTCGTGGTGAGTTTTGCATTGATGCAATTTCAGAAATTCAGATCTTGCACATTTCAGAGCCTTTCAGGGCTTGTAATACTTCATGTATTAAATAGAATACCTCTGACATCATCTGGTAGAGCATGTGCACAGTCTGATGGGATAGAATCTAGTACACGTTGCCTCGGCGCTCAATTCCCTCGTGTACAATTGAATGAGAATTTGCAGCGAGTGGAGTTCTCGGCTGCTTCAAACTCGTAAAATGTGGCGAATTTGTGTTTTTACACAAATATTCGCTGGTAATATAGAGCGCAGATACATGATTCAACCTACTGTATACATCTGTTTTGGGATTTTCTCGGCGTCTAGGAGTGGAATAATTGAGATGACTGTCGAAAACCTGTGGTCACGGTATAATGCGTGAACCCGAGCGTACGTCCGTTGCCAGTGCGTGGGGCACTGTACACACACACATTTTGAACATACCACAATGCGAGCGTGCGGCATTGTCGAACAAAAGTTTTGACCTTTTGGCACCCACCCTTTCCGAAAATCTCTGACTGTATGTTTTTGTCCCCCAAGGCGATTCACCAGAATGGAGGATTCACCAAAGTCTGGATCTCCCTCAAAACCTTCATGTTTCCTATCGTTCTCCTTGTCACTGCGTGGTTCTGGCGTCGTGTGCTCACTCTGGACAGGCCGCCTGTTCTCCTGGAAAGGTAATGTGTATATTAGGCAAAAAAACCCACTCTGTTTAACGTTAGCGCGCGTCACTTTCAACCCTCTGCGTCAAAGCTCATTTTTTTCTCAAAAACACACCAAAAAAATAATATTATTAATTATATTGTTAGCCCGCGTCACTTTCAACCCTCCGCGTCAAAGGGTTTTTTTTGTTTTGTTTTTTTTTTTGTTTTTTTTTTTGAGTGTTTCGATTAAAAACATGTCTGTTCATGTCAACTTGAATTTATTGCTTTGAATCTACTTACCCCCCCAAAAAAAAAAAAAACCAGAGAAAATAAATCTGCTTTACCGCGTCATTTTGGGAGACTTCAACTTACGCTAAACATAGTTTTTTTTTTTGTTGGCCTTAAGTCAGATCAGTACCTCATCCATGTTCCGAGAAAACAATGAAAAAACTGTGTTCATGCTTTCAAGAAATTGTGTGAAGCCCCCATCCTATTTAGGCTGGCTATACCCCATGGATAAGTGAGCCGTATACCACAGTAGTCAGGGGCCCAGTTTCGTTCACACAAGGGCGCCTTGTAAAGAAATGCATGTGCATACGCATTTATATAAATTCATCCTTAATAATTGCTTTCTTATGAGAAGATATTTCAGGCAGAATCATTGCATTGGATTGTTGGAGCCATTTTCAATCTTTTATTTGATGAGGCTTTTCCGGTCAAATGTAAGATTAAAATTTTCAGACATCGCAAATCCTGAATACGTGCTTTAACTTCAACTGTCTTGGGTATTTTGGCCAGACACTGTGTATTATTATAATAAATATGCAAAAACACAGGTGACGCCCTGTTTTTCCCTATTGCAACCGAATTTCACAGATTTTGCAGGTTGGGTATCACGGTTTGTTGGGCAAAAGTACCTAATTCTGTATTAATATAGCATTATTGTTTGTAAACAGGAGCATTCTTTCCTTGGCAATCATCATGAGCATCTTGAATTGTGAGTATAAACAGCAGCATTGCATATTTTATAATTTATAATTGGGCGGTCGGGTTGGCCTAGTGGCCTCGCCTTTCACCTCTTGCGTCTTGGGTTCGATTCCAGGGCGTGTATGTGGATTGGGTTTGCAGTCCTAACTTCACCACGTGAGTTTTCCTCCGGGTATTTCTCTGGGGTTTTCCTCCCACTTCTAAAACTGCATCTCCTTCTTCGTTACTTCAAGTTGATAATAAAGTATAGTTAAAGTTAAAACCGTATAGTTGATGGCCTAAAGGACCTTAATTGTCGAAGATGCCATAAACGTTTGATACTGAAATTCTCTATTACTTAACCGAATTTTCATTCCCCCGTCTTCAGTTCCCATGGAATGGATTACCCTCTGGGTTAACGTGCCTTTCATGACCCTGCTAGGGGACCTCAAGCAAGGCGCCTTCTATGCCATGTTATTCTCATTTTGGATAATCTTCATTGGAGAGCACTTGATGGTAAGAATTTAGCAAATGTTACTTTAAAGTGATTCATCTTAACGAAGCTTGTCCAGATTTTTCCAGAAAATGATTTTGTTCTAACCAAACAATCATATAAAATTCCTCCCTAAAATACTTCCCATGGGAAGAAAACAGGAAATTTGCAATCTCCAATTTGGATGTGGAAGCAAAAAGGTTGGTGTGATCACTGCACTGCTTTATGGAACCGGATAGATTAGTTTACAAAATTGGTGTTTTTTTGACAACGTCCTTAAAAATATGTGTGGCGGTCTGGGAAAACCCGTCGGATGGTGAAAATTTTACAATTGTTGTTGAGCATTTAATCAAATAATACACCCTTTACTTATCTCAGAATAGTTTAAATGAGTTCAATATTCAAACCACAACTAAAGTTATGACCTTTCGAAAACGGTTTATTCTAAAACCCACAAACGGAGAAATCAGGCTTCAAAGTTGGCATTTTCTACTTATTTCTAATTGTGTTGGGTTTTAAAACACTCGCAAATTACATTTTACACTTTGATTTTTCAGAAGAAAACAAATTTGAGAGGGAATTTAAAGACCATAACTTCACTTTGGAACTAAAATCTCAAAAATCACATTTTTGTAAATAGGCCTATAACTACAAAATGTACGTGGCGACTTCCGATGGGTTTTTCCAGACCGCCACACATATATGGATTGAGAGCACAACATTTCAGAATGGTAATGAGAAAAATATGACAAATGATATATATGGTATAAAAACCTCAACACTCATGGGAAAAATGGGGAACTCAAAAAAGTAATCTGGACACTCCTTTAATAAATGAAAAAAATAAAATCATTATAAAATGTCCAAGAAGATCTTTGTTATCTCGGAACAGGAAAGAGTGCTTATAGCCCTAGTATAGTCCCTGAAATCTCATTTTGTTCATTTTCAGGATCAAACTCAGAGGAATCGCCTGCGTGTCTACTGGCAACAAGTGGCCACTATCGTCTTCACGTTCTTCTGCTTGTTTATCTTGGACATGTGTGAGAGGTGAGAAAGATGGGGGAGGGGTGGGAGTGGGGGATGAACAGACCCAGGGCCTGGAGAATTAAACCATGTTTCAAGGGTTCTACACAATGGATTTTTCACTCCACTGGGTAACAAAGGAAATCAATCTTCACCTGACTCACCGGGCAGATGCTCTACCAGCTGAGCTATAAGTCACAGTGGTATACTCTCTCATCCCAAGTTTGGTTGTTTCGTTTAAAGGCAGTATACATGATTGGTAAACTGTTACAAATAGCTTTATCCCCGTGTGATTGAAGATATACATGATTAAAACCAACCTGAGCAAAAACCAGCTCCGTACTTCGTCTAACTTTTGAGAAAACAGTCAAAAGAGGGTTTGCAGTCATTTCGCCCCAAAACCACTTCGCCCTGAACCACGGCCTGTGCACGAAGTGGTTTTGGGGCGAAGTAGCATTTGGGTGATGTAGTGTTTGGACGAAGTGATTTGGGTGAAATAGCACACGGGCGAAGTGGTTTGGGGGCGAAATGGTTTTGGGGCGAATTGAATTTTTGTCTCATGAGACGAAAACTAATTGTTTTACTCATTTCTCAAAGACTATAGCACTTCAGACAAAACCAATTCAGGGGAAGTTTTCTGCAGTCATCATGTTTATATTGTGTAAGTTAGGCGTAAATCTGTGAACATTTCTAATTTTCGAGATACCAATCATGTATACTGCCTTTAAATGGTGATTAGGCACCATACCAGATACTGTGATGGTTACGAATGTGACTAGAAAAATTCCCGTAGGAAGCACTGGACCAATCCTTTTAGCATGATAAAAAGTAGATAGATTTTGATTGACTAGCTGTCTGCCTTACTGTTCCATTTTATAATGTTTTGTGTCATACTTTTAATTTTCAGAGGAGTGCAACTGGCTAATCCTTTCTTCTCCATGTGGAACACTAACAAGGGAGCCAACCTCGCTGTATCCTTGACAAAAAAGAGCTTGCAATTGTTAGGTTTTTATGTATTCAGCCCACTGTGTCATACTTTCAGTTTATATATTTTACACGAGCAGAAATCTCACTTACAGTCAAAATTAAGAATGACCTCCATAGTATGTTTTTCAAAGTTTGATTTTGACTGTAACGTGAGATTTCGACTACGGTGAGATAACGTGTAAAAAACTAATGTAGGGAATCCAACACTGATTTGATGGAGGCTGCCACGTTTTTTGCAATCGACTGAAATTGACTCTTCCCACGTCTATAAGTCAACGTAAAAAGTCACTTTCAGCCTTCTGAAAGTAGCTGTGTCCCATTTTCATAGAATGACACATCTTTGGTTTATCCCAACACTAATTGTCAAACTTTCCCAGGACCTTGGTATTTTTCCTTGACGATGTTTTCCCTAAGCTGACCTTCATTGCCCTAGCAGGCATCTGCCTGTGCTGCTACTGTCTCTTCCTTCTCTTCATGGTGTATCAAGTCTTCAGAAACATCAGCATGAGACGCATTACACTGAACAGCATGCCCAAGGCCCGACGGCTTCACTATGGGGTATAATTAAACATTTATTGCTGTCTATCCTCACTTTCCACTAAGGTGGCTTTCCATATCTATGTTTCTGCATCTGCTGTGCGTGCGTTGCGTGTACGATGCGCTTACATTTGAATTGCTCTGCAGAGCAGTTCGGACGAACAAGTGCAGCGGACATGCAGCGCATATGTACAGCGCATATGTGTTATATTCTGAAATTGATTTTTGTGTAGAACGCATTAACGTGACATACACGCAACGTACGCACAGAGGACGCAGAAACGTACATTTGGAAAGGCGGCTTTAGTTTTTAACGAAGCCATCGCGAGGTCGTTGCGAAGTCATCATGCATTCGTCGCGGGACTGTTCCTAGCGCCGCCGCAACATAACGGTAATAAAGACTTTAACGAGGCAGTCGCTTAGGTCATCGCGAGGTTCTCACAAAGTCGTCTAGAAAATTATTGCGGGACCGTTACGATGCCATCACAGTGCCGTCACAGTGCCGTCACAATGCCGTCACTTTGCTGACAGCGTCATCCTAGGATAGGGATTTGCACTACTTTGTAAAGGTAGTGGTCTGCACTACTTTCATAGCAGAGATGTTGCAATGTGTCGTGATACGTGCACTAGTGTATCAATTTCAAGTGTTTGACTTCAATGGGCCATTAAAGTAAGTACAAAAGTAAGTACTCCACTATCTTAGCAATGTGCTTTTAATGAGATTCCTAAATTGTCTGCTTAGATGAGGTATCAATGTTTTGTGAACTTGCTAAATATCATGTTACAGGCTTAAATTAACCTAAAATTTAAAGGCCCATTGTATCATTTGCAATGACCCAAAATTTTACTCCATGAGTCAGGGATGCCAGGCTTCCGGCTATAGCCGGGAATTCCGGCTTTTTCATATTGTGGAAAAAGAAACCCGGCAGAGCCTCTTTTCAGGATGGAGAACGGCCGAAACGGTCGTTTTTGTAAGCATTATTGTGTTCAGTGCACGAGTGGCTGGAAAAAGCATTTGTGCGTGTGTTCGCTCACCAGAGGCGCGTTCAATAGCGCAATACATATGCATACCGACAATAACTTCAACGGTGAAGGTATAGGAAAATACCCAATACCGGCGTACGTATTGTGCTATTGAACACGCCCCATGAGAGTGCTTGCTAGAACTGACTAGAACTGTCAAATCGTACCACTTATATACACTTCATACTGTACTAGTTACGTAACACCAGCTGTGAATTCCTCATGCTTACTCGCATAACTATAAGACAAATATTTCCCGCTATTCTACGTACATGTAACACGGGAAATTAATATGAGTTTCTCTCCAAGACTTTCTGTAAGAAATGATGGAACGATGCAAATGATAAAACGGGTCTTTAATGCTTGCATTAGTTTGAACCCTTTAAAGTGCTATAACAAGTTTTCTATGCAACATAGATAATGACACTTTTATATGCTAAATTACCTACTTGAATCAGTTGAAGTGCCTTCTTGAATCAGTTGAAGTGCCTTCTTGAATCAGTTGAAGTGCCTTCTTGAATCAGTTGAAGTGCCTTCTTGTCCTCCTTCAGGGTCTAATCTTCCGTTTCCGGTTCTTCATGGTCTTCACCTGCTTAATCGCCATTCTGACGGTCATCTTTTTCATCACCTCCCAAGTCCTGGACGGTCACCAAAAGGTCGGAGAGCGTAAACCCAGTGTCCACTACACCAGTGCCTTCTATACGGGCGTCTACGGCATGTGGAACATCTACGTAACGGCGGTACTTGTGCTGTATGCCCCCTCGCACAAGCACAAGGCATCTGCCACAAACGGTATGATTTATGTTTACTTTATTTCATTTACCATTTCATCAGCATTTATGACGCAAATTACAGATTGGTATTTTAAATGCCATCACAAGGTCATCATGAGGCCGTCATAGGTTACAAATTGGTATTTTTATGGCAATTATGGACTGGTATTTTAATGCCAAATAGATAGGTATATTGGAATCGTGGAGCTCAACATACAAAATATGTGACCCATCCTGGGTCACATATCCTGGTCCCGACTGTACGACATCCGACTAATTTTACCAAAATGGTTCACATATTGCAATCATCTTGTCTGACTTTCTATAATATTTTTCTGTTTCAGGTGACACAAGTGAAGGAAGCCGCGTCGAGTTTGAAATCGACACGACAACTGCGGAATCCACAAACAACCCAGCGACACCTGGTGCAAGGGCCGAGTCGTTTCATTTGCTCAGCAAAGTTGCAACGGAGTAAAAACAACACGTCTTCCAAGCCAAAAAAAGGTAATTTCAAAGTTTGACTAAACCACAGTTCAACCGTTTCACAGTCCAAAGTAATATCCTGTGTTCTGTGGACTTTTGAGAGTATGCCCAGATATTGGACAAGTCGGACAGCAAGAAGCTTTAAAATGTATTCAGTGGGCCTGGTATATTTAAGCATGAATAACCACAATTCAGCGAGTGTCCCTTGAACCACTATGAGGGGCTGTCCAAAGTTGTCAACATTTTCACAGTTCTTCAGAGCGTAGTATTTTTCAAGACCCCCTCCCTCCCTCCGAAATACTACTTATCAACATTTTCCTGTCACTACCATGAAATGTCAACATTTTACAGTGCATGTAAAGTCCTGTGCGGCCCTCGACCCCCTCTCCCTTCCCACACTTTGTAGAACCGTGAAAATGTTGACAACTTTGGTCGGCCTCTTATGATACAAAACTACGATACATGCTAAAAAATATATTTAGGTGGAGTGCCAAATGACTGGAAAAGACTTGCCAGTGAAAAGCCCAGCCTGGGTTGGTGTTGTGCTAAGCAGAAGTACCGTGCAAAAGAATCATGATCAGCAAAATACAGATTACCAGCTAAAATTACATACCATCTATACCATTTGACTGGTACTGTGTAAATTCTTGCTCAGCAGGTACATGAAATTGGCCTAAACACTTTTCATTCGCTCCATAATCATCCAAGGTATTTCATGGTTGTAATTTTTAAAGGTTTCCGCTCAAATTTTTAAGACAAGCAAATTTTCATATTTATGGAAACATCCCCTGTGCAGCTCAAAATGTGCCATTAATATTCACATTAAATAAAGTATGTGCCTTTAAAATTGTTTAAACAAGTGCAAAACCCAGCATCTGATAGTGTAACAAATTTGTTGTAGAATTAGTTTATTTTTCTAGAATAAAATATTAAGATAGCATGTTGTAATATTTTTCTAGAATAGACGTGCTTTTAATCACACATTGTACAGTATTCTAAGTACACCGTATTCATAGTTTAGCGTGTGCAAGTAAAAAATCAACAGGGTGTTAGTTTTGTGAACGTACACTTTTTTGCATGCAACCGTGGTTTTATCAAGAATATGTATGAGCAGTTGCTCATATCACACACATGCGGCCCACAATACTCTATACGCAGTTCAAACTTTAATTGAACAATGGATAGTTGAAATTATGAGTTTATATCTGGTTCAAAAAAATAACGCAAAGTATACTATGACCAAACGATCAAAGAGGCTGACAATTGGTCGCATTCGTCGATTCCAATTGACAAAATGCGCAGTGGCTTTAAAGCCGCATATTCGTCACTTCGTCAGCTATGCGACGAATTGTACCATATATTATGGGTCAGTAATGTGTAAGATCACCTCCTCTGGCAATGCTGACTGCACCAGCCTCTGTAAGAGCCACTGAGGCAGGGTGCGCCACTGAGTGCCTCCTGAGCTCCTGCACTTCTAAGGCTTTCATTGCTGTGGGAATCACTGTTCGAACAGGTCCTCTTGGACCTGGACGAAATCACTGAAACGGAACAGTCTTGAAAGCAATTCCAAAGTGATTGGTCAATCAGTGCCTCGTTATCCACACATTAGGGGCGTTCGAGATGCTTACACCGGGTACCACCAACTTACACCAGAGCGTTCTTTTAGCCATCACGTGATACACGAGTCTGCCCCTGTGGCAGCCACCACTGCCCGAGCTCGCGGCTGAGTCTCTGGTGTAATGACGTCGTCTAGTAACCGCAAGTAGTAAAACATGGCGGACAGTTTGGAATCGCGACGTGAGTACGAAGAAAAACACAGATTTATGACACAAAATAGGAGGGAATAATAATAATAAGATTTGTAATGCCTCTGGATGCCGCAATGGGGCGACACTTCGGGAAGTCTCTCCCCGGGGACCACCGAAATTTCGGCAAAAATCACTCAAAATGACACCTTATTTTTTTCCCCAAAGCTTCCAGAGATGCTTGCAGACCAAAGAGAAACAGCTCCAGTCCAAATAAAAATGGTTCTCGACCTAAAAAAAAATGGTTTTTGACCTAAAAAAATGATTTTTAAACTCAAAAATATTAGGGCGACACCAAAATGTCGCCCTATTGAGCACGTCGCCCTAATATACTTTTTTACACACGATTTGTCGCCCTATCCTACAATTCATAGTTTTTGTAATGCGCAGATATCCACCCTGCTGGGTGTTCAAGGCGCAGAAGGGCTGTAAATACGATTTGCTTAATCAGTAGATGTCTGTGGGCATTGTCATTGACAAAGTTTATTGTGGTACCTTAGGGCAACTGTTTTTGCGTAGCGCCGGCTTAATTTTTCATCGTTAAGTCAAACGATAACAGCGTTTATAAAGCTCCACCCGGCAACAACCTTTGACATGTGTTCCCAGAAACCCCGTGTCGTCCGTTTTGCATCTTCTGGATGCTTTCCCCGGTGTAAACCCAGTGTTACCCGGTGTAAGCATCTCGAACGCCCCTATAGTTTCATATGCGTTTGCATGATTTCAAATTTGTTGACTTAATATGATTCTCTCAAGAAAAAAAAGGTTAAATGCCTGTGCTTTGCCGATGAGCAGAGTTGACCATGGTTGAGTCGACGATTTCGTCAAAAACATTTTTTTTTTAATAAACGCGAAAACAGGGCCCATATTTGACAGTTAACTTTAAAGTTTTAAAGCGTTAACTTGGCAGTAAACATTGTTTAGTTCTTTTGTATTCATTCACATACTTATATTTGCTGTATTTTTGTATTTAACCACGTGCCAAATATTCAAGTATTCTGGTCAGATATTGTCACTTATATTTATTGCAGTATTTCGTTTCTTGCTATAAAATACATGTAACATCATATTTACGGTATGTTGTCCACATTAAAACCGGCGTATTCAATTTTACAGAAATGTTTTGTGTTTCGTTTCATTTGAATAATGCTTTTCATTATTCTGGCACTGTTTTGGAAGATGCACGTGGTTTGAAGACTATCGTCCGTCGTTGAGGGCGCTATTTAGTGCCCCCGCAAATTAAAAGAACATGTCCAGATCACATTTTTCACCCCACCCCCATTTTTCCCAGGATGTTGAGATTTTGATACCATATCATTTGTCATAATTTTCTCATTACCATTCTGAAATTTCGCACTCTCAATCCGTTTGTTTCCAAGGATTTCGTGGAAAAACCACCGATGATTTGTAAAATAAATTGTCCAGTCACATAAAGCAGTGTAGTGATTACAACAACCTTTTTGAATCCACATCCAAATTTAAGATTGCAAACTTCCCCTGGATATTTTCCGGAAAGAAAAAATATGAACAACCCCTTTAAGACAACTAACGTCGTTGGTGGCGCTATTAAGCGGCGCCCACATAAATATGTGGCGGTACCACAATATTCGCCCGTACCCACCGCCCTTACAGGGCGCTGGGACGGGCTGGGTACGAGCGAATACCACATTATCGTCTCTGTAAGATGCACATATTTTTGATTACGAAAGTGCCCTAAAACCTCGCCTGCATGCACGGAAACGCTTCGCCTAGCGATCAAGACAAATAAGTAGCCGGCGTAGCGCGCCGACCACACTTCACCCGGCCAAGCACCCGTGAATTGCCAGTCTATCACGGCCTAAAGTACGCCCGAAGTGTGTTTTGATTCGATGCAAGTGGACTCCGTTATTTCATACTTAAGACCACTCGAATGTCTCCCGAAAATATCAAGTTGCTTTTCAGGTGGGGAAAAAATAAATTGTTTAAACATTTCGTATTTTACGTAGGTTTATACTATAATGGATTTGGTCGCGGATCTTAATTTTTTGAGTGCGACAAAAATAGTACCGTAAAATTCATTATACGTTGTGATTGAGTGAGATTTTCTCGTTATAATAAGTAAAATGATTTCGAGAAATTGTTCACTCAAATTTGTGTATTCATCGAAACCACGTATTATCTAAATTAGGAAACGTATACAAACTAAGACTTCCTAATTTGATAACACGCAAAACCAAAAAAAAAAAATTTGAATTTATTTTGTTATGAATGTGGGTGGATTTCAAATAGAATGTACCAATATGTGTAGCCGTTATGTGTTCAACAAAACATGGAATATAATGATTGACAGAATTTCCAATGATATAACACAATGTTAAAAATACAGTAACAACAAGTATTGAAGATTTACCAAAAACACATTTAAAGGCAGTATATATACATGATTGGTATCTCGAAAATCAGAAATGTTCACAGATTTACGCCTAACTTACACAATATAAACATGATGACCTTAGAAAACTTCCCCTGAAATGGTTTTGTCTGAAGTGCTATAGTCTTTGAGAAATAAGTAAAACAATTAGTTTTCGTCTCATGAGACGAAAATTCAATTCGCCCCATAACCATTTCGCCCAAGTGCCATTTCGCCCCCAAACCACTTCGCCCGAGTGCCATTTCGCCCAAAATCACTTCGTCCAAACACTACATCGCCCAAATGCCACTTCGCCCAAATGCCACTTCGGCCCAAAACCACTTTGTGCACAGGCCGTGGTTCAGGGCGAAGTGGTTTTGGGGCGAAATGACTGCAAACCCTTTTTTGACTGTTTTCTCAAAAGTTAGACGAAGTACGGAGCTGGTTTTTGCTCAGGTTGGTTTTAATCATGCATATCTTCAATCACACAGGGGGATAAAACTATTTGTAACAGTTTACCAATCATGTATAGGCCTATATACTATCTTTAAAAAAGGCTTAGTTTTTAAAATGACTTCAAACGCAATCAAACGCCATATTTTATATCTTCAATAAATCTTAAAAGTGCGCGTGAGGTAGGTTTGAAATTAAAGTGCTACCCGCGTGTGATGATTACGTGCCATGGGGATTTATCACTTTAATTCATTACATTAAAGATGTACTTGTGGGTGATTTTTAGTTGTTAAAAGAAATTGAAGGGGGAATGGTCTTGGATAATTTAAGCTTTTAAGACATTGTGCAAAACAAACCATTACATCAACAAAGAAACACCAACACATACAACCCCACGTACACCCTTACAAAAAACAACAACAACAACGGGAAATTTGGGAACTAAAAAGTGCAATTTGTAAGATTTGACGTCAGAAAAAAAATTATAAAAAATTATTGTATAGTCTTTATATTTCGTAACTTTCACTTGGCGGATTTTAAAAACTGAAAACTTCGGGAAACCAAGTAAAAATTCATTTTAAAAACTCATATTTATTTCAATATTAAATCTACTACGAGCACATACATCTTTAATATCGAAATTATTTTAATCTTCGTGATATAGTGATTTCAGAAATTGCGGAATATTATAAACCCTTTGATTTTGGGCGGTCGATCTTAAAGATAGTCTATGATTGATAAACCGTTAAAAATATATAGTTTTATCCCCCTGTGTGATTGAAGATATGCATGATTAAAACCAACCTGAGTAAAAGTCGGCTCCGTACTTCGTCTAACTTTTGAGAAAACATTAAAAAAAAAACCCTTACAGTCACTTCGCCCAAAAACCACTTCGCCCTGAACCACGGCCTGTGCACGAAGTAGTTTTGGGGCGAGGTGGCTTTAGGGCGAAGGTGTCCGGGGCGAAGTGGTTTTGGGGCAAAGTGAATTTTCGTCTCATCAGACGAAAATTAATTGTTTTGCTCATTTCTCAAAGACTATATAGCACTTCAGACAAAACCATTTTAGGGGAAGTTTTCTACCGTCATCGTATTTATATTGTGTAAGTTATGTGTAAATCTGTACAATGTGTTCTACCTTTAGGCCTAAGTCGCGACGTAGGCCCCCTACAATTTCAGCGTAATAGACCCTATTGCGTAATAGACCCTATTCAGGCGTTTGAACATTCCAATCTAATCGTGTCCCCTGAATCAGTTCTATAGAGTACAAACTGTCGACTGGAAAGGTGCCAGTTACGTATGCGTTTCAAACCTCGATCTGAAGACGCGTGGCCGATTCGCATGCAGTTGAAATAAATGATGATTAAAATACCACAACACTAACATTGTACTGCATTTTGGAAAACAAAACGAAATTGAAAATTCAAGTATCGCACCCATTAAAAATGAATAACCACATTTATAAATCTCAACGGTAGTTCACCTTTCAACAAAATCGAGAAAGAAAATAAAAAGAACCGGAAATCGGCAAATCACAGCGCGGCGAAGACACAGGTGCGCCGGCGCGAATATTTTCACACGACACTTCAGTTTTTGGCGGGAAATTATTCCCGCGCCCGAGTTTTGGCGCGAAGTATATTCCCGCCAATTTATCACCTGTGTAAATGACACCTCGAGATTTCCCAGTTAAGATTAATGACCCTAGAATAGCGTCTTTATGTCGTGGATGGAGTGTTGACCGGTCAGTCTTATACGCATGCTTATTTTTTTTCGTGGTATTTCCCCAAACTAAAGACAGATTAGGCCTACACGATTGGAAAACTTTAAAAAACTGGAACAGCATAAACTGCCTTGTAGAAAAGCTTAAAAATCTATGCATGGTTTTTGTGTATAAGTTAATGGTGTAAGAAAGTTGTCTGCACATTTTTCAAAAGTTGTAAGAAATAAAACTGCCTCTGAAATAGAAATTTCTCGCAAAGTTTAAAGATTATATAAGATTGGAATAGTTACAAACTGTGTTATCTCCATGTGCGCTTGAGGATGATAAAACCAACCTGTGTATCAGTCAGCTCAGTACCTCATCTATGGTCTGAGAAAACAATGAAAAAGAAAGTCCATGTTTTCAAGAAATTGTGCAAAACCACCGTCCTATTTAGGCTGGTTCCCTAGCTATACTGCATGGAAAATTGGGTCATAATACCACGGCAGTCAGGGGCTTAGTTTTGGTCACATGATAACTGAATATGTAATTAAATAATTTCATATTCAGTTATCGTTTTTTGATAAAGTGATATCTCGTGTGAAATCATTGCATTGGACAGTTAAAGGTACATAAGGGGCGTTCGAGACGCTTACACCGGGTAACGGGGGGTTTACACCGGGGGAAGCCCCCAGAAGATGCAAAACGAACGACACAGGGTCTCGCTTTGAATTCTGGGAACACGTGGTCAAAGGTTGTTGCCGGGTGGGGATTTATAAACGCCGTTATCGTTTGACTCGGGATGACAAATGAAGCCGGCGCCACGCAAAAATAGTAGGCCTAAAGTACCGAAATAAACTTCGTCAATGCCCACAGACATCTACTGATTCAGCAAAATGTATTTACAGCCCAATTCCATCCCATTTTGTGTCATAAATAAGTGTTTTTCTTCGTACTCACGTCGCGATTCCAAACTGTCCGCCATGTTTTACTACTCGCGGTTACTAGGTGACGTCATTACACCTTGCTGTACACCACAGACCCGCCCGCGAGCTCGGGTAGTAGTGGCTGCCACCGGGGCAGACTCGTGTAGCACGTGATGGCTAAAAGAACGCTCCGGTGTAAGTTGGTGTTACCCGGTGTCAGCATCTCGAACGCCCCTACTGTATACTTGTTTGGTAAACTGTTAAAAACGGCATGATTTACACTGGTAATTGAAAGCTTAGGTCAGGGTTTTGCTCACCTACCTTGTAGAAATTTCAGCCACATAGATGCAGTAATACTTCAGAAAACTTTGACAAAAACAATTCAAATCACGGTTTTGTACATGAATGAATGGCTCCAAAGGTAAACTACACACAAAGGAAGATATCGATTTCAAAATACCGAGCCTGACCGTAAAACACCGAGCGTTTCAAAAACGGCCTAAGTGGAACAGATTTTGCGCGTACGTCGACACATCCAAACGTATCACGTGCATAGCTACGCCCTGGTTACTGCTATTTGCATATAAATTGCCCGCCGACCCGGTACATTTCATTTGGATGGATCTAAAAAGGTAGGAGGCTTGTATTTTTATTCATAGACTATCGACTGGTTCAAATAAATATAGATTGTTTGCGAGGCCCAGTCATCAGACAGTACCTCTTTAACTTCAAAGTGATATAGCCATAACCGCCGTTCGCTTGCCGGCCCACTAGCTTACTCATATTCTAGCAGGCCCAGACAATTCTAAATTTTTTATAAGGTCACGACTCGTGCGTGAACACCCATTATAGCGTTTTTATAGTCGTTAAAATTTGATGACAAAATATGCCTTCTTTTTATCATACGGTGGCACGTTCCACCATTAAAGAAAAATGACCAAAAGGATTGTTAACGTCAGTTCCCCTTTATCAACTTGCGATATATCTTTGACAGCTGAGAGATTTCACTGTAATTCGATTATCTGTTAGTGGCAGTTCAATGGACGCTATCAAATTCGCAAATTGAATTTATTTTATTATAATTATACGGAGGGAAAACAATGGATATTTTAGAAATGGTCAGAAATGCTATGCGGCTCAATAGTATAGGCCGGGACCTTGTGACGCCATATGCTATACAATCTTTGTTCCAGAAGAAAGAGCAGGAAATACATAGGTGCAAACCCGTATACATGATTGGCAATGTTCCAACATTTTTATCAACCATTTTCACCAAAAAAAGCCTTACTCAAATCGAAGATAGAAGTGGTTCTAACTGTCCACTGCAATTATTCCACCCGAGATGATATATTTTTATAAGAAAACCGTAATTAAAGATATATTTATATAAATGCTCGTGCACACACATTTTTTGGGTACAAGGGCGCACTGATGTGAACGAAACTAGACCCCTGACTACCGTAGCATTATGGCTCCGTTGTTTCTGAAATATAGCCAGGGAACCAGCCTAAATAGCACCGCAGCTTCGCACAAATTCTTGAAAGCATGACCAACACCTTCGATAACCAGAGATGATTTATATATATTTCAAGGGCAAATCGCTCAACCACAAACAATACACGTTTCAGACGCGTGTTGAAATAACCAGTTGTTTAATTTATTCAAAAGTGTGAACAAACCATGGTGCGTTTGTTTTATTTTTACTCGTAATTCGTCGCGACACGAGATCGTGCCGAATTGGTAATAACCGTAATATTTTTATATAAACGGCAATACCCGGGAACCATTTTGTCGTTAAAATGTCGTTTTGTAAACGGTACCGGGTGGTTTTTTTTCTCAAGAGCGCACGTACTGTGGTTGTTAAGTGGTTCTATTACTGTGTTCGTCTTTTCTGGGGGCGAGGGGTGAATTTTGGTTGGCCTACAATTAAAGTTCTCTGAAGGCCCATTTTTTGGCAATGGCTTAAACTTTTACTTCACGGGTCGTCAAGAAAAACTTTGAAATAAAGCATTTAGAGCAGTACATTATGCATGTAGCCCAGGATGAACTCCGTACCGCATACTATATGTGCAAGTTTCAATCCCCCTATTTAGAGACATCGTAACCTGGACGTCGCTCGTAATGTAATGAAGACAACGTCCAACCTAGGCTAATAATATGCATATATAGTCTTGTACCCACCTCCCACCGCGGACGTCTCCTTGTTCCTCTTTTGTTTGAACTTTTTTTGGCGACTGCTCTCATTGGATTTGTACACGATTCCAAATCGCGGACGTCCTTGGCATTATAGACTTGTAAAGTGTGACGTCAGTTGCTATGGTAAATGGGTCTAAACATTCGCTGGTAATCTATAAGTTCCATTGGTAAAGCGCGGGGAAACAATTCACTGTTTTTTTGTGTTGAACAAGTAACGTTGACAACACACAAATGGTGACGTTTTCAATTTAGTACCATGCGAGCCTTTAATTACATGTACTTACAAGGAAATAAAGCAGGGAACAAGACGAATGCATTGTGAGTTCCCGGATGTCGTCGCACACCATATAGGCTTATGCATATTTATAAGGTTGATGAATATTTATAAACAATGAGTGCCTCTAACTTGCTGAAAGGCCTTTGGCGGTCCACTTGCCGCCATATTTTAATTGCACTTAGCATGCATGTTTTATGCACCGCAATACTCAAGTACCACCTCTCGGTAAATTTTCATGCAAAAAATTGGATGGTATATATATGATAGGATTGACAATTGGAGATGAATTTAGAAACACGAGAAAATTGCAGTGCCCCGACTGGGGTTTCAGAAAATGTGATGAAAATTTGATGAAAGTAGGGACGCACTTAGTGAGTGATGTTGTTTTACCCAAGTCAGTTGTTCTTAAAAAACCATGTGCACGTATAAAAATTTAAAACCCCTAATCTTTTGTCCATTACTCTCATCCATTAAAAGTAGTCTGCATGTCTGGTAATTACCCTCCGAAACAATGTCTGAAATATTATCTAAAAGCTTATGTTATCAACATGGTAATAGTAGTAATCATCCTGTGAAATTATTTCGTCTGAAGTGCCCCCATTGATGAAAAAAATGACAACACTTTTTGAATCTGCAAAACCACAGCTCTATGCACAAAAACCATGCTTCGATTTTTCAAGTTTTCTACAGTATTACTGCATCTGTGTGGCTGAAAATTCTACAAGGTAGTTTTCTCGACATGGGCTTTCAATTACCAGTAGAAATCACGCTGTCTTTTAACAGTACCAATTATGTATACCACCTTTAATGTGAAAGCTTGTGTGGAAAGTGGGATACTTTTTAAAACGCTTGGTGGCAGCAAACAAACCGGTCCCCTCCATTGTTTACGTCATATTGAGCATGCGCACTGTAGCCCAAACGTGACGTAGCGATAGAAAAGGACCGGTTTGTTTGCTGCTACCACACGTTTCAAAAGTGTCTCATTTGCCTGGGAAAAAGCCTCACAAGAGTGCGAGACAAAATTCATAACCTAATTGTCCGTACGAGGTTCTGCCTGCAGGGCCAGGAGACGACGGCTTTGAAGAGTTGTTTTTAGAAATTCGGAGGCTCGTTTTTGGCGGGATTTTGAAGTTCGATGTTTTATAATTAGCCTTCTGCGTGTTTCACATGAATAGCGTCTGGCGTACTTCCTTTCGCATGCACACTTAGTATCCAGAAGACCGGACTAAATTTTGTGTTGCTACGTGGTGCACACGGCAGATGTGAAGTACAGAATCAATACCGTGTTCACCGTAGGAAAGAATGGCATAAAGCAACCAGGCTGTTGGTTGCTAGGCAATGGCATGCACCACGTAGCAATAATAGCATAGTATGCGACTTTCTAAACTGCAGCTCCAGTGAAAGAAAATAATTTAGGGCCAGTCATTGTGCAAATATTACATGCAAAAGGCTAATTAAAGGAGCATTGACCAGGTTTTTCTAAAACTTAGATTTTGTTCTAACCTAACAATCATGTAAAATACCTCCCCAAAATACTATCCATGGGGGAAAACGGGAAAATTGCAATCCCCAATTTGGATACAAGCAAAAAGGTTGGTGAAATAACTGTACTATTTTATGTAACCGGATAAATTAGTTTACTAAACTTTGGTGGATTTTGGACGATATCCCTGAAAAAATAAGGATTGAGAGCGCGAAAATTTAAGAATGGTAATGAGAAAAATATGACAAATGACATGGTATCAAAACCCATGGGAAAAAACGGGAGCTCAAAAATGTGATCAGGGGACAATTTCATGGCGCTGCTTAGCACAACAAATTGCTTAGCACAGGATTTCTTTGCTCTATAAAATGGGTTACCAGCCAAAATTGTATGTCAAATTGGATTTTTAGGAAAAGGAGCAAAATATCAGTAAATACACATCGCATATACGATTTTGGCTGGCAACCCTGCAGTTTTGCAAAATAAAGCAAAGAAATTCTGTGCTAAGCACATTTTTGGGCTAAATAGCGCCATGAAATTGGCCCCTGGTCACACTTCTATACATTGCCAGTATGGTATAGTTCTGTATATAGGTTGCCTTGGCATTTTTACGCAATAGTGCTGTTTTAAAATAATTATGTCAGGACCATCACAGTCCGGGGAAATTTTAAAATGTCCGCACTAAGACCTTGACACATTTTCACCCAGACAGCCCCTATACAACCTCACAAGACACACTCCCCTGCACCACCCTTAAAAGTAGCGCTAACCTCATTTTACCGACCAATTCCGCAAATTGAATCCGAAAAACAAGGCCTTTCGTGCGCGCGGTGGCGCGTGCACCGTCTCACTGTTTACCCAACTCGCGCAGGTGACGAATTACAGAACCGAAAACCGAATTTACAATGCGGGCGCGCCAGTTTTGGCACGAGTTCAGCTCCTTGAGAGACCTTGGAGGCGTCATCGTGTTGCTCCGTTCAGCCCAGTAAAGCTAGACAAAAAGTGGTCCTCTTACCTCACTTTTTCTTCAGAAGGTAGATTTAGAAACACGGATGACCTGTTTAAAGGCAGAGTACATGATTGGTAAACTGTTACAAAGGGCGTTATTTCCACTCGTGATTAAAAATCCATGCTATGTTGATAAAACTGCCCTGTAGAAATTTCAGTAACATAGAGGCAGTAATACTTTAGAAAACTTGAAAAATCCATTCATAGCTTTTGTGTTGAGTTGAACGGTAAAAAGGTCTTTTGCAAAAGACGTATTTTAGAAAACCACCTTCAGTTGTTTATTTCTCACACAAAATACAAATTTTTGACAGAAATAAATTTATGTGGTGTTTGGTACACCATTGTTATTAACTATTTTAGTAAGGTTTTTCTTGTCAACTCATGAATGAACAAACAAACAAACCCCCCCCCCCCCCATTAAAAACAAAAAAACAAATAGGGGGTTACTGCCAATAATGTTCTCTATACCTTTAAGCCGAGAAGATTCCCGCGTGTAAAACCAGAATCCATTTTCGTCCTCAAAATACGTGCGATATGGCAATTTTATACGATTTCTCGTAACCAAATTACTCTTAAGTTCCCTTTCCAGACAGAGCCAAAAACATGACGGGTGCACCCTTTAAGCCGCGGTGAAATCTTGACCCCGATTTTCCAGGGCAAGCCCAGACCGTCTGGCAGGCTCCCGTGTGTTTGTGTACAAAACGTTTGATACGGAAAGGCTACTTCCACTGTGTATCATCGAAAAAGTCGACACGCACATTGCCAGGCGTGATAAAGCCCATAGACCCTTTACGCGGGCGGCCATGACGGGGGCAGTCGCATTGTCACCGTGCATCATGCACGAGTAGGCACTTTGTGGATCTATTGACACATCATTTAAATATGAAAACCTGCCCCCTGTCATGGCCGCCGGGTCTATTGCGAAAAAGATGACAGGCGTGCATCGCCTATGCAGGTCGAAGACTCACTAAGATTTGCCCAAAGGGTGGGGATTTCGTAACTTGAAAAGCAACAACTCCCCCACACCGCCCGAGGGTGGGAGTAACGATTGATAGATTCATACAATCGAACTGTCTGAGCCACGGGAGATGGTAGATCCTGATTTGATTCAGATTATCAAATCACGTGTGAACCCGTGTCACGATGCTGCGCAGCATCATTGAGCCAAACTTGATGCGATGACTGATAATTCAAGCCGTACTTTCGGCAAGTTCACGCGATTGTTTAGTGCTCGGCAGAACATCTGCCTGATTGTTGGCCTAGCATTAGCTTAGTCCTATATAACGACAGTCCAAAGGGCTTTGAATCATTTGCAATTTTTTATATGAATTCTTTGAGCAACGGTATGTAATAAAAAAACGTATGCAGCAAGATGTGTAACAGAGGGTACTCCCCTCCCGTTGTGTCTCAAAAACCCAAGAAATTCCTTTCAGGTTTTAAGGGTGAGGTGGGGAGGGGGGGGGGGGGGGGGGGGGGTGGAGAGAGGGGTGCGTTAACAAAAGAGAAGGGTGTGTTGAGAAATAGGGGCAGTACGGAGGAGTCCACATATCGTGCTGGGTATAATAACGAAGCTCAATATTAGGACGGAAATATCGACGAAGCTAAAATATGTAACATTTTATCGGTCAGTAATGTTTATGATCACCTCTTGCAGCAAGGCTGACTGCACTAGCCTCTGTAAGAGCCGCTGAGGCAGTGTGCGCCACTCTGTCTGTAGTGCATTATGAGCTCCTGCAATTTTAGGACTGTTTGGGAGAGCCGCGGATGCAGCGGTCAGCTCATCCCACGCAGGGTCAATCAGGTTGAAAACCAAACAGTTTTTTTTTGAGAGAGAGAGAGAGAGCCCTTAACTGCAGGATTCTCCCAGAAACAGAACGTTTCTTGAACAAAAAAAGAAATTGTTTCTGGTAATTTCATTTCTGTCGGAATCACTTTGTCTAAACAGGTGGAGGAAATCACTGAAGTGGAACAGTCTAATCAAGAATATAGAGTATACTAAAGTGAAAACGTCACCTTTTGTGTGTTGCCAAGGTTACTGGGTCTTAAATAAAACCAGTGAACTGTTTCCCTGCGGTTTAGCAATAGACGTTTCAGATTACCAGCAAATGTTTAAATCCAGTTACCACAGTAACTGACGTCGCACTTTAGTAGTCTATTGGTCTTTATAAAAGACTGACCTCTCTTCGAACTTTTTATTAAAACCAAACCACCGCGCACGCAACATTTCGCCCAATTCAACACTATGGGTCATATACTTTCATAAAACCCATGAGCACACATTTTCTGCTTAAAGGAGGTGTTCAGAATTTTCTAGAACACGGATTTAGTTGTGACCTTACAATCATTTAAAATACCTCCCCAAATTACTATCCGTATCAAGAAAGCAGCAGGAAATTTCCAATCCCCAATTTGGATGTGGAAGCAAAAAGGTTGGTGTAATTATAATGCACATCTTTATGTAACCGGATAAATTAGTTTACTAAACTTTGGTGGTTTTTTGACGATTGAGAACGTGACATTTCGGAATGGTAATGAGAAAAATATGACGCATGATATCAAAATGACACACGGTATATCAAAATATCAACACCCATGAAACAAATGGGGGGGGGGGGGGGGGGTGCTAAAAAATGTGATCTGGACACACTCTTTTAAGTGGCTCTCTAAAATGGCGTTGCGATTTCATACAACCCGTTTTCTGCTAAAACACTATTTGTTTGTCAGTAAAGAGCATGGTACCATCTGATGCCTCGGTTACCTTCCTATATGATCACGTGTCACCGAGCACCATTGTCTTGAAATTGAGGTGCAAAATGGTGGATGGTTCACTTTCATGTTGAACAAAATCGAACAGAATTGACACACAAAATTGAACAAAAATTACACTCTTATTTAGTAATTACATTTTATTTAATTTTGTTCGATTTTGTTCAACATGAAAGTGAACAAACCCCCAATCTGCACCTCAATTTTAAGACACCGGTGCTCAGTGATGCGTGACCCTAGGAAAGTAACCAAGGCATCATTGGAAAGCCCATACACTCTGCTTTAAGATGATACCATGCTTTTTACTGGCAAATGTATATAGTCTGGTCAAAACAACCTTTAAAACAACATTTTTAAACACCCTGTATAATCATTCAAACTAAATATCATGTTGTCTCCACAAAACACATCACCACTGATTCACAATTGGTCACTCTGGTATCTTTGTATCCAACTGCCGATTTATTCAATTAAGAGCTAGCCCCTTTCATAAAGACAAAGAAAAAAATAACATTGATTGTGTGCTACAGTTATACGCATCCAATAGCTTTAAGAATAAAATCAACAAGCATTTCAAAGAAGCAACTTTTCCATTATTTCCAATATGCGCACGTGTGACTGAATTTACGTAAAGGCCGGTGTATTTTCCCCAGAACTAGTTTAACATTAACTTGAGACTTATAGCGCTACTTATTACTGAAATAAACTCCTCAAAAAAGTTCGGAAACTCACGTTTGACTGACAATTTCCCTCTTGTTACTAAGTCATTTTCCTTGAATTTGGTATCATTGAAATGCCCTGTTATTCCTCTTTGGGGGGAGGGGGGGGGGGGGGGGGGGAGGAGGTGCAGCACAGCTGAATATGGGGTGGGTGTAAAGTGAAATGTCACAAAATACATTGCTATTGTCAAAAGGTGTATTGACACATCCCCATCACCCAAGCGAAAGGGGGAATGCACTGTATGACAATAGCAATGCATTTTGTGACATTTCACTTTACACCCGCCTCCGTATTCCGCTATACTGCACATCCCCCAATTGCTTAATCATAACAAATGACACATCATTGTAAAGAAGAATAACAGGGCTTTCCAATTATACCAAATTTAAGGAAAATGACGTGGTAACAAGAGAGAAATTGTCAGTCAAACTTGAGTTTCGGAATTTATTTCAGGAGTTTAATAGCAAGTTTTTATATACATGCAGAAAAGCTGATAAATGAATTTATGATAGGCGCTAAGTGACAGCTTTCTCATAGGCTTTTTTAATAACATTATTTTTTATCTACTTATAAGCGTTGGTTATAATATAATTATACTTTTTTATCAACTTTTTGCGATGGATGTCACACTAAAGACACTTAAGATAATATATTATTAAATGTATTTACAATTACGAAAGACATTACGTGTTTAAGATCAGTGTGGATGTGGACATGAGTGTATCCAGAATTAGCTCACCGTTTCTTTATCGTGTTGTAAGTCACATTTGAATGAAACAATAAACAGTTTCTGTTTAGAAGTAGTGGCAAAGACGATAATACTTATTTTTTTATACATTTAGTCAAACTGCTACATTCGACTTAAAAGGCGTGCCAACTTAAGACAGAACACCAAATTTACAACTTTATATAGACCACAATCGACCGCCATAATAAGGGATATATCTGAGTACATGATTTTGAAGAAGGCTGTTCCTTTGAAAGAGTGCTTGGTCATTTATAAAATTAACCTAATTGCGTGATATTCTGTAATCGGACTTGCAGGCAAGTTTAATTTTTGCTACGGAAATTAGACTCGTGGCAAACTTTACTAATAAAAGTTAAGAGAAAAAAAGTAAGGGTGTGCGACAGCGGTTCGAAATAGACGCCAAGTTTATTCGTTTACTCGTTTACTCGTGCCACATGATTTGAATCTATAATATACACGTTTGTTTTGAATGCTGTTTTCTTCAGTAAAGACCTGGTCAGTCACTGTGAGCCTGAAGAAGTGACGTCGTGGTACATTTAATATCGTCGCCCGCCCGATTGGCGGCCTCGGAGGCTGGCGAATCGATTGCCTCGCTTTTCGTCGTCGTTGGCTTCCGGTATCTCGTCCTCTTCGGCAGCGGGGTCAGATTTCGTCACGCGCCTCATCCCTCCATGTCCGCGGCCGCGTAGACTCGCGAACCTGTTGCCTCGTTTTTCGTCGTCGTTGAGGTCGAGTTGGCCTTCCTCTTCTGCTCCCGACTTTGATATACGTCTAAAGCCTCGGTTGCGTCCCCTCAGAGTGGCGAACCTGTTTCCTCTCTTTTCGTCGTCGTTGAGATCAAGTTCTTCCTCGGCCTCAACCCCAGGGTCAGATTTCGTGACACGCCTTATACCTCCACGTGCGCGGCCTCGGAGGCTAGCAAACCGGTTGCCTCGCTTTTCGTCATCGTTGGGGTCCAGTACCTCCTCTTCCTCAGCTCCGGGGTCAGATTTCGTTACACGCCTCATGCCACCTTGGTTGCGTCCCCTCAAACTTGCAAACCTGTTGCCTCTCTTTTCCTCGTCGTTTGCCTCCTGTGCTTCGGGATCAGACTTGGTCACGCGCCTCATACCTCCACGCGTGCGGCCTCTGACGCTCGCAAACCTGTTGCCTCGCTTTTCCTCATCATTTTCTGCCAGTGCGTCCGCCAGGTCCAGGTTGGGATCGGACTTAGTGACTCGCCGGCCGTTAAATCTCCGGTTGCCGAGACTCTTGTACCGGTTGGCCCGCTTGTCCTCGTCTGGGTCGTCGTTATCCGCCCCCAGGGGTGCTTGACCGGCCGTACCTTCCTCATTGGAAGTGTCCTCGTCGTCGGCTCGGCACTGGAGCACCACGGAGGCCACCAGGAGAGACACAAGAAGTAACAAGAGACTCACACGCGCCATCTTGAGTGCACCCTGCATATGGAAGATTAAAACGACAGAAACAAACATCAGTCTAAAATGCATTTATTCGCTTTTCTTTAACTTGGAGGTCTCGTAAACGCTCGAGGACGTTGTGCACGAGCTCTAACATCGCACGCGAATTGCAAAAGTTTTTTTTCGAAATGGATCCTTAAGGCGGATTCACACTATCGCGGAAAAATCACACTGTTCCATTGGTTTGTATACAAACTGGTTTGCCGCTTGTGCGCGGCCTATCGCGACGCGCAAAACGTTTTGAGCTGGGTCAAAGTTCAAATTTGTTGAACTTTGACCGCGGTGCGCTGACCTTTCCAACGCGCAGCCAATGAGGTATCAGAGAAGCCCCAAGTTACCAGAGTGGAATTTTCTATTTTGGAATAATCGGCGATTGGGAGCTCATGCAATGCGGTGAGCGCAGCGCGAAAGTGTGATTTTTCCGCGATAGTGTGAATCCGCCTTAAATCTGATGTTTAGACAGGTGCGTTCAGGTAATAAATTATGAGTAAGACGTCTGCCTAGTATGCAGGAGGTCGTGGGTTTGAGTCCCTCCCGAGCACGTAATGAAGTTTTTTTCACAGTTTCTCGGGGAGTATATACGGTGTTAATGAAGTTACGTCGGGTTGGGCGAAACAAACCCTAATTGAACAATGAGTAAGGATTTCCCAAGGAAGTCCGAATGTATAAAGCTATTTGATGAATATAATAATGTTTAAATTTGCCTCGTCCAACTGGCAGATACTTCATATTTTGTACATTGTTTGGGATAACAAAGAATTGGAATGCAAGTATACTTCGAAGTTCCCCAGAATTAATATGTTGTACTCGTATGCTTTCTTCGACATAGTATTTGAAATATCATAATGTCACAATGGAAAGGAGAGGCAAAGAATAGAAACAATGGTAACTTAAATAGTGTGCGACTAAATCGATCAAAAAGCTAGGATTTTCAAAAGACAACGGAAACACAAGAGCAAAAGCGCCGCTGAAAAAAAAACCTTTCACAAATCATCTTCCCAAGATGAGCGTCATAATTGTCCTTCCGTCGTGGCCGCTCAATTTTATTGAATTTTCTCGTTCCAAAATTCGATTACGGCTGGCATTTTGATGGTCGCCGGTTTCTTTATATATCGAGGACTGTGCTGACAAAATATTCCCGAGCTAATACAGATTTAGCAAATTGCCCTAAGGCTATCTCGCGGCGATCGCGTCGTCGTTGTATTTTTTTAAGAATGAATTTGGATAGGTCGATAACTTTTATGCCGTCGGGGGTCTTTGTACCGTGAGGTTTTTTGTATTTGTACTTTTGTTGTATCGTTCTTTGTCGTAATGTGGTTGTTTCTGATGTTTTATCATCATTTTCATGCATTTTTGTCAACTCGTGAAGAAAAATTTGAATCGTTGCAAAATTAATCTACAATGGGCCTTATTTGGTAGGGATTTAACGACACGTCTTATGCAAAATTGCCGACGATTGTGCAGTTCCTTCAAGAACAGTCCTTCGTTGTGTCAACCGGCTGTCTTGAAAAGTTACTTAAAGCATATCGTCTGTCAACTTAAAAGCCTCTGAACATCTTCGACATAGGGCCTAATTGATGTCAGAATAACTTTATGCGTTGCGCGAATGATTTTTAAAGACCCCGTGAAATGCTAAATAACTTTTTGCACAGTTTTTGTTGTATAATAAGAGATTGTTTCTTCAGGAAGACATTATACTACTGTTCATTTTGATGTGAAATAAATAAAAGGAAGCTGTTTTAAACTTTAGAAATTTCTTCACAGAAATTCACTGAAAGAGGGCGCTGTTTGAGACACGTCACTTCAGGAACACACAATAGAAAAGTAATCAAGAGAATCATAGGAATTGAAACTAGAATTGAGGCAAACTGCTGCAGTTTCCCCCCCCAGGTTTTTTGGGCATGGCTTACAGCGATCAACATGTAAAACAAAAAGCAAACGGGCATGGGTTACAAAAGTTTTAGGAAGTTGGAGAAAATGGTGGGATTTTTTTGGGTTTGCCTAATATGACGTCACAACTTTATCATGAATATGCATATTCGTATCAGCATAAACACCGAAATTCTTGATTTTAACTATTATTATTATTATTATTATTTATTCGACCAAAACAAAGTACATATACAAACATAAAATATAGAAAAGACAATTTAAAACAGAGTACATAAATAACGAACGACACACATGAACTCCTTGTGGAAAAACAAGCAATGAGGGCTTGACATAGCCTGAATATGCTAAAAGGGATCCCCCCAAAAAACAAAAAAAAACAAAGGTGACAGTCACACAAAAACAATAATTATGCGGATCTGGGGCCGCAAAAGCGAATCAAATCACTGTTGCTCGGAAGCATGCGATCACGCCCAAAACAACTTCCAAATGTGGTTTTTATGACTGTATCTGAATTGTGTACTTGCATATATCATAAATTTAATAAAAATACAATTTCTGGGGCTCTTTAAACCGAAATCATAGTGCAGAAACAACATTTACAACGATATTTAATTTGTTGCCTTTTACTTTTTAACCATAAATTAACAAGTGTCGACAAAATGTTATGAAATCGAACTGTATCATGCAATATATTTTTATACAGTACCGTTTTCTTGTTTTATAGCGTTGGTCTTACATTTCTTGCATTCTAACAAAAAAAGCGGATGTACATTGTGTGTGCACTGCATCGTTTTGTCAAATAGAGATTATACGAGATGATAATCCAAGACGTTGGCAGAGTAAATGATTATATTCTAAATTTATCTTGATTTTTCTCTCTCGCGAGCGCCGCTTAAGTGCCGGAAATTGGCTTCCCATCGAACACGTCACCTGAGCCCTACCGGGGGAGCGGGAGAGAAGGGGGGGGGGGGGGGGGGGGGGGGGGGGGGAGGAGAAACAGTTGCTTGAGTGTAGTTGTGGAGGCCCAGGGAAGCTCGTTTGTGTGTGTGTGTTGGGGCGGGGACGGATTTTAGACTGAGACCTTACGTCTGCGTAAGCCATGTGGTAAAAAGAACATATCGTCTCATGTATAATGACGTACTTTTCCTTTAACATGCACAATGAGTATCCACTTGACCACACTGATTTGTTGTTGCTATGTGGTGCACGCGGCAGGTGTGAAATACAGAATCAATACCGGGTTCTCCGTAGGAGAGAATGGCATAAAGCAGCCAGACTTGGTTGAGTGTGCGTAAAGCAACCAGACTGTTGCATTGCTAAAACATGAATATAGTCTGATGTTCTAACGCACTTCCTTTGACATGCACACTTAATATCCAGATTGCCAGACTAAATTTTTGTAACTACGTAATGTGACTATTGCATGCACGCGGTAGGTGAGAAGTACAGAATCAATACTGCGTTCACTGTAGGAAAGAATGGCATAAAGCAACCAGACTGTTGGTTGCTAGCATTGGCGTGCACCACGTAGCAACAATAGTATAGTATGTGACTTTCTAATTTCGGGGTGCCAGCCATAAGGGATAATTGCTGTTAACTTGACAGTTTTACTGACTCTCTCCATACTGGTGTTTTGTGTGTAGTTCTTTTTATTTTGGCGGCATAAAACTTGTTAACAATGATATAATTCCTATAATTCTTATAAGTCACGTTTTTGTTTCAGCGGTGGTAAGGTTATGATGAATTATTTTCATTATAATGAACATTTATCGTTGAAGTTATCTTAGTTCAATTCAAGTCAATTAAATAATGATTTATTTGTAGTCCCATGTACATAATAAACGAAATGCCGTGTGCAAGATAAATAAATCTATCCAAATTAAAACTATATGAGAGTTGAGTTTTGCGGGAAAACCTCAAACTCACAAAAAAGGCTTGACATTTTGTAATAACTTGTCCTTAATGAAAAGAAATTTATATAAATTTTCGTGACTACAATATAAATGTTCATGACAACTTTTGACGTCGATCGTATAACAGGTAGTAATTAATCTATTGTTTAATATATTGTAAAATAAATATCTTAACAGATTTATGAAATCCAATATTTCACATTTAATTGCAATTTATCTAATTTTACACGGTAATTTCGAGTAATTTGGGCTTGCCTAAATTGCTCGGCTTTTTTTGTTTTAAAGATGCCTCTTTGAAACAAATGCCAGATACGTGCACGCAATGAATAAAACACACTAATTGACTAATTGAAATGTTCTGCGCAAGTCTGCTAAATATAGGCGATGTCCTACGAAGGACAAGCCGTGCGTGCATTGTCCGGTGTTAATGGACAAAATTATATTTTTGCGTTCATCGAAGTGGTGATGAGGCTGCCAGCCCAGCCAGAAGGCACCAAATTAGGCTTTTATTTTGAAGGAAATTCACTTAAATTAATGATTTCCGCTGCCAGAAATATTTCTGTGAAAAGCAGAGATTATTGAACTTCTCTAATTGCATTTCGGTCTTTAATTGTTGGTTTGTATAGAAGGTTTTTAATACCTAAAAACAATAGAATATTAAAGTGAAAACATCACCCTTTGTGTGTTGCCAATGTTACTGGATCTACACTAAAACCAGTGAACTTTTCCCCTGCCCTTTAGCAATGGACGTTTCAGATTACCAGCGATTGTTTAGATCCAGTTACCCTGGCAACTGACGTCAAACTTTGAAAGTATATTGGAAGAAAAATGCAAGGAGTGACATAGTCTTGGCCCAAGACTACTCTAGTCGATATTGGTTTGTGTACGCGTTGGCCATATAGTGCGCCCTCTTGCAGCACTAACGGACCAGTCTTTGCTCACTAGAGTAGTCTTGGGAATTTCTCCCGGAAGGTTTAACTTTTTCTTTGTTTTTGCCTAGGCTTTCCTAGGGAACCAATCAGCGAGTGACCCAAATACAGCAGAGCTTGGGAATGCAGCGAGCGACCCAAATACAGCGCGTCGACCGCAGAGCGTGACCCAAATACACCGCGTGCACGCGCTTCGAATGGTTTGAAAAATATAAGGCGGCTTACAAGAATCATCGAACATGACCGTTTTATCGTTGCTAATATTTTCGGTGGCATAAGTTTCTTGGCAAATGTTTGCGAATATATTTACAAAGCAAAGGCGTATGACATCGCAAAATACATTTGTTTATGAAGATAATTGCGACATTGCAAATATTTGCAAAGATATCTGTGATATGCCATGTCCCTTGTGTGCCATCATAAAACCCTCTGCAGCTATTTACATAAAACGGTACCGCCCCTAATGCTGAACTTCCGGGAGAAATTCCCAAGACTACTCTAGTGAGCAAAGACTGGTCCGTTAGTGCTGCAAGAGGGCGCACTATATGGCCAACGCGTACACAAACCAATATCGACTAGAGTAGTCTTGGGCCAAGACTAGGAGTGACATTGCAATCATTACCACTTTCAGAATCAAACTAAGTTATCCTATTGGTGCGCGTTGCGCGTGCCAGTAATGCGCGTGCACAGCGCGCACGTTCATCGCCGGTGACTCTTGAGCAGTGGCTGTATGGTCTCTTTGCACGCAGACGATCAAAAATGCCATGCTGGAGTCAAATATAAGCATTTCATTGGTGCTTTGACAGGAATTGCGTGTTGTCGGAACACGCGCGCAGTCAGGCATGTTCAGAAATTATATCACGATAAACGCTTCAATTGACATGTCTAGGACAAATATTGGGAAAAGGCTAGTACAACCGTGCGTGAAAAGAAATTGGCGCGAAAACTTTCACATTAACGCCGGGACAATGAGCGCCATCCGAGAGGAGAATTTGCGGATGAATTTCCCGTTTATCGATCGCTGGCTTCCTGCAAAGTTATATGTTTTAGGCTCTGTTTAAACATGAAGGTTGCCTGCGGTGACATACCGCACGTAAGCCTACTCTGAAAATTGGCGGGAAAAGCAGACGACAAAACGTGCGCGTGAAGAGCGGGATGCTTGTCACACAATTGGCAGCTTTTTACTGCCTTGTGGGGCAGTTTTGCCGCTAAAACAGGTGTCTTAAAAAAACAAATCCGGCAACTTGACAGCTTGGGGTAATTTTTAAGGGGGAAGAGGCCTTTTTACAAAAGGGTGTCTCCCAAGCTTTGAAAAAAATGTGAAATTCCGCGCCAAAATTCACTTCCTTAAACTGTCATTGGTGCGATATATTGAATCATTAAAGAGGCATCGCGGCAGAATCATGAAAGCTGTTTTTAAAAGAGGCGGCTTTTGTTGTTATGGCCACAAACTAAGACCAAGAAAACAGTGTAACAACGATGTTTTCAAAGTGCGGGAGTTTGGAAGTTTACAAAGTTTGTGAGTTAGTCCATCTAAAACAAAGTGACCGTGTCTGCTGCCGCCAATAGTCCGACAGTTGCCAGGCTGACACTACTAACGTAACAATAGACTGGTTCCCGTCCACATATTCCACACAGGAGAATATAAGGACAGGTAAAGGGCGCTTCATCTTGATCTGTAATTGGTCGCCTTTGCGCGTGCGCATTGTGTTTTTTATATTTAAAAATTGGCCAAGTCCTTTGCTTTAGGCAATGTACTTTATTTACATAATTTGATATGTTCGACACGCACGGCCAAGTTACAAATGTCAATTTAAAATCTGCGCACTTACTAAAAATATAAAAATAATAATAACCACGTGACGGGCAGAATTCTGCCCGTCATGGCTGCCCTTTACCGATCCCTATATTTTCGCAATAAGCGAACCAATCTATAGGGATCGGGAACCAATCTAACGTAACAACAGCTCCAAGACATGCGCAGATAGAGTACTAACGTTTAATTGTAACCCTTTTAAATTGCCAAGGTTACTGGGTCTACACCAGAACCAGTGAACTTTTTCCTTGGGCTATGGCAATGGACATTTCAGATTACCAGCGAATGCTTAGACCCAATTACCCTGGCACATTTTAATAGTCAATTACCTGGACTGTTATTATACTTCTTTCACCAGAGTACATGTTTTAGGCAAATTATTTTGTGGAATGGGCAAAGCGTTGCATTGTCTAGAGCAAGATGGCGGATGATCGCTATCTGACATTGCACCGTCCATGCATTTTATAGAGGTCAGTGGTTTGTACATCTCTAGATGTTATAAAATCGCATTAGGCACATATGAACCACAGTTCATGGAGACGCACTCACGCACAATTGTCAAAAGGTCCCATTTTAACCTCCTCTCGAGAGTGGATCAGATTCCACTTTACACTTCGCGACCTCCCGAACGCGCCGTCCACGATCGATAACTTTTTATTCCGGACTCGGCGCGCCGCGGTACGAGGTCGACCTTTGCCTACCGTGGAGTGGCGTTTGCTTCAGGCGTCACAGATCCGCTAATTCACGGTCAGTCGATTATCGTGAGGTGCGCTGTCCTGAAAGTTAATGCCAACCTGTAATCGGGCCAAGATCGTGCTTGTTGTCTGTACACACGCGATGTTGACTGGCAGAATTTCTGTCGCCTTGACGTGGACATTGGGACGAGTAAATTCAGGAGGCGACACGGAGTATTTTTGTTCCAGAAAGTCTAGGTCATCCATTGCTATGTCAAGTGCAATTCGTTTAGAATTGAAGTACCGCGTGTTTAGAACGGCCAATCGATGAATTTATTAGTCTAGAGAATTTAGTTTCACTGTAGCGTTGTGAATTAGCGTTGTAGTCGAGTCCAACAAAGTCCTCATCAAGTCACCGCAGTCCATCACAAGTCATTCGCATGTCCTCACAAGCCATCGCAAGTCCGTCGCAAGTCCGTCGCAAGTCCTCACAAGCCCGTCGCAAGTCCGTCGCAAGTCCTCACAAGCCCGTCGCAAGTCCTCACAAGCCTTCGCAAGTCCACCACAAGTCCCTGGGTCTTAATTCAAGTCACAAGCTATTTAAAATGATTGGCACAAAAGCATTGTCCACAAAAGTGTTCATCTTTTGTTGCCTGTAACTGGGCTTGTAAGGGACATGTGATGGACTTGCGATGGGCTTGCGATGGGCTTGTGAAACATCCAGCACGTCAGGCCAATATTTCGACCGACAAAGCAAGTTGATTTTGAACATCAGTTTAAATTTAACAAAGACAACATCAATTTCTTCGGATCCGATTTGAACCCCAGAAGTCGCCTCTCAACTATACAAATTTCCGCGAACCGGACGCAATTGAAGCACGCGCGTGTGAGTGCTTCTTGCCGATAAGGGCTTTTACATCGCAGTAATGAATTAATTTTCATCGTCAATTTATTGCATAAAACTCCTTCTAAAAACGGGACATTAGGCGTGAGTCACCGTAGCCTGACAACATTATAATATCTCGATGCATTTTGGTCATATACATGACTAAGAATAATATATGGCGGTCCAGGCCTGCCCACAACTACCGGTTAGCAAACAGGCCCGTTTAAGCTCGTTAAAGATAGATTACAGGATTGGAAAACTGTTCCAAATGGCCTTATCTCATGTGTGATTGAGGATGTGTATGATACAAACCAGCCTGTGTATAAGTCAGCTCAGTACCTAATCTACGTTCAGAGAAAACAATGAAAAATTGTGTCCATGCTTTCAGAAAATTGTGCGAAACCGCTGTCCTATAGGCTGGCTCCCTGACTACACTGCACGAAAAAACGAAGCCATGATACCACGGTAGTCAGGGGCCTCGTTTCGTTTGCACGAGGGCGCTTTTAACCACTTGACGCCGGAGGACGTGTTAACATGTTCTGGCAATCTATAGTCACAGGGGCGGATTGACTCGGAGTGTTGCAAAGTATATGATCTTTTGGTGAGAAGATTCATACAACTGGTGTACATAGATTTATCTTTGATTGTCGTTATTTTTTATTTCGGGGGAATCATTGCATTGGACACTCTGAACCACTTCTATCTTCCATTTAAGTCAGTTTTTCTTCTTTGGGTCAAAATGATTGATTAAAATGTTCAGACATTGCAAATCCTGTATACGACTTCAACAATAATTATTATTATTTTTTGGGGCAGCAGGTCCTAGGATCACAGTAATTTTTACTTTTGTTGCTCCTTGCCTATTTTGTGTATTGCAGGTATGGCTGAATAAATAATAATAATAATAATAATAATAATAACGTTCAAATGATGTCTTATTTTACTACACCTTTAACGTGCAGTCGAATCCATCAAGAACATTACGCATCACGGCAAAGAAAACCATCTTCTCCTTCAACATGGTTGTATAAACACGGTCGCTGCTGCTTTCGGCCAAAGCTCTTTCCGACCATAACGAGTTGTCCCCGACCATGGACAAAATAATATGAGTTTCCTCAATTACCCCGATTGACTCAAACTACATAAAACCTTTGGCAAACACCTCCCAGACTCGAAAACCATTACGGGAGCCCGGGTTTGAATTATCATTGGAAAGTGCCGACCGAAGGAGCTGCGGTTTATTAAAAGCATAAATGTTTGCCTTCGATTCGTACGAGGGGTCCGGTTAAACGTGTTCGTTTTGCACTCGTGCTGAGATTGCAAATCGGGATGCAAATCGTTACTGCGCAATCCACGCGCAGTGTTCGCGCCTGCGTGTTTTAGCGGATGGGAAATTCGGCACGTGGCAAATTTAGCACACCCTCCAGTTTCAATATTCAAGTACACGGTCACGTTCCGTTTGTCGCCGCCTGAGGGATTTTGCCACATTTGATACATTTTCCCCGAGTGTTGGATCAACAAAATGGCGACGCCCGGAAGGAAATGTTAGCGCGTATTTGATCAAAGTTCGGTGTTATACGCGCTACCGAAACGGGCTCATTTACGTTCCCGCCAATTTTAAGCCAGCGACGGTGGGAAAGAACTTTGCGCGGGAAAAATGGTAAATTGCTTCAAATCGAGAAACACACGTGGGCTTGGTCTCGCCGTCTGCACTCGAATTGCCCGAGATTCCTTCTTGAAATTTGCTCGCCAATCCAGTCAGGGATCAAGTACTCAGTGAATTTATCTGCATGAAGTAATTTATTTTGTCAGGAAACGGGAAAATATCGAAGTCTAGACAGAACGAATTTAAAGTTTAATGTCGTAAATTGTAGTTTATTACCGCTATTTTATTGTGGTTTGTCCCAGTGTACTTTATTTGCAAGTTTATTGCGGGAAGTACATCAGTTTATCTGTCCAAATTGTCTGCCTCATGCGAAGGATATTTTGTTTTTTAAAAAATCTGATAAAACGATTTTTATTTTTAAAGCGGAACCTCAGTAGTAATCAGCGAGCTTATTACACATTTTCGATGGTGTCATGAGCTCGTGGCACCATTGTACATCCTTTTAATTTGTGGCACCACTTATTTGGTGTAATCAGTTCGCTAACTACTACTTCCAAAGTGTTACCTCGTAAAGTACGGCGACGTCATTATTAGTGTTGCTTTATCTGTGTTTTTATTTTTTTAAACCGCAGTTTTCCTACAATATAATTTCTTGATCAGAAGTGAAATTCGTTAAATACAGTGAACTTGTGGATTATGAAGCACTGATTGACCAGTTTGTTTCACGACAGATCCGAATCCAGATCCCGAGTTTAATACCGCGCAGAAACAAATGAAACTGCTCTCAACTGGGAATTCAAGTCACGGAACTGGATCTGCGCAGATCTGAATCCGGATCCGTCCGAAACAAACTCGCCCTTAGAATCGCTGTCACGACTTCTGCTTCAGTGATTTCGTCCAGGTCCAAGTGGGTCCGTTTGAACAAAGTGATGCCCACAGCAATGAAATGTGACATTTCCTGCATGTTTCTGGGAAAATGTAGTTTTTGTTTCTGAGATATTTTTGTTTTTCAATCTCATTGAATCGGCGTGGGGCGAGCTGACATGGAGCCGCGCGTTTCCCAAACGGTCCTAGAAGTACAGGAGCTCAGGGGGGCACTTCAGGCTGAGTGGCACACCCTACCCCAGCGGCTATCGCGGAGACCGGTGCAGTCAGCCTTGCCACAGGAGGTGTTCATATATGTACTGACCAATAATATATTAACTACAGTGAAACTTGTCTATAGTGGCCACCCTCGGGACCGTAAAAAACTGGCCACTATAAAGAGGTGGCCTCTTTATAGAGGTTTTTGTAAGCATTATACACTTGGCATTTGGGACCAAAGGTGGGTGGCCACTATATGCAGGTGGCCTGTTTATCAAGGTGGCCTGTTTATCAAGGTGGCCTCTCAGCCTTCTCGATCTTGAAGTTCCAAAAATAAAGATTTTACACCGATACGGTATTCAATAGACCGAGTTGCCAGGCGTCCACCACGCCATGCCTTTAAGCGCGTTTCTGCAGATGACCGCGCCGTGAGCAGGCGGCCGGTGGCCAACGCGAAACGTCGGACGACCAATTCCTCGTCAGTGGGTGATTTCCGATTCAATTGACTCGCAAAATCGATCCGATTCGACCAAATGAGGCGGGCATTCCGTAGCGTGATGCCCGCAGTACAACGCGATCGATATCGGGTACGCGCAGGTGTGGGCGCGTGTGGCGTTGACCTTGCAAACGCACGAATGAAAATTCAATACAGGTTTCTACGATCACGGTACCCCACACAAGACCATGACAAATTGTGCACAAAACCAATGAAAAATTCCCGAGTTTCAAATTCATGTGAGTGCCTAATGTGACATCACAACTTTGCTCATGAGAATCTGACAGGCGAGTTATCTTATAGGTGTCTACGTGTTGAAACCAGAAACACTTAACTTGACGCATAAAAATAACACCACGTGTCTTGCAGCTACTTTGCAAACCGAACGTCAAACATTTTTGCCCTGCCGCTTTCTAGCCAGCAGCGCTGCTAAATCCGGATCACGTTTTCCCCGTTCCACACATCTGACAGGTGGTTTTCTATATTACGGGAAAAGCCGCACAAAAGGTGTCGAAATTACGAGGTTTTGTTTGATTCTCTCGCACGTTTTGCTTTGACTTTGCGGATGTTATGGCCGAGCGGTCTAGTGCGTCGAACTCAAGTTCCTGTACGTGCCAGTACTAGAATGTGGGTTCGATTCCGGGCCGTGGCACTTGTGCTCTTGAGCAAGGCACTTAATCACACTTGTTCCGTCCTTCGGAAGGGATGTAAAGCCGTTGGTCCAGTGTGTTATGTTTCGGTAGCGCACTCTAAAGATCCCAGAGCATTTTTTCGTGAAGAGCAAGGGGAGGGATTCCCCGGTGTCTCTGGCAGTTTCTAATTCAACTTAGAAGTTGATAGTTATTCGAATATCTATGTTAATTGATCCCATTCCTGTAATTGGCGGTCCTTCCGCTGTTGGATGTGGTAAATAAATAAATAAATAAATAAATAAATAAAAAAGAATTTAGACAGTTTTGGCGGACTAAAATCAATATCTGTCACAGGTGTTCAGGAAAGTTAAAACGCGAGCGAATGTAACACCTGGGAAATTTACTAAGCACTAAACGCGCGTCTACGTGTTTGCAGCCTACTCACACGTGCCCATTTAAAACCCGTAAACGGGATTTGAAATGTCCCAAAATGTTAATCAACCATTAATTTGACCGAAAAAACCTTACTCAGATGGAAGATAGAAGTGGTTCCAACTCACTGTCCAATGCAGTGATTTTATACACGAAAACGATAAATGAAGTGTAATTTATTTAAATGCGTGTGCACATGCATTTTTACAAAGGCGCCCTCATGTGAACGAAAATATGTCCCTGACTATACCGTAACAATGTGGCTTCCTTTTCCGAGCAGTATAGCCAGGGAACCAGCCTAAATAGGACGGTGGCTTTGCACAATTTTCTGAAAGCATATACACAGTTTTTCATTGTTTCCTCGGAACGTAGATGAGGTACTGAGCCGACTTATACACAGGTTGGTTTATATCATACATATCCTCAATCACACATGGAGATAACACCGTTTGTAACAGTTTTCCAATCATGTAATCTATCTTTGAAATATATTCTATAGAGTTTCGGAGTATAGGGTACGAAGCTGGGAATAATTTAAATATTCATGAGTCAATCTGTGACGTCATTTCAGCGTACAACGACTGCATTTTACTTCGACACATAAAATATTGTAAACTTTCTATAGAATCGTCTTTATGACATTCATACCTGATTTCATTTTCATTTATGTTCGAATTTGCCCCCAAAACTTTTTCCATACAAACCGGTCAACCGAGTGTAAATGACATTTGAGAGTTCGATTAATTCGTTCAATTGCCCGTTTCCTTAAGGATCAGTAAAACACCTCAGGTTGCATGTAGTTTAGAAGAAAAAAAAGTGTGTCATTACGTCTTTAGATTAAAGTCGCTGGTTAAATTCGCAGATCGGGTTTTAACTTGTAAATTAACCCTACTTTACCAAAATGTTATCGGCACAGACAATGAAAAGTGAGTCACTTGCTTGCCATTAAAGACGCTGTCAAGACTGCTTAAGGGAAAAACGGAATTTGATTTTAGACGTAGTAGGCGATGTTACTCTAGCTCTCAAATTTCTCTAATAAATGGATCTTGAAACGGAAACTGTGTAATTTGGAGCCGGACCACGCATCTGTGTGCGTACCCAGGAGCGAACGTGCAGCCCAAACGAACGGCGGTGAACGACTGAAGGCGTGCCGAATTGCGTCGCGAAAAGGTCGATTCATGCTTTTGCTTGAAATTTGAGAATGAAATCCCGCTGCGGCCATTATTAATGTCATGCTCGTGTGCTTGAACATTCATGTGACAAATAAACTAACCCAAAGTACGCACGTACATGTAAATCGCACTAATACATTTTTGTCAGTCTTTCGCGGTTGAAGCTGGCACTTTGACTAATGATAATACAGCTCATCGATCATCTATTTATTTTATTGTTCAACTGGCGTTTGGTCAACATTGTTTTCATTATGATCAAGCGACTGGTTTAAAGCGCTAGTTCAAAAATGATAAATGCATCAGTTTCGAAATTCATGTAACTATAGATTTGAGCTTCACTTCTCGAGTAAAGTCACGACCCTGTAATCTTTAAAGGTCGTTATATCATTTGCAGACGAAAGACTTTTTTTTAACGGATATCATGAACAACAGCATCACACTGAAGAATAATGTTGATAAACTGCCTTGTAGAAATTTCAACCACATAGATGCAGTAATACTTCAGAAAACCTGAAAAATGCATGCATAGTTTTTGTGTTGAATGAATGGTACAAAAAATCATTGCAAACGATATTTGTAAAGCACCTAATTCAGTTGGCCATTTTTAACACAAGGGCAACATTTTAAATGGGAAAATATGTTTGTTACCATTGCTATAAACACTTTTAGTCGTTTTTTTTCTTGTCAAGTCATGAAGTAAAATTTTGTAATATTATTGGACTTTACGAACACCCTAAAAAGATTTGGTCTTTATGCGCGTTCCATCCATTGCACAGTGTCATGATTTTCAATCAGTGGCCTCCCTTTGCTGGATGTATTTTGTTGTGCTGTTTTCCGGAACAATAGTTTTGCATTCCAACATGGCGCGTCGTCAACATCACCACACATTCTGCTCATATCAGTGCAGAAAACAGTGTTCATTCACGAGTTTCATTTAATGCCACGAGAATACCGTTTAGTACCCGAGACACCTGAATCTTTTAGACTGGGATAAAAGAAGTTTTGAACTGGAAAATGCAGCCATGATTAAGAAAATGGAAGAAATGACTGGGCGTACTGGACGCGTACGGTAAACATTGAACACCGTGCGTGGAGTACAACTCAGCACGTGCGTTGGTTAAAATCTGTTGCCGCCAAAAAGTGAAAATGCAACAAGCAGAATAGGCCTCCACGATGGATTGGGAACTTGGAAAGTATTCAGTGGGAATCTGGAGAGCAAAGTGTGTTCAAACGAAGCTATGGAGAATATTCTGTGATCGCGAAACCTGGAAATATAGAAAGAGGAGTAACAACAGTGAAAACAACTAGTAGGCCGACTATGGATTTTGGTGGAGCCTAACACCAGGATCGGTTCGTAACTTTTCTTCTTTTTTGGGAAAAATACCATACACGTTCGTCAGTTGAAACTCCACTAATGCACCTATCAATTGTTTCCCCCACCCCTCCGCCCCCGGGCTGCCCCACCTGGTGGGGATTGTCACTTTTCGCGTGACAAAATCCCCCACCCTGGGGCACAATTTAGGTGACAAAAATCCCCACCCTCGGGTGCAAAATGTGCATTTATGCACAAAAAATTGTATTTCATTGGCCTGGGTCAAAATCTCCACCCTGGGGCACGAAAAATGTGACTAAACCCCACCTAGGCTAAGGGGTGGGGCTGCGCGGGGGGTGGGGTGGGGGAAACAATTTATAGGTGCATAAGGGGCATGACATAAAGAATCCCAAGTGTTTTCAAAGAAAAACTTTAACTTTACTCAGTGCTAAAATCTGGTTTCCTCGCCAAATGTAAACGTTGTGGGGCATTATCATGTCATAGGAAGAATTACTGGCAAAATGGGATAAGTTAGGGAAAGAGCTGAGTAGTTACAAGTTGACCATGGTTTAACACCTTGTGGACAAAACATACGAGATCGGCAAAAAAAAAGAGGTGGTTTTCTGAGAAATTTTAAAGTTTTTTCCATTCCTAAATTTAGGTTTTTCTATCAAATGTGCACTTACTGATGCTGGTTAGGTCAACCTTTTAAAAAGGTTTTTCCTTGGTAAAATCTTGACATTTTATTTCATAAATTGGACCAGTTTTAATCCAAGAAAGTGGCGTTTTTGCGTGACTTGTTGGTCGTTATATAAATAAATCCCATTTGGCCGGATATGGAATTCAATCTGTTTCATCCTGAGGTACAATTCCTGAAACTTTGTAAATATTGAACCTCCCGTTGGAAAGATATTTTGTTTCACGGAAGAGAAAAATTTGCATTGTCAGTTATGCATATGGGGAAGGTTCTTTTCTAATTTAAATGGAAAGTGTCTAGTCGTACCTGAAACCTCATGTCGGTGTGAAATCCACAACACCCATAATTGATCTTTCAGAAATCGCAATTCAAAGGGGATATTGCAAAAAAGTGCAACATACTGAGTGCACCCGATACGAACCCACAGAAACACCTGCCGTGTGGATTTATACATGATATAGCGCGTGGATTACTTTATCAGACGTCCGCAATTCTACAGAACAACGTGAATTGTACGTCCGCAAAAAAACATGCCAGACGATCAATGGCTACATTTTAAATTTCTGCATGCAATTTCTTGCAGTGCTGTGCAGTATAATGCTTTATATCGTAACATAGTGCACTTAGTTGGACTTCGTATGTGCTATGAGCGGTATATTATCGACTTTTTTTGTCTGTAATTCGAAAATTAATCACCAAACCTGTCGATATGCGGGACCCAGAAATCACAATCAGTCGGGCTAATTTGGGCCCCATGGCAGAGCAAAATTTTCCCCGCCTTTTCAATCGAGAACGATCAGAACTGTTCACTTGCTTTTTCCTTGTCCACCGTTAAATCCTTTCGGCACCTCAATCAACCCCCCAAAAACACCCCGGGTGAAAAGCGTTCTCCCTAAAGCACCTTGCACTTGATTGTATGAATATTCACCCACTTACGCCCCGGGGTCTTTTTAGCACGAGAATATAAAAACTTGAGAAATCGGTGGCGGTTGTTGCTGGTTGGGCTCCGGGCGGAAAACGGGTCAAGAATGTGTGGAGGAGCGACGCACTTGGACTCGGGGCAATATTTTCATTAGCTTCCTACAAGACGCCACAGATCGACTGAAGACGGGAAGGGGAAGGGGAGGAGTTGAATTTGTGATCATTTGTCAATCTTTGAAGGACGGGAGGGTTTTAAGATCCGGTCGTTTTGGCGCGTTGGATGCCTGAACGTGCTCTGTGAACTTGCTGGGATTTATACGGCAGTGGGGTGCGTGAGAGATGCCCCGTGGGTGTCTTGGCCTGTCGAAGATTTTGTAGAGCAAGAAGAGTTTTGAGGTGATGCCAGCTTGACTGTTGCTCAACGACTGTTTGTTCAGCATTCTTAAAGGAGCGTGACCAGATGACATGTTTGACCCCTCCACTTTATCCATGGGTGTCGAGATTTTAATACCAAATCATGTGTCATATTTTTCTCATTAACATTCTGAAATTTCGCGCCGTTAATCCGTATATTTCTAAGGGTGTCGATTGGTCAGTAATTCCAACAGGGCCACCAAAACCATGTCCTTGAGTTCATGCAGCAGGTGTATTTATGTGTCCTTTAGGTGCCACCGTAGTCTAAAACTATAGCAACATTTGATTGGACAACAGGCTATTGCAGTTTTAAATAAGATAAGTTCAACCTTGCCAAATTTAACACTTTGATGAGTACAATTTCAAGAGTGTAAAATTCATGAGCATACATGTAATTTAACACTTTTGAAATTTATTGATCAATAAAGAAACGTACACGATGATTTATTGTATAGGCATACTATTATAATGCCATTTTCACACCCGAATGGTAACTGGTTTTAACACCAAGTAACTTTAAAGGGCCCCTTATTTAGGATTTTTATCAATGAAATCTATGCTTTAAAACCACTCTATTCAGTTGAAGTCATAAAAATCCTAATATTTGAAGCTTGCTTTGGGGGTTAAAACAAAGGTTTTTAGTTTTTATGCTAATGAAAATATGCATATTCATGACCAAGGTCACGATGTCACAAGAGGCAAACACAGGAAAATCACATTCAACTGTGCACAAAAGATTCCACTTTTTTCTCAATTTTCCTGAAACTTTTGTAATCCATGGCTGTTTGAGTTTGTTATACATGTTGCCTGCTGTAAGCCATGACAAAACTGGGGGTGAAACTGCAGCAATTTGCCACAAGTCCAACTTGAAGTCTTATGTTTTTTCTTAACTTTTCCCTTCTGTCTTCCTTATGTGATGCACTCAAAACAGCGCCCTCTGTCTGTGATTTATTGCAGTGAAATCTTCAAAGTTGAAAAAGGCCACCTTTTATTGATTTTACATCCAAACGAACAATAGTATGTCTTGCTGAACAAGTAATCCGTCATTATGAAGCAAAGCTTAGGCACAAAGTTGTTTAGCATGTCACAGGCCCTTTAAGGCGACGTTTGTGGTCGACAAATCCGAACCAGTGAACGGTGTTTGATTGAGTTCTATGCAAAAACTTGCCATTTGTCATTTGAGCTCACCGGAAAACTATGAATATGCAGTTGTGTGATTTCTCTGCAAATACATTGACGCGCGTGCAATCAAAACACGTGTCCGTGCCGCGCGCGTTGCCGATGACATGCGCATAAACTAAAACTGTGTTCTACCTATTCAAACTTACACAAAATAATTGCCACTCGCCCCTTACACAAAAAAGGAGATTGAAAACACTGTGACTTAATATACGGTTACCAACTTAAACGATTATATTTTACTTTCAAGTTGAAAATCGATCCTTCCTGTGTTCATTTAAAAGCGTTTTGGCGAACTAGAATTACACGGCGGCATACATTTTTGCTCCAAATTGAGGATAATTAGACTGGAAATGAAATATTTGAAACCGCTCAATTCACGAGGCGAAAGCGTGACTTTTTGATACGATCAGATAGTTATACAGTCTCCCAAAGTCTCAAATTCTTGTCACCGAGGCGTCATTTCGCACCGTGTGATCTACCGAGCGATCTACCGAGCGATGCGATATTTTGCTCCTTGGGGAAAGTGATGAGTTGCCGCCTGTCGCCCGTGAGGTGTTGTGGCGAGCGCGTCGTGCGTCCGATTATCACTTTACAGTAATTTCATATGGACATGGGAAAATAAAATTACGTTACACACATTAGGTGGGATCTCAATTCTGTGTTGCGAGTTAGTGTCAGTGTATATGAATCGGAATTGTGACAAACACCGTGTTAACTCCATGTTAACACGGTGTTATGTTAGTGTTACATCTTATGTTACACTGCAAAAACTGTGGTGTTAAATTAACACCAGTGGTATTGTCTTATATAGATACCAAGCCTGGTATTAAAATTAAACACCATAGGTGTTACTTTTAATACCACACTTGGAATAAATGCATTATTTTTAACACCCTCGGTGTTAAAACTAATACTTATGGTGTTACAATTTAACACCAGACAGATCTGTTAACAGATATGTTAAATGAATCAGAAATTTGACCTCAGAACAAACACCGTGTTAACTCCATGTTAACATGTTTTCAGGACATATTATTGTTACATCTCGTGTTAGTTCATCTGTGAACATGCGTTAAATCACGTTAACGCTATTCAGTTGGGGTTCCAAATTAATTCCGAGTTAACAGATCGTTAACAGATCAATTACACTGACACTGGCACGTAACACACGACGCCGTGTACTTGGTTTTCTTTTTAGGACACCATGTACAATCAATGAAAAGGACATTTTCTTTTCAAGGACCGGACGAGAAACATTGACTATTTTAATTGGGCCTAAGAAATGAGCGGGCACTGGCCTGGAGCGAACCCGTTGAAAGCGATGCGTCAGCGGCGATGATCGGTCAATGGACACGCTCTCCGTATCACCTCTAAAAGGACCCATTAATTGTCAATTTAATGAGACTTACGTAGTTCGTCGACAGCCGAAAGAGAGACCCAATTAAAATAGCGCGATTCGGTTTAATGAGGCCATTCGTTATGTAGGGGGCGCCGGTTGACGTTATAAAATGAGGTTTTACGGCGTACACGGTTAGTGATCACGGCTACATTATTAGCTTAACCTAGAAATATCTACCTTTCGCTATTTGTTACCAAAGCAAAAATAATTCAATACTGATAATTTAATGTTGACGCATATTTTCGCAAATGTTGCGCAAGAAAAAAAAAAGGTTGGCATGACTTTTAAATGTTGATAGAATGTTAAAACTGGCATACCGTGCTTTTGTTGGCAAGTTTAAAAACAATTTTTCGTGTGGAAAATTTAACCAATAGTCTAACACTAAACAAAATGGTGAAAAGCAAACATTACATCGCGTGCATGTATCACCATCAATGTAATCAACCAACTCATACAATATTTATTATTGACACTAGGAGATAATGTGTCTTCGATTTGCAAGAAATTTGCATTCGCAAAGAGATTATGCATGTTACTCATGTCTTATGTTCAAGGACATTCCTTGTGGAAGGAGGCAAATGCGCTTGGAGTGAATTTTAAACTCTATATTGCAATGTCCTAACATTTTAATCAACCAATTTGACCAGAATATTGTTTTTACTCAAATGGAAGATAGAAGTGGTTCCAACTGTCCAATGCAATGATATCGTTTTAGAAGAAAATATATTTTAAGATGAATTTATCATGTCTGTGCAAAAAAAAATTCCCAAGGGCGCCCTCATGTGAACAAAACTAGGTCCCTGACTACCGCGGTATTATGGCTTCGCTTTTCTTGCAGTATAGCCAAGGGACCAGTCTAATAGGACAGCAGCTTCGCACAATTTCTTGAAAGCATGGACATATGTTTTTTTTTAACGTATAGATGAGGTACACATGTACTAAGCTGTCTTATACACAGGTTGGTTTTTATCATACACATCCTCAATCGCACATGGAGATAACGCAATTTTGTAACAGTTTTTCAGTCATGTAATCTATTTTTAACATCACAAGCAAGAACTGGCGAATTTAGTTTTCCTCAATAACACCCCGGATTTCGACTTCCATAAAGTTCCACACCCAAAATTAATATTACGATATTATGATTTTAATGATGTCCCCACGGGCCTATTCTTGCACCGATTTTTGGTAGGACCCACTTTGTCTAATTACTAGGGAATTTTTCCTCAGCCAATGGTATTGTGAGTCTCCCTAGAGGCGCGTGGGTTTAGTCCCAGCTCGTCCTATTATCAACCAATCAAATCGAAGCACGTGGGTGAGGTAATTAGCCAATTCCAAATGCAATGTACACTAATGATTCCATTTATTTGTTAAAAACTGACGGTACTATTATTAAATACCAAGTTTGCGTGGGCGACAAGAGTCAACTACAGTCCCTCGAATGACGGATAGTATCCGTTGTTCAGGTGTCTCTAGTCGAAGTATAGTCGCCCCCACCCTCCAGCTTGGTGCAAGTTGGAGTGCAGTGGCGATTTTAGTTAACTGTAGTTCAACTGGAGTCCCTCGAACAACGGACATACCCGTCGTTTGAGGGACTCCAGTCAAACTTTCGTCGCCGCTCGAACTGGTACATGTGTCCTTAGGCAAGCAACTTTGCCATTTCTCTCCCATGTGTTTGATTTATAGCTGATGAGCGCCTGACAGGCAGCCAGGGTTGCATGCTCCCGAGGGAGTTGACAAGGTTTAGCAGAATGATATAGTTCAGCCCGGTAACAAGGGGGTAATAATATGGGCGCCCTCAGCACCATGCTAGTGCGCGATATAAGAGCTGCCATTATCATTACCAACACAATTTACGATGCCACAAATAATGTGTCACAATGTGGGATTAAAGTAAACAGTTCGAGGATAGCAACCGTCGACCGAAATGTTGCTTTGAGACACTCGTATTTTTTCATAGACTCAAAGGCATAGACATGATTGAACAACTTTTGAAAAACAGGAATAGCAGAATTACGTAACTAAAGAATAATGTTGATAAACTGCTTTGTGGAAATTTCAGCCACAGAAATGCAGTAATACTTCAGAAAACTTGAAAAAAAATCCATGCATGTTTTTGTGTTGAATGAATGGTAAAAAGTTGTCTGCAGACGTAGACAACTTACCAAAAAAAAACACCTTCAGTTGGAAAAATCATGTAGAGTTTATTATACCATTGCTATCAACAGTCGGGTTTTTTTTGTCAACTCGTGAAGTAAAATTTTGGGTAACTGCAAATGATGTATTGGGGCTTTAACTGTTATGAGATGGTGTAGATTTCCAGGCGATTGCAAATATATAATACGTCCACCTGTCGCCTCTGATGACACACGGCGGACAATTATCTAATATCAAGTCGAATCAGGCTGGTTGGCTTGAGCCTTGAGTCATAACTTGGGGCCAGAAAGATTGGAAAACGTATGGACAATTTTACCTCGAAATCTGGAGTATAATTCCCAAATTAAATCATATTTCACGACGTCTGGGGCGCAGCTGTTGTTATAAATTTGTATTAGTCAAATTGGTTCTCCTGTTTTTTATGTTCTTTCTTTATAAACTGAAGTACAGTGTGTACAATTTTATATTTGCAACAAAAGAGATTCGTGTTTTGTTCTTATATGAACAAAACACGAAAATTGTACTATATTGCGTCTGTTACTTTGCCCAGTTGCGCATCCGGTATCCATGCAACATCGAGGGAAACGTTGGGTTCTTGGGGAAAATCTGAGGGAGGATACCACTGTGCCTTATAGCTCAGCTGGTAGAGCATCTGCCAGGTGTTAGAGGTCTTGGATGAAACCTGAGGGAGTATACCACTGTGCATCATAGCTCAGCTGGTAGAGCATCTGCTCAGTGTGTATAATAAGTCTTGGGGGAAAACCTGAGGAGTACACCAATGTGTTTCATAGCTCAGCTGGTAGATCATCTGCTCAGTGTGTCCGATGTCTTGGGGAAACCCGAGGGAGTTAACCACTGTGCCTTATAGCTCAGCTGCTAGAGCGTCTGCCCGGTGTGTCAGTGGTCTCGGGGGAAACTTGAGGGAGTATACCACTGTGCCTTATACCTCAGCCGGTATAGAGCATGTGACTGGTGTGTCAGTGGTCTCTGGTTGTAATCCCGATGAAGACCATAAATTTTGGGAAATTTCAGTTGTCACAACAAAATTTTAAAGATATTTTGAATTTAGAATCGTAAGTTCTATTAAATTTAATGGCATAGGCCTACTCGCAGGCACTTTAATGTCATGAGGGCAATATTATTATAGAACTGAAATAACCATACAAAATAATGAATGACCAATTATGTTACAATTGGACTGTGTATACTTGCAACGAATTAATGTAAAGTAAATGACAGCTATTTTACAATTTGACTTATCACTTGACACAACTTAATGTTTGGGAAAAATTGCAAACTGCTTAAAGTGCTTCTAAAAAATAGAAAAATAAAACTTTTGCAACTTGTACTGACAATCAAATCCCATTTTCTGACAACCATAATGCCTTTTTTCCCTCTAAAAAGTCAGATCTCGTATAACGTTCTTCAGCAATCAAGAAAAACTTCGATTTACATTAACTTTTTTATGAAGCCATTTTCCGCATTTTAGCAAATGCCCAAGCACGTGTTGTTTATTACGTCGAGTACTTTGCGCTGGCGTGAAAAAAAAGGACTCTTAAATTGATGCGCAATGATACACGTACAATGGCAAAACGACAAAATTACTTTGCCAAAGCGCGCATTGTACTACAATAAAAGTATACGTCGTTAACAAGTGACAATCATTTTTAGGGGGCAAGGAAAAACGCTTTGGCTCATTACGTTAATGAGTTTTATCACTCCGTGTTTAAACAGACAATAACCATTTATATTATTGACAAAGCATTTACAAAACTTTCCCCTTATTGCAGACAAAACATTGAACTCACACAATTATTGTGGGGGCAGTGGCTAAGTGGTTTGGGTCATTGACTTGCAACACTCGATCGGGTGAAAACTTGGTGTTGCGGGTTCGATACCCGGTCATGGTACCTGTGCCCTTGAGCAAGGCTTGCTCCATCCTTCGGATGGTACAGTGTGTTGTGTAGTAATGCACTTAAAAGATCCCAGAGTATTCTTTCGTGAAGAGTAAGGGCCCACCCGGTGTCTCTGACCGTCGGCTGCCAATGGCGCCGCCCACCTATGTATTTCGATATTCAGGTGGAAGACACTTAGTTTCAGTAAACCCATTATAATGTATAGGCCTATACAGCGCACGTGAATATTCATATGAAATATGCGCTACACGAATGCAATATATATTTTAAAAAGAACACGGCAAATTTGACCAGTGTTGTATCATATCCGTCATTACTGTGTCCATACTATGGCACGCCAAAGCGAAACTAATTCAACACTGATAATTTAACGTCAACCCTGAAAAACAAGTCTCAATATTTTTTAAAACTTGCTATAACAAAAGCACGGTATGCCAGTTTCAAACAGTCTATCAACATTTGAAAGTCATGCCAACCTTCTTTCTTTTTGCGCAACATTTTCGAAAATATGCGTCAACATTAAATTATCAGTGTTGAATTATTTTTCGGTTTGGCGTGCCATAGTATAGACACAGTAATGGCGGATAGCAACCGTTGTCAAGCCAAGTGAAACCCAATAATATATGCCTTTGAACATTATAACGATATTATTATGCCAGGCACAACCGTATACAGTAAATGAAAGCTTGTTTTTCAGGAAACACCTAAGTTACACATTAACTAATTATTGAATGGATGTAATAATGGTTTTAATTAAACGCAGCAAGAAATACGCTTTTGGGTTTATAACGTTGTGTCGTCGTCTCAAAAATATAATCCAAAATTGACGTCGTGAAGACAATAATTTACCCTTTATTTTCGACCCAGTCAAGAGGTTCCAGCCGGCGTCGGATTTATCAAAGCTCAATCTTGAAACCATTATTCCCGTCACGAATTCTCCTCAATATTCGGGAATCGAGCCGTCGTTTTGCAATAAACGGAGGGCTTGAATTTAGTTCCGGAAAACTCGCGTTTATTATTCGCCATTAGCTTTCAGTTGACAGTTAAATTGGCTCCACGAGTTGTACGCTCTTGGCGCAATCTTCATGACCCGGGCATTTAGAAGTTATCGTGAAAAGTCAGAACGCGTTATTGTGCGAAGTCGGAGGGCAAATTCTGACAAATTAGGCGGGAATTTTGAGAAGGAAGTTGAGTTGCGGTGACATACACTGACCTGATTAGATACGAACGCTTGTGGAGCTTTTAATATTGTTCTCAGAAAAGAGGCAGCATTCAGTGGGTGCGTTCGCTTAGCTTACACGGCTCGACACGACTTAAGCCCGGTTCATACTTCACGCGAACGTGAAACAGACGTAAATCTGACGTCAAACATTTCGTGGCGAACATTCGCGCAAGTTGAAACTAGCTTAACTTGCTGCAAATTCGCGGCGCGAAAACTTCGCTGTGACGTCAAATTCGCGTTCGCTTTTGCGTGAAGTATATGAACCCCGGGCTTTATTCTCGTTTCCCACGGCTGCCTGAACATCCCTTGATCTTTGCAGGTCAGAGCTGACTCTATGGCTGCGTTCGGGCGTGTACTCGTGTTAACACGAGTTGTACTCCTGCGCGCGTGAACGGCAAGAATAACGACACTCGGGTCAGTGAGAGTATGCTCTCACTACTCCCCAACAAATGGGGAGTGTGCTCGTACTCCTGTCAAGTGTCATGTGATTTGTACGAAGATGGTGGAATATGGGTGGGATTTTTTGTGAATTTGCCCAACGTGTCAACTCAATAACTGAAACATTAACTCACTAAGGTTTGTTTTATACGGCATAAAAGGTCCTCACGACTTACGGCCTGTATTTCCTTAGTTTCTTGTGAGCAGTGAAACGGCATTTTTTTGTGCAGTGATGGCAAGAGACGGCCATCTCCACTGATTGCCATTCGCGCACGCGGACTGCGGACTTGCCGTTCGCGTGATGTGACCCGAGTGCAATGCGCACGCAGTACTCCCGAGTAACGAGAACTGCACGCCCGAACGCAGCCTATATGAGCCTAATCGAACGCACGAAATAATAAACTCGTGCAGAAAACCATGCACGCATGCACGTGTGCAAATTTGGCATGAGAAAAAGGCATGTCATTGGTGCAGACATGTGATTGGGCATTGCGCGTAATATTGATACGCGCGGCGCGCGTCATTGACTAATGGTAGGCTTTCGTTTGGCCCCCTGAATGACGCTGTGCACATATATGCGTTTATCGTCTGTCTGAGGTCAGTGCTTCGTACAGCGCTGATAAATTGCGTCGAACATAATAACTAAAATTCAAAGTTCTAAACACCTGGCTCAAAAATATCAGTGTTTCAATTTTGCAATAATTTTGTACCGCTAGTTTTTTTTTTTTTTGGCGCAAAGTTGTAATAATTATACACAGCTTACATGGATTTTATTGTCATTATACCGTCACTGAATATAAAGTAAACAATTCCAGATCATGTATCCCTAATAATAGACAGATTTCTTAAATGGCAAGCCGACGATTTGAATTTAGCGAAAATGGTTGGTAATGACAAAAATGAAGAACAAATAGGTACAGTAAAGACATTTTTATTGGTGAAATACAGTACACTTACCAAAAGTTATGTTTTGAAGAAAAGTCGAAACATTTTTCCATGCCAAAATTCTGTCGTTTCATTTGCGAAATGACGAATCAAAATGTCTTTTATTTTCAGCGATAGTGGGAACCAAACGTGTGTGTATATTCATTTTAAAAAGGCCAGATAGATTTCAGAGAAGATTAACAAACTCACCTTTATTAACGGGCGAATCGAAAAAAGTTTAAGTCGGTTTTTCTACCTCGATTGAGTGTTTTCCGTCTAAAGCAGGTAGTCCGAGCGAGAACAAAACTGCAGCGTGTGTCGACCGTTCGTCAACCCGTCCGCTCTCCAGTTACGTTTGCTGAGAAATGCCGGCGATCGAAAAACCGTGCGCTATTAACCGTATATATTCGCCCGGTGGGAGAAAGTCACACCGTCTTTGCCGAGTCTGCGCACTTTGACAGATCACCACTACGCACATGGGCACCGCGCGCGCGGGCTGCCGTGACGTAGCGGAGTCCGGGAATCCCATTGGTTGCTGAAGTTTTAGCAGACGCGCACGGGGTTCGCTGGTTCGTTTATGAGTGTTTAATCAGAAACGAGTGGACGAATGAAGGATCAATGGAAAATTGTCGACTTACTCATTAATCGGGAATTATTACGTGGGCATTGCAGTCTGAAATTGCCCATGGATTTTTAAAGTGTAGCTGCAGTAATGTTTTTATTATTATATAGCCCTACGTGAAAACAGAAGTTTTCCGTATATTTTTTTCTAGGCCCGCAGAACAGAAAATGTTACTTGCATTAAGTTATTTGGCCCAGTTACGAATCCACGCAACACAATGAGAAAACTTAGGTTCTTAAGAAAACCTGAGGGAGTATACCACTGTGCCCCATAGCTCAACTGGTAGAGCATCTGCCTGGTGTGTCAGAGATCTTGGGGGAAAACTGTGGGAGTATACCACTGTGCCTTATAGCTCAACTGGTAGAACATCTGTCTAGTGTGTCAGAGATCTTTGGGGAAAACTGAGGGAGTATACCACTATGCCCCATAGCTCAACTGGTAGAGCATCTGTCTAGTGTGTCAGAGTTCTTTGGGGAAAACCGAGGGAGTATACCACTATGCCCCATAGCTCAGCTGGTAGAGCATCTTCCCGGTGTGTCAGAGGGCTTGGGAAAAATCTGAGGGAGTATACCACTGTGCATCATAACTCAACTGGTAGAGCATCTATACCTGGTGTGTCAGAGGTCTTGGGAAAACCTGAGAGAGTATACCACTGTGCCTCATAGCTCAACTGGTAGAGCATCTGTCTAATGTACCAGTAGTCTTATGTTCAAATCCCAATTATTGTCTTCAACCCGTGTTTGGTTATTTCATTTCCGCGTTGGTTAGATCACACAGTTTGTTTTATATGCAAATTGCGATCCTATACTGCAAACAAAGGGGCAAACTCAAAGAAATTGTTTTCAAAGAAATTGTTTTTGCCTTTCAAAAATTTTACATGTTGATGAGCTGCTCATAGCTGGAGGGAATGGTTTTTGCAAGTGACATACTGCACAAACTGAGTATAAACCAATACAGTTCATGTTATTAAAAGCCGGGGCGGTCGGGTTGGCGTAGTGGTTCTTTCCTCGCCTTTCACCTCTGGCGTCCCGGGTTCGAATCCGGTGCGGGTATGTGGATTGGATTTGCAGTCCCTACTTGACTGCGTGGGTTTTCCCCCGGGGATTTCTCTAGGGTTTTCCTCCCACTCCTAAAACTGCAACTCCTTCTTCGTCATCTCAAGTTGATAATAAAGTATAGTTAAAGCTAAAACCGTATGGTAGCACAAAGTGCCTTATATTATAGGTGCCGAAGATGCCATAAAATTAACAAAAACGACAACATATTAAAAGCCACTGAAAATGACACCAACGTTTTACACAAGTTTATGGAGAGTTGGTGAAATGACATCACAGCTTTGCCATGAATATATAAACTCATTAGCATAAAAATAGACAACCTGCAAGTATAGCTGAAGACAGTTAAATTTTCTGAAAATTAACATGCAAAAGTATGTAATTTCATGTATATGGGATTATGTTTATCGTACTACATGCACTATGAACATCTAACAATGGAAATTGGGCACACACCACTGTTACTAACAATGGGGTTACAATGAACATGTACATGTTTTTGCTCATAGTGATGTACATGTACAAGCAGCTGAGATAAACGCAGTCGATCGAGTGTAGGCTATGTTAAATTTCAACGCATCTTTGCTTTAAACTACGGGCTTTTCTGTATTCAAGTGGTCGCGCGGTGCGTCTATAGTCTCGTCTTAATAGGCCTAGCTAAAGGGTTTTGGCGGGAGCCTGAAAAATTTATGTTCCGCCGTCAACGGTGTCACAACTTTTCAAATGTGCCAAGCGAGGCGGAAAATTGACTTCTCTTTTTCCTGAGGGCTGCTGCGGAGGAGGGAATGGCGTCACCAGAAGTAGGCCCTATACGCAGTCTTTGCCAAATGATGCACATTAGGCTTCCAGTTTAGTCGATATTTAAATTTTGACAACGAAATGTGACAAATTTTTGATTAATTGTGACAAACATGAGCACAATGATTATTGTGACGAACGTGAGCATGCGGCTTGCGGATTTGGCGTGAGGAAAATCAATGCTGTATTAACAAAAATGTATAGCAACATTTAAGAGAAATCAGGAATTGGAAAGTCATAATTGGAAATTGAACATCGATTAGAAATTGGACAGAGGAGAATTGGAAATCAAGGCAATAGACATGAAAAAATGCGGGTAAATCGATAAATCTATAAATCTATAAATCTATAAACCGATAAATTTAAAATTTGAAAATTCGAAAAATCGAAAATTCTGAAGATCATTGAAAATCAAAACTGAACATTCAGAAAATCGAACATTTAAGGGAAAAAGTAGCATTCGAAAAATCGAAAATTCGAAAATCAAATATCGAAAACTATCCAAACTGTATACCGAATAATTAAAGATCATACAGGATTGGTTAAAAACAGCATTATCGCCATGTGCGATTAGGGAATGGGGATGACAACAACCAGCCTGTGTATAGGCCTAAGTCGGCTCAGTACCGATGAAAAACTGTGTCCATGCTTTCAAGAAATTATGCGAAGCCACCGTCCTATTTAGGTTGGTTCCCTGACTATACTGCACGGATAACGGAGTCAAAATACCATGGTAGTGAGGGGCCTAGTTTCGTCCACATGAGGGCACCCCTGTTAACAAAACTGCTCGCACAAACAAATTATAGAATTTATCTTCAATTTTTATTTTCTTAATAAAAGGATGTCATCTCAGGCGGAATCATTGCACTGGACAGTTGGAACCACTTCTATCTTCCATTTAAGTAATTTTTTTCGGTCAATGGTTGATTAAAATCATGGGACATTGCAAATCTTGACTACGGATTTCAACCGCCCAAACAAAATGCTCGAGACGAGATGAATTTCAGAATTGAAAAAAGGCACAGGCTCGTCAGCAATGCGCATTTTGTGGCACAAGTTTGGCGCGCGCGCATTGCTGACGAGCCTGTGCCTTTAAATTGATGTTCCGCAAAACAATGGGAGCCATATCACCAATGTTCATCGACTCTTTGAATTTCAAGGTTCCCCTTCTTCGTCTTTTGTTCCGCAGATAAAAGAAAATGAGTTCAAAATGAAATTATTTCACGAGCGAATAGTTTCACGACTGTCATGTCAGTGGTTAGAAAAACAACGGGAGAATTCTCATCAGCGCGTCAAAACAGATGAATTACAACTAGAGAACTAGAAATTAATTTATCGTTTTCATTTTCTAAAAGTCTTTGTCTGAAAGTTGATTTGAAACGACGTTGACCGGCCGACGGTGGTTTTTGACTCAATGAAATGTCGGAGCGTCATGCATGTACAGTCTCTTTTATCAAAATATAAAGTGAAAGGAAAAAACAGAACATTTTATATTTATGATCGTTTCAGCACATTTTTAACGACTGTAGTACAGTTCGTCACACGCATGCGTTTTTTAACGTCTTAATGTGCAGGAGCCGTGGTTCATAGAACGCCGTATCAAAACGGTTCCAAAAAGTCGACTAGACCCGACGAACCATCGTTGAATATATAGAGTGCGTTCGGACAAAAATAGTCGAACTATAGTTATTTTTATTATAGTCGCTGCGTTCGGGCCAAAAATGCCGAACTACAGTCGCTGCGTTCGGGCCAAAATGGTTGAACTAAAGTTAACCTCAGACATCGTCGCTGGGCGTACAAACCAAAACCAATCGTCGAGCTATTTATTTTACGCCGCTGTTTAGCACCAAAACATTGCTAAGCACAACTTTTGTTCTTAGTACAATGTAAAGCAGAATATCAGTCAATACATATTACATATACGATTTTGGCTTATGACCCATTTTGCAAAGCACATTTTTTGTAGTAAGCATGCGCCATCATCGGAAATTGGCCCCAGGATGTGTTACAACTGAATTTGCAGACAAATTGACATTTATAGAACTCTTTTTACCTGCGGTATTTTCCCCATTCAAAATAATTTCGAGAGTTTTGTGAATTTCATGATTGACGACCAAAATAATCACACAAAAATTCGGGGGGGGGGGGTGCTTGTCATGTTAGTCGGATGCTCCCCCCCCCCCTCCCCCCCGCGCCCGCCCCCTCCCTTCCCGCCCCCTCCTCGCCCCCTCCCTCCACCAACCGTCAGTGACGGTAAAATATAACCGACTCCCTTTCTCCCCCAAGCCGCCGACACCATCACGGCCAACACCTCGGCGGCTCTTTCACACCGTGTGTTGTCGCCGCTGCCGCTCTGCCGCGTGATTGGTTTAAGTGGGTTTGCCACGTTAGACTGGCGACATTGTCACGTGACTGCTACTATGTTAAAGTCCAACAATTTGCAGTGACCCAAAATTTTGCTTCATGAGTTGACAAGAAAAACCCGACTAAAAGTGTTGATAGCAATGGTAACAAAAACATGCACATTAATTTTTTCCCGTGTAAAATGGTACCTTTGTGGGAGAAATTGCCAAGAGCTGAAGAACGTTTTTTTTTTAAATGCTGGGCCTTTCAAATCCATATACAGAATTTGCCAAAAATGTTGATCATAACAACCGTTTTATTTGAAAAACCTTACTTAAATGGAAGATAGAAGTGGTTCCAACTGTCCAATGCAATGATTCCGCCCGATATATTTTTATAAGAAAGCGGTAGTTGAAGATGAACTGATGTAAATGCGTGTGCGCGCACATAAGGGTGCCCTCGTGTGAACGAAACTGGACCCCTGACTACCATGGTATTATGGCTCCGTTTTCTATGCGTGTGACCAGGGGAGCCAGTCTAAATAGGACAGTGCGTTCGCACAATTTCTTGACACTTTTTTTTCATTGTTTTTTCGGAACGTGCATGGATGAGGCACTGAACTGACTTACACACAGGTTGGTTTTTATCATACACATCCTCAATCACACATAGAGATAACGCCATTTTAAACAGTTTTCCATGGAATCTGTCTTTAAGTGAATGGTAAAAAACGTATTTTTCAAAACCACCTTCAGTACTGTTGTTAATTGCTTACAGAAAGTACAACCTTAGACAGAAATAAATTCACGTGTTTGTTACCCAGACTTTTTAGTAGGGCTTTGTTGACAACTCATTAAAGGAGCGTGTCACATTTTCGACTCCCCAATTTTTCCCATGGGTGTTGAGAATTTGATACCATATCATGTGTCATATTTTTCTCATTACCAATCTGAAATTTGGCGCCCTCAATCAGTATATTTCCAGGGATATCGCCAAAAATCCACCAAAGTGTTTTTCCGGTTACATAAAAACAGTGCGGTGATTACATTAACTTTTTTGATTCCACATCCAAATTGGGGACTGTAAATACATGTTTGTTAGGTTAGTACGAAATGCAATTTTTGGAAAAATCTGGTCATGCTCCTTTAAGTGGAATTTTGGGTCATTGCAGATGATATAATGGCCTTTAATACGACCCAGTACACAGGTGAACTGGACGCGATGACGTCGCACACCGTAGTCATATATGGGTCAGGATGACTCAATTATTTACCGACACGGGTATACGGACATGCCGCTAATTTTTGTGCAAATTTACAAACAGGCGACCACTGACGTTCGTCCATTAACACTCCATATTTACAAACTTTTTTCTGGGATCAAATTTTGTGCAATTCAACCCCATATTCAATAAGTTCTATTTGGAACACGGTGTATGTACAAACAATGTACAAAATGTATACACCTGCAGGGCTGCGTTCCACATACGCGAACGTTTGCAAACGTTGGCAACGTTGGCCAACAATTTCGAATGGAACGAATTGTGCGCCACCAACTTTCGCCAACGTTGGCCAGCGAACTTTTGGATTGTTCGCGAGTCATTTCAAAATGGCGCACGCGACATGAAAGATGACAGACGATGGTTTACAGTTTTGAAAATAACAAATAAATTGCACCTTTCGTGGTTTTCTCCCTTATCGCTGGCAGTGCACAATCAATAGCAACGTGTCACATTTCCTCAACAATTTGGTAAGCAGCGGAGAGCCATATTCAACGTCACTACGACCGCTGAGACTGTGGGCGCCGCCATCTTGACGATGTATTTTGGCCATTTTGGCAAACAATCCGTTCCACATTGAGCAAAACGTTGGCGCCAACGTTAACAAACGTTCGTGTGTTTGGAACGCAGCCCAGTTTCAGGTTTCGTTTATAATTTAATACAGAACGAGCCGACAATATTTTCATAAAGCTTAAAAAATAAGATACATCAAAGACAAATAATGTCTCTTTAAAATAAATTTTAAATTCTTCCGCAGAAATATAAATTTTGAGTTGTTTACTTTGGAATCCCCGGCAATTCTCCATCACTTTCGATTGTGATTTTTTACTCGTTTTTACTATTTAAAATTCATTGAATGTCGAAAATAAAAACATATTTCCAAACATTCGTGTAGCAAAAATTCTCTCTTTCGGGATTCGATTTGTCATTACATGGAAATATAATTAAAAGTAAATAGCCAAATAAGATCGCACAAACAGGTTCTGTACGAGTAATAGAAAATATTAAAGTCGAGCTATCTTGTAGTTTTGGGAAATTTTTTTTTTATTCTTTAATTTATATGTCTATAATTATTGATGTTTGCAAACTTAATTATGCACGCTGATTGACTGCCCGCTGGCGCTGCGCTGGCAGCCGTTGGCAGCCGTTGGTCGAAGTCAAATATTTGCCCATATAGTTGGTAACGTGTTTGGGGGAAAGCTGGGGAAATATACTACTGTGCCTCATAACTCAGCTGGTAGAGAATCTGCCCGGTGAGTCAGAGGTCTTAGGGGACAAGCTGAAGGAGTATACCACTGTACCTCATAGCTCAGCTGGTAGAGAATCTGCCCGGTGAGTCAGAGGTCTTAGGGGACAAGCTGAAGGAGTATACCACTGTGCCTCATAGCTCAGCTGGTAGAGAATCTGCCCGGTGAGTCAGAGGTCTTAGGGGACAAGCTGAAGGAGTATACCACTGTGCCTCATAGCTCAGCTGGTAGAGAATCTGCCCGGTGAGTCAGAGGTCTTAGGGGACAAGCTGAAGGAGTATACCACTGTGCCTCATAGCTCAGCTGGTAGAGAATCTGCCCGGTGAGTCAGAGGTCTTAGGGGACAAGCTGAAGGAGTATACCACTGTACCTCATAGCTCAGCTGGTAGAGAATCTGCCCGGTGAGTCAGAGGTCTTAGGGGACAAGCTGAAGGTATATACCACTGTGCCTCATAGCTCAGCTGGTAGAGAATCTGCCCGGTGAGTCAGAGGTCTTAGGGGACAAGCTGAAGGAGTATACCACTGTACCTCATAGCTCAGCTGATAGAGCATCTGCCCGGTGTGTCAGAGGTCTTGGGGAAACCCGAGGGAGTATACCACTGTGCCTCATAGCTCAGCTGATAGAGCATCAAGTCCCGGTGTGTCAGAGGTATTGGGTGCCAACCTGAGGGGGTATACCACGGTGCCTCATAGCTCCGCTGGTAGAGCATCTGCTCGGTGTGTCAGAGGTCTTAGGGGAAAAGCTGAAGGAGTATACCACTGTGCCCCATAGCTCAGCTGGTAGAGCATCTTCCCGGTGTGTCAGAGGTTTTGGGAAAAACCTGAGGGAGTACATCCCACTGTGCCTCATAGCTCAGCTGGTAGAGCATCTGCCCGGTGTGTGAGATGTTTCTGGTTCGAATCCCGATGAGGACAATATCAATTTTTCTTAAAGATCAAAGGCTGCCCCTTTAAGACGCGATCAAACGAGTGCGCAGGTGTTTTAAAGTGCGATGTGCGAACTCGAAATAACTTCAACCGGACGCGAAAGGGAAATTAGCGTGGCAAATTCCCGGCGTAGTTTGATGAAAGTTAAACCTATCCCCCTGACCGATACACTTCTTAGATAATGAACATTGAACACGCTTTGTAGCCTTGCATTAATAAGGGTGCGCACTTGGCTAAAAATAGATACAATTTTCCCCATGTAATAGCCTCTGAGAAAAATGCACTTTGAAATATTATTGCTAGTTTCAGAAACCGTTGAAAAATTATTGGTGTTTTCGTAGTAGTCTCATTGCCAGACCTACTAAGATGCTCGCTCAAAAGGTCTGGGCACATGCGATGGGAGTTCAACGCTGATTGGTTGAACGCGATGCGCATTCGTGAGCCGACGTTGATAGTACATAATACTGCTATTGGCCATGCGATAAAAGTCGGGTGCCAAAAGATCGTGCGACATGACGAGTGCGTCATATTTTAAGCGCAATAATAAAACGATTTCTAAAATTCTGTTTTCTTCTCGAAATTTAGAATACTGGTTATATATATTTTTTGCGTTTATGATTTTGATACATGTATGTAAATACTCACTATGACGTGCACGTGTTCCATGGTTTGAAGCCTGGTCATTGCATGCACCGCGTCGCGTTGTGTCCTTAGACAAGACACTTCACTTCACGTTGTCTCTCTCCACTCGGGTGTATAAATGGGTACCAGCAAATGGTTGGTGAAACCCAACTAATTGCTATAAGGTAGACCTGCGATGGACTGGCATCCCATCCAGGAGGAGTACTATAGCAATGCTCCTAGTCACTCCATGCCACGGAAACTGGGCATGAGTACCGGCCGTATGAGCCAGCATAGGCTCGTAAACGACTATGGCCCGCTTCAAACGTCGCGCTTATGCCATGTCGAATTAAATTTAACTTGATTTTTGTAATTCGACACGGCACAAGCAAGACGTTTGAAGCCATTTGGCTCGGCAAAATGAGTTCGACACGGCAGAAGACTTTAGCTCGACAGGGTCTGCCGTGCTAACTCGATTTAGTGCGGCACAACCACGGCTTGGCTTCAAACGTCGTGCTTCCGTCATGTCGAATTTAATTCCAGTTCGAAGTTGGTCCGCAATTTTGTTCCGACTAGGAATGCGCATGCTCGCAGCGCGTATGTGAGTAAAGAAATAACCAACAAACAAGTGCATCAAAATAATAAAATGGCGACGTACAATGGACAGAATGGAAAACGCACGTGCACAACGTCCATGACGTGCACAATACTCATCCGCCATGTTGGATGTATTTAAGCTCGACTGGGAGTTTGCAATTAAGTTTGACGTTTGAAGCCACTGCTGTGCTAACGTCGTATACCAAAGTCGTGCCAAGTTGAATTTATTTCGACACGGCATAAGCGCGACGTTTGAAGCGGGCCTTACCTACCTACTATAAAAACTACGGTACATGTATTTTTGTTTGCTTTGGCCGTCTGTGAAACGCGGACTTCGGCGAGTTTATCTCGGATTAGTGCGAGCCACCAAGTCAGTGCATGGTAGACTATGTGTTCAAGTTGTAGCCAGCCAGGAAAGCTGTACTTTCACACACGATAAGCCCCGCAAATCACGCCACATTCACTTGCGGCATTCATTGTTTATGCGTTTGTACTTACCAATACATAATGCTTCTATAGTAGCAAAAATGTTTTAAGTTTTTCAATTATATTTAGTTTTAATTTATATTATCTCTTGCGTTCTATTCACCAAATGTTAAAAAAATGTTTTTACTGGCGCCCTGCTAAATTTTCACAAATTAATATAATAAAAAACAATTTCACTTCTGACGCATAACATGATGCCTAATAAGAAAACGTAAAATAAAATAAAAACCTCACACACAGGAAATATGAATCAATTGCCATAGTGCATTTTCAAACCTTAGACACCCATCCTTGTATTTGAATCAGCAATTAATTAGCATTGCACACAATTTTGTTAACCGCGAGTTTCCTGTGTGCGTACCGTAGCGTTAAATTAATTAGGTCACGCAACCCATTTTGAATAATAAAGCATTTTGAATGCCTTTCCGCCGGCAATAGCATGGCCAAAATTTAACACGCCTTCATTTGAAGCCATGAAGGGGAAATTAGAAGGAAATGTATACATATTATTTGGGGCACGATATGTGGCACAGGGTACACTAGGACCTCCCGTTGTTCCCTATTGTGTCTCAAACATTAAAGGAATTCCTTTCAGGATTTCAAATGGGGCGGTTTAAAACCACATTACAGCATTCACAGTGTCCCAAAATGTTACTTCACGAGTTGACAAGAAAAAACGACTAAAAGATTTTTCCTCTGTAAAATGGTACCTTTGTGGGAGAAATAGCCAACTGAAGGTGCTTTAAAAATAATCATCTGCAGACAACTTTTTCACCATTCATTCAACACAAAAACCATGCATGGATTTTTAAGGTTTTCTGAAGTAGTACTGCATCTATATGGCTGAAATTTCTACAGGGCAGTTTATCAACATTATTCTTTAGTTATGTAACACTGTTGTTCCTGTTTTTAAAAGTTTTCCAATCATGTAATATGTCTTTAAACAAAATTGGGCGAATGAGGTATCAAAATGTGTCTTTATTCCGGGCCAAGACACTAAAGGGGCGTGTCCAGATCACATGTCTTACCCCCCTCCCCCCCTCCCCCCCCCCCCTCCCCCCCCCCCCTCCCCCCCCCCCCCCCACATGTTTCCCATGAATGTTGAGATTTTGACACCATATAATTTGACATATTTTTATCATTACCATTCTGAAATTTCGCACTCGCAATCCATATATTTTCAAGGCTATCGTAAAAACCACTGATGTTTTGTAAACTAATTTACCCGCTTCCATAAAGCAAGGCAGTGATCACACCAACCTTTTTGCTTCCACATCCAAATTGGTGATTGCAAATTTACTATTTTCTTCCCATGGATAGTATATTGGGGAGGATTTTTATGATTGTTAGGTTAGAACGAAATCCATTTTCTAAAAGAAAATAAATAAATTGAACAAACTCCTTTCAATCCACGCACTCCAGTGAATTTTGCCATCCAGCTGCCGCGTAACTGATTGGTTTAGCTTAAGGTTGTTTTCGTTCGGTCAGATAAATACTAGACAGTGCCCAGCCAAAACCAAAATATTAGATGCACTTACTTACATACTTGCCAGGAAGTTTTTTGTTTAGTTTTAATTTCTATTCACGCGTGTCCGTAAAATGCCCCGGCTTATTTGAGCTCGTCGAAATCCCTTGATAAAATTCGCTATGTGTTGCTTCATATGGGAAGGGGAATTTTAGATAGGATTGTGGGCGGGTTCGTTGACACTTTGACGTGAATATCCTATCAAATAATTCCCGGATGGTCTAGTGTACCAAAACTGAAGGCTTTGGGTGAAAAATCGTATTGATTTTGGAGGACGGGGGTGTTAGGGTGGGAGTAAATAAGTATGATGCCCCATTAGTGCCACATGTTATTATATTGCGGCCGCATAAAGGAGCGTATTCAGATTTGTTTCCATAAATCATTTTAAAGATAGTAGGCCTGTACATGATTGGTAAACTGTTACAAATAGTTTTATCCCCCTGTGTGGTTGAAGATATGCATGATTAAAACCAACCTGAGCAAAAACCAGCTCCGTACTTCGTCTAACTTTTGAGAAAACAGTAAAAAAAGGGTTTGCAGTCATTTCGCCCCAAAACCATTTCGCCCTGAACCACGGCCTGTGCACGAAGTGGTTTTAGGGCGAAGTACTGTTTGGACGAAGTAATTTGGGGGGAAATGGCACTTGGGCGGAATGGTTTTGGAGCCAATTGAATTTTCGTCTCATGAGACGAAAACTAATTGTTTTACTCATTTCTCAAAGACTATAGCACTTCAGACAAAACCATTTCAAGGGAAGTTTTCTACGGTCATCATGTTTATATTGTGTAAGTTAGGCGTAAATCTGTGAACATTTCTGATTTTCGAGATTACCAATGATGTATACCTTTAAACTATAGGAATCATATAAAATACCTGCCCAAAATACTATCTATGGGAAGGAGAAAAAAAATTGCAATAATCAATTTGGATGTGGAAGCAAAAAGGTTGGTGTAATTACTGCACTGTTTTATGTAACCAGATAAATTATTTTACAAACCATCGATGTTTTTTTACGATATTGGATTGCAGAGGCGGATACAGTCTCACAATGGATTTCAGGGGTTCCGACACCCTGAAATCCATTGTATTCTTGTATCCGCCTCTGGATTGAGAGCGCGAAAGTTCAGAATGCTAATGAGAAAAATACAGCCCATGATAAGGAAACCGAGATTAAATTTCCAATTACTCGGTAATGACTGAGAGTTTTAGAAAACGGCAACTGCTATCCGTTTTATCATCGTGTCCTCTTTCTTATGACACCAAGATATCCGGAATACCTTCATGGATGACTGAGCACCGATGGTTAAAAACGACCCTGTCAAAAATAGCTTTGCATATGCCACCAGGGGCCAATTTCATACAGCTGCTTATTAAGCATAAAAAACATTGCTTGATAAAATGAAGTTACCACTAAAAATTTCATGAGATTGTCATGGTAATGAAACAGTCCTCTAACACTGGTCATACACTATTTCTAAAACATGGGGATTTCACTGGTAACATTCTCTATACTAAGCAAGGGTTGTTTGTACTTAAGCAATGTTTTGTGCTTAAACACCTATGAAATTGGCTCCTGATTATTGAAAATATTCATCGATATAAGAAAAAAATAACCTGAACAAAAAGACCAATAATCACTTTAAAAATCCTGTATACTGCTCTCTTGGACACGTAGAGTTTGTTTGAATAAAGGATTGTTTTAAAAGTGGTTATTTGTCTTTTTATTCTGTTTCCTTTTTTATAGCCGATAAACCTATTCATAATCTGGTACAAAGCTATTTCTGACAGGGTCGCTTTGAAACATCGGTGCTCATCATCCATGAAGGTATTCTGGATTTCTTGGTGTCATAGGAAAAAGGACACGGTGATGAAACAGATAGCACTTGCCGTTTTTCAAAATTATCAGTCATTATTGAGTAATTAGCAACTTAATCTCGATTTTCCCTTTTTTTTTCCTAGGACTGTATATACCTATGGGAACTGGGGGCTCAACACGGGCCGACTGCCCAACAATATTTTTGGCCAGAATTGTTGCGCATAGCAGGTGATATATTACCGGCTATTCTTCCGGCTGATCAATGCAGCCCCTTCCTGCATTACATTATAGTACAATAAGTAATCAACCGACTCCGGGTCGATGTTCGGAAATCGTGCCGAGATTTTTGCATCTCTTTACGGCGAGGTAACGATGGAAGATTTGATCCTCCCGCTGCACAAAAAATGTCATCACTGCAGATCACTGTTCACCGTATTCCACTGACTTCTTCTGCTGTCGTGTATCGGATTTCTATACAACGTTTTTGGAGATGAAAGTGATATCCGAAAGCGGATTATCGGATAAATTTTGGATAGAACGAAAAGGTGGGGGAAAGTGGAACAAGTAGGTCGCATAAGGGACGCCCCTTAATTTACAATTTTATTAAAGGGACACATTGCCTTCAATTTCCCCAAGATTTTGCCGTCTGGAAATGTTCCTTATACCTTTGAAGAGTTGTTCATGCATTAAAACACTCATTCGAGATTAATGCTTTTAAAACAATTGGCCGCTGACATGACCCGCGAGAGGTAGACGTATTCCAGCAGTAAATACATCGTCCAAACTGTGTGCAGAATGTGAATTAAGATGTTTATGTGAATCTTCATATTCTACTTTTTGATAATTTTGTTGATGTCCATTCATTTTTGTAGCCCAAAATCGCCCAATCCAAAGCAATGTTCGCTTTAAAGTAGGTGAAAAACGTGTTTTATAATGTGGTCCATATTAAATTTTTAATATAGGCCTATGTTTATATTTAATATGAGTAAGTTTAAAGGCAGTACACATGATTGACAGTATCTCGAAGAATCAGAAATGTTCACAGATTTACACATAACTTACACGATATAAACATGACAAAACAATTATTTTTCGTCCCGCGAGACGTAAAATCAATTCGCCCCAAAACCATTTCGCCATGGACCACTTCGTCCTGAACCACTTTGCCCAAGTGCCATTTCGCCCCCAAACCACTTCGTCCAATATACTTCGCCCAAAAGCCATTTCACCTCAAAACAACATCGTGCACTGGCCGTGGTTCAGGGCGAAGTGGTTCAGGGGCGAAATGACTGTACACCCTTTTTTGACTGTTTTCTCAAAAGTTAGACGAAGTACCGAGCTGGTTTTTGCTCAGGTGGTTTTTGTCATGAATATTCCTATCTTCAATCACACAGGGGGATAGAACTATTTGTAACAATTTACTAATCATATACTATCTTTAAACAATAATTATTTATGACCCAAAAATAATTATTTTGGACACTTCTGACAAGCTGTCATGAACTGCTTGGACCAATTCCCCTTCTATTTTGCAGCTTTTTCTCTTGAATTTATGTAAAAGCGCAAGACTTGGAAATCTGCTAACCGGACGGGGTGTTATATAAGACAAGGCAAAAACAACCTTTTGTTAAACTGAAAAAAATATAGCTGGAATATTTTATGGCGTTACACAAGAATCGTTTATGCAACCAGGGTCCTCGTTTTATTACAAGGGTCCATGTTCTTAGCACTTGACTCACCGTGCAAGGCGCCACATTTTCCGGCCAGTTTCATCATAAGTGCCCGAGCCGTGAAGGAAAAAAATCTAGCTAATCCCTCGAAATGTTGTTATACGGGACTCGAGATTCGTTCGCCGTGCCCTGAGGCGATTTTAATACGCGCGCGATAGAAACTGTTGCCGTGGCAGAAACACTTTGCTCTTCCGTTACGCGGGGAACTCTTGCGGGTCTTTCAAAGCCCCGCCACCCGGTAAAACCTGGTCTTGGCCCGGTATAGCCCCGGGGCCAGGACACGCTCTGCCTTTCCTTGACGTAAATTAAGTTTTCTAAAGTGATCATTAAGGTGTAGACGAATTCTCCCGTCTTTTCTTGCTTCCAGGAATATCTTCTTTTATTATGCCTCTATAGTTTGTTCTTTTTTAAAAATAAAAGTCAAATATCGCCACGGGCACGAATTACAAGAATGATGGCCTTAATTGAAGTATACAGCTAAGCAGACAAAATGATGAGAATTAGGAAGTTATTTATTCGAGATAACATATTTCCTGAACGTATAGCTCAAAGTAGAAGACAGAATCACAGTCTTCAATTGATTTAGTTTTATCGAATTTAAACAATTATATGTCCTTTGTACGGGCGGCCATGACAGAGGGCAGTCGCATTGTCACCGTGCGTCATGCACGAGTAGGCACTTTGTGGATCTATTGTGGCATCATTTAAATAAACTCCTCAAAAAAAGTTCGGAAACTCAAGTTTAAATCACAATTTATCTCTTGTTACCAAGTCATTGGTATTATTGGAAAGCCCCGTTATTCCTCTTTACAACGATGTGTCATTTGTTATGATTAAGCAATTGGGGATTGTGCAGCACAGCTGAATACTGGGTGGGTGTAAATTGAAATGTCACAAAATTCACTGCTATTGTCATGCAGTGCATTCCCCTTTTGCTTGGGGGATGGGAATGTGTCAATACACTTTTTGACAATTGCAATGCATTTTGTGACATTTCACTTTACACCCACCCCCGTATTCAGCTGTGCTGCACATCCCCAATTGCTTAATTGTAACAAATGACACATCATTGTAAAGAGAAATAACAGGGCTTTCCAATGATACAAAATTCAAGGTTGTCCCCTGTCATTGACGCCGGTGTAAAGGGTCTATAGGTTCCAGTGTATACTAATAACGTGTAACGTCATATGCCAGGGTAATTGGATCTAAACACTCGGTGCTAATCGAAAACGTCCATTGCTGAAGCACAAGGAAACGGTTCACTCGTTTTAGTGTGGACCCAATAACCTTGACAACACACAAAGGGTGACGTTTTCACTTTACACCACTGTGCCTCATAGCTCATGGTAGAGCATCTGCCCGGTGAGTCGGAGGTCTCGGGTTCGAATCCCGATAAGTCCCCTTACGATTTTTCTCTCATACCAAATTTGGTTGTTTTCATTTTAGTATATATACTCCATAGTCTCTCCAACACACACATGTGTACATTACGTACGCACTGTGGACGTTTCTTTGTATTCGTGCACTTAAAATAATTGGTCGGAAAATCGTTGTTTTCCCCAAATTCTTCCCTCATCCACCCCAATTTTTTCCTAATCCATGTTTCTAAACTTTACTCCTGAACCCTAACCTTTTTTTTTTACCCTCCACCCCCACCCTAACCCCTTTTCCCAAGTTTGGTCAACCTGACTGTGGACTTGAGCGAACGAGTGCAAGTCCACAATCCGTCACCTTTTCCCGCAAATTGTGGACTTGAATGGGTTTCGAGTCCACAGTGCGACTGCAATGCCCACACACACACCATTCTGTGTACACAGGGGTTTATGGGGTACTTGCATTGTTGTCCTATTTTCCCTTTTCTTTAGAATTCCTCTGTGGGGTACCACTGTTCCTTTTGAATTTCTTTATGGGGTACCATTGTTCCATTGTGTTTGGTACCCCACAAGTGTGTCCGTGTTAGACCAGCCACACACACATTTCGTGACACAAGCATTATAGTACTACACACACGACCTTTCGTCCGCGCGCAAAACAACAGTACACGGGCCAAAACTGCAATTAGGCGGGAAAACGTAGATGGATCCAAATCATAATTGAAAAGCCAGTCCATCTAGCTGGTCAATCTTCCTTCGGCCAGCTGATCTCAAATATTTGATTGATCGGTGAATGATCCTATAGGTTCTATATTACGCGCTGATCCGACCACGTACGTTTCAGTCAACGACCTTTGCCAGATTAGTTCAGATTTTGTTGTAATTTGCTTCTCGTTAGCTTATAACAACTTAATTTAATTCCATTTTCGGACCTAAAATATGCCTTAAAAGAAATTTACTTTAAAGACTCGTGTCATTGTTCATGTGCATATTAAGTCTTTAATAATTTTGTCTAACCGTCGTTGCCTTCGCGCACACTATACCAATTTCTATTGGTCGAGAAAAGATCACGTAGGTGGTCTCAAACAGACGATAAACACCTGCCTCATACTTCTTTTCACAATTTTGAAAAATTAGAAATCTTTTCTCCTAAATGAGTTTTGAATCTTAAAAATGATGTGTAAGTCTAACTGTGCTTAAAACAATGTTTAATTAAAGTGCATTTTAAAATTTAAAAAAAGGAATTATTCCTTTTTAAAATTTTTAAAAATCTGACCAAGCCTATAGTCTGGTTACGGGTAGTTTGCTGTATGTGAGAGGCAGATACTTGTTTACAGTCAATCACGAACATTATGAACTGTACATTTTTAAAAGAATTTGTGATTTACACTTATTTTCCGAAAATTTGCCCAGAGACAGTTAAATTGAAATCGCACCATGTATTTTCTGCGTGAACCTGTACGAGCAACATTGGCTCAATTCACGATCTTATTGTGTCAAGTAGCGTTAGATTGTCCCTATAGCGCAAAGCAGCAGTGCGCGGTGGAGTGTTTGGTAAACTCGCGTTTCTGTGATAATTCTGCAATGTTAACATCATCGTGTGGTCTTCGAGTCTGTCGTGCGGTGTCAATAAATTGTGTCAATCGTAGCGTAAGAAGTGTCAAAGATTGTTGCTCGGTAAAATGCGATAGTTGCGTGAAATTATCCACGGCGAAAAAGGCATGAGTGTAACTAACACAAAATCGATTCTAAGTTGAGAATCGGAATCGGGATTCCGTCTTTTGGAAGAATCGATTCTCACTTTCTACTTTCACTAGAGTATATTAGGCTATGTGTTAAATGAGCGTGTCCAGATTATTGATGGCCCCATTATTGATGCCCCCATTTTTCCCATGGGTGTTGAGATTTTGTGTCATATTTTTCTCATTAGGCCAAAAAAAATAATAGTTCTGCTTCCGGTTTCCCGACCGACCCTATTTTTAGGCTGCGACCCTAATTTTTTTATCGGAAAAAAAATGAAAAAAACAAAAAAAGGAAAAAGCCTCCATATGATTGTGCCAAAAAAAAATTGGCAAAAAAAAAAACATTCCCTACCTACCTACCCTATTTTGAATGCCATGTAATCGGAAGCAGAACTATTTTTTTTTTTGGCCTTACCATTCTGAAATTTCGCTCTCTGTCCGTATATTTTTTAAGGATATCGTCGAAAAACCACCGATGTTTTTTAAATGAATTTATTCACTTACATAAAGCAGTGCAGTGATTATACGTGCTTCCACATCGAAATTGGAGACTCAGCAAATTTCCTGGTTTCCCATGGGTAGTTTGTTGGGTTAGAACGAAATCCATTTTCTGCAAAAAATCTGGACAATCTCTTTTAAAGATACATAAATGGTAAACATTACTGTTAAAAACAGCGTGATTTCCACTGGTAATTGAAAGCTCATGTCGAGAAAACTATATACCTCGTAGAAATTTCAGCCACATAGATGCAGTAATACTTCAGTAAACCTGAAAATCCAAGCATGGTTTTTGTGCATGAATGAATGGTTCCAAAAATCGCACGTATACAGGCGATCTTTGGAGATTCAAATAGTTTTGTCATTTTTCTCACGAATGGGGGCACTTCAGACGAAATAATATCACAGGATGATTACTACAATTTTTACTATCTTGATGACAAGTATAGGCCTAATCTTTTAGATAATAATTCAGACACTTTTGGAGGGTAAGCCGGTCTGAAAGCTTGAAGCTACTTGGCGAGGAAAAAAGTTATTTTATAAAACGGATGTTACTTGATAAAGTTGCGTTTTTCTTATCTTTATTGCTGACTTTATATTTGAGAGAAAAATGAAAAACTAGACCGTGTTCGTCAACCGGCAACGGGCCAAAATGAAAAACGGGGTGATGACGTCATAATGATATGCATTGACCCCGCTACGTCATAGCGAGGAGACTTTCCGCATAGCATAAACCATCAGTCGTTATTTTTCTGTACAAGTTTTTAAAGTTTTCGGTGGTATTTTCTCAGTGGTTGTTACACTTTATTCATTTTTGATATCAATAAAAATGCCAGCTTCGTGCCCTGGTGGTGGTAACACTTGCAACTCAGTGGAAAATTAGCGGTTCCGTGCGTGCATACAACGTGTACGTGTTTGCTGCGAGGAGCTATAGGTACACGACCACAGTCAGTGAAGCAGCTCTTAGTGTCTCCTCGCTATGACGTCACACACGTAGCTCGAATTTATTGACGTGACCTTTCGTTTTCAGTTTCGCGTTAAAAGAGTCTCGGAAAATGACTGACATTTTCTGACTTTTCCAGGATGAAATTCTGAATAAAATGTTCTTAGTATACATTTAATGACTATATAAAGAAAGGAATAGTGTTGAAAACCATGAAAGTGAAGGGAGATTGCCACCAAGCTTTAAGTGGAATGCAAGCGATCGTATGAACCGAGAGACAAGTCCGTAAAGGCAAAGCATTTTCTTGTCTGGGGTAAGGTGCCCAACCGGCGTTAATTCAGGTCTCGCATCAGTTGTCCACTGTATAGGTCAGTCCATGGCTGGCCGTTTACGAGCAAAAAAATTACATTAATATTTTAAGCGTCTCTTTAAAAAATTAATGCGCTTGCACATCATTAAAGGATAATTTAAAATGCGCTAATTGTTCCACAGAACCACGGCGTCATGGTAGCAATTTCACAAGGTAAACGTAGCCTTTAAAAATTAATGGGCAGTTAATTTAGATGACCAGTGCAGAGGTTATTAGAAACTTATTTCACGCTGTCTGTACATCCTGACAAATGATGCAATTAAAATAAATTCCGTTAGATTAAAGCGCGAGACGTGACGATAAATGGCGAACTATTAATTGTCATTTGCCCGGGAAATTGACAACTTAAGACGAAATTGGTGACAGTTAACTCAACTTTCCCCAAGTACTTATGAAAGACTCATTATATTATTTGCAGTGATTCAAAATTTTACTTCATGAGTAGACAAGAGAAAAACTTAGTCAAGGTGCTGATAGCAATGGTAACAAACACCACATGGGTTTATTTCTGTCCATGCAAACTATCCATAGAACATTAACAACAGAAGGTGGCTTAAAAATGTGTACAAATGCACATTTGTTTTACAATTCACTTAACCCCAAAACCATGGATTTCAAAGGTATTCCGAAGCATTGATACATCTATGTAACTGAAATTTCTGCAGACTAGTTTACCAACATTCTTCTTTAGATATGTTATGCTCTTATCTCAGAAATCTGAAGAAGAAAAAAAAAATTATCTTGCAAGTGATATGTTGGGCTTTTAACACACAAGTTGTGGTTTTGATCATACTAAAATATATTTGTGTCAAAAACTCCCGTGGGCACAAGGCCATAAAGGCCCTCTCACACACGGAAAAATCTCGGGCACGAATGACAGGAGCTTCACGAATTGGTGAATTTGGGAAACTCGTGGGACAACTCGGGACGATTCGTGTAACTCGGGCACAACTCGTAACAACTCGTAATAACTCGTAGCACCCGTATCAACTCGTAGCAGCGCGGAACTCGTAGTGAAAACTTCTAAATTTTTGCCACGATTTGCCAACTCGTGAGCAACTCGTACCAAATTCGTGCAACTCTTAAGCGGGCCTCCCACTGTGCGATTTTTGCCACGAAATTCCTACGATTGGGTACGATTTGGTACGATTGTGTGTAGAGTCTATAGACAGTCTCTGGCAATCGTACCAATTCGTAGGAAATTCGTGGCAAAAATCGCACAGTGGGAGGCCCGCTTTAAGCGGGCCTCCCACTGTGCGATTTTTGCTACGAAATAGGTACGATTAGCTACGATTTGTTACGATTGTGTGTAGAGTCTATGGACAGTCGTACCAATTCGTAGCTAATCGTAGCTAATTCGTGGCAAAAATCACACAGTGGGAGGCCCGCTTTAAGCGGGCCTCCCACTGTGCGATTTTTGCCACGAATTAGCTACGATTGGCTACGGTTGTGTGTAGAGTCTATAGGCAGTCTCCGATAATCGTACCAATTCGTAGGAAATTCGTGGCAAAAATCGCACAGTGGGAGGCCTGCTTAAGAGTTATAAGACTTCAAGCACGAGTTGCAAGAGTCGGTGAAATTCCAGATGGTTTGGCGCCAAATCCCACGCGAAATGCCGAAGTCGGGAACTCGTATCAAACTAGTGCCACACTCGTAACTGATTCGCAGTAAGTTCGGAAAGCTCGCAGTGAACTCGTAACTTACTTGGGAAACTCCTGCCTAATTCGTAATAGCTCGTAGTTAACTCGGGAGAACTCGTACCATGCAGGCTCGTATCAATTTCGTAACTGACTTGACCTAAAGCGGGCCTCCCACTGTGCGATTTTTGCCACGAATTTCCTACGAATTGGTACGATTATCGGAGACTGCCTATAGACTCTATACACACAATCGTACCCGATCGTAGGAAATTAGTGACAAAAATCGCACAGTGGGAGGCTCGCTTAACTCGTCGTAGTAAGCTCGTAGTATACTCGTAAACATTGTGACGCAAAGGATTTTAACGAGAGTATCCAAAATTCGCCAACTCTTGAAGCTCGCGCATGAGATTTTTCCGTGTGCGGGAGGGCCTGAAGTGTCCCAAAAGACTATGCACATAATTATTGAGTCACTTGACAAATGATATGTCCATATCAAATATTATAGTTTGACACCTCGCTGGTACCACAAACACTAATCCATGTATAATAAATGTCCCCTACATACTACATGTATTTGCTTATTTAATGAGCAATTATTCCTTACAGAGCAAGGAGGTGCGATATGGTATTGAAATATAAGAGGAAAATAAAACATCCATATTGTCACACCGTAATGGCGACGAAGCGAAACTAAAGTAAAGGTAAACCTGCTGTAATGTTTCTTTAAACGGCTGCGTTCATAACTATACAGTATATTAATGTGTTTAATTTCTTTTATTAGGTGATACACACCATGCATGTTCGGCTTGATTGGCACCTATGTCTGGGAGATCGACCGACATTTTCCTAAAGGTAATGTATGCCATGAAACCAACTGAATTGCATTAAGATAATTTCTTGACAATTGTTAAATACAATTTAGTATAAATTTAACTAGAAATATTAAATCCCATGTAGATAATTTTCAATGTCCCAAAATTTTAATCAACTATTTTACCGAAAACAAACCCTAACTCAAATGGAAGGTAGAAGTGGTTCCAACTGTCCAATGCAGTATTTCCGCCTGAGATGGTATCTTTTTGAAAGAAAACGACAATTGAAGACTAATTTATATAAATGCGTGTACACGCACATTTTCTTTTACAAGGGCGCCCCCGTGTGGACGAAACTATAGGCCCCTGACTACTGTGGTAATATGTTGTAGTATAGCCAGGGAACCAGCCTAAATAGGACGGTGGCTTCGCGCGATTTTATGAAAGCATAGACAGTTTTTCGTTGTTTTCTCAAAACGTATATAGTCGAGGTACTGATCTGAATTATACACATCTTCAATCACACATGGAGATAAAGCAGTTTGTAAGTTTTCGAATCGTGTAATCTATCTTTAAGACTGGCCAACTACACCTTTATCACCCCCCCCCCCCCCCCCCCCTCCTCCTCCTCCTCATCCCGAGGTCACTCCAGGGAACACATTTCAAATACTCCGGACGTCACTGTTAAGATTTACTTCGCATTTGCTGCACCCAAATTCACCCCCTTTCCCAATGTTTACGGATCGGCACTTCTAACCTCCTCCACGAGTTGACATTGCCAGACACGAGTGTTATGACGAACCACGGTTTGTCTCGTTAAAAGGTCGTAATAACGTGGATTCCGCGCCTACTCCAGTACCTTAAGTGCCGTTACACAGGCCCCGGCTGATCCGGAAGGTCCCCGGACATCTTCCCGGAAAATTTCCGTTTTTACCTCTTGTGAAACTTTCGTTCCCCTACACTGAGTTCACATTTTACCACGAGTTTTTCACGATTAGGTAAAGCTGGCACCCGACTGTGGGATTTTTTTGCTACGAATTTGTCACGATTAAGTAGACTTTTATATACTATAGATAGTTTCGGGTAATCTTAAACCCCCAATAGAGCTTCTGCACCGGCGGCCATGACAGGAGGCAGGTTTTCTTATTTAAATGATGTAACAATAGAACCACAAAGCACCTACTCATGCATGACACACGGTGACAATGAGACTGCCCCCTGTCATGGCCGCCGTGCAAAGGCTCTATACAACATTTGCAGTGACCTAAAGTTTACTTTACGAGTTGACAAGAAAAATCCGACTAAAAGTGTTGATTACAATGGTAACAAACACCACATTATTTTTTTCCCCGTGTAAAATGGTAGCTTTGTGGGAGAAATTGCCAACTGAAGGTGCTTGTAAAAAAAGAAAATTCTGCAAACAATTTTTTTTTTACCATTCATTCAACACAAAAACATGCATGGATTTTTCAGGTTTTCTGAAGTATTACTGCATCTATGTGGCTGACATTTCTACAAGGCAGTTTATCAACATTATTCTTTCGTTACGTAACACTGTTTTTAAAAGTTTTCCAATCATGTAATCTATAGTCTTGAACAAAATGTGCGTCTTTCGCGTGAATAACGTCTGGTGCACTGACGTACGTCCTTTCACATGCACAGTTAGAGTCCACTTGACCAGACTAAATTTCCGTCTTTAGTGAAATCATTTTCCGTGCATAATATTTTCTCGTTCACAAGAAGAAAAATCAAGAAAATTTCGCCTGTATTTTATTTCTGTGTGTTAAGGACGTGCATGCCTTTGGCAATCGAAAAGTGGACTGCGGTTTTAGGTTAAGCTTCCACAACATTCGTAATTCTGTCCTTAATTAAAAGTCCGTGCACCACACCATGTGTGAATTCATTTGAGGAATTATGGGGACAAGTCTAACAGGTTTGCAAAGAAAATGCCCCGTAGCACTGATGTGGTCTATCATAAGCCCCTGCAAGTGCCTGAGTCTTAAAGGCCCGTTGCATTATTTACACATAAAATTCTCAAGTTTATAAATTCCTGGAAGAAAGACGTTACATGTCTGGAGAAGAATATTGATAAACTAGCCTGGAGTAATTTCAGCTAACATAGATGCATCGGTTTGGGTCATTGACTCGCAATCATGGGTGAAAACTTGGGGTTGCGGGTTCCAATCCGGCTGCGGTACCTGTGCCCTTGGGCAAGGCACTCAACCACACTTGCTTCATCCTTCGGAAGGGATGTAAAGCCGTTGGTTCAGTGTGTTAGGTAATGGTAACGCACTCTAAAGATCCCAGAGCATTCTGTCGTGAAGAGCAAGGGGATATTCCCCGGTGTCTCTGGCCATTTCTAATTCTAATTCTTCATGGGTTTCCTCACGCTTGCGAGTGACAGTGCAATGAGCACTATTGAGGAATCCTTGGTATGAATACTAAAAAGAAATAATAATAATAATAAAAATCCATGCATATATTTTTGTGTTAGGTGAATGCTAAAAAATGAGTCTGCACACTCATTTTTATGACCAGTTTCAGTTGTTAATTTCATCCAGAATTTGGCGGGAAAATGCGGTGTTTTTTACCGTTTATATTAACACTTGATTTTTCTTGTCAACTCATGAAGTAAAATGATTGGTCACTGCAAAAGATGCAGTGTGCCTTAAAGGAGCGTGACCAGAGTTTCTGGAAAATAGTTTTCGATGTAACTTACCAATATTATCAAGTAACTCCCATACACACCTCCCATGTCCCCAAAAACCCGAAAACATTCGCAATTTCCAGTAAAAAAATGAACAAAACTATCGAGTCGGCTTTCAGCGGATAAACGTTGATACTGGAAAATTAGTTTACAAATAATCGGTGGATTTTCGACGATATCCTCGGAAATATGCGGCCTAGAAGCGCGGGAGTTTCAGTTTCGTAATCAGAAAAATATAACGGATGTTATGATATAAAAATCTCATGACCCATAAGGTAAGTCCTGGGGAGTTATGGGTAAAAAAAAGGTGATCTGGTCACACTCCTTTAAAGGAGAAGTATACCCGAAAAACAAAAGACACAGTGTGATAGACACGTGCAACTCGTACATTATTATTATACCCACTAAAAGACATATGACCCACTGAAAAGCGGACCCGAACTACTCACAAAGAATGGCATGATGTCTTGTAATGCCGCCGCCATTTTGTTTTGTCAAAATATTTGGTAAAGAGTATTGCGTACAACCCCCATGCATTCCTATATATGGTAATGCACGAAAAAAAAATACGCGTTAATTAAACAGCTATAAATAAATGTTTCAGGCTTCAAAGTTTTTTTAAAGTCCTCACAAATCAACGTGATTCGCAGAATTGGGTTAATTATTCAGCGTTCGCACGATTACGAAACGGCAGACGACGAACGCTGTTTAACTACTGACCCGAGGCGTTTTGTTTGAGTTCGTTTCCGTGCCGCAGGGGTCTTGCCCATTAAAGCGGGCCCCGGGGATCTCTTTGATGGGTGCTCGTGCTTACCTTGGCCCGTATATAACGTCCGTCTAAGCTCACGGTGACTTTTCCTGCCGATCCTCGGAGTCCAGGAAACGATGCGTGTTCTACATGCATATTAATAAACAAAATATTTGGTGCGGCGCCAAAACAACACAGAATTTAAATAAGTGTGCACACGCATTTTTTTTTACAAGGGCGCCCTCATGTGAGTGAAACCGGGCCATTGACTACCGTGATATTATTTTTGGCCAGGGAACAAGCCTAATAGGACGATGGCTTTGTACAATTTCTTGAAAGAATCAACACCGTTTTTTATTTTCACAGAACATAGAAAACGTACGAGCTGACTTACACACAGGTTTTTTAAAATTTATTATACACATCCTTAACCACACATGGAGATAACACCGTTTGTAACAGTTTTCCAATCAATTGTTATCTGTCTAAATTGGTGACGCTAGGTGATGATTAATGTTGTTAAAATATCGTGGTAATACATAATATATATAGTCATACTTGACAATTTTGACCGTGCTTTTGTTTATTGCTTTAAATCAAGCGTTAAGTTTTTATTATGTTTGGTGTGAAGTGATGTAAAACAGCTTTAGACGAATGATGCTCAATTTGGTGGTTGCACAGAAAAGTCATACAGTGTATAAGGTTGCAACCAAGTAAATCGGGCTCTCATATAGGAACCAGTGCTAAATGCCCAATTTAAAAATACTCACGACTCTCTCAGCGTCTTGAGAAAACAACCAACATACTCACTAAAGTCTCATTTTTTCAATTCTGTTCAATTTTATGGGGGTAATCCGTCATTTTTATTCCCTAATTTCCACATGAAAAAAAGATACCCCTGCAAGAGTGAAAATTGCCAAACAGACCAGCGTCCATTTTGGGAAAAAAGTCACATTCGCTACTGGGAAAAATAGGGCAACTTTCACGAGCTAGATTCTCCAAAATGTTTACAGTTGGAAGAAAAAATACCCCACATCACGGCGACGGCCACATTCTACACAAGACCACACTCATTCAGCTCGCAACTCTCTCTAATAAAGAATAATTTGAGGGCATACAAAATATTCATGAGCTCGGCGCACGGTACGGATCTCTGCTTATTTAGTGGTGTGCACCCATATTGATAAAATCCTTCCCTAAAATACCATCCATTGCGATCCAATTTGGATGTGGAAGCAAAAAGGTTGGTGTAAGGGGGGAGGGGGGGGGGGGGGGGGGGGGGGGGTTCAAAATATGATCCAGACATGCTCCTTTAAGGGCCCTAAAGTAATATTTTATCACTTAAAATAAGCAAAATAAAGGTATGTTTTACAGTGTAAATTCACAGCCCATTTTAATAGCTAGCCGTGGATACGCGGGTAAATATTATTGATCTTACATCACCCCAAACCACCTCCCCCATTCAAGGTCAGAAATCTTTTAATGTCGACCGTGGTCCCTGAAATCACGTGAGACGTTTCGTATTCCCCCGAACCAGTCTACCCGATGTAATTTCGGAAAAACATTTTCGTCGAACACGTTTCGTGTTTGTTATTTGTATATGAAAACTGGAAAATTAATATTTTTTCCGCTCTCTGAGAATCACTTCGATTAAATTTGATGCAGTTGAATTGATGCGTTCACTTTACATGACTATTGAAGATTGGTTATTTTGTACATTGTCATCAGACGTTTTCATAATGTTACTTCTATACCAAATTAGCATTTTGCGTGTAGCATTATTTTGCATAATGGCCGGCATCCCGAATTCTTCACATTCAAATGGAGGTGCAGTTTTGAAAATCACATAGGGCCTACTATGCTATTGTTGCTACGTGGTGCACGCTAATGCCTAGCAATCAACAGCCTGGTTGCTTTATGCCATTCTGTCCTACGATGAACACGGTATTGATTCTGTACTTTATACATGCCCATTTCGGCCAAAACTGGCCGAAAGTATAAAGAAACACATTAAACCCGGAAGGGACAGACTCGACAAGGCTGTCTTTCGAGCTAGGCCAGGCCGTACGCAGTTATGTACGCACTACGCAGCCAGTGTGTTGCCGTACGGGTTTACTATGGAAGTCGTTATCGCACAGTGGCTCGTTGCAGTATAGTTTGCATGCGCGCGCTAGACCCAATATTCTCTCGTACAGCAAAAAACCTGGAGACGGCCTTGGACAAGGCTAGGCTTACCCTCAAAATGGTGTACATTTGTGTTCTTAGCAAAAGTAGCAGAATGCCAGTCAATCATAATACACATCACATACGGTTTTGGCTGGTAACCCATTTTGCAAAGGAAATCAATAGTGTGCTAAGTAAATTTTCTTTACCATTCGACATAAAGCAATTATACACATGTCTATTTCAAGGTGACGATTTCATGTTGTGCCAGCATTAAATTTGTCCATGGTCACAACCGAGAACTAAAAATTTGGCTAATTGAAGAAATAAAGTGGGCGAATCAATTTAGTTTTAGCCTTTCTGTTTTCATTTTAAAGGACGTGTCGACCTAATTACCGAAAGAAACGTCTTGCTTGGTGTATTGCGAATTTTCATGTTCGTATAAAACATTACAATATGGCATGTGCAATTAGCTCGAAATATTACAATTTGGCATTCGAAGGCAATTTCAGTCCATTAGATTAAGTAAACATGATAAAAGTAGACCGGGGCTGCGTTCCAAACATGCACGCGAACGGTTTGTTAACGTTGGCGCTAACGTTTGCTCAATGTGGAACGGATTGTTTGCCAAAATACATTGTCAAGATGGCGGCGCCTACAGTCCCAGCGGTCGCAGTGACGTTGTAATGTGGCTCTCCGCTGCTTACCAAATTTTTGAAGAAATGTGACACGTTGCTATTGATTGTGCATCGCCAGCGATAAGGGAGAAAACCACGAAAGGTGCAATTTATTTGTTATTTTACAAACTGCAAACCATCGTCTGTCATATTTCATGTCGCGTGCGCCATTTTGAAATGACTCGCGAACATCGCGAACAATCCAAAAGTTCGTAGGCCAACGTTGGCGAACGTTGGTGGCGCACAATAATTCGTTCCACTCGAAATTGTTGGCCAACGTTTGCAAACGTTCGCGTATGTGGAACACAGCCCTGTAACATGCTTTCGGAAGTGTTAAAGTGCGCATGCTCAATATGACGTAGACAGTGGAAAAGGATGGTTTGTTTGCTGCTACCAAGCGGCACTCTTGATTTTTTGTATTTCGCGCGAAATGTATTATTACCGCGCATAATCGTTAACATTTTAGCAATTTTGTTATAGTTATTTTCAAATATTGAAGTTCACGCATGTGTTCAGCTGGCTTTGGTAGGACAATTCCAGAAATTCGGATTTACATTTCAGAGACTTTGGGGGCTTGTAATGCTTCACGTATTCAAGTTGTTTGATTTTAAACACATGTTCTTCAAGCATCCCAGATGGAAGTGTAATTCCTGAAAAACTGATTGTAATGCCATTCTCAATAAGCGAGGTACGTTAAAACAAAACCTCGGTTTCGGACGACTCAATGATTACGCCCGAAACCGAGGTTTTTTTGGACCTACATGTATTATGCTTGTTGAGAATGGGATCACAATGGGATTTTCAGGAATTACACTTCCATCAAGGATGCTTAAAGAACATGTGTTTAAAATCAAACAACTTGAATATGATTATGTGAAGCATTACAAGCCCTCAAAGTCTCTGAAATGCAAATCTGAATTTATGGAATTGCCCTATTGCGAGATTTTTAACAAACCAGCAGGTTGACAACGGTTGCCTAGTAATACCGGAAGTGAACTGCATTGTGGGTCAAAGTAAACATGAATTGCATTGCAAGGCAAACACGAATTCAACGCGACTTGCGTGTTGCGTCTTTGCACAGGTGAACGTGGTTAATTGTAATTAACTCGACTTCATCTGAAATGAAAGGTAACGTATGTGTATGTGTATGTGTAATGTATGTGTAACCGATTGCTCTTAACGACCCCAATGCTTGTGCGGGGCTTGTCCTACCCAACTAGCAACAACTAATGTATGCAAAATGAATTCCAACCATAGAAATCGAATTTAAAGTAACAGGTGAATGAAATAGGTCATAGGCAATGTCATAAGAAACATTCATGAATTTTGATACATTATGAAAATGGCACATTCGATTACCCTTTTGCGTAAATTACATGAATAGCATATAGCAGGGTTGTAGTCGAGACCATCACAAGTCCTCACAAGCCTTCACAAGTCCACCACAAGTCCCTGGGTCATATGCAGCACGATATGTGGCAAACGACTCCCCCCTACCATTGTTCCCCTATTGTGTCTCAAACATCCAAGAAATTTCCAAGGAATTCCTTTCAGTTTTTAGGGGGAATTGGTGCGTTAACAAAAAGGGAAGAGTGTGTTGAGGTATAGGGGCGTTAGGAGGGAGTCACTTTGCCACATATCGTGCTGGGTATACTATATGGGTGTTAATTCAAGTCACAAGGCAAGCTATTCAAATGAACTCTAACAATGGCATTCTTTTGTGCGTTTTCATCCTTTGCTTCTTGTTACTGGACTTGTGACAGACTTCTGCGGGACTTGTCACATCCTCTTGCAACAGTGCCCCTTTAACGCACTCCCTAACTCCTGCGTACAGTGGCCCTGTTGAAAAAGGCCCCATTTGGCGGTGGGACTAGCGACAGAAATCTTGTCGCCTCTGCTGGACCAATCAGGACGCTTGGCAGTGCATTGCAGCACGATTGCAGGCATTCAAATGTAAGGCGCGCAGATTGTAAACACCGTGCATGCATGTGATACATGTACTCGGTAATGCTGGCCGTTGTCCGCGTCGGCGATTGGCTGCTATTTAAAGCATACTGGGGAATCCGTTCCATTACATTCGTCAGCATGCATCCCTGTTATTAATGTGAACAACTGCGGAGTAAACAAGGTTCGTCGTTTGGAAGTTTGGTAGGAATGGGACAGTCATAAGGAACGGAACCCAATACAATTTCTGGAAAGTATAGAAATTGTTTCTTTTCGGCATAACATGACCGAATTGATTAAATTACATCAAAATGACTCGGGCGTGAGTTGGCTCAAGACAACAGCCGGCTCGCTCCACGGATTTGCGTGTATTTCCTCAGGGTATTGTCACGTCGCTTCGCAGTGTGGAAATTCCCTGAGATCTCAGGATGGACTTGTCATGGACTTGTGATTTTATCGGCTGGACTTTGTGATGGACTCGACTACAACCCTGATGAATAGCGTCTGGAGTACTGACGTATTTCTTTCACATGATGCACACTTAGTATCCACCAGACTAAATTTTGTTGCTATGTGGTGCACGCGGCAAAGTGTGAAGTACAGAATCAATGTACATGTGTTCACCGTAGGAGAGAATGGCATAGAGCAACCAGACTGTTAGTTACTAGGTAATGGCGTGCACCACGTAGCAACAACAGCTTAGTATGTGACTTTATAAACTGCACCTCATGAAGGCAATTTTTTGGAGTGTATCTTTGCTTGTTCACACCTAGAATCAAAATGAAATCGATCACTTTTTTGGCGAGTCTGAACATGGGTGTAAGTTTCGGTCGGTCAATATGACCGTCCTTCCTCAAATAAGACCAGTGTATTTTTCTGGCTTCTCAGTGTATTAAAAAAAACCACGGTCGATAAATCACATTTTAAGCAATGTGATTTCACGTTTCTTTTTTTCTTCTTTTTTAATCCCCGCTGGCAAGAAACTAACGAGATAATATGATCACCTTGATCCAACTTCAGATTATTAATGCAAGGCCCCGGGCATAAAGGGGGTCCGTCAATTTGGTCTGTGACGCGGACGCAAACTGATATGCATGTACTGGCTATATTCACGGCTGCCCCAGGCACGTCCCGTGCAATTTACTTCATTAGGGATGATTTTGTGCGATCGGCACTGCGCATGTCATATTCGGTTTCGTCATATCGGACGAAAGTGACAAATGTATTTGATCGGATGTAGGGTGACGAAGTGACACGCAGGGGCCAGTGAAGGGGGAAAATAAAACGAGTTTTTTCGTTTTGGCTGTTTTCAGTTGTTGTTTTCAGTTGTTTTGGGGAAGTAATTTGAACGGAATTTTGTATTCAAATTTTTCTCATAGAAATCTTATAATAAGGGACATTTTAGATTTCTGCTGATAACAGGGACAACTATTTTGGATGCTAATTTCTTGATAATTATTTTTATGATATTTCTGCAACTATAGGCCTAATGCCTTTTGTGCCATGAACCGTACGGGACTATAGCTCAAAGATAGAGTACATGATTGGTAAACTGTTGAAAACGGCGTTATTTCTACTCGCAATTAAAAGCCTATGTCGAGAAAACTGCCTTGTAGAAATTTCAGCCACATAGATGCAGTAATACTTCAGAAAACCTGAAAAAATCCATGCATTGTTTTTGTGTGTGAATTAATGTTAAAAAGGTTGTCTTTTTCTCACTTAAGGTACCATTTTACACGAACAAAAAATCATTTTTTTTCTTGTCAACTAGTGAAGTAACATTTTGGGTCACTGCAAATGATGTATTGGGGCTCTAACTTTACTTAATTAAGAAGAAGATGCAGTTTTAGAAGTGGGAGGGAAAACCCCAGGGAAATCTCCCGGGGCTAGGGGAGAAACCCACGCGGTCAGGTAGGGACTGTAAACCCAATCCACCTACACTCCCAGGAATCGAGCCCAGGACGCCAGAGGTGAAAGGCGAGGAAAGACGCTCCATGCGCTATATGATATGATGATTATAATACCACGTTGACATAGTAGTTCTATTGAATCACCGGACGTTTTGTGCGTAGTTGGCGAAGCGCAGGTGTGACTTGTGCGGCCCATTTGGGAATTAGCTGTCTCAGATCAGGCTAAATATAGTCAAACCTCATTAATACGAGGCCCCTGGGAACCTTGTATTATCAGGAATGAAAACTGCGAGATATCGGAACCTGACATTTTTCTTGTAAGCAGAATACCACTCAAGCGCAAGATATACATGTAGGCCTATATCCATCCGATTTTGGCTGGTAACCCATTTTTGCAAAGCAAATACATTTCGTGCCCAACCATTAAATGTGCTTTGACCCAGGGACGGTGCTGACAAGTTACTACACAAGAAACCCAACCTTTCCATTAGCCAGGTTAAAAGAACTGCAGGGGCCAATTTCATCAAGCAGTTGTTAAACACAAAAATTTGCTCAGCACAAAATTTGTTGAAGTCAATCGTAATACACATAACATGTGACTTTGGCTGCTAACCCCTTTTCCCAAAGCAATCAAATTTTGTGCTAAGCACATTTTTGTGCTAAACACATTTTTGTGCTAAACAGCTCACTATGAAATTGGCCCTCAGGTGCGCACAAGTTATTACACCGAAGAAACCTTGCCGTACGCCAGATCAAATAAGCTGAACCCCATATAAGCTCGGTTTCCCCGGCCAAAAAAAATCTCCCCCGAGGTCATTCCATTCGTTGCAAAAACAATCGAACATGACTACGACACTATTTTGCTGATTTCAATATTTTAAGTCGCATTACATGTAGTGGGTCTGTATAAATGGCCTTGATATTACGTGCGTGATAAGTACGTACACAGACGAAAGTACGTGCATTTCGCGCCTTTTTAGCGACACAATTATTTGGCGGGAATTCTGAGATTGGCAACGAAGCTTGAAACCATACGTAGTCTGGTGCCATCTCAACTGCAGTCTACGTTTTATAGAATTGATTCAGGGAACGCGACTGAAATTTGATTCGTGAATAAGGGCCTTTTTCCAAATCTCGACTTAGGCTCAGGCTTCGGCTCCATGTAAACCATATGGAGATGGAGACGGAGACGGAGACGAAGCCGAGATTTGGAAAAGCCCTTAGATCTCAGTGGGGCCTGTTTTTGCGACCACAAGTAGAAACATGTTTCTGATGACGTAATTACTGATCAACCAATGAGCGGCTTCGGTTGCCGACAACCAAAGCTGACCATTGGTTGATTCTGCAATTACCTTAGAAACATGTTTCCGCTTGTGGTCGCAAAAACAGCATTTTGTGCAGGTTATGGTATTGTGCTATTTCTGGAATTAAATAAACATGAACATTTATCGTAAAAAATACAAAAACACGAATTCAACTTCCACGCTGCAGTTATATCTTAGTTGGGTTATCAACCTGATTGACCCTGCATGGGATGATCTGATCACTGCATCCGCGCATCTTCCATACAGCCATGAAGTGCATGAGCTCAGTAGCGCACCCTGCCTCAGCGGCTCTAGCAGAGGCTGGTGCAGTCGGCCTTGTCACAAGAGGTGTTCATGTACGTTACGGAAAGATTACCATGCACGGACATCCTCTGAGACCCCATGCGCTAAACCTATAGGACAACTCTCAAAAGTTTTCCTTAGTAAATTCATGACACGTTTCCCTCCCAATTTTGCGTTTTTATCATCAAACTAACTTTTTTACATGGTTTATATGTCACAACAAGGAAAATCCTGGGTGTCTGTGCATGTACTGACCCCCTTTCTTTGAATATGGTATATATTGATTACATTTTTGACGCATGTTACTTTTTATTACGGATTGGACATCATTTTCTTCGGAATTATTTAAATGTTCTGACATTTTTATAAGTTGGAAAGTGTTTTACACTGCTCTACATTCAGTGAACGTGACAATACAATATCGAGGGCAATCGAATGTCAGCCATTTTAATTCCTAACTTCTCATGTGTGGCGCCCTTTCTGAACTAACTGATTATTTCATCAAATGCAGACAGGGGTCTCGCAGAAAAGGCTTCTTCGACCTGAAAGATATTTCCTAATGTCAGCAAAGTGCAGAGGCTGACTTTAAAGGGAGATTACAAGATTGGAAACTGAACATTACATACGGCGTTATCTCCATGTGGGATTAGGATGTGTATGATAAAAACCAACCTGTGTATAAGTCGGCTCATCTACGTTTCGAGAAAACAATGAAAAGCGTGTCCTTAATGCTTTGAAGAATGTACAAAACCACTCCTATTTAGGCTGATTTCCTGGCCGTACTGCACAGGAAACAGAGCCAGCATAATACCACGGTAATCAGGAGACTATTTGTTCACATGAGGGCGCCTTTGTACAAACAAAATGCATGTGCACACGCCTTTATATAAATCCACCGTAAACTATAATTTTTCTTTAAAATAAATATTGCATTGGACAGTTCGAACCACTTCCATTCAGATTTAGAAGTGTCTAAAGTTAAAGCTGTGGAAGGGGGACTGGTAACATTATTTTAAAATGTTTAAAATGTATACATATTCTTATAGGCCTATGCCAGTAAACCAATGTGAAAAATTAATGGATACTGTGAGGAATTATTTTTAACAATTTTCACCCAAAAATGGAGGCAGCTGGAATGACAACCATATTTCGGGGAGATATTTTATATGATTGTTAGGTTAGAACGAAAATTTGAACACGCTCCTTTAACTCTGTGTTCAACACGAGTCCCTCGATCGACGGGTATATTCCGTTGTCCGTTGACTCTAGTCCTACTACGTGTACGTGTCACTCGATCTTTCTTTCTTTTGTGCGAAAAAGTAGCGAGGCTACGATAAAATGTTTCGATCCTTGAGTGACGTCAACGATCACACAGTAACAAAAAACAAGGCAAACAAAAATGTTTCCACAGGTGGGATATGAGTAAACTAATGAAACGAGGCAGGCCGGATGAGAAAATATCCCGGGGAGAATCGAGCGAAACTCCCCACGAAATGAGGCTGTCTTCACCCGGTCATTGTATCCATTCCCTGGTGTTCCGTTGCATATGGAGTTTTCTCGCTCTATCTTTCATTTTGGCCCTGTTTTGAAACGACTTTGCGTCACATGCGAGTGGCGAAATTGGACCGGGGGAGGGGGACCATCGATTCCCGATAGATTCCGGTCGGGAACAGGTGTTACTCGTGATCACGTGACCGTGGTGTATACCGCCCACTTCAATGCCGAACGACGACAGTTGAGCTTGCCGAAAATCTTAATTTACGCGGAAAAAATTTGCCCTCCGAAAATAAAAATATTTTGCAATCTGAAACTTTCCCGCTGGCAATACGTCTCGCAACCTGACATGAAACTACACTGTGAAGACACGCCCATCCCACCTGCAGCGTTCAAAATGGCGACTTTGGGAGTCAAAATGAACGTATTTTATTGGACAGGTGCGCTGTTGCGCGTCCGCGCTGTGCATATTTTGTGGCGCGCACGCGCTTTTTTGCACCAAATTAATAGGAGACTGTCGTTTGTCTTGGCCGGCAGTACAGTTGCCGCTAAATGACAATTTCCCGCCCCCTGCGAATCAGTGGTCGAATCTAAACACGGAGAGGGAATTATCGGTTACTTCGATTTTGAATTCAAATTTTTTCATATTATTCCAAAGGCTGTCAACTGTTTATAAATAGTTGCATTAAAATAAATAGTTGCATTAAAATTCTATTTTCTTCAAATTTATACAAAACATGATGCGTGCGCAAAAAATACGGAAGTTGTACTTACGTATATTGATTAAAAACATTTTCGATCGTGCAGTTGTTTCGTTAGCGTTTTGTGTTTTGGAGTGTTTTAATACTCAATTTCCTCCACAATTTGTCTAAAGCTTGCATATGCTATTAAATGTTTATATATTTCATGTGGTTGGCAATGCACACACACACAAAAAATGATTACTTTGCGCAAGTTAACAATCTTGAAAATAATAATCTTGAAAATAATAATTAATCGTTCTGTCACCGGAACTGGTTACAATTATTCAAAATTCCAAAACACCTGTGTTTTCCCATTATTGTCTGTTCTTAACCTGACATCTTATGCGAACCCAAAGTGCGTTTTAACCCAAGGTGATTGCACTGAGTGGGAGAGCTGACATTTCGCGACGGATATTTTCGTTTGGGTTCAAGACGATTTTTAAACACTTCTGCACTTTTAGCCTATAGCGCGGCATTTGAAGTGTGTGCATTAAAAGCAAAATACCATAGGTGAAACGGAAGTACTTTCAATCACTGTTAATCAATGTGTAGAACAATCCGTCGAGCGGTAAACTTGAGCTGTCCTCCACCCCTTAAGTAGTAAAAGTAAACGATGATATTTAAAACATTTCATGCACTAACATTTTGAGTTGTATGGAAACCATGCACAGCGCCCTCTGCGACTAATACATTAGGTGCGTTCGCTTAGATTCCATGGGTTGTACACCGAGGCGTTCGTTTAGCCAGAACATCATTCTCGTGGCTTACTCGGATCAGACACCACAGACCCTGCTCGCTCAGAGCAGGGTCTGTCGGGTTAGTGACGTCATACATGTGCGTAGCATAGCAACGCAAAATGGTGGATTGTGTGATACGCACAAAAATAGAAAATTAGACCTGAAAGGCTAAGCGAACGCAACCATTGTGAGATCACGGATGTGCTAAATGTCGCCCTCTAGTGGTTTCGTTGGGAGAATAAACATGGCAGCCCACATGGATGACGATGACTTAGCGCCCCTTGAACCTTCTCTGCGCAATATTATTGACCAAACATCTCTGAAATGGGTATTTGTTGGTGGGAAAGGGGGAGTGGGGAAAACTACGTGCAGGTTCGTTGGTTTTGTGGTGTTTATATTTTGGATTTACCAGTTTTAAAAAAATCTTGTAAAAGGCTTATTAATATTATTATTTCTGTTGACGTTCACATTATCAATGCATCATGGGATTGGATTAGACTAGTTCTTGCTCCATACAACGACTGAATAAGCACTTTAAGCATTACATCATGCATTTTTTTAGGTGCGCATAACCGTTAATTTTCAAAGCGCGCTTCCTCTCCTTATAATGACTTTATAACCACCAAAACTTGTTAATATTTTAAAGGGAAGTCAATTTAGGAGTAAAAAACATTCAACAATTTCCTTTTTCTGCCATGTTCCATAGACTTAACACACAGCACCTCAGTGGCGACAAGTGAATGGAATTCATACCCGCGCCATTTAAGCACGTCACTGGTTGGATTGGGTGTGCTGCACTAACACTAAGAGTCTGCGTACGGTCATGAATGATAACTCTTAAAAGCCAAACTTTTTTCTACCAACAGTTGCAGCCTTGCGATCCAGCTGTGCATGCATCGTGAGTCTGTTCTCATCATATCGACCGACCCAGCTCACAACATCTCGGATGCTTTTGATCAGAAATTCTCCAAGGTACCGACGCTGGTCCGTGGTTATGGAAACCTGTTTGCTATGGAGATTGATCCTAATCTCGGGTTAAGCGAACTTCCTGATGACTACTTTGAAGATGACAGTAAGAATTATTGCTAATGCCCTTTTAAAAAATATTTTGGTATTTATTTTTGTAAGGATTTAAAAATTAATTTGTTTAAATATTTTTATTAAAATGTGACCCTCCCGCACAAAACCTGTAACATGGGTCAGTTTTTTTGGGAAAAAAATATATTTTGGGCTCTCCTGAAAGGGAATTATGAGCTAAATTTTAATAACAAGGCAACTTTTCTAGGCCCACTTTGTCGATTGTGTCTACTACTAGTGACTATTCCTCATTTTACTTTTTTCTTTAGGTCCCTGGGCCGTTGGCAAGCAGTTAATGCAAGAACTGCTAGGCGCATTCCCAGGAATCGACGAAGCCGTCAGCTTTGCTGAAGTTATGAAGTGAGTATCACATGAGCTGGTCTGCCCTAGCCTTGTCAGAGGCTGTGAGCATTTCTTACCGTGCCGGTGATGGCCAAGCTGCGGAGAAAGGCCCAAGGAAAGCCCGGCCAACCCGGTGCGGTTACAGTGACCATGTGCGGTGAACAGTGGCCAACATCGAATAGCATGGTTCCTGGAATCTCTTGGTCTAGAAACCAGACTACTCAAAGTATTCTAAAGCACAGCCTTAGACCACATTCCAGAAATGTACAGTCACTGGTGTTTAGAATGTCTTATTTTAAAAAGATGACTGTGGATACAAATACTTAAAGGTACATAGCGGCCTACTGTTTACATGATTTAGTGTTGTAGCAGCATTGGCAATACAATAGTCGTTGTGAAAAAAGATCATCAAAATATCCCGTAATTTACTAAAGAAGTGCAAAATTAACAAAAACTGTCAAAAGACGTGTTATACGCTTTACCAGCCATTGCAACTACGCGCGAGCTTCACGACATTGTCACAAGCGATTCGCTCTTCTCCTACACAGGATCTTTTCCTACCTCCATGCTCCAATTTTTTGTTCACGATTTCACTGGATAGCTCGGACGACCGAATAGGAATTTCCGTGTTCTTTGGGGGAGTTGGCATCATGTTTTTTCCTCACGAACGTACATGTACACGCGGAGCAACCAAACCGGGCGGCCGTGTGTGCACTCCGAGGTTATTTGCCGTGCTGCGCAGGGCAAAAATCCTACACTCCACCGTAGCCTGCCGTATGGGTCGATTTCGAGCCTAAAATAGCCCAACAAAGTCGGTGTGTACCTTTAAGATTGAGCAACTTTTTCAAGCTTCAAAGGCTGTAAAAATAACCAATTGTTTTGAATTCTTAATAAAAAGATATAGGTTCTCATTGTTTTTTTTTAGATTGGGACTTGTAGGAAACAGTCATATCAATATGGGCACCATTTTATGGACTTGTTTTTTCACCTTTTTCTTCAGGCTGGTTAAAAACATGAATTTCTCAGTGGTAGTATTCGACACTGCACCCACCGGCCACACCCTCCGACTCCTGTCCTTCCCAGCTCTGGCAGAGAAGGGTCTTAGCAAGCTACTGCAACTTAAGAATCAGTTTAATCCATTCATTCAACAGGTAAAATACTCGCCACTTAAATTTAGCAGCTGCAGTGTATTAAAGATAGTATACATGATTGGTAAACTGTTACAAATAATTTTATCGCCCTGTGTGATTGAAGACATATATGCATGATTAAAACCAACCTGAGCAAAAACCAGCTCCGTACTTCGTCTAACTTTTGAGAAAACGGTCAAAAAAGGGTTTGCAGTCATTTTGCCCTAAAACCACTTCGCCCCGAACCATTTCGCCCTGAACCACGGCCTGTGCATGAAGTGGTTTTGGGGCGAAGTAGCATTTGGGCGATGTAGTGTTTGGACGAAGTGATTTGGGACGAAATGGCACTCAGGTGAAGTGGTTTTGGGGCGAAATGGTTTTGGGGCGAATTGAATTTTCGTCTCAAGAGACGAAAACTAATTGTTTTACTCATTTCTCAAAGACTATAGCACTTCAGACAAAACCATTTCAGTGGAAGTTTTTTACGGTCATCATGTTTATATTGTGTAAGTTAGGCAGAAATCTGAACATTTTTGATTTTCGAGATACCAATCATGTATACTGCCTTTAAGGCCCGTCTACACTATCAGATGTTTGTCTGACAGAGATTGTCTGCCGTGTCTGTCAGACAAAAATCTGACAGTGTGGACTGCGCATCAAACGCCATCAGACACCGTCAGACATGATCAAACTTGTCTGCCAAAATATTGAACATGCAGCTAAATTCAGACAGTCTGAAGTATGGACAGACAACAGCCAATCAATGGACAGTTTAATAACATGTGACCACTTGATTGAACAAAATAAGTAAACATCATCAGACTTGTCCGATAGAAAGTCTGTTATGTCTGTCAGACAAAAATCTCATAGTTTAGACAGGCCATTAATTTGTTCCTGAATTTTTGGTGTGCATGTTCAATCTTTTAGCAGACAAGTTTGATCATGTCTGACAGTGTCTGGTGGTGTTTGATACGCAGTCGATCAGATTTTTGTCTGACGGACAAAAATCTTTTTGTCTGTTTGGTGTTCAAAATTTCAGTTCGTTTCCTACATTTAAAACTGCATTGCCTTTTGTTACATGTGCAATCACCCCCTGCCTCAAGAGGTGATCATACACATTACTGATCGATAAAATGATACATCTCTCGCCCTTCTCGAACTTTCAGTCGGATTATAATTTGCTCCTTTTTTTTTAACCGTATAGATTGGAGGAATGCTTGGCCTACCAGACATCAGTGCTAACGATGTTCTTGGTAAATTGGAGGACACGGTGCCGGTTATTCAGGAGGTTAAGAAATCATTCAACGATCCCGTAAGTTGATTTCTTTATCTTTTTCCTTTCTCTTTTCTTTTAAAAAGTACACTACGCACAATAAGTTAGGGATATTGTGGGGTGTATGCAGATATTTCATTGAGGGTATGCATTCCGCTTGAATGATTTTGTATATGATTAGAGAATTGTATCTGCATGACAGACGCACCTTGTCACAGGAATAGACAAAACTGTCATTTGAAGAAAACAAATTGAAAAACGCAACATACGAATATCCCTAACTTATTGTGAGTAGTTTATACACAAGAAACAAGACATTGTGCTAATCAAACCAAGTAGATCCTTGTCATCCGATTGGACGATAGCGGGTCACGTGTCATTCAATATTTAATCCATTTAATGCTACGTCACTAACTGTGCAGTTTTGTTACATACGTTTTTTCCATTGCACGGTGCGCCCAATGTATTAATTCAGTGCATGCGTGTGTACACGCATCCACGCACGAACATTCACAGGCACGCAGTGTAATATGTATGACTACCGTATTTATGTGCGTGTCAAATGTGACAACACCCGACACAAACACCTTTTACAGCTCACAAGAAACTCGAACGGTAAGCCTGAATAATTTGTAAAAAAATGTAGGATGACGAGGATCTACTTGGGCGTTATATAAAACAAATAATGAATGTTTTAATTCGTGCAATGGAAGGAATATTTTCATTCGGTGAAAGATAGAATGTGTTCCATTCAACTCGGCTTCGCCTCATTGAATGAAACATTCCATCTTTTGCCTCATGGAAATATTCCTCCCATTGCATTCATAAACATTCAGTATTTGTATACTAGTTTATTGAATCATTCTCATCATGTTTTGGGTAATATCAACAGGTTCGATTTACAAGGCAAAATACTGCTTATATGCCAAGGGTAATCGTTAAGAACCGTATTTTTAATAAGTTAACTCCAGGATCGTCACAACGTGCCCTGTTTTCATAGAATGACCCATATCACAACCTCAACTAGCTGATCAATCATTTCCCGGCTTTAAATCCGCTCCTGCAATCTAAAATCCAGGCCAGCCATTTATCCTCATTTGTCAAGCCGAGAACTCTTGATAGCTTTGATGAAGACCAGAAAACCGTCTACAAAAGTGAATGGAAAACACTTCAGGTTTTCAACGATACAGTACACCGTTTTCCTTCCCCCAATGCATCATTGTCCAAAAGATAGGTTACTGAGAGCCAGTGTATCTATTTTTAGTGTTAGAACAGTGTTTTCACGGATGTAACGAGGCTTTCTTGAAATGTTTGGTTAGTGAATTGATGCATCTTTTGGCTTAGTTACGTTACTTGTGCAAACATAAGCCGTACTGCTAGGGTTTAGGCTCTGGGAAGTAGGATTTGTACGACTTAAATTAATGACGTACATGTATGTAGGTAACTGTTTCCTTCACCTGCTTGCTAAATTCAGACCTTATTTGAACATTTAACAGGTATTTTATATTGGATGGCTTTAAGGGTGATTTGAGAATATATACCGCATGAGTCATGAAAATACTGATTTGTTTTTTCTTGGTTTATTATTTTTTTTATTTCTGCAGGATTTTTCTTCATTTGGTGTTGAAAACTCCTGCATATTTACAAAGTTTGCATGCTTGGTATATTTTATACTGATAATTAAAAGAAAAAAATTATGGCGCAAACGAAATTTCCAAAATGGATTATTTTCCACGTATAATGCATATACTTGCAATTCCTGTGCAGGGGAGGGAGGAAGGAATGATAAAAGAAAATGACTTGTGATGACCTGACTATTTAAATGGCCACCGCTTGTTTATAAGAGGGTACATTTACATTATCCGAACGACATATTGCAGACGTCGTGTTTATTTTGGGGTAATTGCCACGTGCAAATGTTTGGAGTGGTGTTACGAGCTCTCGTTTGTCAACTTAGGTTATAGAAATTAACCTGCCTGTATCGTTGTTTTGTGGCTTTGCTTTGGGTTCTTAAAGGGAGGGAAAATACTTGCAGAAAGTTCCTTGGATAAATCATGGTCTTCCAAATGAGACTTCAGGTAAACTGGGCACATGCTCTTCCAGCTGAGCCATGAGACACAGTGGTACCGGTATACTCCCTCAGGTTTTCCCCCAAGACCTCTGACACACTGGGCATATGCTCCACCAGCCATGAGGCACAGTGGTATACTACCTCAGGTTTTTCCCAAGACCTCCGACTCACTGGGCAGATGCTCTACCAGCTAAGCCACGAGGCACAGTGGTACCGGTATACTCCCTCAGGTTTTCCCCCCAAGACCTCTGACACACTGGGCATATGCTCCACCAGCTGAGCCATGAGGCACAGTGGTATACTCCCTCAGGTTTTCCCCCATGACTCCTGACAAACTAGGCATATGCTCTACATGTACCAGCTGAGCTATGAGGCACAGTGGTATACTCCCTCCTGTTTTCCCCCATGACCCCTGACACACTGGGCATAAGCTCCACCAGCTGAGCTATGAGGCACAGTGGTATACTCCTACAGGGTTTCCCTCCAAGACCTCTGCCCCCCTGGCCAGATGCTCTCCTAGCTGAGCTATGAGTCACATTGGTATACTCTCTCACATTTTCCTTAGACCTCTGACACACTAGGCAGATGCTCTACCAGCTGAGCTACATGTATGAGGCATAGTGGGGTGTTATGGCCGAGCGGTCTAGTGCGTCGAACTCGAGTTCCTATGCCAGTATTAGAATGTGGGTTCCGGGCCGTGACGGGATGTGGCACTTGTGCTCTTGAGCAAGGCACTTAATCACACTTGTTCCGTCTTTCGGAAGGGATGTAAAGCCGTCGGTCCAATGGTTTCGGTAACGCACTTTAAAGATCCCAGAGCATTCTTTCTGGAAGAGCAAGGGGAGGGATTTCCCAGTGTCTCTGGCCGTTTCTAATTTAACTTAGAAGTTGATAGTTATTCAAAAATCTATGTTAATTGATCCCATTCCTGCAATTGGCGGTCCTTCCGCTGTTGGATGTGGTGAATAAATAAACAGTGGTATACTCAGGTTTTCCATATGAACCAAGCTACTGTACATAGCCACCTAAGAGCTCTTAAACTCTGACACTGTTTACAGTTCCATGCTTGCCAGAATTCTCATTTTGCTTGAAATAGAACAGTGCTTTTTAGCCTAGTATCCCAGTATCTACTCGACCGCGGACACTTAAAAACAGAGATTTTAATTTGCATCCGTATCTAAAACACCGATTCCTGAATGAAAACCAATCCTTCCATAATTCTTAAAAGGCCGTGTGTTGACAGAGTATCAATTTCAATGAGCAGACAGCTTAATTAAAGTCAAATCTTTGCATTCCTTCCACGGTGCATTATAAACGCAGCACTTTTAATAAAGATAATGGAATATCTGTGTCTTAATCGTCAAGCGTGTTTTCATTTAGTCGCCAGAAGTGCGATCTTGAAGGAATTCGTGTGGACACTCATTCACACGAGTGACCTGGACAAATATTTTGTCAATTTTCTACCCTTTTGTGGATAATGTTAATGGGTTTATTTTAATAATTAGGCCGCGACCGATATCGGGTTTCATAAGTGGGCCACTGGTCGTAATGGGAACGTTTTGGCATCGTAGGTGGCCACGCAAAGCTATAATTGCAAGGTGATACAGGGCTCGAAATACCCACTGGACCGGTGGACCGAGGCCAGTAATTTATGCCTCGGTCTAGTGCTTTCTCTACCATACTAGACCAGTGGTCCAGTGCATTTTTAAACTAACGAACAGTAAATCCATGTTCCTTGTGGCTTTGGTCTTGTAAAAAAAGCGTCGGTCCAGTAAATGATTTAAGCTACTAACCCTGTGGTCTAGCAGATTTTTTCATGAAATTCGAGCCCTGTGATATTGAACGCCAGTAGTTTGTACTCCATCCTTTCTGTCAGCACATCGCCTCTTGTAAATTTGTTCATGGGAAAAAGTAAAAATTCCTGGATGTGTGCAGCTGTTGTCTTGAAATGGCAAGAAAAACATAAACAAATGTAGTGATGACAAATTACGACATTGTTTATGAACATGTACAAAATTAATCAACTGTATATGGATAAGAGGAAAAATCATTTAAGAATTTTATTGGAAAATATGTTAAATGCCAAATCTAATAATGGTGATTATTATATAAAATGAAGCTTTTGCGGATACCGTGCTTTTCTGATACTGTGCAGCACAGAGCCCCAATCTGATGCGCGTGCACACTGGGCGCACCCAAGCACACGCGTACGCGCGCGTCGTGCATCGATTGCAAGAGTACAGTAACAAAAAATACTGTACAACAATAACAAAAGCACATGCAGTTGTAAACTGAAATCTCGCAGGAATCTTTCTAAACAAAGCTTCATTTTTGTTTACTCGTCATGAAAATACTGAACACGCCTTCGGCTCGTTCGGTATTTTCATGAATCATGCGGTATATTCTCATATCACCCTCAAAGCCATCCAATATTATATAATTATCGATTGGTGGTGGCATTATTTATTAATTTGTCAAATTTATTATTGGCAAACTGCCCACAGTTTCCCCCAGGGTTTTCCTCTCAGCGTTGCATGGATGCTCAACTGAACACTTTTTAAAAATGCAATATTTAGTCAAATTTTGCTTAAAGGTAGAACACACGATTGGTAAACCGTTACAAATAGTTTTCTCTCCCTGTGTGATTTGAAGATATGCATGATTAAAACCAAAAGTCAGCTCCGTACTTTTGAGAAAACAGTCGAAAAAAAGCTTTACAGTCACTCGCCCTAGTGAACCACTTCGCTCTGAACCTCGGCCTGTGCACGAAGTTGCATTCGGGCGAAGTGGTTTTGGGACGAAGTGGCTTTTGGGCGAAGTGGTGCAGGGCGAAGTGGTTTTGGGGCAAAGTGAATTTTCGTCTCATGAGACAAAAATTAATTGTCTTACTCATTTCTCAAAGACTATAGTACTTCAGACAAAACCATTTCAGGGGAAGTTTTCTACCGTCATCATGTTTATATTGTGTAAGTTATGTGTAAATCTGTGAACATTTCTGATTTTTCAGATTCCCAATAGTGAGCAGGGGCTTTAGAAGCAAATTTACTGGACTTTTTTTGGTTTACCGATTTCTTCCCCAGGACAAAACAACGTTCGTCTGCGTCTGCATTGCCGAGTTTCTCTCACTTTACGAGACAGAAAGGCTTGTCCAAGAACTGGCCAAGAATAACATCGACACTCATAACATTGTAGTTAATCAACTCCTGGTTCCGGAAGAGGCAGAAATGGGTCCTAAGAAACCGTCTCATGTCTGCAAGATGTGTGCTGCCAGGATTAAGATGCAGAACAAATACTTAGATCAGGTAAGAAGCACGATCTTAAAGGCCCATTGAATCATTTGTAGATATTGTTTAATGAATTTCTGGACCATGTTTAAATTGAAAATTATTCTGCATAAATTTCAGCCAAATACCAGCCAACCACACTTTTATTCCCATTCATAAATACTTGGGGTGTTTAAAAAAAACCTAAATACCTGTCAACCAGAGTTTCAAAATTTCAAGCGACCTGAAATACACCATATCTCCAGAGATTTTGAACCAGTGTACACCGTACCTTTTGAGAAGTGGCTATGTTATTAAGAACTTTTTCAGCGGGGTCAATGACCCTGTTCTCACTGGAGAAATCGCTTCATTCGACGATGATTCGACAGAGTTTTCCTGATGTGAACGCACGCCTCTTCATTCGACGATTAGAATCGCTTCATTCGATGAAGAAAATAGCTTCATTCGACAAAGACATCGCTTCATTCGATGAAGAAATCGCTTCATTCGATGAAGCTAATTTGTAATGAGAACGCTCCCTTCGTTCGACAAAGCAATTTGGCAGGCCTGGTTGCACAAGCACGTTGTGTGTCAAGCGCCCAGCAAGCATTGTTTTTGACGCGCCACTGGAAAACCACACAGTGCGTCTAGGCACGCGACGCCCATGAACGACCTCCCACAACTTCATTCGAATCTTCGTTAGCGGTCGCTTATAATGTGCACGGTACCGCTCTTCATTCGATCTTCGTTCGATCTTCGTTAAGTGATATTTGAACGCACGCTTCATTAACTAACGATGATTAACTAATCTTCGTCGAACGAAGTGATTCGTTCGAACAGGGTCATTCCCAGATAATTTAACAAAGATTTCCACATGACCGAATGTGCTCTTTTGGATCAAAAATGCAAAATTTTGGCTCGGTTTTGGATCAGCTGTATACAGTATGTATTTATTTGTTTGTTTTCCAATCTTAACCAAATGTGCTCTTTTATTACAGATTGAGGACCTGTATGAAGATTTCCACATCACTAAACTACCTCTGCTGGAATGCGAAGTCCGAGGGCAAGAAAACGTAACGGCATTCTCCAGGAATCTCGTGGAGCCGTTCCATGCACTCCAGAAGAACAAATCTCCCGGTAACACGTGACATGTTATGTATCATAATCTGCAATATTATCCTTATTTAATCAGGCATTGGTGTGAAACAGGTTTGTTGTCGAGTCCGTCACAAGTCTATCACAAGTCCAGAGCCGATAAAATCACAAGTCCGTGACAAGTCCCGCACAAGTAAGGCTATTCGAATAGCATTTTACCGAATCAAATATTCAGTATGTGCTTTTTCCACTCCAAATCAAACATGTCTCTCAGCTAGGAAGAAGTAAAAAACCTTTTTCCTTTGATGTCATATTTGCGTCCAACCACAAGTCTAGTGTACAAGGGCCGACGATAATTTCTGCAAAAACCTCTTCGGGCGAGAGACTGCGATGCAAGTTACAACATGAAGTCTATAATTTGAGCACAGATTATTTTTTGAGGTGGCAAATTCGGCAATAAAAAGGCTGCTGTATTCCTGTGAGCTGTGAGTTCGGATGTGCCAAAATCAATTAATTTCACGGCAAACTTTTTTGTCCAAAAAAAATTCACGGAAAAAAATTCACGCATCGAATATCGAATATTCGATCGAAAATTAAACCGATTTTTCAAATAGTAAATTATTCGAAAATGCACAGGCCTAGGCAAAGAATGCCTTTGTTGGAGTTCATTTGAATAGCTTGTGACTTGAATTAAGACCCAGGGACTTGTGGTGGACTTGTGATGGACTCTACTACTAACCCTGGTGTGAAAGATAGCATATTTGTGACCGACCACCCCAAAATTAGGCGGAAGTTATTATTATTTTTTTTATAGAAGGGATTTTTACACCGTTGCATAGCTGGCGTTTTCAGTTTTAAAATAAGATATAATTCACTCCTATCGGTGGTATATATTTTAAGATACGGCTTTTCAAAGTTCGGGAACTGCAACAGGATGTTATGGGCGTTAAAGTTTGGGCTGAATTTTAACATTACAAAATCACAAAATCACCTTAACAATCGTATACTACATGCAGACTTGTTTACTTATAAATGCACAGCTGTTAAGGAGGTCCGTACCAAAAACGAAATTGCAGTCAATGCATCCGAATTTGTTTAGATATGGATTTTTGTGACATTAGGATAATACGTGTACCTTGAAATAACATCGGTCATAAATATAAACGCAGACACTGAATTAAATTACATTTTTTCTTTATTTCTTAAAACATACCGTTTAATAGAATTAGAAGTTTATAAAAAAAACATTTTGACGAAATTATTTTTTTCGTTGTAGGTGCCATATTTGGAAATGGTATTTGCCGACTTCCGCCTGGTTTTGCGGTGGTAGGTCACACATTTTGAGAGGATATGGAGTGTTTCGAAATAACATGAAATTTGAAATTCATGCCCTGTAACAGGCAGCTCAGCAGTAACTATCAGTTATTTCACATATTTGGTGAAATGCCGTGTGTTGGGCATTACCAAGCTTATGTGCACCTGCAAATTTCATTCTAGAATGGATGTTTTAGAAATACATGTACATGTGTCCCACGCGTAATGCTTTTCGTGTCAACCGAAAAATGCTCCGTACGTAATGCCAATTTCACTTTGATATCAATTAACTGAAACAATTACTGACCCTGCTGAAAAGTACTTTATAACATTGCCACTTCTCAAAAGGTGTGGTGTACACTGGTTCAAAATCTGTAGAGATATGATTATTTCAAGACAAGTCACTTGAAATTTTGAAATTCTGGTTGACAGACATTTCATGTTATTTTGAAACGCACCATATTGAGAAAACAAGTATGAAGAGATTTTGATAAGGTATATAACAGGCTTGGGCGATTCCACTCGAGAATAGAGTAGAATCGATTCCACCTTGGGAATCGGAATCGCGATTCCAGATTTCTGAGGAATCGATTCCAAGTACGAACCGATTTCCTTTTAGCAACATTTGATTCCTAGTGATAACTTGTCGATTCCAGAAATTACCTAGCAATTTCGTACCCAAAACACTTGAGTATTCTGCCTCTGATAATTTCCACATGATAGGAACGTGTGTGTGTGGCACGGGCAGACATCATTTTATAGACGTTTAAGTGCCGCTCGGTGCCAAAAAATAGGTCATCTGCACAATATGCAGTATCGTCAACGTAAGCCTGGTTTCCATATCATCGCAACAAACGCAGACAGTACCGTAAACTAGACGTAAACTGCAACGTAAACAGCCGGCAAAGTTGAATCAAGTTTTGCCGATTGTTTCCGTCAGTGTCTGCGTGTGTCTGTTACGATTATATGTAAACTAGGTTTTAAACAAAAATGTAGAATCGCCCAAGCCTAGTTTATAACCCTGTTTACATTGTGAACTTGCTTTCTTCAACGAAGATTATTTAATTTAATGTTAGTTAATTAAGCGTGATTACACACCTCACTTGAAGATTGAACGGAGATCGAATGAAGAGTGGTACCACTCATTAGACAACCACTAACGGAGATCGAATGAAGCTGGTCGACGTTGTGATATCCTGGCTGTACATGTACGTCAAGCGTCTGATGCAGAGTTCTTTGTTTGGTTTTCAAAAATGCTGTTTACGCACAAGAGGCACGTAAAAAAAACAAGTTTGATATTTCAAAAGGAACAATAGATTAACAAAGGAATTTTTAAGAACAATAGAGGTACCAGTAATGCACTTATATACATTGCAGTCTCTGTGTGATCGTTATAACATAAGATGTCTACAGATGTCCGACGGAAGAAAATGACGAACTGTTAGCCCCTGGCACCATCCACCTCAGAAGAGCCTCTGGAGTATTTTTGGTACAAATTCATTTATGGTAACGAAGTGCCAACCACGTCGAATTCACGGACCAATGCTATACCGCATATGCCATTTTTATTAGAGTACTTCAAACTAGGGATGAAAATGACGAACTGTTAGCCCCTGGCACCATCCACCTCAGGAGAGCCTCTGGAGTATTTTTGGTACAAATTCATTTATGGTAACGAAGTGCCAACCACGTCGAATTCACCGACCAATGCTATACCGCATATGCCATTTTATTAAAGTACTTCAAACTAGGGAGCGACGGTTCACCGTTTAACCGGGAAAAAAAAAACAGATTTGCTGAACGTTTGAATGACACCCAATTTTAAAGAATTTACAATAGTTTTCAGAGGGTTATTTGTAATGACTACATGAAATTAAAATAAGTTTATATTGGGTCGTAGTAAAATGTTGACAATATAAAGGTTCAACGATTATTTTGGGGGCCTGTGGATATTGTGTATGTACAGTATGCATCTATAAATACCAGCAACAATCTTCAGCAAAACGGTTAACCGAAACTTGAAAGAATTGCAAACCGGTTTCTGAATTAACCGTAAATTCCCGACCAATTTTAAACAATCCAATGAACCTGTGCGCGATGTGGTTTTGTTTACATTGTTCACGTCATCTCTCATTCGGGCCATTGTCTTATACTTTAGCCAATCACAAAGTAGCACTTAGTCATTGCATTAACTGCAAATCATTGCATTTTGCTTTTTTCCCCCCAAAAATGGTTGAAGTGTTTGGAGAGGGTCGAGGGCATATTCACATCATCGCTGGTAATAATTAGACCAATATGGACTGGTATCGTCGGAGGCAATGGAGAAACTACGACGATTTGCGATTTAACAACTCTCAATGAAGGTTGAATGTTAAGCAGTCGTGGCCATGTCTCAACATCGCCTTATCTGCAAAAATACTACAGTTACCCGTATCAAATAACCAAATTATTCCTGCTTTTGTTTGTTTGCGATTGATAATTTAAAAAATATATATTAGGTGTAGGGTGTCATTTTGCAAGCAAGGAAACACTAACATGGAGCAAATGACAAACAAAATATCTTTGATTTAAACTATGAAATATTAAATGCTCGTTCTTAGAAATATTTGTGAACTCTTTTCTGTTCTATATTTGTGAAATAACAACTTACTCTTTCGCGTTTAGGTCGACCGGTTATGGGTAAAAAAAGGCGCATTAGGACGACCGACCGCATTAGGGCGACCGATAGCCGGTCGTCTTAAAGCCAAGTGCTTCAAGACCATCTTTATTAGGTCAAAAACCATTTTCGTCTAGGTCGCAAAACATTTTTTTCAGAGAATTAGGTCGAGAAAATGGGTGTCAATTCATGAGTTTCTTTCCGACAATTTTGTGGTTTTAGTGGTCTCTGTAAGCACTCTACCCAAAACGGTCGTCCTAATACGGGAAAAATAGTTATCAAACGATTCATTCTTATATCATGCACACTTCCACCAAACATTGGGTTCGGGGCACTTGTATAATTATTACCCCTGATCACTGTGCTCAATTTTATCAATTCCTTAAACATTCCCTTTAACCACAAATGCTCCATTCTTCGGAATAGATGTAAAGCCGTTGGTCCGGTGTATTGTGTAACACACTTAAAAGATCCCAGAGCACTCTTTGTGAAGAGTAAGGGGATAATCCGGTGTCTCTGGCCGTCGGCTGCTAATGGCGCCACCCACCTATGTATCTCGATGTTTAGGTGGAAGACACTTGTAAGCTTCAAGAAATTCAGCATACAAGCTGTGAATTGAAGTGCCATAAACCCCCATTCCCCGCACCCAATCAGAAACTTTGCTCCGCCCATATAAACAATTTTGTGTGTGTCCGAAGCTTGACCTTTTTGCTTGACCACTTTGCATTAAGACCCATTAGTAACATTCGGGTTAATTGACACAAATGCAGTAAGCGTTTTTAGCCACTTAAATAACTTCCTCACTGACCATTACAAAGACGTCACTAACACATTGACAGTGAATAGTTCAAAACGTTCTGTTTTCCCCCTTGGTAATCAGATGTTGTTGTAATTTTGTTTTCCAAACCACAAATTTAAAAAGTGCCGTGTCCATTTTCATCACCACGAAATAATTAGGAACGGTCAGTTTTTGACCTTTGTACCATGTTTGTACAGTCTAGATTGTGGCCACGTACATTGTCCATGTCAACTTCAACACACACACACACACAATCAAATTTATTAAAATATTGACATGACTCAAACGTTAACAAACAAAATGCTTAAAGACTATTTTTTATGCAAGAAGATTCCCTGTCGGGGTCTGGGGAAACAGATTCTGGGGCTGCCTGGTTTGCAGGACCCTTTTTTTGGGAGGGGGAGGGGGACCACCTGTGTTATACTGTATCACTTCTTTTGTGACTTATTCCTTGGGTCAATTTGACCTCTCTATCGTCTCAACGTTGTTGTAACTTGTTGCGTCCCAAGCACTTTCCCCTAACCATATCTTGAGCTCGGGATCACTACTAATTGGCACCAAATTGACGGACGAGTTTTCAGACGATTTCGGAAAACTCGGGCACTGATCTGTCCTGAAAAATTTCCCGCCAAATCTTTCACCTCTCAACGTCCATTTCCCAATTACCATAACAACGCCTTGCCCAACAGCTACAATCTTACTAAGTTTTTGTTTCTCTCCCTCTAGTAAAGAAAATACAAAATAATGAATTTTCTTCCTAATAGCCGTTAAATTGAGTTTTGATGAAATTTGCCGGCTTTAATTAGCCACGGAGGATTTTCGTCTGAAATAATTTGTGTGTTGTGTTTTGATTGATCGAGTGTCGTGTGTTGGAATAAAGACGTCTTCACAAGTCACCCATTGGCGACATTGATCTTAACTCGGTAGTAACTGGACAAGATCCTGTGCTTAGAAACTGCAACAAAGCACAAGCTTCCAGAGGCGGATCTAGCCTCATTAAAATACAGGAATACAAAGGAAAAGCGGGGGCTACAGCCCCCCTGAAATCCATTATATTCCTGTATTTTAATGGCGGCATTCGCCCAAATATACGGTTCAAAAAAGAAACACAAATTACGCTCTGACATAAAGATCGAGGAGGCCGAGAGATGTAACATTTTATCGGTTAGTAACATGTCTGAGTATGACCACCTCCTGTGGCAAGCCTGACTGCACCAGCTTCCATAGGAGCCGTTGAGGCAGAGTGCGCCACTCTGCCTCTACGAGCTCCGGCACTTCTAGTGCTATCTGGGAGACATGCGGTTCCATAGAGATTGCCTCATCCTACGCACGTTCAACCAGGTTGAAACCTAACAAAATTAGTTTTCTGAGAGCCCTTAACTACAGGATTCTCCCAGAATCAGAAAATGTCATTTCATTACTGTGGGAATCACTTTGTTCAAGCAGGTCCTCTTGGACCTGGAGGAAATCACTGAAGCAGAACAGTCTTGAAAGCGATTCCAAAGTGATTGGTCAATACATAGTTCCGACCTGTCAATCAAGCCGAGCCCGCCGACCAATCACAACAGAGCTAGCAGACAGCGCCCACATATGTCAAAGTGCATTGCCTCACAAACGACATCACGCGATTTTCTGCCCGTTCAGTTTGTACATTGTTGTATGCGGTGATCCGGGTGAATTTTTGGTTTCAAGGCCGGGCGATTCGTAAGAAAGCACATTATTTCATGATATGACATCCCTGTATTACTGGCCCTTTACTCGGTGTGTTCTAAGATAACTGTCAACCCTGAAACATGAATACCTTTGAGTTTTCTCCAATGAATCTGTGCTTTCCGTTGAAAGTCCCATTGTTTTGTGCAGTGTGTGTGGACATTTTGACGATAGCGTGTGAGGCATAGCAACAATATCCAAGGGGGCGGGGCTAATTGGGCAAAATCGGAACTATGCATCAGTGCCTTGTTATCCACAAGTTTACTGTATTCAATAAACTTCTGTTCTGATCAATAATTTATATATATATATTTAAATATGAGTTTCTTTTTGAGAGAGTATACAAATTTCACTCAAAACAGAAATCTAATCTTATTTAATTTAATAAATATATTTTTATACAATAAAACACGAAAAGACAGAACGAGTGAAGTTTGACAATATACAAGATTGTTAAACTATATTAAAATATAGAATTAAAGTTGCACTGCCCGTGTTTTGGCCGATTTGGGCGTCAAATTGTTTTTTAAAAAGATAAATAGGTATTTTTCTAGAATAGAAAAAGTTATCAGCTTTCATTTGGTACCAAGAACGCAAAAATCCGTCAAGGATTAATGCCAGTCGATTAAAAACAAGAAATGATTAAATGGCTGGCAGGTCAATTAATCGACAGGGTTATGACGTAAATGTACATGTGCGCGTACATGTGTACATTGTACACATACTATGTACATATGAGCGTACGCGCACATGTACAACATGTGAAGCACGTTTCAAGAAAAAGGCTTGTATCTCCAATTCCCGACGTCGGAAATTTAAATTTTTGATATTTTTCGTTACAGAGACACGTAAGCTTTCTAAATTCGTTCGCTTGTGTAAATTAATGTTTTTAATCCTTTCACCGAAACACGGGCAATGCAACTTTAAGTATCGGCAAGGAAATATTGAAGGTTTAAAAAATTTAAAGATGAATATTATGTACACTTTGTGACACTGATTTCAGATTTTCATGCGTTTGCGTTGTCGACTCGTGAAATAAACTGTTGAAATGAAAAGTGTGACGTCAGTTACCAGAATAATTGGCTCTAAACATTCGCTGATAATCCGTCCATTGCTAAAGCGCAGGGAAACAGTTCACTTGTTTTAGTGTATAGACCCAGTGTAGATCAGATTCAAATTTACATTTCAGAGACTTTGGGGGCTTGTAATGCTTGCAATCTATGTGCAGCAAAATAAATTCCTGGTAAAAAAAGAATCTATGGCGGATGGAATTTCAATTGTGTTTTGTATTTTAATGAGCGTGGATCTGCTACAGATTTTGTCTTTTGGTCGCAAAAACTCGACCTAGCCTGCGCGACTTATGCTAGTAGGACTATACCTTTTCCCAGAGCCGGTCACGCATGTTCTTCAAGCATCCTTGATGGAAGTGTACTTCTCAGTAGGTGTGATAAGTCAATGGTAATACAATATTTTTTAAATTTTTTGTTACCAGGAATTTATCTTGCTGCACAGATTGCATAACGCACACTTCAATTAATTTATATCAGGAAATGCATTGCGCGAGACGATATACAATTATACAATTTATACCCCTATTTAATCAATAGAATGCACATGGGTAATTCCCAAAATTAGGGGTCTAAAATTGTTGGTGTCCCAGTTACGTACGACACTCTCCGCTTCAAAAATCACCACTCATGATCACAAATTCTCAGTAATGGACTGTGGCCTGTGATTATAGGGGGCAGCATCATTTTCTTGAATGTTTTGTTCTCTGATTCTTGAAAAATATTCAAAACAAAAGACCATAAAGGCTTATAATTTGTTCCATGGTATTGAATAGTTTGGTGTCCTGGGTTACCTACGCCAATGAAAATTGGCTGTAGAATGAGTTTGCATTAACATTTGTGCCATATCTGCACACAAACATTAAATTTAAGTGGTATTTGTTGAAATAAAATAATAATTTTTTACTAGGAAACCATTTTCAATTACTAAAAACACATGGAAATCTTAAAAAGCATGTCACACTTTTGGACCCCTAATTTTTGGAATTACCCACATACATTTATTACATTACCGTATTCCTAATATATTTTCTATTAATTGTAGTTTAACCACGATAAATAATTAGATTCTTAATTAATAGGCTGACCCCCTTTAGCAAGTAAATGAACACTTTCGTCGAAACGGATACAAAGGACGCGCAGTAGTAAATTTCATTCGCTCACATTTGCTTTTTAAATCAAAACGGTTTTGTGTAACTTCCCCTCCTACAAACGTAAATGACACCATTTTTTATTTTTCTATATAACGGGACAACGGACCACTGCATCCGATGCAAATATATACCCTTCGAATTAATGGCCCCATTTTCCGAGCTACCGTCTAAATATTATTTCAAGTCTGGTTCAATAATCTAAAAGGAAAAGTTGCCCTTAATTTTATACCTGGGAGTAAACATCGGTAAATTGGCGCGGTTCGTTAGGCGCGCACTCCCCCTGTCGGAAACGTTCGCTTCCTGGGGAATGAAATTAGAACGGTGGATAGGGGCAATTTACGTCATTGCTTTATGACCTCGACTCTTTTAAAAATTAAAATAGAGCCAGTTTGGCTGCAATTTTGTTTGCATTCGTATCATTTCGAGCAAAGTAATTACGCTAACTGTCGTATGTAGGCCTAGGCCTGGGCGATTTCAATATTTTCGGTACATTAGGAATCGATTCCATTTTCAAAACAAAACTTGGCACCGAAATTAGACTAAACATTTCTCGCCAACTTGATACAAAACACTGCCAAATTCCTGAAATTGTATAAATTCTGCACCATTAACATTCAGAGTCGCCTGGTACTTCGTGGAATCGGCAAGATAATAGGAATCGATTCCTCCAAAATATGGAATCGATTCCCAATTCGGAATTGATACTAATCGATTCCCAATTTGTAATCAAAACTAATCGATTCCCAATTTGAAATCGATAATAATCGATTCCCAATTTGAAATTGATACTACTACTAATAATAATAATAATAATAATAGTAGACAGTTCTTATATAGCGTATTACAGATCCGACGGATCTCTCAATGCGCTTTCTGCATTATTACCCCTGGTCATTGGGCTCAGTAATATCATTCCTTAATCCTTCTCAGCTCCCTGGGGAGTATACAGTCCCGTGCAGCTTATGCGCACAGGGACTAATTCCCAGTTTGGAATTGATACTAATCGATTCCCAGTTTGGGTTCGATACTAATTGACACCGGAGATTCGCCAAAGCTAGTATGCACTGATGTCCGACTGCCATAAAAATCACTTAAAGGGCTTCTGAATATTTTTTATCACCGAAATATGTTATAGGTAACTGTTAATCTCAGTTACAGTTATCAAAACATAGGCTAGGCCTACTTTGAAGACCGTTTTAAATGTGTAATTAAAATTTTAAGAATGACAAACTTTAACGATTAAAGTTGATAAAACGTGACTATATACGGGACACACCACCTTTAAGTTTTACCTAAACGGGCGCGATAATAATGTAAAATACCAGATACACATACAGTGCTGCTAAGTAGCCCCATACGATATCACTAAAAAAACGTAAAACATACAGAATTTAAGGGTGGATCGAGTAAATGACGAAATTGTCTAACCATTTTGGCGCCAAAACTCCGGACGTCTGATTCATCACAACTAAGCACTAAATTGACCAATCAACATAAACACATACACTGGTTATCAGTATATAGCCGGCTTTTCGTACACACAACCGTGGCCCGTGGGAACCAGTGATCGCACAAGACATTGAAAAGTATTTAAGTTTTTGTAGTCGGTGGGCACATACTCGTCTTTCGCATTCTGTCTGCGACGTTCACAGATGATAATCGTAAGTATTTAAAATGTGTCCACCTTCGGTGGTTCTCGTTCCGATTTGTCTCCGACGCAGAATGACAACTCTTAAGTTCTGATCGTGTCTGCGACGCATGCCAATAACATTCTGCAGTAGTTACGATGATTGTATCACAAATGGACACTAACGATAGTCATAGGTTCACATCTTGTCTTTGACGCACAATTAAGACATGCTGACGTTCCGATTGTTTGGTTTGAAATCCAGAATGACGAATCTTTCGTCCCAATCTTGTGTACGACGCACACATAACATTCTGCAGTAGTTACGATTTTGTCTCGGATGGACACTAACAGTTGTAGTAGGTTCACATATTGTCTTAGACACACACATATGACATACTGACGCTCCGATTCTTTGTCTCCAATGCAGCACGATGAATTTTCAGTTCCGATCGTCTCTGGGGCTTATACGCTGATAACATTCATCGGTAGTTACGATTTTGTCTCAGATGGACACTGACAGTGGTCGCGGGTTCACATCTTGTCTTGGATGCACACGGACGACATACTGACGTTGTCCATAATGGTGGAACCTCCTCCCCCGTTGCTCACGTTGACCCGGCTGACGGTGGTCGCCCGGGACATGTTACTCGGTCGGCGCCGAACCTTGCGCGACTTGCAGCATACCTGGCCAAAAAGAAAACCGGATAAATAAAATAAAGTTGACGCCGGGATTATTTTTGGCGAAAAATAACACTTTAAAATAAATCAAATGTGATTGGCCAAACGTTAAGACCGGGTCAATCACCATACATACTGACTCTTGAGAGTCATTTCTACATTCGTTGTATGAATCTCCTCACCAAAAGATCATACATGTACTTTGCAACACTCCGAGGCGGCCGCCACAGAGCGAGATTTGCTACACTGACAGGTCGTCCACAGCTGTCAAGGTCAAGTCACGATGTGTACAATTGAATGGTGGACAATGGACGTACGCCAACCGTGGATGACAGCGGCAAAGCCGATGTTTTAACTCGTCAACACCATGCAGCCCCTGTGACTGACTATACATTGCCAGAACGTGTTTACACGTCCTCCGTGGTTCAGGCTAAAAACATACCTTTAAGGCCCAGAAGCAGCTTTGCCGAAAGCTAGCCGAGACCAAGGCATAAATGATTGGGTTGATAGCACTGTTTATGAAAGACACGAGATGGAAGGCTAGGTCGATGTAGATCCAGGGCACGACGTACGGGTTGACTACCCCGAACCTCTTGAAGACGGTGAGGGTCACTAGAGGTCCCCAGGACACGGCAAATACGAGGATCACGACCACTAACATGATTGTCATCTGCAAACAAACACAGAGAGATACTAACATCGTAAAGTCAAGTCGTTTCACAAGCCAATCTGACTCATACGAACGGTACTCGTCCCCGGTTTCAATTGCATGGAATGACTATAGGAGTATTGTTACTCCCCCTGGATGGGATGCCGGTCCATCGCAGGTTTACGCCAAACAGCAGTGAGTTGGGTTCCCCAACAGGTCGTTACTTCTCATGGCACGGGGTGACTCTTTATTCTGCTTTAGTGATTTCGTCCAGGTCAAAGTGGACCTGTTTGAATAAAGTGATTCCCACAGCAATGGAATGTGTCATTTTCTGTTTCTAAGACATTCATGTAGATAAGGGCTCTCAGAAAACTGAGCGAGATCAGCTCACGTCTGGAGCTGGCCGCGCGTCTCCCAAACGGCCCCAAAACTGCAGGAGCTCAGGAAGGCAGAAAGTAGCCCACCCTGCCTCAGCAGCTCTTACGGAGGCTGCATGGTGCAGTCAGCCTTGCCACAAGAGGTGCTCATACTACATGTGTATGACCAAATGTATTACCTGTCTGATTTCCGCCTCCTTATTCCTGCTCGCCCTCCGGTTCAGCTTCTGTGTGCCGTTGGCGACATAAACCGAACCAGTCTTGGTAGATGACGTTCCGTTCCGCGTCGAAGTTCCAGCCTGGAACTTTCTACTCTGATTCATCGCAATGGCGCCGCTCTTGTGGCTCCCGTGCTCCGTTGGAACACGGCGTGTGCACAGCGTCCGCATGATAAAGCCGTAGGCAGCCGTGATAATGATCATGGGCAGGCCGAACACGAGGAAAAACTGGTAGATACAGAAAGCGCGGAGAGACGCTTTGCTGGGCCAGTTGTTTTCGCAGACGTCGTAGGGCTCGGGACTGATCCGAATGTCGTAGTATGTGTTCGCTGCCTGTTCAAAGTAAGAAAAACCACAGTTGGTGTTGCTGCTGTTAAGGCATCTTCGGGAACCGAGGCTCTTTATGCCATCTACAGTACGGTATTAGCGTTAACTTATCAACTGGAGATGATGAAGAGGGAGATGCAGTTTTAAAAGTGGGAGGAAATCCCTCATGGAAATCCCCTGGGGGAAGCACCACGCGGTCAAGTAGGGACTGCAAACCCAATCCACAGACACGCCCCGGATTCGAACCCGGGACGCCATGGAGCTGAAAAGCAGGGAAAGAACCACTACGAGAACACGACCGCCCAACAATCTTGGACATAAGTGCACCATAAACTCACCACACCAAAGATCGAGGGAATGCTTGTAGTCAGAGCTGCCGTCCACACAACGATGATGATCTTGTAGGCATTTCCCATCGTAAGCACGGTCCTAGACCTGAGAGGGAACATCACGGCATAGCACCTGGATTCAAAAGTAACATAACCGATTTTAGCTCTTTGGTACTTGTTGCATCTGAACGGTGTGTCATAGGTCTTCAGAAAAACCTGAGGGAGTATAGCACTGTGCCTCATGGCTCAGCTGGTAGAGTATCTTCCCGGTGTGTCAGAGGTCTTGGGGGGAAACCAGAGGGAGTATGCTAATGGTATACCCCCTCGGGTTTTCCCCCAAGACCTCTGACTCACCGGGCAGATGCTCTACCAGCTGAGCCATGAGGCACAGTGCTATACTCCCCCAGGTTTTACCTATGTACTGTCGAGACCAAGATGTACATTAAGAGGTATATGTTACACAGTTAACTTACCTTTCCAAGCTGATCACAGTCAGATGGAACACAGTGCTAACGGCGCTGAGGAGATGCACATAAACCTGAAACCTGCAGATGAAATCTCCATAAGGCCACGGCCCATAGGTGGTGTTGAGGAAGGTATTAAGCCTCCACGGCAGAACAATCATCAACATCATTAGATCGGCTCCCGCCAGACTGGCCAGGAGTGCGTACATGACCGTGTGGAGGCGGCGGCATCTCCAGATAGTATAGACCACTATTAGGTTCCCTAGTGTCCCCACAACCATAGTGGTCACGTAGCAAGTGATGGTCAGTATTCGCTGGAGATGGTACCGGAAGAGAAGGTCTTCGTAGTCGGGGCCGGGGTCGGAGCCGGGATCGGAGCGGTTGCTGTCCAGCAGCGAGAGATTGGTGGCGGTCCATCCCGTCGTCGTCTCCTCGGTGCCCTGGAACCCGAAGGGTGTCATCTCCGTGGTGTAGCCGGACATTTTCAAGACACCAACAGCGGTGGGACTTCAAGAATTTAGGTAGTGCATTGGGTAGTGCATCTCCTGTTCAAGAGAAAACGGAGCAACTTGTTTGTTAAACGTTGCTTAATGAGCTACGACAATTTCGAATTCAGAATGGGGATTCGAACCACAGACATCTGACAATGTGGCAACGACTCTCTGTCTGAATGTGCGACTCTCTGAATGTAGCCACCGTCCGCCATCTTGCTTCAGGAAAGGCAATGCCTTGCTTCAGGAAAGGCAATGCCTTGCTTCAGGAAAGGCAATACCTTGCTTCAGGAAAGGCAATGCCTTGCTTCAGGAAAGGCAATGCCTTGCTTCAGGAAAGGCAATGCCTTGCTTCAGGAAAGGCAATGCCTTGCTTCAGGAAAGGCAATGCCTTGCTTCAGGAAAGGCAATGCCTTGCTTCAGGAAAGGCAATGCCTTGCTTCAGGAAAGGCAATGCCTTGCTTCAGGAAAGGCAATGCCTTGCTTCAGGAAAGGCAATGCCTTGCTTCAGGAAAGGCAATGCCTTGCTTCAGGAAAGGCAATGCCTTGCTTAAGGAAAGGCAATGCCTTGCTTAGACTGGTTGTACTACGCCCACCAGAGTACAAGTATTAGGTGGAGTGCAAGCGAATCACTATTTTGCCTGCATAATGGCTGGCGTCCCGAATTCTTCACTTTCAAATAGAGGTGCAGTTTAGAAAGTCACATACTACGCTGTTGTTGCTATGTGGTGCACGCCAATAAATAGCAAACGGTCTGGCTGCTTTATGCCATTCTCTTCTACTGTGATTCTGTACTTCACAGATGCCACGTGCATCACATAGCAACAAAAATTTAGTCTGGTCAAGTGGATACAAGGTGTGCATATGAAAGGAAGTATATGTATGTACGTACACAAGATGCTATTAATGCAAAACACGCAAAAGGCTAATAGCCATCTGCTGTTGTATACAGCTCGTCCAATGTATAGAGATTATAGTGGTGAAAACTAAATATGGTGTCGCGTTTATTAATGACGTCATCCCAGGTAATAAACCGGTGTGTAAGGAAATCCTGCCCCCGGATGATACTGTCCCTCCAGGCTAACCAGTCCAGCCGGACAGCCATTCTTCGAACAAACATCAGTTAACACTCAGCGTCCCAAAATTAAATATCGCAAGCTTCTTCAAAAAATTAATTCTTGGTCGCCTCCGTTCGGTGTCCCAGAGGTGGCTACAACCTGCGGTGGTCAGTTGGGGAATGACCGTATAAACAATTTGCAGGGAACTAAGGCCCTTTTTAATTGATTTCTCGGAGGAATGAAATGACGTCTCTTTGTGTTGAGTAGAATGTCGTTCAGTGTGTGAGTGCTATACGTAAGCCGCTAAACGTTGCAATCAGCATATAAGTTAATAGATATATCACATATAAGTTAATAGATATATCACATATAAGTTAATAGATATATCACATATAAGTTAATAGATAGATTACAGGATTGGAAAAATGTTACAAACGACGTTATCTCCATGTGTGATTGAGGATGTGTATGATAAAAACCAACCTGTGTATAAGTCAGCTCAGTACCTCATCTACGTTCCAAGAAAACAATGAAAAACTGCGTCTTTGCTTTCAAGAAATTGTGCAAAGCCACTGTCCTATTCAGGCTGGTTCCCTGGCTATACACCACGGTAGTCTGGTGGTTTAGTTTTGTTCACATGAGGGCGCCCTTGTAAAAGTATGTGCGCACCCTCATTTATATAAATTCATCATTGCACTGGACAGTTAGAACCACTTCTTCCATTTGAGTCCGTTTTTCCGGTCAAATTGTTGATTACTGGACACGGACAATTCTGTACATGTGCACGGACTTTAAATCCCGATTTGATCTTGAAATCTCTTTCACAGTCCGGCGAATTTCATCCGATTATGGTGATTTTCAAGCTCTCTGTAGATATTCAGAGGATAAACATGTTTTCAATCTCTCCCGGAGGCGAAAGAAACTGAATCATGATCTAAAAAAATATCAAAACAAAACAAAATTTGCTTGACCGATTTTTCGCGGCAATCCGAGGCTGGCTTCAACTGGCGCGAAATTACCGTGCCATTTCTGACGCACGGGGGAGATATTCGCCCACTATTTCCCTATATCGATTGCAGTACGAAAGGCGACATAAAAATAACAAGTCGCCAATCTTTAATGGCAGTGGTCGGCCCTTTTGGATGATTGAATTTAAATAATTGAAGATTGGTGCTTTTTTTAGTAACCAGAAATGCTTCATTATTTCACGCTCGACACTAATCTTGACGGGTTGTGATGTTATATTGAGATCTGACAGACTGTTTTACCGCGCACTTAGGCCTATAACGCCTTTGCGTTTTAACATTCCGCACACACGTCAATGTATAACTACTAGAGCGTATGAGGTTTTGCGGAAATTCTTCGCACTGCCTCACATTTTGCGAAACAGGACCATTTACCACTTAAGTCTGACATCGTTGCCAAGGAAACTGGATCTAAACATTCGCTGGTAATCTGAAACGCCCATAGACTACTAAAGTGTGACGTCAGCTGCCATGGTAATTGGGTCTAAACATTCGCTGGTAATCTGAGACTCCATTGCCAAAGCACGGGGAAACAGTTCACTGGTTTTAGTTTAGACCCAGAAACCATGGCAACGCACAAAGGGTGACGTTTTCACTTTAGTAGTCTATTGTTAAAGCACAGGTGCACAGTTCACTGGTATTCATGTGTAGATCCAGTATAACGTATAGGCACAAAGGGCGACATTTACGGTAGTAAACTTCCCCTGAAATGGTTTTGTCTAAAGGGCTATAGTTTTTGAGAAATGAGTAAAACAATTATTTTTCGTCTCATGAGACGAAAATTCACTTCGCCCCAAAACCATTTCGCCCTGCACCACTTCGCCCTGAACAACTTCGCCCCAAAAGCCAATAGCAACTTGCCCCCAAACCACTTCGTCCTTACACCACTTCGTCCGAATGCCACTTCGCCCCAAAATACTTCGTGCACAGGCCATGGTTTTGGGGCGAAGTGAACGTAAAGCTTTTTTTTTTTTTTTTTTACTGTTTTCTCAAAAGTTAGACGAAGTACGGAGCTGGTTTTTGCTCAGGTTGGTTGTAATCATGCATAATTATCTTCAATCACACAGTGAGATAAAACTATTTGTAACAGTTTACCAATCATGTGTTCTGCCTTTAAACATTAAACATGGACAAAATAATATAACGAGTGATACGGCTTTTGGTGGAATTAATGAGACATAAATTTAACGGATAAACTCTTTTGCTATACGTGTTTACATTGATCTAGACATTGTGTTTACATTTAATGGGATTGCAATCGATTGGTCGCTCCTGAGCGCACGTCAACCGTAAAATACGCCGGCTTCACCGCGGTGCTTTTACCGCGTACCGGCCCTGTTGATTTCTGCTAATTAATTATACCTCGTTCGAAAGTCTACCACAGAGAATTATTTCAAGCATTTTAAAGGGGGACTAATGTCTCGAGATTTTGTTGTGCCACGATGTTAAGATCATGAATACATTTTTTTCCTTATCAGACGTGAAAATTATACATTTATAGCCGAACCGTGCTTTATATAAACTTATGTGAAAGATATACTGTATAGAAAAGCTGCCATCTTGTTGGGCAGTTAGTCGTTGTTTCTTGAGGACATGCGTTATTGCACATTTTGTGCTTACATTGTTTACCAATTTAAATGACAACGTTGCCCTACAAGACGACAGATATTCGATACGGACAGTGGCAATGGCGGATGCTAAAATCGTTCCATGGGCGCCGCCATTTTGTTGAAATCTGTTTGGACCCCCAGCGATGATATTTTGTAACTTGGGCAACATTTTGGTGACAAAATCCCCACCTCGGGGACAAAACATGCACGTTTTGCTCTCAGCGCTAAAATTTGATTTCTGTGTCAAAATCCCCACCCTGGGGCATGAAACACGTGACAAAATCCCCACCTAAGGTGTGCGGAGCGCGGGGAGTGGGGATGGAGAAACAGTTTATAGTGCAAACTGTGGCGACCTTTTTTTTTCGATCACCCGAGATTTCGTCCGTTTTTCTGTTTCTATTAGTATACGTGGACACAATTTTCAAATAGGCCTATGTTTCAGAATCTCGAAATAGGCCTATGTTACTTCGGGTAAGGGCAAAACAAACCCTAATTGACATCCAATAAATTCACAAATAAATTGTCCATAACCTACACTGACTAACTTCTTTGAGCGTGCGGGAAATTTGTAAGTTATAAGTAACATTAAAGATGTTTTTAAAGAAATTGTATAAATACGTGTCTACGATCATAGAAATTGTGCGTGTCTACAGCGGGCCTCCGGCCCACTGTGCGATTTTTGCCACGAAATTCCAACGATTAGGTACTATTTGGTACGATTACCAGACTCTATACACAATCGTACCAAATCGTACCCAATCGTAGGAAATTCGTGGCCAAATTCGCACAGTGCATGGGGGGACTCCCACTGTTCGATTTTTGCCACGAATTTCCTACGAATTTGTACGATTATCGGAGACTGTCTATAGACTCTACACACAATCGTACGCAATCGTAGGAAATAAATGCCAAAAATCGCACAGTGGGAGGCCCGCTTAAGTCGCCATTTGCTAATGTACCGTAAAAGTACCCCTATAGTTTACAAATTTCCAAAACATTCAACATACTGCACGTATGTTTTGGGTCATAGCTTGGGATGGTAAAGTTCTTTAGTAAGTCCGATCTGAGTGTGTTTACCGTTTTTGTTCGACAGCACGACCGGAAAACACTATATACGATTATTTTCTCTAAACTTTTGGGAGTAACATCACGGACGTTTTGTAATTATCGTGGTAGGCCAAACACTGAGACTTGGCGAGATTTTGCGATATGTGGCTTTATTTGAAGGCAAACCACTGACCTCTATAAGTACAGTGGACTGGCGATGCGCTAAAATAATTGAAGCAACGCGTCGACCATCTTAGTTCAGGCAAGACAATGTTTAACCTAGACTGCTTCTCGGTCCATATGACCGCTTGCATTCCACTTAACACATGTACACTATAGTGGAAGTATAGTCTAAGCAAGCCTATAACATGCCAGACGGTGGCTTCACTCAGGCAGTCGCGTATCCAATCCATTGTATAAAAGTCAGAGATCAGTGTATATACACCCCGGAGCTATAGTACACCAGCCAGAAAATAACACACCAAAAAGTACGAAAATTTATTGACATTTAGGCATTTAACCACAATCATCTGGTACCGCGGTCCAACTTCCCAGGAAACGTCTCGAAGCGTGAATTGGGCGACAAATTACGGGGCAAATTCGTCATGGCTCCCGGTCAGATATCGATCCGCGGCCCGCAAACGCTACCTAAGCCCAATTTAATCGTCTCTTGGAAATATATTTCCGCCTGTATACACATATACCCGGCTGAAATTAGAAACGTCTGAAATTTAGAGACGCTCTTAATCAATGATCGTACGCATTTGACCTATATTTATTTGATTCCGTTTTTAAGCCCGTCTCATGATTTGTAATGTTCCTAAATTGTAATCAACCATTTGACCGCGAAAACTTTACTTAAATGGAAGATAGAAGTGATTCCAACTGTCCAATGCAATTATTCCGCCCAAAATATATTTTTATAACAAAACACAGAAAACTTCTAAAAAGGCTAACACGTTTGTCACACGATTTTCCCTGTCAAGAAAAAAAATCCTTAGCACGGAAAATTGCTCAGGAACCTTTCTAAGAATGATTACAAAACGTGTGATGAATGGTTGTCTCCTTGTGATAATGAAATCCGAATAAAATCCATCTCTTTCGCGCGGACAAGAGCTCTCGTAACCCCACCTAAACAAACCAGATTAAAAACAACTCTCGAATTGTGTAATTATTTTAAGCTGTATAGACATGTTGAACAAGGGTGTGGAAACAGCGGTCATTCAGGCGATACTTATACCGTCTCTTGTGCAAGTTTCTCCCCAATAAGGAGTCTCGCAATCACGCTATAAGATTACAGTCTTTGGTTATTAACACGGCCTCGATGATAAATGAGGTGTCATCACTCCTCAGTGGTTGTTTTAATTGCTTTGGCCGCTTGCTCTTTCTTTCTCTTCTCTTCTTTATGTTTTCCCCGTAGATTTTCAATCTCATGCACGTCTCGCATCTCCGAGCTAGCGCGCCGAGCAAATTGATTATTCGCCTCGGCAAGATGCGCGAGTGTTTACCGACACTTCAAGTTTTGAAGCGGGAAGATTCAATTCTACTGAAATGTTTTTTGATTGATTAGTAACATTCCATTACAAAATTCCGCTCTGAAAGTTGTTCATGTCTAGGTTCCCATTCGTTGCGTAGTAATATACAGGATCCTTTTTGAGCCCGGAAACTATTAAACGTTACCTGTGACATTGTTTAGTGATGAGCTAGTATTTCGTTCACCTGTTACTTTAAATTCGATTTGTATGGTTGGAACTCATTTGTATGCAACATTAGTTGTTGCTAGGTAGGACAAGCCCCATACAAGCTTTGTGCTCTTTAAGAGCAACCTTTTGTTATCAAAGTATGCATGGAATTTGCATAGTTCACGAAAATCCCCTGTTCGATATTATAGAGTAATAAAGTAAAAATGTCACCTTTTGTGTGTTGCCAAGGTTACTGGGCAAAACAGATCATATGATGCTCATCATGATTCGAACCTGAGACCTCTGACACACCAACTAAGCAAGACGGTGCACTACTAGCTGAGCTAAGGGGCAATTGGTTTCCTTAAGGAAGATCTGAATGAGAATACCACTAGTCCTCATAGCTTTAGCTGGTAGAGCATCTGCCCATTTTTTTTCCACAGGTCTCGGGTGTGTCAGAGATCTCGGGTGTGTCAGAGGTCTTGTGGAAAATCTGAGGGAGTGCACCACTGTGCCTCATAGCTCAGCTGGTAGTGCATCATCCTGCATGGTGTGTTAGAGGTCTTGGGAAAACCGAGGGAGTATACCACTGTGCCTCAAAGCTCACCTAGTAGAGCATCTGCCTAGTGTGTCGGAGGTCTTGGGGAAACTGATGGAGTATACCACTGTGCCTCATAGCTCAGCTGGTAGAGCATCTGCCTGGTGTGTCGGAGGTCTTGGGGAAACTGAGGGAGTATACCACTGTGCCTCATAGCTCAGCCGGTAGATCATCTTCCCAGTGTGTCAGAGGCCGTAGGGAAAACCTTAGGGAGTATGCCAATGTGTCTCATAGCGCAACTGGAAGAGCATCTGCCTGGTGCATATATCAGAGGTATTGTGAACCCGAGGGAGTATGCCACTGCCTCGTAGCTCAACTGTAAGAGCATCTGCCCGGCGTATACACCAAAGGTCTCTGGTCCTAATCCTGATGATGATTATGTGACTTCTGCACGGTGTACCAGAGGTCGCAGGTTCGAATCCTAATGAGGAACATAACTTCCCTCATTTCATACCTGGTTGAATTCACTTCCTTCAAACTCCGTCGAGAAATCTTTATAGAGTAATACCAGATGACAGTATGCACCGTAAACACACCGCAAATCATATACGTGGAATTTGAGGTTTGTAGCCCGCGTAATTATTGGTCATCACACGGTCGACTTGTCAAATACACGGACGCCATAACCAGTTGTTGTGTGACACCTTGCGATTAGGGGAATGTCATGCAACGTGTGACAAGTAAATAAACAAAATGAAATTGGGCCAATTTTTATTAAAACAGGTGGGCTGTTTCCGATTCCAAATTCAGATTTTCATTTATTCTGTGAATTGTTCGCAGAATTTAATTGCAGTTTAAAAAGCGATGTGATGTGTTGGCCATTTTGGGAAATAAGGTTTGGGGCGATGGGGAATGAACGTAATTACCCTACAAATTGACTTGGTAATCGTTTCCAAATGAATTTAAAAAAATGTTTTCCGGTCTATTTGTCTTGTTCTCTGTCAGAAGTTTGCGGAAGTTTTGTGAACTTGGCGTGTGTGCTACGATCGTAACTTTTAGGTCAAGGATTTTACGCGGCCATATAAAAAAAATCGTACAAAATGACTCGCGCTACCAAATTGTACGAAGAAAGTGTACGTTTTGTTCGCTGTAAAGCGGGCCTCCCACTGTGCGATTTTTGCCACGAATTAGGTACGATTAGGTACGATTTGTTACGATGGTACATAGACTCTATACACAATCGTACGAAATCGTAGCTAATCGTTGGAAATTCGTAGCGAAAATCGCACAGTGGGAGGCCCGCTTTATTTGCCACGAAATAGGTACGATTTGCTACGATTGTGTGTAGAGTATATGGACAGTCTCAGGTTATCGTACCAATTCGTACCAATTCGTAGCTAATCGTACCTAATTCGTGGCCAAAATCGCACAGTGGGAGGCCCGCTTTAGAAATGCTAAATGGCACTAAAAGTAATGTCCTTGCGAATTCTGTCAAACGATCATTAATGGTTGGAAAATTGTAGCGCTTCCGCCTGATGTTCCGCTTGAGCGCGCCAAATTCTATGGGTGCTAAATTGCTTTTATATACTTTCTGCTGTACTTGGTGTAGGCTAAATAATGAAATTTATATTAAAAGGCTCCTAAAGTGATATTCTTTTGCAGATGCTGGGCAGAAATTGCTTCTCTCAGTTTAGGCTATTAAAACTATGAAAGCTGCATATTCACGTTTTTGTTTTTATGCTAAGTTTTGTCCATAATCATGAGCAGATCTGTGCTGTCACATTAGGCACTCACGAGTATTTCTCACTGGTTTGCGCACGAATATCCGCCCTGTTTCTATTGTTTAAAAGTTTGCGACTCTCGGGTGTTATTTTCTGCCTATTTTTAGTCAACGAAAAACTGGCATGGAAACTGCATTTTGCGATAATTTGAATTATAATGTTATTTTAAAGTTGCATGCAGCGCCCTCTCTTGGTAAAGTGAGCCCATAAGAAGCTCGTGCATCATGCACACGACTTATCTCGTGCGCACGAGATCTCGCGGCACTGGTAGCCCAGGTTGGACGATTGCATTTATTGCATTACGACTATACGGAGTCCAACCTGCACTGTTACAAATTTCCGTATTTCGGTCCTTCAATAAACAGTGTGAATTCCGTAAAAATACGGAAATTCTGTTTTAAAACTTCTACGGAATTGTCAGTGTCATTTCTGTAATTTTACGGACTGCACACGTAGAATCCGTACTTTTAATTAAACAAACATATTGGATAAACGGATTATTTCCGTAAAATTACGTATTTCCGTAAGAATTATTACGTAAATTTACCAAGCAGAAAAAAACGTTCTGGTAATTTTGCTGCCGGAATTTTTCCGAAAAACCCGTAAAATTTGTTTACGGATTTTAAAAACAAAATTTCCGTATTTTTACGGAGTTTTCGTATTTTACGGAATTCACACTGTTTATTGAAGGACCGAGCTCCGTAATTTTACGGACAATGTCGAAAAATCGGTATTTTTACGGACAAAACAACGGAATAAACGGAATAATTCCGTAAATTTACGGAGAAAAACGAAATGTTCCGGTAATTTTGCTGCAGGACGTCCGGAGAAATTTTTAAAAGTGTGGGCTAGGGACACCGGTAGAATAATGTGCAGACATCCACTGTACTGCTGGGGTCCGGTATGTTCTGTCGTTTTTAGACTTTTTAAGTCTGACTTCGTGTATAATGTATACCAGGTTATGCATAGTGTACTTCCCATAATTGGTGAATACCCAATCTCAGACTTGAAATAAGTCTGAAACGAAAAAAAACATATTTTTACCGGTATCCTCTGACGAAATTGATTGAAAATTGTACATCCGTATAATCATTTTGTCTAGTAAATTAATATAATTTCTAAACGAAACTATAATTACCTTAAACTTGCTGACGGGAATCGCCACGTGGCATCAGCCAGAGTCCATGTTGAGAATTTTTTTATCCTGCTCGAGTTACAACTTGAAGCATGTCAAATTAATATATTTGTCAAAATCATTGAGCGATTTGCGGAGTTTACAACGAAGCCTGGACGTGTTGACGAAACCTGAACATAAACGTTAAAACCGCGAATTACTATCAAATGAATCCGCCATAATTTCGCCACAAGTAAAGTAGTCTACCTTTTCCGGAAACACTGGGTGTGTGTGTTGTACAAGCGGCCGGGAATTGTCAAATATCGACGGGCCGACAGCGAAATTGATACTCCCTCGCACCTGCCAATATCGCCGCTTTATATGTCAACAGGTCCGCGGACCGACGTCGAGCGAAATCGGCGGAAACTAACACGGCGTTTGATCGCGTAATGACCGCATATCGCTGTATCGTTCATAACACGCGGAGAAATTTACGATTGGCGCGCTATGTCTCTGATGACCGTATTGCGCGTGCGCGAGGAGATACTGCGTGTCGTGAATATTCATTGTTGCGCGTTAGTGCCACTGCGCAGCTAGCTAGGGGCGTGGCATCGCTGACAACCGCGCGCACATATCGCTGTATCAAAATTCATGTAGGCCTATGTTTCTTGTGATCTTGGCAAGTAATAAGCTATTTCATTCGTCTGTTAACTTTAAATTCGATTTCTATGGTTGGAATTCATTTTGCATACATTAGTTGTTGCTAGGTAGGACAAGCCCCGGACAAGCTTTTTGGTCGTTAAGAGCAGCCTTTTGTTATTAAAATATGCACGCATTTGCAGACATCAAGATCCCGAGTTCACGACGCGGCCAAATCAATCAGACACGGTCTAATTGTCATTTAGCTTTTTAATGGTAAACCGGCTAATTTGATGACTGGTTTTATGTTGCCCTTGCAATGGGGAATATTGGTTGCTTCCCGCCTTTTTTGTCGCGAAATTTGTTGCCGTACGTCATAGGCTTGCCTTTTTGTGTTTTAGCCGGAATGGTATTCCCGGGTGACATGTTAAAATGAGAGTGGGTGGGTTTAATGGAAATTATAGTTAAGTTGACCATAATGTCATTGACTTGTCGATGTCATAGTCTTAAAGATAGATTTATACATCATACATTGGAAATTTGCTGCAACATATTCTTCGAAAAATGACTAATTTTGTGAGTCCTGACTTAGATAAAAACCCTCCTGGATTGTCAATTAGTCCCTAACAACATTGGGGATTTTTAGATGTGTTTTGAGTCGCGGAATGAACCTGTTTTCCCAGAATTATTGTCCTCCCCAAAAATCCGGGAGGGTTGGCAGCTCTGGACAAGGGTCTAGTTTCGCTCACATGGGGGCACCCTTGTTTAAATTATCGTTTTGTTAAAAAATATTTTGGGCGGAATAATCGCATCAATAGTTATAGAACCACTTCTGTCTTCCGTTTGAGTAATTTTTGTCTTCTTCCGGTCAAATGGTTGAAGGCACAGGCTCGTCAGCAATGCGCGCCCGCCAAATTCGTGCTCGAAACACGCAGCTCCATGCCTTTGCTATGGAGCTGTGTATTGCGTGGCACACATTGCAAATCCTGTTTGGGCTTTAAAGGAAGGGACAACACTTGTTTGAAGTTATCGACGAAATTAATCAAAAATATGACCGATGTATTTCCTGCATAAAACCTTCATGAGAATCAGAGAATCTTGTTTTCAACGTCGGCAACCCAATTAATTTTGATGATAAACTCTGCAACACTGTGCTACGCCATATTTGAAATTTTGAATTCCATGGATGACGTCAAGATTGACGCCTTGTTTTCCGACTTCCATACGCCATAAAGTATGTAAATATCTGTTGTGTCCTGACTCACGCCCTCTCAAGTCCGAGCGCCGAACTGCAAAAGATGGTGACTTACATGAAGCGTAGGCCTATGTGAGTTTAATAGGCAACCCTTTGCAAGTGTCGTCCCTTCCTTTAATCGTATGCGAGGCATCTGACGTACGCGAAACAACATCCCAAAAACGCAGACGAATTACTGTATGACTATACTAACATCACTTACAAGCCGCTAAGTGATTGCTGGCTCTCACGTAAATCGGTTTTATCAGCCGATGACAGTTTAATGTTTAGACAGTGCAAATTACTGGAAAAACTTGTACATTAAGAGCGCCTTGCGTGACATGTTGAGATATTTTTATGACACGAAAATGTTGACAAGTCTCGATTTTCTTTAGGAATGTCATGCACGCTACTTTGCGTAGGCATACCATGTTTGTTCAGTTGTACAGGGTGTCCCAGAAAAAACGGAACAGTTAGAAAAATCGTGATTGTGGGGAAAACAAATACCATAGCCATACAAATTTAGTTTTGCCAGATGCACCAGAGCATAAGCTATAACTTCATACCAATTGCAAGTTAATCCAGTTCCGGATGGATGCACAATCATTGTTTAACTGAGGTGCGATGAAATGACAATTGCCGCATGTTTTCTGATTGTGAATTTCATTGCATAATCCTCTGCAGAATGGGCTTTTTGACTGATTACATAAGTACATAAACAATTTGCCATGGGCTCTCTGCTGGTCATTTCACAACATGGTGCAGTTAACTCATCAGCAAAGGTCATTTGTGGTGACTGAATATGCACGACTTGGAAGCCTTGCAGCAGTCAGAAATGATTTTGCCCTTCGTTACCCTGGTCGCCGTATGGTTCCTTCAAAAAGTACCATTCTCAGGAATTATCAAAAGTATCATTGAAACATGCGGCAATTGCCATCCGGAACTGTACCAACATGAAATTGGTATGAAAATGATCAGCTTATGCTCTGGCACATCTAGCAAAACCAATGTTACATGGTTGTGATATTAGGTTTCCCCACAATCCCGATTTTCCTAACTGTTCCGGTTTTTTTTCTGGGACACTCTGTAGAGATCTATATTCTAAAATCTACTTATACACCAAGCAGGGGTATACCGGTAAGAACATTCGCAGATGCATCTACTACGGGGAGTAGGTCCTGTCATGTTTAGACTTGTTTCAAGTCTGAGATCGCGTATACGTATACTTTACCAATTATGGGAAGTATCCTGTGCATAACTGGTACCTTATACACGAAGTCAGACTTGAAATAAATCTTAAAAAGACAGGATGTCTGCAAATTTCTTACCGCTGCTTACACCAAGGCGTCTAATATGCAATCACGTGATACAAACTTTCATCTGTTTTTCAAAAATTCATTGCGAACCCCCTGGCGTTCGTTTTGCATCTTTTGTAGGCTTTTTCAATTTTAATTTCTTTATTTTGCAATCTCAGATAACTTGATGTTTACAAACAAGGCGTTAAATGTACAATTAATACAATAAGTTGGTATGTCAGGCTTCCCTAGTGTAAACCCGTGTATATTGGTGTAAGCTACTCGAACGCACCAAAAACGCACCTCTTTCTGGTTCTTTATTCTGACTGGCTGAAATGTTGTCACGTGCTAGGAAATTTGCATCTGCGTAAACTAGACGCGCGTGAAGACGTCGCTATCGATGAAATGTTTCCGCAAATATGCATTTTTTTTATTCGGTCCACATCTGTTAGCAAACAGGTCGACCGTAGATTAATGATTAATGGCGCCAAATATTTGTAGAAAACAAGAGGAAATATATAATTTTGCAACAAAAGTGTCTGAATTTTGTCCGGGACGTTTTTAAAACGGTTGATTTTAGGTGTTTAAGCACAAATATTTTCTTTAAGCACAAAACTATGTTTAAAACGAAAAGACAACGTGTGAAACTGGAGCTGGACGTTTCGCAAACGGGCTGTAAAATTTTTCAAATTCTTTGAAGATATACAATCTGTGCGTTTTGGGTGTAGCACCTCGAAAAATAAAATGTTGTTTGAATTGAATTTTTTTTTTAAACATAAAAGTTATTCGCTTTCAAATGAGACATCAACGAAAGAAAATCAACCAAGGTTTAGTTATCGAACAATTACTGTCAATATTTCGAATTTGCGGTCCGCCAATAATTCAAGGCGTAGACTTGCCCAAGTTTGACATCCGGTCTGCGACGCGCAGCGCACGCGCGCCCTGCGGACCGGTGGCCTGTCCAATATGTTTTCTTCTGTTTCAGAAAGTCTTCTAAGACGGGAGAAAAGAGATTTGACAGGCCACCAGTCCAGAGGGCGCGCTGCACGCACCACACCACAGACGAGAAGTCAGACCTGGGCAAGTCTAGGCAAGGCGCAAAAACGGCCGTATAAAAACGGCGTTTTCACAGAGTTGTCGATATCTATTCTAAAATACAAAGTATGTTTTTTACGTTACACAAAGTAGATGCTTTAAAAATTCGTTCGGAGAAAAAAAAAATTGCTGAGAACCACGGACTGTTTATCTTTAACGTTTTCGCTAAAGCCGCACGCCCCTCTCCGTCTCCCGCCCCCTCAAAATGTTTTTTCTCGTTGCCCAGGCAACAGACAAATCAAACAAAACGCATCGTGCTGAACTAAATCAATTACTCGCCGTCAGATTAAAAACAAAACCTGCTCTTCAGACATTGGTTTTTTTTATCGTGTTAGTTCTAAAAATCCATCGCCCGATTGAGAACATATTTACCCAAATGAAAGCGAAGCCTGCGCCTGTGTAACTATGATATATGTTAATTAAATAGGGACGCCTGGACTTAAAAGCCCAGAGATGTTTACGAAGAGAAATCGGGGTTAGATTTGTATTTGTATTTGTGTCTGAAAATGTACTTGATAAATTTGTTTTGGTGATCCGGCCTAAGTCATTTTGTTTGTTTTCCAGGGATAATATTCAGTTTCGTTCCTCCACCCCATATGAAAAAAATCGAAATCTTTTTCGTATATGTTTTTCCCCTGGCCATAAAATCAACGGACACTCGGGAAAGAAGGCGTTATAATCGATTCTGCATTGCATTCGATTCTGTTAAAAGATGTTTTTCTCCTGTATTTGGTATCGATTCCCATGTGGGAATCATCTGTCATAAAATTATAACAATAACATGCAATGGCACAAAAACTCGCCCGAAGCACAGGGGAAATGCTAAAGCTATTTTAGTGGATGCCGTTTCCATTTTCCCGGAATGTGCGGACATTTACAAGTTAACAAGGACTAATTTGCAACAAATTTGTGACCCAGAAATTCCTCCACGGTGCCCCAGATAGGTTGAATATTATCGGCGAAAAATTAAAAGATAACAGCCTGTCAACTTCCATTTAGGTACCGTTGTAAGTTACGCCCGAATAATTCACAAAATGTGTAATTTAAGAAAACTTGTGTGAATGTGGTTAAAATTTTAAATCCCAGTTTTTTGCCCCATCATAATCTCCCGTTTGTGAGTTTTCTTTTATCAAATACTTTGATGCTAATAACTTGGAAAATCCGATAATTAGCCGTATTTTGTATAGTTGGTTGCGTTCGTTACTTTGCTCAGTTGTACATCCATGCAACACGGAGAGAAAAGTTGAGTTCATAGGGAAAACCTGAAGGAGTATTGTGCCTCATACTAGCTCAGCTGGTATAGAGCATCTGCCTGGTTTGTCAGAGGTCTTGGGGAAAGCCTGAGGGACTGTGCCTTATAGCTCAGCTGGTACAGCATCTGCCTGGTGTGTCAGAGGTCTTTGGGAAAACCTGAGGGACTGTGCCTCATAGCTCAGCTGGTAGAGCATCTGCCCGGTGTGTCAGACATCTTGGGGAAAATCTGGAGGAAAATACCACCATGCCTCGTAGCTCAACTGGTAGAGCATCTGCCCTGTGTGTCAGCGGTCTTGGGGGAAACATGAGGGAGTACACCACTGTGCCTCATAGCTCTGCTGGTAGAGCATCTGCCTGGTGTGTCAGAGGTCTTGGGGGGAAAACCTGAGGGAGTATACCAATGTGCCTTATAGCTCAGCTGGTAAATCATATGTCTCATGTGTCAGAGGTCCTGGGGCAAACCTGGAGGAGAATACCACTGTGCCTCATAGCTCAGCTGGTAGAGCACCTGCCTGGTTTGTCAGAGGTCTTGGGGAAACTCTGAGGAAGTATACCACTGTGCCTCATAGCTCGGCTGGTAGAGCATCTGCCTAGTGTGTCAGAGGTCTTATGGAAAACCTGGGGGAGAATACCACTGTACCTCATAGCTCAGCTGGTAGAGCATCTGCCCAGTATGTCAGACATCTTGGGAAAAACCTGGAGGAGAATACCACTGTGCCTCATAGCTCAACTGGTAGAGCATCTGCCCTGTGTTTCAGTGGTCTTGGGTTTGAATCCAGATGAGGATCATATGATGTTTTTTCCACGTCATGTTTTGGTTGGCCGATAACAAGTTTCAAATGTAAACTTATTCGTTGTTTCTGTTGTGTGCCCAATTTTAGGAGCCTAAATTTTTCCAATATGTAAAATTCGCGTCTTGATAAAAAAAAAGGTTTTCCTGATGAGATGAAGAAAAATAATTGAGTAGGCCTACTGTAATTTTTATCCATGGAAACAAAAAAATTGAAGGCTGTCCATCTCTCCTTAAATGTAATTACGTTCGTGTATTGTGACCATGATTTATTGGAAATTTGATTTAAATTTTGCCTTTAGGAATAATGATTCACATGAGTATTATAGAAATTGAAATCAATGTGTGAATAGAACGTACATAAAATGGGGATTTAAATTGGGTCAACCCTTTGGGAAAATTAAGGCTTATAATTTTTTTTTCAGCGGATTTTTGATTGCGCTCAATCCCCATGATAACAAAAATTGAACAAATTATTATTAATAGATAAAAGATAATAATTTTTTTGGGTCATTTTGTGATTGGAAAAGCAATTGAGGCCAGCAAATACGGCGCACGTTCCTTTGTTCAAATTGTAAAGGAAAATGTTGATGAAATATTTTTGTAATCCAGAAAGTTATTGTGCTGGTTAATGACTTTGACTGGAAAAGCAAAAACTCTGTTTGCTAGGATAGGGCGACAATTTGTGTGTAAAAAAGCTATATTAGGGCGACATGCTCAATAGGGCGACAATTTTGTGTCGCCCAAATATTTTTGAGATTAAAAACCATTTTTTTTTAAATCGAGAACCATTTTTATTAGGTCTAGAACCGTCTCTCTTAGGTCTGTAACCATTTTTGGAAGCTTTGGGTAGAGAAATTTGGTGTCAATTTGAGTGATTCTTCCCGAAATTTCGGTGGTTCCCGGGGAAATTTATTTATTTTTAAAACTAAAACGTAGTTTGCCCAGTTAACAGTCTTATCTCTTAAAAAAAAATTGAATAATAGGAGCTGCTTAGTGTACAGGGTGTCCCAAAAATGTTCAGGCAAAACCAGGCAACCTCGATTTTCCCCGGATCCTGATAGGGAATCTTCTTATATGAAAAATAGTCTTTACTGCATCAAAATCAGGCTGAAATTTAGTAAGGCCAGTGACTGCCTATTCTTGGGTTTCACTTTCTTGACAACTGGTTGCTATCTGCCATTACTGTGTCCATACTATGGCATGCCAAAGCGAAAATAATTCAACACTGATAATTTAACGTCAAGCCTGAAAAACAAAGCAAAGAAGAAGTTGGCATGACTTTCAAATGTTGATAGACTGTTTGAAACCACCATACCGTGCTTTTGTTGGCAAGGTTTTAAAAATGTTGAGACTTGTTTTTCAGGATTGATGGTAGAACTATCAGTGTTGAATTATTTCTGCTTTGGCGTGCCATAGTATGGACACAGTAATGGCAGATATGATAGTTGTTGACGTCACGTGTATGGCACGCCAAAGCATAAATAATTAAACACTAATAATTCTACCATCAACCCTGAAAAACAAGTCTCAACATTTACCAACAAAAGCACGGTATGCCGGTTTCAAACAGTCTATCAACATTTAAAAGTCATGCCAACCTCTTTTTTTTTCTCGCAACATTTGCGAAAATATGCGTCAACATTAAATTAGCATTGTTGAATTATTTTTTGCTTTGGCGTGCCATAGTATGGACACAGAAATGGCGGATAGCAACCGGCTGTCAAGCCAAGTGAAACCCAAGAATTGACTCATCCTAAACTGGAAGGCCAGTTCTTGTCAAATAATCATATCTGGTTCATGAACTCGGGTAACAATGACAGAACTTGACTGATTATCTTGAGAAACTACAGAATATTCACAAACTACCGTTTAAGACTGTAAAACGACTATTTTAATATTCGTCTCATAACAACACAAACATAGAAAACAATAGACCATGGGTGCATTATTATGTACAGTGAGAGCGCACACAAAAACCCTACAAATTGTGACTACATTTTCAAATTGTAACCTATTGAATTTCACATGACAAATTAAGACATATTTTGTCTACCACATGCAAGTAATACATTTAATGCATTCAATTATTATATATGTTTTACTCATTTCTTATTTTCTTGTCGACTTTGCCTTACGCAAATTGAATACTTTATTAATCATTACAAAAAGCTTTCGATAAACTATTTACATTGTTTAAAAATAAACAGAGGCTACTTTTTTTTCTTTGATGCACATTTGTTTGTGTGCAGTGGCGTTATATAAGTAGTATACAGAAAAATATTGTACAACATACGACGTGAAACTGTGAAAGGATTCAAATTTGCTAAAACTACTTTTAAAGATAGGACAATATTTGCAAAGTAACTATAATCCAAATAAGCAGCAATGTCAAATTTTCTTACATGTGCTTTTTTCTGTAGAGCAGTGAACTATCTGGTTCCCTAATACTCACATAGAATATTCCATGTGTGACAAACAACACTGTGAACCTGGCCAGAAATATATTAGTCTTGTGGTCAGACCTGCTGGGGATGCTTGCCCAACAAGTCTGGGCACATGCAATGAGAGCTCATCTTTGATTGGTTGAACGCGATGCCCATTCGTGACCCATCGTTGATAGTACGCACACTGCTATTGGCCATGAACATACAATGCAGCTACTAGACTCCATCGGTGTTTTAAATGCATAACTGTTTGACTGAAATTGGGAGGGAATTCTTCGTGTTTGACGAGGGACGACGCCATCAAGATGTGCCAGTTACTAAATATGAAGTGAGCGAAGAAGGTGTGTGTGCAGCCTTCCGAGCTCTACCCGCGTGTGTTTTTAATAATGGCCAAAACCTTCGTGGGGCTCCCGCACCAAAATCTGGTGCGGACCCCAACCAATCAGCGATGAGCTCTCTTAGCATGTGCCCAGACCTGATGGGCGAGCATCCCCAGCAGGTCTGGGTACGAGAATATATTCTAAGGTTTCCAAGTTAATACAGTTGAATCACGATACTAAATAAGAGCTCATTGTTAATGCAATATTCTGCTCATTACAAGGAAAATCTTAGGTCCTCATTAGTTGTTCTTCATTCTTGATAATACAAGGTTCCTGTTATAACAAGGTAATCTGCAAAGTACCAAGAACCTCTCATTAACAATATTCAACCAATACATTTGGGTTTTGCATGAAAGATGGCCGATTTGTCATATCACATGAAATAAAAACAAACCAAAAGTAACATTGAAGTAAGCATATATTATACTTAGCAAACTGTGGCCACCCTTTGAGGTACAGTTTTTAAAACAATTCTAAAGTGGACACAAATTCTGTGCACTTGATGCAATACACCGAGCATGCAAATTCATTTTTGGTTGTCTGTCAAAAGCCAATTGTTTGGTCGGCTAAAAAGTGAAAAATAAATCTTTCTGGTATTGAGTTTTTGTTACTAAACTAGGCATTTTGTAAAGGCCACATACTCCAAATTCGTAAAGCAAATATAGTTTGTAAAATGCATTGTAGTTAAGAAACACTAACATGAACGAAAAATGCACAGATAATTCTAATTATCTGTGATTTATTCCGTAAAGTCCTGTTTTGCATCAAAGTGCCCACTTTATAAATTACTGGTCTACTAAAAATATACTATTTATTTTTGCTTATGTTAATTTTAAGTTAAAAAGTGAAAAATCAAAAAAGAATCCGAGGAAACCAAACATTTAAATACTATGGTAGAATGTCCAATCTTGAGAGGAGGAGAAATTATAGAACTTGCACTTTTGACTAAAACAACCGTGTTTCTACTATAGTTTTTAGTGATGCGTTGGGCAACATCTTTAAACGATATCTTGGTCGTTTCTACTGCGGATAAAAAAACGATAGTTTGCGCATTGTGCGCGGCAGTTAAAATTACGCGCCACAATAAAGTGTTATTGGCTATTTATGCTGCGAAAATACCTTTGGTTGCATCAGCAAAAAAACTTTTCGGAGTGGATTTGAATTTGCTATTTTGCTCACCGGCAAATTACCTTTTGATAGCCGTATCTACAGGATGGGTAACGATAATTGTGCTCAGTAGAAACACGCCCAATGTTTCTATTTGTCTTAGCCGTATCTGCACTGGACTTCTTTTTTGGAAGGTTTTACATACCTGCCAACTAGTCCGATTTTATCGTATTTGTTCCGATTTTTAAGTGTTGAAAATTGGAATAATCGGAACGGTCGACTTGACCTGACTCCCCGCGCACTCCGCATGTGTTGTGTACATGAAAACGGGTGCAGTACTAGGTCAACTTGACCATTGTACCAACTTGACCGTTGTACCAACTTGACCGTTGTACCAACTCGACCGTTGCAAGTTTCACTACAGTCCGAGTTTCAGGGCTTTTGAGTTTCGGTAAAATTTACCAGGAGTTGAAAGCTAAAAATTGCAGTTTAAAAGTTGTTTTTTTAGTACGAGCTGTACACTCATAGTAATGTATAATTTATTCGTGCAGAAAAAAAATCATGAACACCATTTTTCTCAAATGTGCATCATCGCCACAAAGATTTCCTTAAGACATATTTAAGATGCTGTAAATTTTTACATTTCAAAATTTAAAATTTAAAAAAAAAAGGTTAAGGGTCAAGTAGATTTACAATTACACGCAGTGTATCATTTGCAGTAAAATCTCTTCACAAATTACGAGAACAACAGTTCATATCTAAATAAAAACCTTGGTAAACTAATTCTGCAGACAATTCAGCAAAATGGATGCATCTCTCTTATATGATCCCTGTAGCCACCTAGGAGGTTCCTCAGCTCGGCCACGAAGTGCGAGAAAACAGGAAGAAATTCTCGGTTTTAGAGGTGGGAGGAAACTCCACACACTAAAGTGTAGGGGAAAAACCTGAGGAATCAAGCTGGGACTGAGAACCCAATCCACATACTGACCCGGACGGGAATCGAACCAGGGCCACATTGGTGGAAGGCGAGGAAAGAACCGCTCCACCAAATGGAAAACCTTTAAAATCCATGCACGGTTTTTATAGGCAAAACCCCTAATATGTTGTTTATTACCAATCGATGCTATCAACACTTTCTGAGTAAGGTTTTTCTTGTCTGTTCCCGAAGTAAATTTTTTGTCACTGCAAATGATTACACAATGGGTCTTTAAAGCGAACTATGCCAGATATTGAGCCAAATTATTTCAGGTTTATGAGTTTCAATTTCAAAATCAGACACTTTGTTTTTAGCATGGTTTCATAGAGGATACAATAGTTTAATATTTAGTAAATGACTATACTCGACCCTTAACTCTTTTTTTTTTTTGATTGCTCTATTCGCCTAAATTTCAAGACAGAAGCCACTTGTCCTGAAAACTTTCAGGCAATTTTCAAATCCGATACATTTTGTTTTTTTACTTTAAAATTTCTTCAGATCAACGACTTGTTTATTTACAATTGCTGTTTACACTTATGTACATATTTACAAAGGAAGACGGATAAACTGGTCGAAGATTTGTTTCACAAACTTATTAAAATCGTAAACTTTGGGTTAAAATAATTTTGTTAAAAAATTTACGACACTTGCATTGCCCCCAATTGTAGGTTTGAAGTCTATATTTCTCCTAATTAGCCTTTTTTGTGTTTCACTCTTGGTATCCAAATGATCATACTAAATTTTTGTTCCTGTGTGGTGTACAGCATTCACCTTTATCACGGTGCAGCCATGTTCCCTTTTCCTGTAACCAAAGGGGTCGTGCTATTTAGCGTCAACAAATAATACAAGCAATTTCATGCGTAAATAATGTATTGACAATACTTATTGGGTTTCTAAATATCATATCTATGTATTACTTTTACCGCAAATGCTTTTTAAGTGTAAAATATTGAGCTACAAAGCACGACCATGACGGTGTCGTTCATGCAACCCTGTCGGCTGCCATTTTGATTGTGCGGGACCGGCCGTCCTAGTTTCATTGCATTTTTAAGTGGTAAAGTTAACCTAACCCTAATTTATCTACAGCTTGTTGACACTAAATACCATGACCGAGGCTTGCAGAAAAAAAGTTTGGTCCCATGTTCATTGTGTGCATCACAATGACACGCGTAGCACGATCAAGAAAATGCTCAGCGATTCTCTCAAAACAACGACGGAAGATTGCACGCGGACCGATCGTGCTCGACACGTACTATGGGGAACAAGACGGATGCACTGTGATAAAGGTCAATAGAACCTGTACTCTATCAAACATTGAGCGCACTAGTTTAATGAAATGACCCACATTTGAGTATTGAATATGTCACGAAGGGCTTGAATAAATTATAAGATTTCTCTAGCTCAACCCAAAAATTCACGACGCTAAAAAACAACTTCAACAACTACAAGAATAAAACCTCTTCCATAAAACTACCAGTCTAGACATATGTTTAACAGCAAATAGCTAAGAAGTTTTAACACTTTGGATTGAACAGGATTTTAAATACTTGGAAAATAACTTTCATTAAAATTGTCTTTTTAAAAGACCATTTAAATATCAGTTTTAAAAATATAATCAGCCATTCTCGATTAAAAACCACTTTTTGAATTAAAGTTTTTTTTTCATTGTGAGTCCAGCAACAAATTTTTTGTAGCTTGCGCAATTTTTGAAAATGGCATAAGCCCCATAGGCCTGCGTGTAATTATCACAGGAATGTTGCACAGCTTATGCAATAAAAAAGTTGCGCAAGCAGGCTTACGCAGTGCGTAAGGATTCATGAAATCAGCTGCAGTACACAGACTAATTTGCATTCATGCAGTGGGGAATTTAAAAGTGCTAAGATAATTCTTAAATATTTTGAGAAATTGTTTGTAATTAGGGGGGAGCGAAATTTTGTTTTATTGATATCAGGTACAGGGGGCAGATTGTACCATTTTAGACTTATTTCAAGTCTGAGATCGTGCATACTTCACAAATTTATGAGAAGTATACCTTATACATAATTGGTGATACGCAATAACAGACTTAAAATAAGTCTAAAATGGCACAACTCACCCTCCGTACCCGATATCAAGAATGTTTCTTACGCTGCCCCCTGGGTATATATCTACTATGCTAACAAGACAAAACAGTCGGTAAACAAAATGTTTTATTTTGACAGACCAAAAGAATATTGCTGCATAAAAATGGCAAAACTAAAAAATCATTACTTAGCCTAAATGGTTGACTTTGGTATATTGTAGGAGGCTTAAAGTTAGATTTTAGCACTGTACAGGTAGTTGAAAGAGATTTAAAGGCCGTCAAGAGTTGTCAACGTTTTTATGGTTCTACAGAACCCCCTGAAATACTACTTAAAATTTTTTGTCACTACCGTGAAATATCAACATTTTACAGTGCATATAAAGTCGTACGCGGCCCTCGAAGCCCCAAGCCCCCTTCCCCTTCTACCACCTTCTAGTTCAGTGAAAATCCTGACAATTTGGACGGCCCCATTGGATTCAGCATTTTATTTTCAAACCGCTCAAAGCATGGAATCAAGTATTTTTTTGGAATCAAAATCCAATTCTTTTTAGGGTAAAACATCTTTTTAATTATATTTTTAATGTAAAAATGTTACCCCATTGAGGATTAAAATGCGACTTAAACATGCTTGGTTGCACGAATATTAAAATATCGATCACTCTAAAAGTATCATTTTGGATTAAGTTCCATTCCCGGACGTACTCATTGAGTACGTCTGAAACTCCGGTTTTTATGGACCTATCACGTTAACTGAGAATGGCATTACAATCAGTTTTTCAGGAATTACACTTCCATCAAGGATGCTTGAAGAACATGCGTTTAAAATAAAACAACTTGAATACGTGAAGCATTACAAGCCCTCAAAAGCGCATGCCGAGTAAACTCGCTAATTCAATGTTTATAACAATTTGTATAACGAAGCTGCATATAACATATTTTAGATTTAATAAGGCCCCGCCCTTTTTACGTTTCCCCAAAGAACATTTTTTGTACCTTGACCAGGCATCCCGGGTCCATTTCGTGTTCCACGGCTTGCAGACTAGCCTCCGCTACAAGCCGCTGGACGGGGTCGCGCGTTGCTATCAGCTCACCGTACAGATACACTCCCATGGACTGTTGGAAAAATGGGGGAAAAAAAAAAATCAAATTTTGACGGATTTCTCTTAAAGCCCAATACAACATTTTGCTGTTACCCAAATTTTTACTTCATGAGTTGACAAGAAAAATCTGATTTTACTGTGTAAAATGGTACCTTTGTGGGAGAAATTGCCAACTGAGGGTGGGTTTAAAAAAAAAGTCGTCTGCAGACAACTTTTTAACCATTCATTCACACACACACAAAATGCATGGTTTTCTGAAATACAGTAAACCTCGGATAAGTCGGATCCAACTGGACCAAGCAATTTTCTCCGACTTAAGCGAAAATCCGACTTACGCGAAGATGAAAAAACGCATTAGGAATGACATACGAAATCAAACGTTCCAAGCGATTTTGTCCGAGATAAGTGAAAATCCGACATAAACGTATCCGACTTAAGCAAGTTTTACTGTACAATGTATTACTGCATCTATGTGGCTGAAATTTCTACTAGGCAGTTTTTTTGACATAGGTTTTTAATTATGAGTGGAAATAACGCCGTTTTTAACAATTTACCAATCATGTACTCTATCATTAACATAGAAATGACTCAAGAGTCAGTATTTGTGGTGCTTGACCTGGGGCAAAATTTCATAGAGCTTTTTAACAGTCTATTTTATGTTAACATAGCATCGGGCTATTTCATAGACATCGTTAACGGTAAGAAACTGAAAATAATAGTGAAGCAACAATAGCCATCTCCAAGTGTGCGCATGCTTAAGCACGCCGCGATCATGAAATAGCGCTCAACTCGTCTGCTATAGTAAGCATGCCTTGTCAGCAAATGCTTAAGCAGCGCTATGAAATTGGCCCTTGATTTTAACTTTTGCCAACACATTTGACTTTTAAATTTTTTTTCCCCAAAAATAATCCCGGCATCAACAATCACTTTTACCTGTTCCTCTATGAGAAAGATTCGAATGTCCCCGTAACCATCCATATACCGATGTCGGATGACCAATTCACACCATCGGTGTCGAACCTCCGCGTTCTGCTTGACCAATCCGTACGTTTCTTTCAGCTTCTGCATGGTCTTAGCGGTCAGTCGGTGTCCGCGCTCGATGAGTATCTCCAACAGGAGTACCAGCTGGTCGGGGGTCAGTTTGGCCCAGCTCTTGTTGGCCGGGTCGGTCAGTTTGGCCAAGAGCGCCCCCGTGTGTTTGCGCTTTTGCGGCTTTCCCCCGTGGCGGTTCGCCTTGTCCACCGCTAGCCACCTATTGCACTGAAATCGTAATAAAATGCAGACTTTTTGAAACAGCGTGTACAGTCAATTCTACGCAGTTAATGTCTAGTGGTGGGCATTTATTCAATTTTACAACCAAGTTCTCACAGAGAAAAATATTTTCTTTTTTTAAAACTTTATTTCACGAGGGTGACTCTTACAGTTAAAAAGCCGACTTTGAAGGGGCCCTTAAAACAGGTAAATTATAAAAACAGGTAAACTAACAATATACACATTGTTAAGTAAAAATAATGTTTGCCCATTCACGACGCAGTGTAGTGCATTTCCGGAGAACGCGCTAAAAACTCAAGCAGGACTCGAACCCAAGACCTCCTGCATACTTTGCACATTGATATAACAAAATTTAAAAAAACTTCCCTAGCCAAATGAATCTGATGTAGTTTCTGTACTTATCCCATATCATACCTCTGATTCAACCTGCTGCACCAGACTATTATCCCAGCTGAACGCCTCTTGCCTCAAAGCCGACGGCATGCCGGCACAATCTAGCCACTCGGAGCTTACGACCTCGGGGCTAAGGCCGTTTTCCCTGGTAAAAGAGACAGAAATCGTGTCACAAAGGGAAGTTTGAAAAATGTATGGCAATGTTAGGCTTACGGAGGCTGTGAATTTACATTTAAATCAATAATCAGTTCATTCAAGTCTTGATTAACCTTTTGGATGCCACATTTTTTTTCTGTGTAAAATGGTACCTTTGTGGGAACAATCGCCAACTCAAGGTGCTTTTTTTGTATTTCTCTCAACAGTTTTTGGTACCATTCATTCAACACAAAAACCATTCATGGATTTTTATGGTTGTCTGAAGTATTACTGCATCTGTGTGGCAGTTTAGGGGCTGTCCAATTTGTCAACATTTTCACAGTTGTACAGCGCGTAGTATTTTTTTAAGATGCTCCCTCCGAAATACTACTTAGCAATTTTGTTTACTAGCTGTGAAATGTAAACATTATACAATGCATGTTTATAATACGTAATAAGTAAAAAATCACGCAATAAGTAAAAAAAAATCAAAGTAACTTACTGGAGTTGAGGAAAATGCTCAAACAGCATGTTGATAAACTGTTGTGTCAAGACGAGTTTTCCGCGATAGCGGTTGACGTAGGCTCTGATAAACCTCAATAATGGTGACGATCCGACTTTAACGGATAGATGCTGAAGAAAAAAGTATCCCTAGAAACAAAAACACAACAATTTGGCAAAAAAATACTTTTTGTAAATGTTCATCGCGAACTAACAGGCATTTTTTTAAGGGGCCGTCCAAAGTTGTCAACATTTTAAGTTCTACAGAGAGTAGTATTTTTCAAGACCCCTTCCCTCCCCCGAAAAATTTCACTACCATGAAATGACAACATTTTACAGTGCATGTAAAGTCCTGTGCGGCCCTTGACCCCCCTTTCCTACGCTTTGTAGAACCGTGACAATATTGACAACTTTGGACGGCCCCATAACTAGTATAGAACATTTCAACCAATTTCGTATTTTTTTAATTTACTTAAATGTTGCACACAGACATATGAGGGCCTGCCCTGATAATATGGGTCAAGCTTTCACTGGGATTTAAAGGTGCACTCTGTGTGGGAAACTTGTATGTATTTTACAAATTTTAAAAATTAAAACAAGGGGCTGTTCAAAACAGTGTTATTGCAGCACGGGGTAAAATCCCAAATCACCACAGAAGTGAAATTTGATCCCAAACCTCCGACAAAATAACATTATTTTCAGTTTACCTTTAGGTAATGAACCTGTTGGAACCACTTGTCCTGGTTGAGTCCGTTCTTAACGTACGCTGGCTTGCTGCCAGACCCCGATCCCGCATGGTTCCATGTACTGCTGCTACTATCGCCAGCCGCCGCCGCGCCAGGCCTCATGATCTGCAGATCGGCCGACGTGTTGCGTAGTTCCTGCTCGAGCACCTTGAAGCGAATTAGGGCTTTAAGATTGGACCAGTCTTTGTACTGCTTCTCTGAGAGCTAAATAACGAAGAGGAACAAAGTTGTGTTTGAGCATACAAAACTGTCCCATCTTATCCTGAAAGCATAATACATATAAAGACAGATTACATGATTGGAAAACCTTTAAAAACAGGAACAGCAGCATTACATAACTAAAGAATAATGTTGATAAATTGCCTTGTAGAAATTTCAGCCACATAGATGCAGTAATACTTCAGAAAACCTGAAAAATGCATGTGTGGTTTTTGTGTTAAATAAATGTTAAAAATGTTGTCTGCAGACAATAACACACAAAAAACACCTTCAGTTGGCAATTTCTCTCACAAAGGTACCATTACATGGACAAAAATCATGTGGTGTTTGTTACCATTGCAATCAACACTTTTAGTTGTGTTTTCTTGTAAAATTTTGGGTCACTGCAAATGATGTATTGGGGCTTTAAATATTTTCCCACTTACTTTCTCTGCCAAGCCGTGTATAGGATCCTCGAGATACGTCGCGAAGCCCTCGCTTAGCCACTCTTCTGTCCAGTCCTCGGCGCCAATGAGCAGACCAAACCATGAGTGGGTGATCTCGTGGGCTAGGCGAGGGCAGAAACTTCGGTCTCCAGGCAATAAGGTTTGGGAGACAAACACCAGGCTTGGGCTGAAACATAGACAAAAAGTTAAAGAATTAGGGCCGAGTCAATTTTAATATTTTAACCAAGTGTTCTATTGAATATTTGTTTAGCCTGATTTAGTCATGATTTATTAGGTGTAAATTCCCAATTGGCCTGCAAGTATACCGTACAGTAAATTTTAATGCAGTACGATAAATATAGAAATGCAAAAATTAAGTCCACTGCATAGATTTGAAGCACCATCGTTAGACCAACTTAGACAAAATTATACTCTTGCAAAAAACAAATGCGTTTAATTTCTCTCCCAATTTACTGATGAGCTAACCTCTAGAGCCACGTGTCTCCCAAACAGTCCTAGACGTGCAGGAGCTCAGGGAGGCAGTTCAGACAGAGTGGCGCACCCTGCCTCAGTGGCTCTTACTGAGGCTGAAAATTTACTGAGCCCAAACCTTTATACCCAGCATGATATGTGACAAAGTGACTCCCCCTAACGCCCCTATACCTCAACACACTCTTCCCTTTTGTTAACGCACCAACTGCACCCTAAAACCCGAAAGGAATTCCTATAAAATTCCTTGGATGTTTGAGACACAATGGGAGAAACATACCTTGCAAGGCCGAGACTGGCAAAGCACTTTGGCACGACGAGAACGTCCAACCTCCGGAACGGATGCGGACCAAGAAGCTCGAAGCTGGCGGCTAGATATCGGGGTAGGAGTTGGGCAAACTCTGCCTCGACGAAGTGTAGGATTTGGGGCGGGGCAAAGAGGCGTGTTGGCAGTGCAGCTGATTGAGAACTGAGCGAAGTGAAAACATAATGTGGTGTCGGATTACACAAAAACAGTACGTGGGTGTTTCCATACAGAGTGACATTTTGATGTACAATATTTGTAAAAGTGGCTTTTTCAAGTTAGCCATTTAAAAAAAAGAGATTCTTGTTTAATGTCTATTTAGTGTAGAATTAGTTAGACATGTCTTGGTTTAATAGTTTTGATATTTTATAACATTTTTCGATGATGTAAGGTGAGGGGGGAGGGGGGTTGGGGGGAGGCGGGGAGGAATACATGAAGGCATTTTTGAACTTTGAAGGCTTTTTGACCAGTTCCTTTCTGGAAAAGGTAGCTGCTGGTTTTCACCTACCCTGGTATAGAACCTGCACTTAGAACCTCAACTTAAAATTACATTATAAGCAAAATCTCAATAAATCTTCCCAAAAAGGTTCAAAATGTCACGTTCCATTTACAAGATTGCACTAGTTTTACTTTATTGAATAATTCTTATTTTATTATAATTATAATTTTTTATTTAATTATTGATTAATTTTAATTAATTAATCAATTTTATTCACCTATCTCCGGTGTTGGTTGTGGGTGGGCCCTGTGAGGGAGGAATGTTAATGGATTTCCATTGACCCACGGCTATAGCGAGGACAGAACATGGCATAGGCATGACGGTGCTCTGGTACCGATGCGACATCAGACCTATAAACAGAAAATAGGAATGCAGACGGAGAAGGGGGTAATCTTAAATGAGCATGTTCAGATTTTTCCAGAAAATGGATTTCGCTTTAACCTATCATATAAAATACCTCCCCAAAATGCTATCCATGGGAAGAAAACAGAAAATTTGCAAACTCCAATTTGGATGTGGAAGCAAAAAGGTTGGTGTAATTACTGCACTGCTTTATGGAACCAGATATATTACTTATTAGTTTACAAAACATCCGTGGTTTTTTGACGATACCGTAAATTTTTTGTGACGTGCATCAGCTGCGCCGTATTTCGAACAAATTGTGGGCAACACAAGGTTGTGTTTGAAACATTTTCCATGATGTGCGTACGCGTACTTAATCGCATGTAATACGCAGTTGTATTTTTCCTATGAAGATGGTCGTCTGTGAGAGTTGTCAATACAAGAATTCACCAGTTATTTCAAACAAAACAATTTTTAAAAATTATTTTCAAAATGAATCAATTTTTGATGAAGTGGAAAGGGGGCCTACCATTCTTATCCAGGGATGTAACAGCGCTATCGTCCCCGCTCATGAGCACGACGTATTCCTTAGGTGTTTGGACCTTCGCTTGCCACGTGGCCAGGGATCCTGGAGGCTCCTGGCACGGAAACAGGGAACGATTGTTGATCCAAGACCCGGGGGTAAAGACACATTCACTGCGGAGGCAAAAATCAAACAATTTAAATGAACATGGGTTAAGATTGTTGGCAAATTTACCTTATAGCCTATCATTAAGTTGAAATTTGGCGTAAATGATCAAATAAAAACGGTATGAAAAGATTTTTCTGCTTAAAAAATTACTACACCAAGCAACAAATAAAACACAAATTTTCGGTTTAATCAAAATTTGAAATTCTCTTTTGTAATTAAGTTGACATCAAAATGTTCAACAGCTTCATTATGCATGACTGCATAAAGCTTCTGTGTGCTGAAAATTTCCACTCTCAGATTGTTTTTATTTTAATCAACAAAATGGAGAAACTTTTGCGTTTCTTTTGTCGCTCGATAGAGTTATATATCTTGATGTTTGTGATGTGATTTTCAAATTAGCACCCAAAAAATGATGGTACTTTTGTTTGCTTTGGCTGTGTTCGAATCACGGTCTTCGATCTAAGATCAGTGCAGGAAAGAACTAAGTAGTTGACCATGACTTCAGACCTTGTGTAGTCCTACAAAACATATGAGATGGGCTGAAGGATTTCCAGGTGTTTTCCGAGGAAAAAAAAACCCTAAATCTTCTTTTTTCTATTCAATTTGCACTGTCATTTTAAGAAAAAAACAGTTATGTTCAACTAGTCTTGCCAGAATTATTTAACAAAAGACAAAATTATTTTCTGACTCTTTTAATAGTTTGTAAAAAATGGTTCTATGGATGGATTTTAAAGTAAGAGTTAAGTGAAAAGAGGAAATATTTCTCACTTTCCAGCCTGATCGTAAGCCCACGTGAGAGATCTTCCTTTCTGCTTGGTGCTATATTTGATTAAAACAGCACTGGGAAAGTCCTCGGGCGTTCGGATGCCCTCTTTCCAAACTTTGATACACCACGGCTCCATGCTGAACTGCAGGGCCTGCCCAAGCCGACTGGCGCCTTCCTCCTGGAAGAAATCGCCGTTTTCAGGGTTCAGTCTGGATGAGTTTTGTGTCGTTTCGACGTTAGAGCTGCTCGATGACAAACGCTTGTCCCTCCGACTTTGCGACGAAGAAGACTCCTTCCTCGTAGGTTTGTTGGTGAGGACCTCATGTGCAGATTCAACCGTAATATCGCAGCCGTCGAGGATCAGCACGAAGTTGCCTTTAGAGTCCGTCGCGTAGGACCCCTTGCTGTCGAGTCGGCCGTTACGACGCGCTGGCGCGGCTGCGCTTGTTCCCCCGCCTTCCCGAGGCTGCTCCAGGAACAAAGTGACGCTTCCGGAGAAGGTGTGCATCTCGAAGTGGACTGCAAGGTCCAGGACGTAGTGACGTACGCGAAGGACGTCGCTGTTGGCCATTAGTGGGAGATCTTTGGAGGGGTCCATGCCTCGATTGCTGTTCATCTCAGAGCTGGATTGAAGATTGAAGGTTCGTCCAACGGCTGGCAAAGTCAGAGACGACTCATTTCAACCTTGCTAAGAGAAAAGAAACCACCACAAAAAGATAAGTGACCCATGTTACATAGGCCGACATGTTAAAGTATGTTTACTTTTGCGGAAAGAATACCATACCTGAGAAAGAATGGTCACCACTAATTTTCCTAATAATATGACTCAATAACTACCAAAATGTGTTACTATAAAGGAAAGTGAATTCAGGAGTGACAAACATTCAAAAATTTCCTTGAAAATCCATAAACTTTCTCTGCTATGTTCCAAAGACTTTGTACAGGGCATCTCAGTGGCGACCATTGAACGGAATTTATGCAAGAAAAAGAAACCACCTAACAAGACAAATCAAATCGTCAGTGGCCAGATATGGAATTCAACTAGAATTGAGTTCTTTTATTAACTTTTTAAGACCTGTACAAAACCTAATAATGTTTTGGTTGAAAAATATGGGTTTTTAGTTGTAAAATCACCACATTTTCCTGTCTAGATTTGAGGTTTTTCCATCGATTCTGTACTTATTGGCAGTTGGTAAGTCATCAAAAATAAGAAAAAAAAGGCAAAGGTCTCAATTCTTGCCAGGCCCTGCTTTCAAGTTTAGACATGTCCAATGTTTGTGATCTAAAAATAAAATGAACAAAATAAAGTCAGACATAAGCCTTGGGCCTTACAATTATTTCACATGACAGCTGCAAACGAAATTTGTTTGTGCAACAGATGTCTTAACAAAACATCAACAAATTATTGCAAGGCTGAATCTGCCAAATACCATGATTTTGGTTAAAAAAGTGCCCTGGTAACTTCAAAATTTAAAATAAAATTAAAATGCAAGATGAAAAAGTAAAAACAATACCCGCCTCTGTCAATTTTTAATGCCGGTTTTTATCTCCGAGTCTCAATTAAAGCCCTCATAAATGGCTCAGAATCCTTGAATAAAATCCCAAGAACCCCCAAGGAAAGCTAAAATTGCAATATTTGTGGAAATCTGTGAATTCTATTCAAGTAGAGTTTGTCAACAATAAACGCACCAGCTCCAATCCGTTCGTTCGATCGCGTCACATCAGATTTTCGTATGCGGGCGTTAACTGGTTTCCGCTACCGTCGCGCAAATTGATTAACCATTGACAGACGTCTGCGGGGTACCAGGGATACACCAGGGTGCAATGACCTTTGACATAGGCCTACACTAAGAAAAAAATCATGTTGAACACCGGGTAAGAGATTTTGTTCGTAAAAATTTTGATAATAACGCCACACTTTTTCGTTTTTATGCAACCAGATAGTGAGAATAGCGAACTGCAATATGTATCTGTTGGTTCGTGTTTACTGGGGGACACGTTTTCGGTGTTTTTGTTGAGATTTGTTGATGAAATCTGTGGTGCTCTCGTTAAACGCTGTGCTTTTCGACATTTAGGGACGCCTATTTCCGACACCATCGTTAGAGGGCGCACTTCAAAACATTGAAAATTAAGTTCTTCCTATGTTTGTACACAGCTTTTGTACACTTTCTACCCAAGCCATATCTCGGTATTTTTTTCGTTCACATTGAACACGGAATTTGGTAAATTTATATATCGGAATTGATAGCTTAAATTCATTTCTAAGATATAGGCCTACATGTTAAATTACTTCCAACTTGCACTTGTCGCAAATATTGCTTTTCTGATGAAAAGTCACATTTTCTCCTTAAAAAATTGCATTCAGTTGAGTTAGTGCACAAGATAACCATTCACGAGCGCATGCAGCGCCCTCTGTTGTCGCGCTTACGTACGGACCGCTTGCGCCTTAATTTTGTGCATTACTTTATGTAGTATTAATTTTATCATTTATTGATTGAAATGCAACATTTCCGACAGAAGGCAAGTGCGAAGTATTTTCTTAGAATAAACCCTTTCACGGTTATCGACGCCATGTTGTTCACGGGGCGTTGCTGTCTGCGTGCGCGGATCGTATTCGAATGCATTGTTAGGTCACTGTGCATTACTTACGATCCGCGCACGCACACGGCAATGTGTGTTCAAAGATGGCGTCGATAACCGTGAAAGGGTTTATTGAAAAAGCTATCTATTCCAATATTAATTTACCCAAATCGTGTTCAATGTGAACGAAAAAGATATCCATTTCTCACCCAAAAGTCCCAAGCCAATTTGTACAAGCTAATTTGTTATTTCGTGCCATTATGTGTAAAGCAATTTTCGTGAACAATTCAAAAAATGTTAATTTTATTTTTGGAAACAGAAAACGGTTATTTTAAAAATGAAAAAAATAAACATTATTCAAAGTAATGAAACAATTATGCAGGTATTTTTTTCGTATACATTGAACAAAGATTTGAATTAAATTACCTCCTGGAATCAACAGATCATCAAATTCTAAGATATACTTCCCACTTGCACTTCTGTGAATTCTGTTGAATTCCTGAGATAAGTAAATGATAAAATTACTGCATAAAGTAATGCACAAAATGACGCGGCGAGTGGTCTGTGCATAAGCACGACAACAGAGGGCGCTGCGCGCGCGTGTGAATGGTTATTTTGTGCACTAACTGAAGGCAACGAGAAAATGCAATTCTTCTACAAAAAAGCAACATTTGCGACAAAAGTGCAAGTGGGAAGTATATCTTAAAATGATATTATCTGTTGATTCCACAAGATAATTTCCTTAAAATCTTTGTTCAATGTATACGAAAAAAATACCATTATGCAAATTTTACCTTACTTTATATACCCTACGACATTGCTTAATTTTGTTTATACACATAACTGTGATATAGTACCCAGTTACGCTTTAAACTTTGGTAGACATTGCCTTGAATTACGTAGTTAAGTGAACTTTAGACTTTCGTGATAACAATCTGTGTAACCTAGTTTTACTCAATGGGTGGACCCATGTTAATGTGCTAAAATGCAGTAAACGGTAACTTCAGTAAACTTATCAAGCATCTTCAGCTACGTGAACTGCAGAATCATCTTTAAATTGTGCAAAAATGCATAAGAATAGTGGGTATGTGCTGTATTAGGGTATTTTTTCCTTTTACATTGAACAAGATTTGAATGAAATTACCTCCTGGAATCAACAGATAGTCCAATTTTAAAATATACTTCCCACTTGCACTTTTGTCGCAAATGTTGCATTTCTGAGATAAATAAATGATAAAATTACTGTATAAAATAATGCACAAAATTACGGCACGAGCGGTCCGTGCGTAAGCGCGACAACATGGGGCGCTGCGCGCGCCAGGAATGGTTATCTTGTGCACTAACTGAATGCAATTTTTGAAGGAGATAATGTGATTTTTCTACAGAAAAGCAACATTTGCGACAAAAGTGCAAGTGGGAAGTATATCTTAAAATTAAATTAGGTAATTTCCTTCAAAGCTTTGTTCAATGTATACAGAAAAAAATACCTGTATTTGAATTGTATCTGTTGCAAGTTTAATAGTTGGACATTTGTACAAGGAGTGAAATAATTTACAAGTCGGACGTCACATAAGCCCTCCTGCTCTAAACCTATGTGGCAACTTAGAAGAATTCTAAGTTTTTCCTAGAAAAATATTCATATTTTTTCCCCTCCAAATTTGCGCTTGATGCATATTAGTCATTTTAAGGAAAAAATAATGACATCCGAGTACTAAATTCTTACCCAAGGAGGTTTTAGAAAGGTATGGGTGTTTGTACTTTTGGGGCTTAAGTTATGCATTTGTCGAAAAATGTTTCAATCGCCAGAAGGAACCCAAATACAACTTCTGACAGATCGTAGGAATTAATTTAAAAAATTAAACCGAGATATTATTGCTAAAACTTGTGTACCGTAACTAAAGTAGGGCACATATGAATCAAAATGAGACATCTTCTGTTGGGGTGGAATCTCCTCTTTAAAATGACACCCTGATCATGTCATTATGTTTTCGGTTGACCGAGCAATGACCAATGTTATGCAAGGTCTAGTTTGGGATTTGCACCACTTTCGTCAATGGCGTGCCGTCAAGTGGCCTAAACTATGGCATAGCCTGTTTGGACGATCAAGTATCCATTGGCAAAACCCAATATGCCTCTGAAGATCGCAAGAAAGTTGATGTCGTCTCATAATTCTGTAAAGCAGGGTATCACAGGACAATTTTGTTGAACGTGGCTGGGGCCACTCCTAAACCATTTTGTCTATGGCTGATGTGCTACAACAGGGCCTGCTGAATTGCATCGACTAGTCATGCCAGTTCCCCTTCGCCCGGTCCTTCGACTCAGCAAATCATTGCTGCATTCTCATGTAGGCCTGAATGTGTTCTGTTTAGGTTTTCCCCCCGACGACATTTTATCAGCATGTTAATTTCTGAAACCTCCTACATGTAGACATTGCCAATGGATACTTGACCGTTCAAACAGGCTCTGCCAATAAAGTGGCGCAAATCCCAAACTAGACCATTGCATAACATTGATCACTGCTTGGTCAACCGAAAACATAATGACATGATCATGGTGTCATTTTAAACCCTAACAGATGATATCTCCCTTTCATTCATATGTACCATACTTAGTTACAATTAGCAATAATATCTCGGTTGAATGTTTTATTTTTTTATCCACCCTGTATAGGCCTACATTCAATATTCCATAGTTTAACTGAAGTGAATTCACACAAAGGTTTTTACCAAAAGTGTTTGAATAAGTTAAGATCAAAACAAAATCTTTCTTTGCAGGAAACTCGCAGGGCGTACTCTGTTCATTACAGGGGCCAGTCGTGGAATCGGCAAGGCCATTGCCTTGAAAGCGGCCCGTGATGGGGCAAATATTATAATCGCTGCCAAGACGGCGACAGCGCACCCAAAGCTGCCGGGAACCATCTACACAGCGGCAAAAGAAGGTTTGTTCCTACAAATCGTAACCATCCCCATATATTCATCTAAATTTTGCAGGATTTATGAGCATCTAGCTTAAAGGCAGAGGCTCGTCAGCAATGCACGCGCGCCAATTTTGTGCCTCGAAATACACAGCTCCATGTCTTTGGTATAGAGCTGCGTATTTCATAGCACTAGTTTGGCGCGCGGGCATTGCTGACGAGCCTGTGCCTTTAATAAAGGGGCGTGACCAGATTTCATTTATGAGCACCCCATATTTCCCATGGGTGTTGAAATTTTTGTACCGTATCATTTGCCATATTTTTGGCATAACCATTCTGAAATTTCGCGTACTCAATCTGTATAGTTTCACGGATATCGTTAAAAAATCACCAATGTTTTGTAAACTAATTTATCCGGTTCCATAAAGAAGTGCAGTGATAACACCAACCTTTTTGCTTCCACATTCAAATTTGAGACTGTTTTCTTCCCATGGATATTTTGACGAGGTATTTTATATGGTTGTTAGGTTAGAGCGAAATCCAATCTGGACAAAAGGCTCATAGTTTTTTGGTAGGATGCGCTTTGATTATGACATTTGTACTCTATATTTAGTTGAAGAGGCCGGAGGTAAATGTCTCCCCTGCGTGGTTGACATCCAAAAAGAAGACCAAGTCCAGGCGGCCGTAGAGCAAGCCGTTAAGCAATTCGGTGGCATCGACATCCTCATAAACAACGCCAGCGCCATCTCGCTAACGGGAACGCTGCAAACACCCATGAAGAAATACGATCTGATGAACAACATTAACACAAGAGGGACGTACTTGGTGTGAGTATAGACCGTATCGAATAGCTGCCATCTTGTAGGACAGTTTCTTTGTTCCGTGAGGTCATGCATGGTTGCACATTTAGTGCTTGCATTGTTGACCAATTTAAACAACAAAAGTTGCCCTATAAAATGGCAGCTATTCGATATGGTCTATAAAATCTGGTTGTGTCTGAGTTGGAGGGCATGTGTTTGAACCCCGCCCAAGGGCAAAACAAACCCTAATTAACTTTCACTCTTCCCAGCGCAAGCTAAATCACCTTCCCTCATCAGTTGTGGTTCCCGCTGCTAAATTATTCGAACTGGCCATTCAACACCGGCCAGCTCGGTGGGCGAGTGGTTAAGACATATGCCCAGAATACAGGAGGTCGTGGGTTCGAGTCCCACCCGAGCATGCTCTGAACTTTTTAATTAAAACATAACACAATGTCTATCCTTACATTGTGACACTTCTGAAATTATTTTTTCCCCTTTTTATATAAATACTGGACTTCAGAGAATGATCACCCTCAGCATATAAACAGTATATGGCCTCATGAATCCAACAACACCTTTACCTGTCTATTACCCAAAACATGATGAGAATGATTCAATGATCTTCTAAATGGATCTTTCCACAGTAAAGGGGCCATTTTCGCAACACAGACCATATTTTCCAGAAAATACCTTTGTCTGGTCTCTAAATAAAAGAAATAAGTTTCAGTTGTTCTAAAGAGATAACTTAGGCCCCAAAAGGATTACAAATAGTACATGGGACCTTTTAGAAAACTACCTTCGGTTGTCAATTTCCAGCATGAAAATACGATTTTGGACGGAAATAAATTCATGTGGTGTTTGTAACCATTACACTTTGAGTAAGGTTTTTCTTGTCAACTCATAAAAAACAAAATGGGGTCATTGCAAATGATACAATGGGCCTTTAAATTAATGTGTTGCTTTATTTTATTACAGATCAAGAGCATGCATACCGTATTTGAAGAAAGGGCAGAACCCCCACATACTCAACCTCAGCCCGCCCCTTGTCATGAAACCACATTGGTTTGGGGGACATGTCGGTAATTATTTATGTAACCCTCTCTGGTGGATCCAGGCCCATTAAAATGTGAAAATACATGTACACTGGTCATTCTGGGCAGTACCTGGGTACCGCCTGGAATGTCCATTGTTTTTGTATTTCAATGATCCTGGATCAGCCACTGTATTCTAGAAGTGGTCTTATTTTGCCAGATATGTAACCCACAGTCGATTTCACGAAACATTGCGCAGCTTATGCAACTTTTGACAAATGGCGCAAGCTCCATAGCTTGTGTGTTATCTTTGGAAGAATGTTGCGCAACTTGCGCAATAAAATGTTGCGCAAGTGGGCTTGCGCAACTGCGTAAGTTTTATGAAATCGGCTGCAGCTCTGGGAAAAGGTAGTATAAATCGTCCAGGCTAGGTCGAATTTTTGCGATCGTATTAAGAAATCTGCGGGACATCCACGCTCATTAAAATACAAAAACACAAAGGAAATTCCAAGCGAAACACGGACATTCCAGGAGGTATCTGGGCACCGCCACAAATTTTATTGTGTTTTTGTATTTTAATGAGCATGGATTTGCCGCAGATTTCTTCTTATGGTCGCAAAAACTCGACCTAGCCTGCGTGACTTATGCTACCTTTTTCCAGAGCAGGTCACATACATCATGTATATGTATAGCCTGTAGTTTTAAAAATAACTAAAATATTTTAATTAAAATAGTTATTACCATTGCTATCAAACACTTTGGGTAAATGTTTTATTTTGTCAACTTATAAAGTAAAATCTTGGGTCATTGCAAATGATAAATGAGCCCTCAACTGGAATTTTTTGTCAAAAAGTGGGATAAGATAATTTTTCAAATGATATCAAAATATACATTTTGACATTTACCTGATTTTGACATTTATCTGATTTTGACAGTTAATTGATTAATTTTTTTCAGCCTACACCATCGCCAAGTACGGAATGTCAATGTGTGTCCTAGGAATGGCCGAAGAATTTAGTTCAGATGGTATTGCAGTTAATGCACTCTGGCCTAAAACAGGTAATTATTATATTTCCTAAAATATTCTTTGCTACATGTACAAGAATTTTGTTTATCATATCATATAAAGAATTTTGTTTCCATGACAAGATAATTTCGTATCACTTTGGAATAACAAATGCATATTTTGGTGCAGTTAAAGGAGCATGTACAGATCAAATGTTTAAAACCCCAAATTTTCCCATGGGTGTTGAGATTTTGATACCATATCATTTGTCATATCTTTCTCATTACCATTCTGAAATTTCCCATTCTCAATTCGTATATTTTCAAGGATATCATAAAAAAAACACTCATGTTTTGTAAACTAATTTATCAGTTCCATAAAGCAGTGCAGTGATTACACCAACCAACCATTTTGCTTCCACATCCAAATTGGAGATTGCAAATTTCCTGTTTTCTTCCCATGGATAGTATTTTGGGAAAATATTTTATATGATAGTTAAGTTAAAGCAAAATCCATTTCCTGGAAAAATCTGAACATACTCCTTTAATGTGTGTGCCTAATTTCCCACTAGCCATTTGGACGTCGGCAATGAGCATGATCAGTGGCGGCTCCGATGCAGCACGCAAGAAGTGCCGCAACGAGGAGATTATCGCCGATGCGGCCTACGTCATTCTGACCAAGGACAGCAAGTCGTACACGGGGAACTTCACCATTGACGAAAATGTACTAAAAGAAGTTGGCGTGACAGATTTGGATCAGTATGCTTGCGAACCCGGTAAGTGGCTAAATTTTTGAAAGTAAAATGACACAAATAGTTTCAGAAATGTTGGCTGGTAACCTTATTTTCTTAAAGCCCCAGTACATTATTTGTAGTTTCCCCAAAATTTTACTTCACGAGTTGACAAGAAAAACCTGACTAAAAGTGTTGATAGCAACGATAACAAACTCCAGATTATTTGTTTCCTCCGTTTTTTTTTATACCTTTGTGGGAGAAATTGTGAACTGAAGGTGCTTTTTTTACCATTCATTCAACACAAAAACCATGCATGGATTTTTAAGGTTTTCCGAAGTATTACTGCATCTATGTGGCTGAAATTTCTACAAGACAGTTTATCAACATTATTCTTTCGTTATGTAATGCCGCTGTCCCTGTTTTTAAAAATTGTCCAATCACGTAATCTGTTTTAAAAAAAAAAACGAAATAAGTAGAAATTAAAATTAAACCCAGATAACTAAAAAGTAAAAACATACTTTGTTTTTCAGGTCATGAACTCATGCTTGATTTCTTCCTACCGGACGAAACTCCCGAAACCCTCCATAAAGTCGTTGAAGAAAGCGGTGTTTTCAAAAAGGATGCCTCCGCCCCCGCTTCAGCCGGGGGTCATGTAGCCAAGGTCTTTGAGAACATTAAGGGTTTACTTGGGGAGACTTACGTCGCCAGCACGCAAGCTGTGTTTCAGTTTGACCTAAAAGGTACGTTAGTTTTGTTTTTCGGCAATACAGTTTCCTTGCAGTTTCATGGTTTAAAATAGACAAAATTTTGCCGCTTAGTCAAAGAAAATGGCCATCTGGACAAAAATAATCCATTTTCGCTTCTAAAAACACTTCAGAAGTACGGCTGTAAAGTTAGGTGTAAAGTCACCAAACATGATTCGCCGGCTGCTGGTGTCATTGCCGTTCACTTACCACGCATATCTATCGCATCGGCGACCGAATCTGCGGCCGATAACTGCAGTGACAGTTGGATGCATTGTCTTAGCTACTCAGCGCGCCAGACAAATTGTCGAATAATGGATTACACTGCTCCATGCCGCTCTTTTTGAAAGTGACACATTTCAAATTCATGTATTACTGTGTGAAAAGGCTCAATGTCAATCCAGGGGCGTGTTCAATAGTGCAATAAGTATCCTGGCGTCATGGGGTTTCGATCAGATAACGGGAAAATTCCTCGGAAAACCAAAACAGCAAATATTTTAAAAAACATTTACCCACGTTTAAACACTATCCTTAAAGTATATATTCCACAACAGACCATGAAGTTTCTGCTGTTTTTCTTTTCTCTAAGCTCTGCATCCGCCACGGTGATAGCAGTGTCACATGTTTTTGATCGTTCGTTTGATGGGCCATTTCTGTAGACGTATGGCGTGCCAAGTGTTTTAAATTGAGCAACAAGTGGCCAGTTTTCCAAAACACCCAAGTTCAGAAGCTGGCCTACTTTTCTGTCAGTAAATAAAGATGAACTTCTAACGGTTTTGTAAGCGGTGTGCTGATTGGCTTCGCAGAGCATGGTTGGAGCAGTCGCGCGCAAAGTGCAGGTAAAACAAGGTGCTGCGTTAGGATTCCTCCCAAGCGCATTCAAAACAGATATAAGAATTTGTTGGATTTGGCAGGCCATAAACTTTCAACTGGCAAGGCAATTACGCAATCGATCCTGCACGAATGAAAGACGGGACCTTGAGCGATCTGAGGATGCTTTTGGTGGAATATTTGATAAAAGAACACGTCCGTATGATACACTTGATTAAAAGTCCAAAAGTGTGATAGTGATCTTCAGCCGAAAATACACATTTTCCAAAGTTTGAAAGATAACTCATGCCAGGTAATTTGATTTGCAGCAAGTTGAAGGCACAGACAAGCGACCGAATCACCGTTTGCAAAACATCCACAAATCACGGTGGATCTCGTACAGTCCGGCAGTAAATCAGTGTAAAGTTTGCTGATCGAAAACACATGACGGCACGATATGCATACGCCAATACCTTCAGCGCTGAAAGTATACGAAAGACCGGCGTACGTATTGCGCTATTGAACGCACCCCAGGTCTTGAGTTTGAAGCATTAGACCACTTGGAAACGATAATCCGTAAACAAAAAAAATAAATCTTTTTTTTCAAAGGTGACGAAGCTGGACATTGGTACCTAGATCTCAAGAACGGGGCGGGCAGTGCGGGAAGCGGGCAATCCCCGACCGGCGCCGCAGACGTTACAATGAAGATGGACTCTGCGGACTTTGTCAAGATGTTTAAAGGCGAAATAAATCCCACGTCTGCTTTCATGTCCGGAAAACTCAAAATGGATGGCGATTTGATGAAAGCCATGAAACTCGAATCGCTGATGAAGAAAATGACTCAGTCCAAACTCTAAAATGTGCTGTGTGACGAGTTTTTGAATTCTGAAAGACTACATCTGTTGACATATCATGTAATTTAGGGGAATTTAACTAACTTTGTTCAGGGCAGTATTCACATAACGACTTAAAAGAGCTCGTCCAGATTTATTCCAAAATGTATTGTGTTCTAACCTGACAATTGTATAAAATATCTCCCCAAAATACTATGCATGTCACATGTAAAGAAAACGGGAAATTTGCAATCTCCAATTTGGATGTGGAAACAAAAAGGTTGGTGTAATCACCGCGCTGCTTTATGGAACCGGATAAATTAGTTTACAAACATCAGAAAGTCTTAATCATACAATTTTGGCCAAAAATAAAAATATCATTACGGGTTAGTCCAGCGATTTCTCAATTGACCTAAAATTGACTTTTTGAAAATGACTCCTTACAAACGTTTTTTAGTCGTTTGGAATCTATTTAGGCAGATTTCTAAGAAATCTGACATTCTTCCTTAAAATCTGACATTTTCAAAATTTCCTTTTTATAAATAAGCAGTCAATATCAAATTCAAAAAATATCATATATAGGTTCTAAGCAACATTTCCTGCAATTTTGAAGAATATCTGAATCATAACATGCATAAGGGGTTAGTCCAGTCATTTTTCTCCAAATTGGCAAAAAAATTACCCGAAAATTGGCACTAGCTCCTAATGTGTGAAACATAAAATGGCAATTTAGTCATAGAAGTTTATTATTTATTTTAAAATTGAGCGTAGAAACTTTGAATCATAAAATTTGCTCTTTTTCTCCTAATGTCACTTCATTGCACATTATGAACTACATATTTAAAATTGACAGGGTTTGGCACAAAACATGTGTAACTTTAAAATAGCTGAAATTACAAGTTTTGTACAAAATTTGTCACTTTAGTATAAAAATCAACATTAAAAAGCTTTGACTTAAAATTACAATCATTTACAAGTCTGTCATAACAAGGATATATTTACTTTTCGACATTTTTTGGTGTCCTACTTACGTGCATTATATGTGAAATATGTACACTGGGTTTTCAGAAAGGTATGTTGTCACACTATTTGTTGCCGTTTTGGGGCTGAAATTATCTTCTTAGAAACTATTCTGTGATAAGATAAAAGCCATTGTACAGAGATATAACCCTTGATTACTCTTTGGTCAAAATTACAATTAAAAAAATAAACGACAATTCATACAATTTCAGTGTTCTACAGTGCTCTATGAGTGCCATCATACTGGTTTAGATACCGAGATAATTCATCTCGCCAAGTTGACTGCATAAATCCTCTTGGTCAACTTGGCGAGATATTTTGCCGACTTGACTTACATATTTATCTAGCTCGCCAAATCAACTTATTAGATTTAAGAAGGTAACTTGGCAACACAAATTATCTCACCAAGTCAACTTCGTAGATTTGGCAACAAATTATATCGCCACGTCGACTTAAGTCAACTTGGTGAGATAAATTATCCCAGTACCCGAACAAGTGAGATGGCACTTACAGAATCCATTACGTTTGCTATGGATCTGCTTCTAGTCTTTCAATTTCTCTTCCGACGTTTGCTCTGGCTTGTACCTCGTAACGATCCCGAAATTCCTTTGTCGCATAGATGTTTGGGGTTTTCAGAAAGTCTTTCAAGACCTGAAAAACAAATAATACGCAATACAGAAAAACTTAATTAATTTTAAGGGCAAGAAGTTTTCCTTGTTTGCATTATTTTGTTATATACAGGGTGTCCCCAAAACCAAGCAACCTCGGCATTTAGGTTTCCCTAGATCCAGACATGAAATCTTCTTACATGAAAAACAGTATTTATTGCATCAAAATCAGTCAAGCGAATCAAACGTTATGTCATCTTTGGTGCAGCAAAGTCACACCCTAGTTCATGAACCAGATACTGATATGATTATTTGACAACAAGAACTGGCCACCCAGTTTAGGATTAGTCAATAGACAGTCACTTCTAGTTGAGGGCTGACTTCGCTGCACTGAAAATGACATAACGTTTCATTCACTTTGACTGATTTTGATGCAATAAAGACTGTTTTTCATGTAAAAAGATTCTCTATCAGGATCTGGGGAAATAGATTCCGAGGTTGCCAGGTTTGACTTGGACATTTTTTGGAACGCCACGTATATTGTTCCTTATGTTAGAACACAAATTGTAAACACGTGGTTAGGCTTAGTGTGAATCCAGCCTTTGCGTACCTGTGCTCTAGTCCTTCGATAGAGCTCCTCTGAAATGTGTATATATTCTTGTCGTACTTGTTGTGCATAGCAATCATAGTCGGTTGAGTTCCCTCCCAAGACTTGCATGTCAAAATCTAGAAAAAAATGCTCGTCACAGCTCCCATACCTAAAACAAGTGATAATAAGTTTATTTATAAGCTCAATGTGATTAAGTGCCTTGCTCAGGGGCACATGTACCCCAGCCAGGTATCGAACCCGCAACCCCAAATTTTCACCCGAGTATTGCGAGTCAGTGACCTACACCACTCGTCCACAGTACCTCACTGAATTAGAACTTACATGTTCGGTGTTTTGTTGGCCTCGGTGATGTGCGTCTTTGTCAACAAAATCAGTTCTACGACTCGTTGAATCGTATCTTCAAAGCTTTTCGGTAGATGTTCGCTGGCAAACGTCTCAAATAATTTGGCACTCTGTTCTTCATTGTCTTTAGCTTTTGGGTTGTAGATAACGCTGTAAAATTAAAGACAGATTACACGATTGGAAAACTTTTAAAAACAGGAACAGCATTACATAACTAAAGAATAATGTTGATAAACTGCCTTGTAGAAATTTCAGCCACATAGATGTAGTAATATTTTAGAAAACATAAAAAAAACCATACATGTATGGATTATGTTGAATGAATGGTAAAAATGTTCTGCAGATAATTTTTTTTAAAATCACGTTCAGTTGCCAATTTTTTCCACAAATGTACAATTTTACACGGGGAAAAAAATCATGTGGTGTTTGTTACTGTTGCAATTAATACTTTTAGTCAAGTACAATTTTTTCCGACTGCAAATTAATATCAGAATCTCAACTTACTCATGGAAAAAAATTGCCCATCCCACAGGCTTTCTGGAGATTTTAGTTTTTCTTTGAACTCGTCAAACAGTTTAAACATATTGTGAATGTGACTGAGCGTGTGATAGTGTCTGGCGCCCTCATTGTAGTGATTTTGCACTCGATCCCACCCACAGATATCTATTAACAACAAGATAGGAAACGACAGTGTTATTGAATGGCACATCATCGTAACCGGCTTGGGGCGGTTCCGAACGTGTGCGCGTGCGTAATATTAAATATTTATTTGATCTCATGACGTCAAAATTAACATACCCGGAGAAAAAAAAATTAAAACGACCATCTTGTTTTTGACCAGTGTGGCGCAAATTCCGGGCTTATTATGCTGAAAATATACTTTAAACTTGTAATCATGGAGCTATAAAGGTGATGTAGTTTGTATATTGTATCTAATTGAAGCAATGTCTTGACAGAATAGAATCTGCCACGATATTGCAAGGTTTATTTAAGACAATTTCGACCGTCGTCGCGACGGTATGGACTCGTTACCGCATACTACATAGCGGACGGAGTCCGGGATATTAAGTTCCAAAAACATGGCACAAACTTTATAAGAAAGATTTTCAAATTGTCTACCTTGTGCTGGAAGACGATGTGCAAACAAGGTTCCGTGTGTCCTAATCTCTGGCATTGACGGGTTTAGAAATACCCTACACTTCACCAAACTGCTTAATCCGGAGGAAAATGGCAAAAAAGTCACGCTAAATTGTGCACAGAAATACCAATATACGTATACAGTTAGCAACCAAGTTCGTTCATCCTTCTAGTGTACGCGTACGCGTGCCAATCCAGCGCACGTCGCGAATGGGGCTTTGCGTACACTACCCACAATCGCGCGTATCCAAACTTGAGGACGCGACGCGAGTCACGCGACAGCAGCTTTCATCTGTGCGCATGCGCGAAAACCCATGTAGAAGTGCCAAAAATCATGCAAATTACGGTGCCCAAAATCATGCAAATGAGGTGGCTTAAACCACGCAAATATGGAAATACTTATGCAAATGGTGCCCAAAAGTATGTAAATGGTGCCCAAAAGTATGTAAATGAGGGTATGCTAATGAGACGGCGCGGTTATGCTTGTACGGCCTCCGTTTCCTATCTTGTTGTTAATAGATATCTGTGATCCCACCACGCTTCTCTGGAGGCAGAGTGGGTCGGGTCGCAGTCGGAGGTCAAGAGATTTCTCCATTGCATCTCCAGCTGCTTTTCCATGGTTGGCATTTCGAATGTCTACGTAGTCTTGATGCAAGACCGAGTTCGCGATCCCCACATTGTTCATTTTAGCCGCCAGAGGGCGTACCTACACTTACAACGTGAACTCGAAAACTTTTCGACTGTATTTCAGGTGCGCCCTCTGGCGGCCAATGGTGAATAGTCTATGTACATCGTGTATTGCGCGCAAAAAGGCAGTCTTTCCGAAAGACTAATGTCTACGAAGAGAAAAATGGTTGTTTACGGTAGATGAGGTTAAATACCATATCGGGCGCCACAGAGGATTTGTCTTGTTATGACCTATAAAACACGTAAAAAATGATAATTTGATGATAAAAATACAAACTTCGGAAGGCAAAATCATGTCACGGATTTAACGTAAAAAAAACTTTATTTGGTTTATATTTTCCTAGTTTAATCTGCAATTCTGTCGGTCGCACATCCTGGCAGTTTTGTGACCGGCCCGGTGTCCTATATGCCTTTGTATACAGGCACAGCACTGTGACTGGAGTGAAAACAAATTCGTTCATAATAGATATGTGTACGTATTGCGTAGACAATGGCTTTGTTCCTTCGCTTGTCACCATGGGCACACCGTTGTTTTCACTCCACCTTTAAACCTGATGTGACGTGGCGCATGGCAGCGACCGACAGAATAAGAAAAACGTACTTAGTATAATGGTATAATTTGAGTTTAATAGTACATCATGAATATTCTTCTTTTAAACAGATAAAGCATCAATAAGTGACAAAATTTGACAACAAAAATTCAAGATTTTCCTAGCCAATCTCATGTTTTGTGCACAAGGTCTAACCTTGGCTCTCCTTTTGTTGTGACAATTTATAAAAACGGAAAGAATTATGTTTTACTTGAGGGCGCTCTTTGCACCTCCTTCAAAATGGCCGCGAAAATGTCGAAATGGCCTTACGTCTTACGAGCAAAAACAATGAACAACATACACGTTTTGTGTCAAATTTGGGGATTCCGTGGCCTGCTTTATGGAACAAGAGATGTTCGCCTGCTCGTCTGTTCACGCCAAACTGAGGGGCGCCGAAGCCAGTTGGCACGATCGATTTTGCTTGCATTAATAAATTTCGTCATGAATCTTTGTGAACAACGTCGGCGCATGGTGGGTCGGCGCCTGTGGACGTGGCTGTGCAGCTTCGCCGCCGAGTGGCTATACGCCTATACTACTACTACTAGTTAGGTAATGTTTAGCCCTAAAGTTAGGGCTGTAAATTGCTCGCTTTTCAAATCTGACTTATTACAGTCGCAAATCACAGCCCTAATTGAGGGATGTACGACAATACCAAGTCTGAAACTGCTCAAATCTGACAAAGTTCTACTAGAAATATCGTCCGAAGCACATCAGACCGAGCACTTTCACATACACCATTGTAATCCTGAGAGTCTAGTGTTTCATAAAATAACAGTAACGCTTACGGAATCTTCAATTTGGCCATCTACGATGTCTGAAAACATTGGACAAATTTCGGACAATGTTCTGAGCCGCATTCCCTGGGTGACGCCATCTTAGCTGATATGCTGGACGCGTGGTGGCGCTTCTTGGTCAAGGAGCCCGGCTGTGCAATATGCATAATTCATATTGACGTCCGTGTGTTTATCCCAGCTGGTTGCCATGGATCCACCAATCAAAACGACGGATTCAAGTTTGCTTGAAGATATATTAAGTTATCAACATTTGAAGTTATACAGGGTGTATCAGAAAAAGTAGACACTCATAAAATTGTAGATAAAATGAAAATTGTAGTATTTTTAGAAAATTGGCTCACAAATATTGGTAGACATAGGTTTCGAGTTTTCATTAACGTCGTCATCATGTTGGGAATTTCACACCTGGCTGAACAGGGACTAGTTTTGTAAACAAAGCTAAAATTAACTTGCGCATAAAAATGGAAGATGCAAAACAGGATCAAGGAGCACGAGAGGTCAATTTGACATGTCCTTTTTTTGCTATCAGCTTATCAGAAAGTATAGCTTTACAGAAAGTGTGTACCTTGAAGGGGCATCGGGGCCAACTCAGCAGGGCATGAGGCCATTGGCCTTGGTAGCCTTGGTTAATGTCAAGGCCTGGGATAGGGTATGCTTACTTTTAGAAGGCTAAAAGTGTTGTTTTGGACGTTTATATTGGGACGTTATCATTTTCTATATACACTTTTAGCCCCTTAACAACATTTTAACCCCCTTCGTCGTGTGGACCATTCTTACACGCCCTCAAGAGGCCAAATACCCATGTGTAAAATCTTACCGTAAATTCCAAATCAGACATTTAAAAGCTCACCATGGTGGTCCTTGTAATCTCAAGACTTCTGTACCCTTGTCGTTCATTGTCCATGATGACTCAAACATAAAAAAAGGATAACAGGGAGCAAAATTATGAGTAAAATCGAAAATTTTCAGCAAGCATGGTACCACAGACTTCATGCTCTAGCATTGTCTAGCCGCGCCAAAAGGAAAATAGTTCCGCCAACGCGGATAAATTCTGTTGACCGTAGCACCTCAGCTGAAAATGTAGATCACGGCTTCACACGTTGCCCCTATAGAGCGCCCTCTACACCAAGTTTAGAATATCCTCAAGACCAACGTTCGCCTTGATGTTTGTACATGTACTTTTATTTTAATATAACAGCCGTCGGTACGGTATACCCTTTCACTTTGGGGTACGGAACGAACGAGTGGAGTCCAGATTAAACACGGCTGACGGCTGTTATATTAAAATAAAAGTACATGTACAAACATCAAGGCGAACGTTGGTCTTGAGGATATTCTAAACTTGGTGTAGAGGGCGCTCTATAGGGGCAACGTGTAAAGCCGTGATCTACATTTTCAGCTGAGGTGCTACGGTCAACAGAATTTATAATTTTGCTCCCTGTTATCCTTTTTTGATGTTTGAGTCATCATGGACAATGAACGACAAGGGTACAGAAGTCTTGAGATTACAAGGACCACCATGGTGAGCTTTTAAATGTCTGATTTGGAATTTACGGTAAGATTTTACACATGGGTATTTGGCCTCTTGAGGGCGTGTAAGCAGGTCCACACGACGAAGGGGGTTAAAATGTTAAGGGGCTAAAAGTGTATATAGAAAATGATAACGTCCCAATATAAACGTCCAAAACAACACTTTTAGCCTTCTAAAAGTAGGGTATGCTGGCTAAGTTGGCCTCAGAAAGTGTATATCTTGAAGGGGCATCGAGGCCAACTCAGCAGGGCATGAGGCCAACTCAGCAGGGCATGAGGCCATTGGCTTTGGTACATGTAGCCTTGGTTAATGTCAAAGCCTGGGATTGAACCCTTTCGAACACGTGCGAATATGCCATTTTGGGAGTCAAATAATGCTGAGTCATTGTGGAAGCAATGTGCGTGCGCGTTGTGTGTGTCTCTGGTGGGCGTAACGCGGTTTAGTTCACCAATGGGAGCCTCATCATAGCGCGTTACGCGCGCTATAGACACACACAACGCGCACGCACATTGCTTCCACAACGACGCAGCATTGTTTTACTCCCAAAATGACGTCATTGGCACGAGCTCAATAGGGCATGATGGCCAAGTTGGCTTCAGAAAGTGTATCTTGAAGGGGCATCGGGGCCAACTCAGCAGGGCATGAGGCCATTGGCCTTGGTGACTTTGGTTAAGCCTGGATTGGTTGCATTTCTGTCACAGTTGCTAATTTTTGTTCATTATGTATTCACAGATTGGAGATGGAGCCCACAGACTGTGGAGCTTCATATTACACACTACAAAAATGGACGTGTTGCCATGGATACTGAAAACACAGGAGAGGTGAGTTTTTGGCCTTCATTCCAATTTTATTACAGTGGAAATTCGCTATAATGAACACCAAAAAGAACATTCAGCTACAGTGAACATCGCTCATGGCTCCCAATCATTTGTTCGCGTCAAACGCCACCAAAACAAACACTTGTATGGTTCAGATACGATGCCCATTTATGGTGACTTTCCACTGTATTAAAACTTGTCTAGGTTCCGCTTATTAGGGGCGTTCGAGATGCTTACACCGGGTAACACCAACTTACACCGGAGCGTTCTTTTAGCCATCACGTGATACACGAGTCTGCCCCGGTGGCAGCCACCACTGCCCGAGCTCGCGGCTGGGTCTGTGGTGTAAAGCAAGGTGTAATGACGTCACCTAGTAACCGCGAGTAGTAAAACATGGCGGACAGTTTGGAATCGCGACGCGAGTACGAAGAAAAACACTTATTTATGACACAAAATAGGAGGGAATAGGGCTGTAAATACATTTTGCTGAATCAGTAGATGTCTGTGGGCATTGACGAAGTTTATTGCGGTACTTTAGGGCAACTATTTGTGCGTGGCGCCGGCTTCATTTTTCATCCCGAGTCAAACGATAACGGCGTATATAAAGCTCCACTCGTACAGCCTTTGGCCACGTGTTCCCAGAATTCAAAGCGAAACCCTGTGTCGTTCGTTTTGCATCTTCTGGGGGCTTCCCCCGGTGTAAACCCCGCGTTACACGAGGTAAGCATCTCGAACGCCCCTATAGGCATGCATGGGTAGGGATTCCTCAAAGATGATATAGCAGCAAAACTGCAAGATAGCCCACCCATGCGAAATCAATTCAATAAAGTGAAGTATGTAAAGGCACCATTTTAGTAATAAGCAAACTAGACGCGCCTTGTGTCTGTTTGACATGCCTCTCGTAGTGTAATCTGTGTCGCGGCAAATAGTTACAGCGGCATCCACACTTGGGATGAGAGAAAAGTCGTAAGGGCTTTATCGGGATTCCAACCTGACACATGTAACTCACTGGGCAGAAGCTCTACCATCTGAGCTATAAGGCACAGTGGTATACTCCCTCAGATTTTCCCCAAGACCTCTGCCACACCAGGCAGATGCTCTACCAGCTGAGCCATAAGGCACAGTGGTATACTCCCTCAGATTTTCCCCAAGACCTCTGACTCACCAGACAGACACTCCACCAGCTGCTGAGCTATAAGGCACAGTAGTATACTCCCTCAGGTTTCCCCAAGACCTATGACACACCAGGCAGATGCTCTACCAGCTGAGCTATAAGGCACAGTGGTATACTCCGTCAGGTTTTCCCCAAGACCTCTGACACACCAGGCAGATGCTCTACCAGCTGAGCTATTAGGCAAAGTGATATACTCCCTCAGATTTTCCCCAAGACCTCTGACACACCGGGCAGATACTCTACCAGCTGAGCTATAAGGCACAGTGGTATACTCCCTCATATTTTCCCCAAGACCTCTGACTCACCAGACAGACGCTCTACCAGCTGAGCTATAAGGCACAGTAGTACATGTATACACCCTCAGATTTTCCCCAAGACCTCTGACACACCAGGCAGATGCTCTACCAGCTGAGCTATAAGGCACACTGGTATACTCCCTCAGGTTTTCCCCAAGACCTCTGACACACCGGGCAGATGCTCCACCAGCTGAGCTATAAGGCACAGTGGTATACTCCCTCAGGTTTTCCCCAAGACCTCTGACACACCGGGCAGAAGCTCTACCTGCTGAGCTATAAGGCACAGTAGTATACTCCCTCAGGTTTCCCCCAAGACCTATGACACACCGGGCAGATGCTCTACCAGCTGAGCTATAAGGCACAGTGGTATACTCCCTCAGATTTTCCCCAAGACCTCTGACACACCGGGCAGATACTCTACCAGCTGAGCTATAAGGCACAGTAGTACATGTAATACACCCTCAGATTTTCCTTAAGACCTCTGACACACCAGGCAGATGCTCTACCAGCTGAGCTATAAGGCACAGTAGTACATGTATACACCCTCAGATTTTCCCCAAGACCTCTGACACACCAGGCAGACGCTCTACCAGCTGAGCTATAAGGCACAGTGGTATACTCCCTCAGGTTTTCCCCAAGACCTCTGACACACCGGGCAGATGCTCCACCAGCTGAGCTATAAGGCACAGTGGTATACTCCCTCAGGTTTTCCCCCAAGACCTCTGACACACCGGGCAGATACTCCACCAGCTGACCTATAAGGCCTCTGACACACCGGGCAGATACTCTACCAGCTGAGCTATAAGGCACAGTGGTATACTCCCTCAGGTTTTCCCCAAGACCTCTGACACACTGGGCAGACGCTCTACCAGCTGAGCTATAAGGCACAGTGGTATACTCCCTCAGGTTTTCCCCAAGACCTCTGACACATCGGGCAGACGCTCCACCAGCTGAGCTATAAGGCACAGTGGTATACTCCCTCAGGTTTTCCCCCCAAGACCTTTGACACACTGGGCAGATGCTCCACCAGCTGAGCTATAAGGCACAGTGGTATACTCTGTCAGGTTTTCCCCAAGACCTCTGACACACCGGGCAGATGCTGCACCAGCTGAGCTATAAGGCACAGTGGTATACTCCCTCAGGTTTTCCCCCCAAGACCTCTGACACACCAGGCAGATGCTCCACCAGCTGAGCTATTAGGCACAGTGGTATACTCTGTCAGGTTTTCCCCAAGACCTATGACACACCAGGCAGATGCTCTACCAGCTGAACTATAAGGCAAAGTGGTTACTCCCTCAGGTTTTCCCCAAGACCTCTGACTCACCAGACAGATGAGCTACATGTACAGGGCAGACGGTCTACCATCTGAGCTATAAGGCACAGTGGTATACTCCTCAGGTTTTCCCCAAGACCTCTGACTCACCAGACAGATGAGCTACAGGGCAGACGCTCTACCATCTGAGCTATAAGGCACAGTGGTATACTCCCTCAGGTTTTCCCCAAGAACCCAATTGTTCTCTTATTGTTGCATGGGACCGCAACTGAGCAAAGTAACAAACACAATATTTGGTATGGTACCTAATCACCATTGAAATGAAACAACCAAACTATGGGATGAGAAAAAAATCAGCAACCGCGAGAGTCATGTCAAACGGACATGAGGCGCATCTACCGGTAGTTTGCTTACTAAAATGGCACCTTGAATTTCTACGGAGGTCAGCCCCTGGTAGAGTAGTCTATCTTGCAGCAGGCATTTAACTTTAATAGTTTGTGTAGTATTCAATTGTTCGTATTCAAATTTATGCAAATAAATGCTTAATTCACATATTACTGCACCATTAATTAATACTGACATATTGATGTACTGTTCTTGCCTTAATCAAAATTATGCAAATCTGCTACTTATTTACATGTCACTGCAGCATGCTAAATTTACTATTTTGCCCTTGCTCATGTATGGTGTTCCCCTGAGGCAGAGTTCCAGTTTTGTTTTTTAGAAGTCACAGCATGGCCATGGTTTCATCATGATGTTACCCAGAATGCCCAATATTTTCTCATGTTTATTCATGCATGGTGTCCCTCTGAAACTGAGTTCCAGTTTTGTTTTTTGGAAGTCACATCATGGCCATGGTTTTATCATGATGCTACCCAGAATGCCCCAATATTTTCTCATGTTTATTCATGCATGGTGTCCCTCTGAAACTGAGTTCCAGTTTTGTTTTTTGGAAGTCACATCATGGCCATGGTTTTATCATGATGCTACCCAGAATGCCCCAATATTTTCTCATGTTTATTCATGCCCTGAAACTGAGTTCCAGTTTTATTTTTTAGAAGTCACATAGTGGCCATGGTTTCATCATGATGCTACCCAGAATGCCCCAATGCATTGAATGAAATGAGTTAATACTGACATCATGTGTACTATCCTTATCAAAATTTTAATTTTAAAACGTGCTCATTTACATACCATATTTCCCAAATATGTTTGTTTCTACTACGGCATGTTACTCACAGTGGCTCAAGAGTCCAAAAACATTTACTTCCAGCCAAAAAGCTACAAGAGTTGAATACACCTTTCAAAGATTTTTGCAAACTTTGTTTTGTTGATCATCATGTCTCTGTTAAAGGAGGGGGGAGGGGGTTGTTGACATTGCGTACAGGGTGGCAGGGGGAGGGTCCAAGCCAATGCGTATGTACCCAAACTGAAAATTTGCTTTTACTAAAACGAGAAAGGAATTGGACAAGTTGACAAACATATTAGACAGGCCACACATTTTTGTCATTCATCTCACATTTTTTTCACTCCTCAATTTAGGTTTTTCCCATTAAATCTGCAGTTTCTGATGCTTGATGTCATTTTATGTGTAAACAAAAATGCAAAAACAATCTCATTTATTTCAGATTTTGGAGGCGACATGCGAATCGTTAGTAGTATATAGCACTATACATGTAATACTGAACCATTTACCAATGCTTACTAATGCTGAGGTATATGGAATGCGTATGCGTACAGGGGTGAAGAGGTTGGAGCCACTGTGTACGCCATGCGTACAGGGGGGTAGGGAGGGTCTAAAAAGTTACTGTATTTCTAGCATTGTGTGCTATGATATCATTGGAAAGCCTGTTCATTTCTCTAACAGTTTGTCCCGTTCGTTATGAACATAATTTGTGGGATGAGCACCATCAAACAAATTTGTCAGTATGTTTTCCTCATTTCTGTTACTTAGAAAGTTGGTTTTTCTGTTGAACACTGTTAAGCCTAGCGTCCATCGACATTGCAACTGGAAGCAACTCGACCATCAGTTGCTGTTGATGTGTGCAGCAACTGGGAACATCCAGTTTTCAAAGCGCACACATCGACACGGCAAATTGGTAAAGCCTACAGTACATTGACCTTTTAACTGGAAGCAACTGTTGCTGTCGATGTGCGCGCACGTATTCAGACACACGCGTGCAACTGACAGCAACTAGTTGCAACTACGCGTGCATGTACATTGATGCAACTGACCGCAACTGGGTACAACTACAGTTGCCAGAAGGTAGAACATGAGCAACTCGCGGCAACTCCAGTTGCCAGTAGTTGCAAGTACGAGCACATCAACCTTTTTGAGCAACTGATTAGTTGCTCCCAGTTGCCGCGAGTTGCTTCCAGTTGCCGGAAACACCAGTTGCCACTAGTTGCTTCCAGTTGCAATGTGGATGTACGCTAGGCTTTAAAGACCCACCCACATTCACAACAGAGTAATTAAGTAAACTTTACATACTCGTGCATTTCATTTGATTTCCTTTTAACAGGACCAATTTATGAAGCTCCCTTGTGTTGCTGCCCATGCTTGGCCTCACCTGGACTATTGGACTCCACATACATGTCTCTCTCTTGTTGGAATTCATTTGTCATCATGAGCAGCTTTTAGGTATTGTAATCATCAGCTTGTTACTTCTTCTCTACATTAGGAATAGTCTTGGCCCAAGACTACTCTAGTCGATATTGGTTTGTGTACGCGTTGGCCATATAGTGCGCCCTCTTGCAGCACTAACGGACCAGTCTTTGCCCACTAGAGTAGTCTTGGGAACTTCTCCCGGAAGGTTTAACTTTTTCTTTGTTTTTGCCTAGGCTTTCCTAGGGAACCAATCAGCGAGTGACCCAAATACAGCAGAGCGTGGGAATGCAGCGAGCGACCCAAATACAGCGCGTCGACCGCAGAGCGTGACCCAAATACACCGCGTGCACGCGCTAAGAATGGTTTGAAAAATATAAAGCGGCTTACAAGAATCATCGAACATGACCGTTTTATTGTTGCTAATATTTTCGGTGGCATAAGTTTCTTGGCAAATGTTTGCGAATATATTTACAAACATGTTTGCAAAGGCGTATGACATCGCAAAATACATTTGTTTATGAAGATAATTGCGACATTGCAAATATTTGCAAAGATATCTGTGGTATGCCATGTCCCTTGTGTGCCATCATAAAACCCTCTGCAGCTATTTACATAAAACGGTACCGCCCCAATGCTGAACTTCCGGGAGAAGTTCCCAAGACTACTCTAGTGGGCAAAGACTGGTCCGTTAGTGCTGCAAGAGGGCGCACTATATGGCCAACGCGTACACAAACCAATATCGACTAGAGTAGTCTTGGGCCAAGACTACATTAGGAATAGCTTGCTCTTTCCCAATATAATCTTACAGCACTTTTGCTCAGTGCTTTCCCAAGAACTATCATTATGTTAACAATTTGTGCTTGGGTGGGATTCGAACCCACAATCTTCTGCATTCTGAAGCAGTTGTCTTAACTACTCAACCTCTCGGTGTGCTGGTGTCAAAGGGCCTGTTTGATTCTTGCAACATTTAGTATCAAAACTAATCCCTTGCCCTTTTCCGACAATTTATAAGAACAATTAAAAATATCAAAATGTGCTTGGGTGAGACTCGAACCCATATCTTCATTCTCCTACATTCTACTACAACAGTTGACTTGACCACTCGGTGTGCTGGTTCAAATCATGGAGCAGTTGGGACTGGAACCTAGAACAGTTGCCTCACTCATTCGACCACTGGGTGTACTGGTCTCAAAGAGCCAGTTGGTTTCACAACTAATCCCCTGCCCTTTTCTGATGCAATTTATCAGCACTTTATGCTCGGAGCTTTCCCAAGAACTCTGTTAAAACCTGTGCTTGGGTGGACTTGAACCCACAACCTTCTGAATTCTAGAGCAGTTGTTTTTAACCTTTCAACCAATCATTACGCAGGTGTCAAAGGGCCAATTTGAATCATGGAAGTTGGTATCACAACTAATCTAGAGTAGTTGCCTCAACCACTTGACCACTCAGTGCGCTGGTATCAAAGGGTCAGTCTGAATCATGGAGCAGTTGGTATCACAACTGCCCTTTCTTGGTCAAATTTATAAGAACTGCTAAAAACATCAAAATGTGGTTGGGTGGGACTTGAACCTAGAGCAGTTGTCTCAAATTATTCAACTACTCAGTGCATTGGTGCAAAAGGGTCTATTTGAATCGTGGAGCAGTTGGCATCACAACTAATGCCCACTCAGTGAGTTGGTGTCGGACTGTCAGTTTGAATCATTAAAAACCAGTGCTTGGGTGGGACTCGAACCCACAGCCGAGCAGATCTTTTAAGCACTTTTGTAAGGCACATTTTTGTATTTTCTTTTTTAATTACTAAAACATATTTGAGCAAATTCCGCTCAAACTCCATAACATTTTCGGGCCTGTTGTTTGTTTTGGCACCGATTTGGCACCGTCATATTTAGTTAGATGATAGCATTTCTGCGGTTGTAGTAGTGTGGATGAACTAGCTAAAATAAACCATATTTTGTTTGGATCAATTCTGCTTTCATAAAATGCATTAAGTTCATTCATACCTCCACACATTTTCCACTTTAGTGTTAGATATTTGGTTTAAAGTCTTACATGTAGCTCTGATTTGTTAGTACCGTAACTTAGTTAACTTATATAATTTCTTTCCCTTTTAGTCTGTGGCTACTGTTCATATGCACCACCCATCATGTTGAGATTTGCTGGGAGAAGAAATCTGGCCAGTGTTGACCTACAGTATCAGTAAGTCACAGTCCATTGTTCTGTTCATCTTTATGACAATAATTTTTTTTTAAAAATCACAAGGGGTTAGTCCAGCAGTTATTTGCACAAATCGGCATAAAAATATATGACTTTTAAAAAAAATGTCTCAGAAATTATCAGGAAAACATTTTTTGCCCGTTTCCAACCTGTTTTGGTACGTTTCAAAGTTAAATTCTGAATCTTTTTGTCTTTGCTGAAAATCCATACTGATGTACCCCAGTAGGGTCGTCTCTACCATCCCAATCAACTCTGATTGTGAATGTAGCCTGCAGTTTATACAGTGAACACTCATTGGGGAAGATTCCACTACACATTCAAATATTTGCGGAAATGCCTCTCATCTTGCATTTTAATTGCTCTACACTTCACGTTAATTTCTCCAAAGCAGTTTATTTGTAAACTCCATCATGCGTGAGGCAATCCATGATTTTAAACAAATCAGATGTGAATCTTTGTAAGCAACCTAACGTGTCTTCATTTTTCCAGCCAAATTGAAAAATTCATCAACTTTTAATTTTCTCTAAACTTGCAGCATTTTATAACGTAGTCGTTATGTTTTCTTAATTTGTGACAGGTGACAAAGACGTGTGTGCCAAGCGATGTCGACCAGGAGCTGAATATTTTCAAGATCTGTTTTGGCAGACCTCACTGCATCGTCTTCAGAGTGGCCAAGATTGACCCACGGTGAGCCCCAATATACTGGCATTTTCCACGGTAAGGGGGGAATTTTGGCAACACATACCATATTTTCCAGAAAATACCTTTGTCTGGTCTCAAAATAAAAGAAATAAGTTTCAGTTGTTCTGAAGAGATAACTTTGGCCCCAAAAGGGTTACAAATAGTGTGACAACATGCCTTTCTAAAAACCCTGTATACCAATTTCCAATATACACTCGTAACTGGGACGGCCTAAAATGTAACACAAGTGTCCGTCCCGGTTACGAGCGTATATTGGAAATTTGATCACAGGGTTTTTATAAAGGCAGGTTGTCTTTTATTTTGAGACCAGACAAAGGTATTTTCTCGAAAACATGGTCTGTATTGCCAAAATGCCCTCTTTACTGTATAAAGTATCTCCAGTTTTCGAAAAATGACCATTGGGCCTTCAGGAGTTGCAGTTTACAGGCATGCAACTTTTCCTCATCTGCAGCATCGAAAATTTAAAAAACACCGTACAAAGTCGGAGATTTGTTTGCATTTCCCTTGTAACACAGTTGCATGCCTGAGTTTACAGCATAAAAAAACATTATCTGATTCAACAAACATGGAAATGTTGCATTTGTGCCATCTGTAGATTTACTATACTGTTTAAAAACCTTTTACTTTTTCCCCGCAGACACAAGTTGAAGAAATCAGGATGATTGAACCTTCTGCCACCGAGGTTCCCAAAGCAACTTTCCAACAATAAGCTCTGCTGTCCAAGCCTCTCTCCAAAAACAGTTTGTAAACATTGAATCAACTCAACTGAACCTTCCATCTATCAGTCCCTAAGCACACAACTCTTCAATGTCTCAAACAAACAAGCTGTCCTAAATTTGTTCAAGCCTCTCTCCAAAAATTGATTAACAGTTTGTAAACATTGAATCTTCTATCCATCCCTAAGCACACAACTCTTCAGTGTCTCAAAAATGACTATCAGTTTGTAAACAAACCAAAACTTGCTCAAATTATTTTCTCAAAAAATGACTATCAGTTTGTAAACAAACCAAAACTTGCTCAAATTATTTTCTCAAAAAATGACTATCAGTTTGTAAACAAACCAAAACTTGCTCAAATTATTTTCTCAAAAAATGACTAACAGTTTGTAAACATTGACTTGTACTTAATATTCTTGTCTTCATTTAGCAACAACCAATTGTATTTATTTCTCTTGTAGCATTGTTAAATGTACTTTAACAAATATAGTAATGTTTGTAAACAATCTTATTTAAATAGTGTTATATAGTTAAAGTAACTTCCAAAGTCAAAATAAAAGTCACTGACAACAAAAGTTTCATTTGTAAACAAGTCTCATTTTATTCTGTACTCCAATAAGTAAATCAAGTAATATATTCAAGTAAAATGTTCATTAACTTAATTTATGCAAGGTCCTAATTGCTATTGTCTTTACAGATAGTCCAGGGCACGGTGGTCCATAATTATAATTTGAAAATCGAACAGGGGTTACCCCCTGTCCGATTTTCTAACATATTGAAATGGAGGTTTCCCTCCTCTACCTGTTAAAGAAAACATTAATAAAAATGGTGTACAAAGAAATACAGTTTAAATGATTTTTTTTAACATTCACTGTAAAACAAAAAAATAAAATTACAAACGATAACTGCAATTTCAAGAAACAAATCAGTAAAACACAACATTTGTAACTTGGTAAATCACAATTAAGTTACATATTGTCAGTAACAACATGACGATAAACTAAAAAAATTAACTTTCTCAAGTTTTCTGTCTACATACCCAATTGACTAAAAATACCATCGGCAATTTGTTCCAGATTACGACGTATCACGGCACAAAGACATCACTCGCGAAAAGATTTAAAAACTATTCCGTCTGGAACCGAGGTTGTAGTCGAGTCCGTCAAACGTCCAGAAGCAAAGGATGAGCATGCACAAACGAATGCCTTTGTTGGAGTTCATTTGAGTAGCCTGTGACTTGAATTAAGACCCAGGGACTTGTGGTGGACTTGACTACAACCCTGCTTGCAGCCTCATGAGCTCCCATTTCTGAAAAAGAAAATTACAAAAATTTATTTCAGATCAACACAATTTACAATGCATTTCATACCAAAACAAAATGATTTTTGAGTTACATTTCTCATAACTTAGCTGGAAATCATGTGTAGCTTTTTGAACTGTATTATGTTCAATAAATTTCCTGTTGGTGAATACTTTTGCATTAATATAGCATGGAAGTCATCTACAGGGGTCACCTTATATAATAATACAGCATTTGTCTCAAATTTACTTGAAAATTTCTTTTTACAGGGAAAATATTTCGGTGACATTTCTGACAACACACACGTAACATACATTTTCCCCCTGTAAAAAGGAACTTTCAGATAAATTTGAAACAAATGCTGTACTATTATAAGGTGCCCCCTGTAGATGACTACCATGCTAAACTCCTCAAAAAAAGTTCGGAAAGTCAAGTTTGACTGACGATTTTTCTCTTGTTACTAAATCATTTCCCTTGAAATTTGTATCATTGGAAAGCCCCGTTATTCATCTTTACAGTGATGTGTCATTTGTTATGATTAATCGATTGGGGGATGTGTAGTATAGCGGAATACAGGGGTAGGTGGAAAGTAAAATGTCACAAAATTCACTGCTATTGTCGTGCATTCCCCTTTTGCTTTGAGGATGGGAATGTGTCAATGCACTTTTTGACAATAGCAATGCATTTTGTGACATTACCCCCGCCCCGTATTCAGCTGTACTGCACATCCCCAAATTGCTTAATCATAACAAATGACACATCGTAAAGAGGAATAACAGGGCTTTCCAATGATATAAAATTCAAGGAAAATTATTTTGCAACAAGAGAGAAATCGACAGTCAAACTTGACTTTCCGGAAATGCTTCAAAATGTCACACACATAGGTTTATTTAAACATGTCCAGTTTACGTGATCACTAAATGAGTTGACAGGAAAATTTCCACATGTTTAGTTTTATTAGAATGTAAAATGTTACAGCAAAAAAATTGCAGATTTGATCAGGAAAAACCCAAAATTTACCCAAAAAAATGTGACTTATTCTAAAATGAGTTGGATGTTGCACAGCCCGAGTCAAGTTTTTGCAAGTATAACTGGAAATCAGTGGCGGTTCTAGGCTTATGGACATTTCAAGCACTACCCAGATAATGCCTGGATCCACTGCCAATTTCTAGTCATGATCACAAAAACCTGGCCCAGGCTCATGGACATTTCAAGCACTACCCAGATAGTGCCTGGATCCACTGCCAATTTCTAGTCATGATCACAAAAACTCAGCCCAAGCTGTCAGACACATTTTTCAAAAACAAAATTACATTTTTTGGCCAATCCTCTGGTTTTCTGATGATTGAGTACTGAATTCTTTCCTCATAAAACCAGGTTAATTTAGTTCAACTTTGAAAATGCACACAAACTTGTTTATGGTTTTTCAATGATTATCAATTTATAGGTAAGAATTAAGGGTTTTTTCCCTATAAAAAAAAAAAACTAAATTTAAGAATTTGCTTAGAATTTTTTTTAGCCATTCTCGTGTTTTGAGCACAAACTGCATGTTACACATTTCATTTTCTACAAAAAAGAAAAGGTCAATTAATGTGGCGTGGATTGCATTTGAGACAATAGAGAGGTTTCGCAAGGTGATGAATACGGATAACGGTAACCGTTCACGTTGATGCGCTCACTGAACTGGGTTTCGCACTGTGTGACTACGTGCATACATTCATCTGCTAAATATGCTCTGCGCTTGGCTTGCAGCAGATTTTCCTCACTTTCACGTGGGAATGATTCATTAAATTCGATCGGTATTCATGGAAGATACATCACAAAGAAACAAAATGCATAAAACTTATTAATCCATCACGAAAAAGCGAAAAATCTGCATAACCGGTATCCGTTTTTATGCTACGCGTATGGAGGCCGATAACCGTTGTTCACGCATATGAAAACATGTGTACTATATACGGTAACGCGTCACGAGACGCGCATATAAAGTCATGACGAATCGGTATCCGTGACGGTGCGAAAACCTCCCTAATGATTAGTTCTAAATGTGGGTTCTCTCCACCCAGGAGTAAATGGGTACCTATAAGGACAGTGAATGTTGATACGTTTGCTGGAATACATGTATTATAATGGCAGACAGTTCATGTTGTAACATGCAGTTTGTACTCCAATTTTAAACCACTTCAGCAAGTAAATTAATTCCTTTCGCACATATGCAATAAGTAAAGTTTGTTTAATCTACATGCCAAACATATTTGATTTTGTGCTGTACATTTACCAGCATGTCTGAATGAAAATTGTGGCCATGCACAACATGGAACCTTCCGACTTTTGACACAGATATGTTTTGCCAAACATATTTAATCTACGTATGCCAAACATATTTGATTTTGTGCTGTACATTTACCAGCATGTCTGAATGAAAATTGTGGCCATGCACAACATGGAACCTTCCGACTTTTGACACAGATGAGTAGGTGAAGTCTGTACGATGTATGTATTCATGTAGCCTTTTTGCAAATTCAACTTGATGTGCACAGGTTTCAGGATGATATACGGATACAAATACATTGCTATATTTTCTTCTTTAATAGCATAGTGCAGGTAATTTGCAGAATGAGTTATAAGTATCGTGGCAGTTTGGGTCATTAACTTACAAACTTCAGGTGGAAACACCCGAAGGTTGTGGTTTTCAGAGGTACTTGTGCCCTTGAGCAAGGCGCTTTACCCCAATTGCTTCATCCTGTGGATGGGATGTAAAGCCCTAGGTCCAGTATTGTGTAATGCATCTTAAAGATCCTAGAACATTCTTTCGGAAGAGAAGGGTAATTTTCCCAATGTCTCTGGCTTAGCCGCCACTTGCCGATCTATGTATCAATATTGAGGTGGTTTGCATTGAGATGTCAAGAGACATGAAATGCGCTATTAAAGGACACCAGAAATTTATCAGTAAATTTATTTGTGTACACTGATTTTGCCACTGATTTCTCAAGCAATGAAATTGCGAAAAGGCCAATAATTTAGTTATTTTCCTAAACTAATGGTTTCCGGAAAATGCAGGTATTGATTTTCATCATCTCTCAAGCCAAGTTTCTTTCATGTCACTGCAGGGCCACATATTCCAATTTTGTTTTAGTTTTACTTTTTGCCACAAGATTTAAATTTGGAGGTTAGTTCTTTCAATTCCTTCAAAATATACGTGGGGTTCATTACCATGCACGGACACCCAGGATTTGCCTTTTTATGATCAATAAACCAAGTAAAAACACAAAAAAATGTCTGGGCCAATTTTAATATGAAATTTAGATATCCAAACAGTCAAGTGTCATGTACTCAATACCTTGGTTAATTCAAATAGTTGTAGATGTGCCTTTGGGCAAGGCATTTTACCATAAATTGCCTCTCCACACAGAACAATATAGGTACCTACTTTGATGGTGAATGTATAAAACTCCAGTACTATTTATATCATTAACATCAACCTAAGAATTCCATGCCCAGATATTCATGGTAAAATTGGCTCCAAGCTCCAAGCTCAAACAATGCATCTTTAAAGTTACAATAGAGGCTATGATACTTGCATTTAAACTGGACCCTTGGCTGGTGATCAAAAACCTGAGGAGAAAAGACAAAGTATTGCTGTTAATAAAATAAATAAAAGATTCCCAAAACCCTAACCATGATCATTCAAAATGGCCTCATTTTGTTGAATTATTGTTTTGTGGTAATTTTAATTGTTCCTATGTGGATTAAATAAGAGAATTCTAGTTAAGAGTTGAGAAGTTAATCAGAATTGTTTTCCTTTAAAATAACTTATGTCAATGTATAAGGAAAAAAATACCGGGAATTATTCCCAGTTGTCCGATGGTTTAGTGCAGGAAAGCTTATGTGATGTCCGACTTGTAAATTCTTTCCAAAATTACACTATCCACTATAAAATTCATGTTTCGGTAAAAGTTGAGAAGATGATCAGAATTTGTTTTGGTATGAATTCCGTTCACTGGTTGCCACTGAGACACCGTGTGTTAAATCTATGGAACAGAGCAGTATTTTCAAGAAAATTTTTGAATATTTGTTACTGCACAATTCACTTCCCTTTCAAATATTTTGATGGTTATAAGGAGAATAAGTGGCAGCCAGTAAACATAATTCTTTCCTATTTTACTTAAATACCTGCATTATTTCATTCATACAGCTTATCTTCCTCTAAAAAAGTGAAATTTTGTTGTGAAAATATTATAGTTATTTTTTTCGTTTAGGTTGAACAAAGATTTTAAGGAAATGCCCTCTTGGAATCAACAGATAATCCAATTCTAAGATATACTTTCCAGTTTACACACATGCAATTTTGTCGCAAATGACATTTTCTTCTTCAAAAATTGCATTTAGTTGGTGCACAAGATGAACCATGTACGCTTGCATGCAGCGGCCTCTATTGTCGCACTTACTCGCTGTGATTTTGTCTAGCTCTCTGCTGCAGTATTTATTTATCTCAGAAATGCAACATTTCCGACAAAAGTGCAAGTGGGAAGTATATCTCAAAATTGGATTATCTATTGATTCCAGGAGGTAATTTCCTTAACATCTTTGTTCAACCTAAACGAATAAATTAACAAAAAACCTTAATTTTGTTAATGAAGTCCATAAGACTTGTACAAAGAGTTGACAGTGCAGGTATTAAAGTAAAATCTTTCAGGAATTTCTTCCAATTAAGAGTTTTAACAGATCCGCAATTTACCTTTTCCAAGAAGCCGCCGTCTTACAGTAGTACTACACGACTCTATCCTGAAAGCGAAAACAACAATCAGATTAGAATTAAGGATGGTTACTTGATTAAGCCCCATTATAAGCAAGGAATCATAACAAGTTCATTTCACTCAACCCTAGACAAGGTTACCTCGGCTCGAAATTGTTCATGTGGTAATCTTTTAGACAAGGTTATATTAGGCCTACCTCGGCTCGAAATTGTTCATGTGGTAGCCTAATCTTTCAGAGATTACCACATGAAACAAATTCGAGCCGAGGTAACCTACATGTAAGCTTGTCTAACATGTCTACCATAGAGCAAGGAACTGTTCCTTGCCGACTATGGTCTAACTCAAACCACGTATTTTAAATCCCGAACCCCACATAACTACTTTTCCCTTCTTCAAGCATGTCGAGTAGGTAAAAGACCGCCAGAAAAACTTTAATCTTTACCATTCCCACATAGCATGAAAATATAGGAATAGGATAACCGTTACAATCGTAGTTTACGTACCTAAAAATCCCACTAGCGTAGATTGTCGAGGACGTCCCGTATCATCACCAGCATCTTGACCGGCCGTCGGCAGTTCGTCTGTTGCAAAATCTACCTGCTGCTTCCACGGTTCATTGCGTCCGGAATGCGGTGCAAGGTTACGTAACCGCAGAATGGAAACGCGGGCTTGGGCGACTCTGGACAGCATTTTTGGAATCGATTCCGATTCCTATCGATCGCAATTCTAGCTACCCGGAATCGATTCCATAAAGTGGCACTGAGCGGTACTGAACATTCATGATATGATATCAGAACCAAGCCGAGTACTCTTGCAAAACCCCATATTCCTTTCGCAAGAGTCTTTGCTGCACACCGGTAACTCGGTGTGCAGCGTGCAGCAAATACCCTTGCGAAAGGAAGACGGCAAAACCCGTGTATTTTGGTTCCGGAATTTCTAAGAATCGGCATTCGGCAACCTATCACTGGGGATCGAATCTAGATAAAAGGAATCGATTCCTGAAAATTTGGAATAGTGACTCAGATTCTTAAAGTGGAATCGATTCTACTCGACTCCAGCGTGGAATCGATTCTACTCGACTCCAGCGTGGAATCGCCCAAGCAGACGCCCACATAGCATCTGAGCCTACACCTGTTCCTATTGTTATTTAAACATCTTAGGAATGTATATGCAGCACGATGTGGCAGAGGGTATGCTCCCCTACCATTGTTCCCCCATTGTGTCTCAAACATCCAAGGAATTCCTTTCAGTTTTTAGGGGAGTTGGTGTGTTAGCAGAAGGAAGGGGGTGGGGGTGGGGGAGGTGGGGGAAGGGGGGGGAAGGGGGTGGGGGTGGTAGAAGGGTGAGATCCGTTTGTCACATATCGTGCTGGATATAGTGTGGGGTTGATAGACTACCGAAGTGAATACGTCATCTTTTGTTAGTTGCCTAGGCAATGGCTCTATACACTAAATATCACTGAACCGTGTTCCTGTGCTTTTGAAATGGTAATTTTATTCAGTGACGTAGGATAAGTGTATTTCTCTTTACGTCTCTGAATAAACAAAGGAGAAACGGTTATCATCGCGCACGTGTCTCTCATCACGTGATACACATCACGTGATTAATAGCTGGGTGCTACCCACGGACGTATATATAAATTCTGGACCAGCAATGCGTGCAGGGTTCCATAGGTCTTGCTGGATGCAACCGGCCGCCATCTTACCGGGCCGGGTTTCGACAAAATAACACGTGTAAAGGCATGGGAAATGTTGGTCTTCGTGGCACATTTTCACCATTTTTGAGCGACTTGATGAAATTTAACAGTTTTCAGGTCAGTGGCCTTCTAGAAATTCTTGTATTAAGGGGACTGATACATAAATCCGTGTGTTAGCATTTTCAAAAAGTAAAGTTTGACGTGATTTTGTGTTCGCTAAAACGACCGAATCGATTGTAGCGTAACCGACCGTACGGTGTGTACCGAATTCGGTCAACTCGACCGTTTGCCAACTCGACTCGGACCAACTCGACCGTTGTACGTTTTTAAACTGGAAAAGTCCAACTCGTTTTGCTCAAGTCAACATTTTTGCAAAGTTGAACAAATAATGACGTCTACAATTTCCTTGTAAATCTTTTCGCAAGCTAAAACTCATTAGAGAATGAACTTTCTGCAAATTGGTGGCACAACAATTTCGCTTCCGTCTGATTTTTCAGGCTGGAGATTCCCGTCAAGATATATAAATCTTTCGCAGCGGCATGGTGCAAAATAAGTTTTGTTTCTTTTTCTTTACCGACTGATAAAACTTAATGTGATTTGTTTTCGCTTGGCACAAAATCGCGCGTTACAAGATCAGAAAAGGCGGAACGCAAAACTGTCGAGTTAGAGTCTAGTTGGCAAACGGTTGAGTTAACTGTAAACCAGTGACGTAGTACATGTAGTACTCCCTTAAAAATTTTAACATGTTTCGGTGGTTATTAAAGATAGTAGGCATGGTAGGCCTAGTATACATGATTGGTAAACTTTTACAAATAGTTTTATCCCCCTGTGTGATTGAAGATATGCCTGATTAAAACCAATCTGAGCAAAAAAAACAGCTTTTGAGGAAACAGTCAAAAAAGGATTTGCAGTAATTTTGCCCTAAAACCACTTCGCCCTGAACCATTTCTCCCTGAACCACGGCCTGTGCATGAAGTGGTTTGGGGGCTAAGTACATGTAGCATTTGGGTGATGTAGTGTTTGGACGAAGTGATTTGGGGCAAAATGGCACTTTGGCGAGATTTGAATTTTCGTCTCATGACTATAGCACTTTAGACAAAACCATTTGAGGTGACGTTTTCTACGGTCATATTGTGTAAGTTAGGCATAAATCTGAACATTTCTGATTTTCGAGATACCGGTACCAATCATGTACATGTATACTGCTTTAAGTCATAAGGAGAATAAGTGGCAACCAGTAAACAGAATTCTTTCCTTTTTCTTTTATACAGGTGAACAGCAGGCTACGCTACGCTACTCCCCCCGCCATCCACCATCAACCTATATGCTCCTATATTTAAGTCAACATGGAAGGACAATTATTAGCTCGGATGCCCCCAACTGGTCCATCGGTACGTGTAGCATTAGAGTTGGTACTGGCAAGAATCATCGCTGGAGGCCATGGATTCAACGACATCAACAAAAGCAAGTCCATCCAGAGGCACCTCTTCAAACTGTGGTGGACAAGACATCGAACTTGTTTTCAGGATGGACAAAACTATAGCAGATTCTGTTGAAATATTTTGTAACAAGTGACTTGTAACTCGGACTTGATATTGGCGACTTGACTACAACACTGTAATAGAGGTAGTCTTGACCCAAAACTATTCTAGTCGATATTGCTCGACTCGCAAAGGGCTGGTCTGTTAGTGCTGCAAGAGGGTGCACAAACCAATATCGACTAGAATAGGTTTGGGCCGAGACTATAATAGAGGCCGTTTTAAACAACAATGGCTTATACAAATTTCAGAGCAAGTGTTGCACTCTGCGGATCAGACCAAATACCAAGTAAGACTTGACCAAGTCTATTCTGTCGGTAACCGCCATGTCACATCCGGTAGGGATGAAGTGAAAACAGCAGTGTGCCCATGGTTACAGGCGAAGGTAAACAAAGCTGTTCTCTTCAACACGCACACGTATCGAGCATAAACAAATGTTTTCACTCCTGTCACGGTGCTATGCCCTTATACAAAGGCATATGACACCGGGTCACAAAAGTGCCAGGATGTGCAAAACAGGTTTGCTGATGTCTAAAGTTCAAAGTGTGATTTTTTCGTTAAAGTAAATGCTTTGTTCAGAGATGAAAAAACAAATTTGCCGAGAACCATGGACTGTATACCTTTAAAGGGCATAATGGGTGAGGTCACAATTCTGTGTGTTACGTGTTAGAATATCCGTTTAACACGGCATCAATCTCGACCGCTAACTGAATGTCCCGGTGAACACCATGTTAACAGATCTGTTAACATGTTGTTTCTCTGCACTGTACATAGGGCTTAGTCACAACTCTGGGTTGTGTGTTATACTGTTAGTGTAACGGATCTGTTAGCTTAATCAGAATTATGACCTCCGAACAAACACCGTGTTAATGCGATGTTAACATGATGCTTAAGACGTTAACAGATCTGCAGCACTGAACTGTGCCACAAAATGTTCGTTTCCGCACCCGTTTTTTAACACACGCTAACATTGCGTTTGTTCCGAGGTCACAATTCTGATTAAAAGATCTGTAACACACACTGGAAAGATTATCAAAAAGAAGAATATAAAGATCAACATTACATTAATTGTATGGTTTGTTTTATTTTGTGTCAAAAGAATTTCTGCCATTTTGTAGAACCCAAATTTTTACTCCACAAAATGGTGGAACGTTTCCTATAGTCGCGGTTGACTTAACTCCCATGTCATATGTGTGCAGGCATCGATGTAGGTATTTTTTTCCAAACATTTATCTCATTCTGGTGAACAAAAGTCATTAATTCACTTTCCGCACAATAGAAACTGCAAATATTTCAAACAAAACAAATTGTTAGATAATCACTGCTTCGGTCAATATGGTGTTAAATGAATCAAACTTGCCCATGTATTCAATACATCAACACGATATTAAGTGCGATTCCTGAGAACACGCTAAAAACTCATAATGTGCTCGGGTGGGAGTCGAACCCATGACACAACCCCCCCATCACCCCCATTTCATATATTTGTGTCTACTTTACATGACTTGGTCATTTGGAAGCTAGAAACTCTGTGAATTAGTCTGTCGGTGTTTTCATCATACTTTTATGATGCAAAAACAAAGTTTCACGTTTAACGCTTTTAGGAGGAAACCAAAGTTATTTTGTCTAAAATTTCACATTCTGAAATAAGTTTGCAAAATTGTTTGCGCTGCATGTTTAAAAGGCTCCACGAAAATACAATATAACTAAAAATGCACTTTCCTACCTTTGAATAGCGAATCGCCCGACATTGAAACCAAAATGAACCCGGTCACTGGCGCATACAACATACATGTACAAACTGTATATGGGCTGAAAATCGCGTGATTGTTGTGATGCAATGCACTTTGACCTATGTGGGCGCTGTCTGCTAGCTCTGTTGTGATTGGTCGGCGGTTTCGGCTTGATTGACAGGTCGGAACTATGCATTCACCATGAAAGTACATGTACATTTTACCCACTGGTACCCAAATTAACATAATTTGTTTATAAATCTATTTCCCAATCTGATAAAATCTTAATTTAAAAGCGTTGACCCTTTCTCCTATTTAAAGTTCCATCTTGGTTCAGGCAACAGGCTTTAGAATACAATCTCTTTTGTAATGTGGGATGGCTCTGAAAAGAGCCGTTTGGTTTTAGATAACCAGTCCGATCATATGCCGACATGCTGAAAACAAGCTCATAATGTCTTGTCCACCACAGCTTGAGGAGGTATCACTTGCATTTGTTGATGTCGTTGGATCCATGGCCTCCTTGATGACCAACGACGATTCTCTATGTCGCTGTTAGTTTGAATGCTACACGTACCGGTCATGCCGGTGGACCAGTTGAGGGCGTCCAAGCTTGAGTTGTCCTATGTTGACTCAGTACAGGACCATATAGGTTGGTGGCGGTGGTAGCATAGCTTGCTGTTCCATATTCTTGTTTGTTCACCTGCATAAAAAATAAAAATGCAAGGTAGCCTACATAAAATTCATTTTACAGCTAAAATTGCTCTATTTTCGCAATCAACAGTGCCACATCTCCAGAATATTTCTGGTCATCACATGACCGATCAACTTCCCAATTCAACGGACGAGTTTAACGTACAACGGTCAAGTTGGTACGACGGTCGAGTTGGTACGACGGTCGAGTTAACCTGCACTCGGTACACACTGTACTAGACCCGTGAACGTGGCTTGTTGTAAACAACGCCACGTTCACGGGTCTAACACTGCACTGTACATGCTGTACGATCGGTCGGTTTAGCGAACACAAAATCTCGTCAAACTTTACTTTTCGAAATTGCTAACCCACCAATTTATGTATCAGTCCCCTTAATACAACCATTTCTAGAGGGCCACTGACCTGAAAAGCGTGAAATGTCATCAAGTCGCTCAAAAATGGTGAAAATGTGCCACGAAAACCAACATTTCCCATGCCTTTACACGTGTTTTTTTGTCGAAAGCCGGCCCGCTAAAATGGCGATAGTCTGGCGCCGCGGTTACTTCACATAATCGGGCTCATTGCGGGTCCAGAATTTATATATACGTCCGTGGTGCTACCTAACTACAGTCTGGTACCCGGACCAAACAAGTTTTGACTAGACTGAATTATTCAGTCGTTGTATGTGGAATATGTGGAGCGGGAACCAGTCTAGGTGCTACCCACAATTCCGTTTACGCACATACCGTGAAAGATCTAGACTGGTTCCCGTCCACATATTCCACACTTTCGCAATAACCGAACCAATCTATAGGGATCGGGAACCAATCTATGAAAGATCATGCCCACATATCACGAACACCGCGACCCCACACATTGAAATATCCCACATTTATGTCGAAATATCGCACATATATTTTTAACATTGCATATATATGTCAAATTATTGCACATATATTTTTAACATCGCATACATATGAAAAAACATTGCATATATATGTCAAATTATTGCATATATATTTTCAACATCGCATACATATGAAAAACATCGCACATATATATTTAACATCGCACATATATGTCAAACATCGCACATATATTTGTGCATTATCGAATATTGCAACGTTCACACGCCATACCCTACGGCTAGATTGGTTCCCGATCCCTATAGATTGGTTCGCTTATTGCGAAAATATAGGGATCGGTAAAGGGCAGCCATGACGGGCAGAATTCTGCCCGTCACGTGGTTATAATTATTTTTATTTTTTTAGTAAGTGCGCAGATTTTGCATTGACAATTGTAACTTGGCCGTGCGTGTCGAACATATCTAATTATGTAAATAAAGTACATTGCCTAAAGCAAACGGCTTGGCCAATTTTTAAATATAAAAAACACAATGCGCACGCGCAAAGACGACCAATTACAGATCAAGATGAAGCGCTCTTTACCTGTCCTTATATTCTCCTGTGTGGAATATGTGGACGGGAACCAGTCTAACCCTACGGCCAGCGTATTTTTTTCCCTATATAGTCTGGTACCCGGACCAAACATTCTTTGACTAGACTGAATTTAAGGTCCGGCAGCCGCCAATTTCGCCATTTTGAAACAGGAGGAATTCCTCCTTTTTCCGAAGGTTCCCGAGGTTACCCGAATGCACGTCCGGTCGTCCGGACGTTACCGTTAATCGTCGGGTACAGTTCGTCATTGTTTCGAGAATTTGAATTGACGTCGCGTGCACGTACGCGTGCCCCTGTGTGTGTATTTATGGTGATGCCACGGATTTAAAACTACGCAGTGGCTAGGCTATAGTTACGGGATTGCAACAGCAGATTAAAACTACATGTAGGTGCAATATGGAGCTCACTGGGTGATGCAGACAAGGTTTGAATTTTCTTTTCGATGCTAGCCTACATCATGTATATTAATTTAATATTTTAAGGTTAATATATTAAATTTGTATTGGTCAAATATGGAATAACCCCTTTCAAATTGTTGTACACTCATGCCATATAGCGCGCAGCGCGCTTTGAAAATTAACGGTTATGTGCTTCTAAAAATAAATGCATGACGTAATGCTTAAAGTGCTATTTTAAACACGACAGTAGCCGGTCCTCATATTCAGTCGTTGTATGTGGAATATGTGGAGCGGGAACCAGTCTAATTTTTTCCCTAGGAGAGTCGAGGGCACATCATGCTCCTGATTGGCCTAACCACATGCGTATGTGTTCATTGTGTTGCATAAAGCATGTAATTTGTTGATAGCTGTCACTAAACACAATTCCACGCTGTGTTTCGAGAGTTAGAAAGTGCTCAGGTCTTCCTCATTTAATGACAAAAATTGTGTACGAGAGCAGATTCGAACTCGCAACTCTTGATTGACAGTCCTGCGGTAATTACCACTAGACTGCTACCAATCAACTCGCTAAACCTACTCGTTTTCTTTTTTTAACAACTCCCGAGGGCGATGTATAGAGAATATTCATATTCATATTCATTTGAACCAATCAGAAGCAGAGAAATTTCTCAATACCCTCAAAAGGTGCACCCAAGTAAATAGGCAGAGATCCGGCCGTGCACCGAGCTCATGAATATTTTGTATGCCCGCAAATTCTTCTCTATTATAGAGAGAGTTGCGAGCTGAATGAGTCTCACCTGGTCTTGTGTAGAATATGGCCATCGCCGTGATGTGGGGTATTTTTTCTTCCAACTATTACTATAAACATTTTGGACAATGTATTATGTACCCGGTAGCTCCTAAAATTTGCCCTATTTTGCCCAGTAACGTATGCGCCTTTGTTCTAAAATGGACGCTGGTCTGTTTAGCAATTTTCACTGTAGGGTAGTTTTGTGTCAAGTGGAAATTAGGGAATAAAACGGGGACGGATTACCCAGCGGCGTAGCCAGGATTTTTTTTCAAGTATGGGCTCAGAAGCAGTCTCGGCAAAACATTGAATTAACATTCCCGTTAATTTATTAAAAAAAGACTCAGAGCAGATTCGAACTCGCAACTTCTGCTTGATAGTCCTACGTCTTCACCACTTGACTACCTAGCAACTTAACTACCCCGTAAATTTTCTAACTTTTATCTTTAAATTTAACAACTCAATGAGGGCGCTATAAACAGAATATAAATATTCATGCCATTCCACCAACCAATCATAAGCAGAGAAAATTCATACGGAAAAAAATACGCATGCGGCAACGCCCTCTAAATTTGAAGCCACCGTCCGCCATCCTAGTACTCCAAAAACATTGCCTTGCCTTGACATGTATCTTCACTAGTGATAGACTGGTTCCCGCTCCACATATAACGATTGAATATGAGCACTAAGCATTACGTCATGCATTTATTTTTAGGAGCGCATAAGCGTTAATTTTCAAAGCGCGCTATACGGCATTAGTGTATAACAATTTGAAAGGGGTTATTCCATATTTGACCAATAAAAATGTAATATATTAACCTTAAAATATTACACATGCCCATTTAATATTAATATAGTATCAAAAAGCAAATTTAAACCTTGTCTGCATTATATCACCCAGTGAGCTCCATATTATTGTAGTTTTAATCTGCTGTTGCAATCCCGTAACTATAGCCATTAATTATCGCGTTACGGTTACCGTAACTATAGCCACTGCGTTTTTCTAAACCGTTGACGGCGGCCAGTGCAGACGATTTTGGCCATGTTTGACTAGACGCGTTCGATCGGGTGAAAAACAAACTACGCATTTGCGAAAAAAATAAATCGCAAATTGACTAATGGTCAGCACCCGAACTTGCTCATAATGCATAATTAACCCCGCCCCTTGGATATTGTTGCTATGCATCACACGCTATCGTCAAATTGGCTACACACACTGCACAAACCAGAGACGTAGAGAGAAATATCAATATTCATATTTCTCTCTACGTCTCTGCACAAACCAATGAGACTTTCAACGGAAAGCACAGGTATTCATGTTTCAGGGTGGACAGTTACTGTAGCACGCACTTAGTAAAAGGCCAGTGACATGATACAGAGATGTCATATATTCACAACAATTCGCTTTCTTACCTTTGAACAGCGAATCGCCCGGCCTTGGAACCAAAAATTCACCCGGAACACCGCATAGAATGTACGTATGGGCAGAAAATAGCGTGATGTCGTTTGTGAGGCAATGCACTTTGACATATGTGGGCGATGTCTGCTAGCTCTGTTGTGATTGGTCGGCGGGTTCGGCTTGATTGACAGGTCGGAACTATGCAAATTCATCTCGGCGTTTTTCAAACAGTGGTCATCGTCTTCGGGCTTTCAATTAGCAGGGGGTTTTATGAGAAATGTATATACTTTTTTTAGTTCAAACAATCAAAACAGTCGTGCCCCAATATCAAGATTACCATTCCAAAATGTATTTCTTATTTAAGTCATATCCCTCGTAACATGAGAAAAATATACTCACAAAAGCAAGATATCTAGTAAAATCAACAATCTTTTTAAAATTTTCTCTTTTTACACTCAAGTTACCGGTCGTTTTACATATCGTCGTAATTACATACCATAGATTTGTTTGTTGTGGCTCCTATTATACATGTTTGTACACTTGTTTCCTTATATATATTGTAACATACAAAGCATTATACTACGTGTAAACAAAAAACGATGTCCTACTTTTGATCTTGAATAACCTTGTCATTTTTCAACGGATTTAAACCAAAATTTTACATCATGTAAACAAGACCCGACACATTTTATTTGGTGAGTTTCATCAGTTTTGTCCAAGAGGGTAAGATTTAAAAGCCATTCGAAAAAAAAGTCAATTTCAGAATTTGCCACTTTTGACTTGGCCTCTTTCAATTTCAATACATCGCTGGAGACGGTGGTGGAATGTGTGTGCCGAGCCGAAAGCTTCTGAAGAAAGGCAGGATCAATCCAAATGTTTTTGCAAACCATCTCGATCGTTTTGTGCAATTCATCAAGAGGTGCAAAGGGACCTTAGACATAGACAGTTTCCTTGACAATGGCGGATGCGAAGTCAAAAATGGCAAATTCTGAAATTGAGATTTTTTTTCGTGTGGCTTTTAAATCTTACCCTCTAGGACAAAACCGATTGAAACTCACTCTATAAAATTTGTCAGGTCTCGTTTACATGATGTGAAATTTTGGTTTAAATCCGTTAAAAAATGACAAGGTTATTCAAGATCAAAAGTGCGACATGTTTTTTTTTACACATAAAATGCACACGATACAATAATTTCACACGCAGACAAGTCACACATAGAAAGAGAACAAAAAAAGAGGTACGGTCAAGAAAAAAAAATACTTTCGAAATTTTGAATCTTTTACAAGTGGCTAGAGATTAATAGAGTACTAAAGTTGATAAAGTTGATAAACTTCATAACCTACATTTCAGAAACATTTATCTCTCTGTAGGGCTTGTTTAGCTCACATAGCCAATCAGTAAGGAGCAACTGCAATACCGTGTTTTGAGACCACAAGTTGGCTTCATGGCTCAACTGCTAGGATGCCTGCACATTAAGCAAAAGGTCTGCGGTTTGAATCCCGGTACGGTGGAGCCAAGTTGTTTTTCCACTACATCCAGATTTCCCAGACTCACAAACATCTGTCCACACTTCCATAAAGTTAATAATATAATCTAAATCGATATACAAATCAATCACAAAGTACATGTACAAATAGTGTAATTTCTAAACATCAAACATTGCATAAAATATGTATCTTAAAAGTCCAAAACAAATACATGTAAAGTGAAAAAAAACTTGTTAAAAAAATTGAATATTTTATTTGACACAATAATTCATAATTTGCAATACAAACGGGTAATAAGTGTTGGATTGCATTTTTCAGATAACCCGGGTAACTAAAGAAGCCCAATAACAAAATTGTTAAAGGCCCATTGTATCTTTTGCAAATTAAACCTTTTTTAATGAATGAACAACGGGATTGTATATCTAAAGAAGAAAATGGGTAGATGTACCATGCACGGATACCCAGGGTTGACATATAACCATGCAGAGCTGCCAACCCTCCCGGATTTTGGGGAAGACATCTGGGAAAACAGGTTCATTCCGTGACTCCAAACATAAGGTTGTTAATTGACAATCCAGGAGGGTTTTTATCCATGTCAGGACTCACAGAATTAGTAATTTTCCGAAGAAGCTGTTGCAAAATCCGGGAGGGTTTGCAGCTCTGTACCATGACATATACTATGTACAAATGTTAGTTTGCTGATAAAAATGCAAAATTAGGAGGGAAAAGTGTCATGAATTTATTGAAGAACACTTACAAATGTAGAGAGTTTTTTGTACGTTTAGTGTATGGGGTCGCAGTGAGTGTCATGCATGGTACGTAATCTTTCCAAAAAATGTTAGCAAACTAGCCTGTAGAAATTTCAGCTACATAGATGCATCGATATTTCAAAAACCTTTAAAATCCACACTACACCCTTGCTATTTTTTAAAACCACTTTCAGTTTGGACAAAACGAAATTGGTGTTTTGCCATTATTATCAACATTTTGGGTAATGCTTTTCTTGTCAACTCGTGAAGTAAAAGTTTGGGTCATTACAAATGATACAGTAGGCCTTCAATTCATGGGCAAAATTATGAGGCGAGTCTTTCCACGGTAAAGATGGCATTTCGGCAACACAGACCATATTTTCCAGAAAATACCTTTGTCTGGTCTCAAAATAAAAGAAATAAGTTTCAGTTGTTTTAAGAGGCCCAAAAAGGGTTACAAATAGTGTGACAACATGCCTTTCTAAAAACCCTGTGTACAAATTTCCAATATACGCTCGTAACCGGGACGGCCTACAATGTATGTAACACAAGTGTCCATCCCGGTTACAAGCGTATATTGGAAATTTGTTTTTTTAGAAAGGCATGTTGTCACAGTATTTGTAGCCCTTTTTGGGCCTAAGTTATCTCTTCAGAACACCTTAAACTTAATTCTTTTATTTTTAGACCAGACAAAGGCATTTCCTAAAAAATATGGTCTGTGTTGCCAAAATGCTCCCTTTATTGCGGAAAGACCCAGGTACAAATATCTTAATAAAAAATAAATATAGGAAAAACATGAAAAAAGTGCATATGAAATAAAGTGTTTCCCTCATAGGTGAGGGCAACTTATTAACATGCATACTGTAATGCTCTTATTCAATTGCTTATAAAATGCATATTCAACTTACATACATAATACTATGAGTGAAGTAACACATACTGTGTGAAAGAAATTAGCCTGATAGATATGTGAGGTATAAGAACAAATACTCTTCAAAGAAATTGGGTGAAGTGGGAAAAAAACGTGGGGAAAAACTTATTATTTTTATTTGAAATCAAAATAAACAAGTGCATTGGCTTGTTAGTACAATACAATATAGACACTCTACATGACAGCCATTTTGGGGGTCAATTATATATGCATGAGTAGGTGCTTTGTGCATCTATCGTCAAATTATTCAAATGAGTAAACCTGTCCCCTGTCATGGCCGCTGGAGGAAAGGTCTATTGGGTGTATTGCAAAGATATACAGTTGAAGTCAGAAGTATAAATACTACTGTATGCAACCAAGTGTTAAAACTGGTGTGCTTACACCATTTTTGTAACAGTCTTTACTAAATTCTTGATTTTGTGGAATTCCTCACGTGCATGCAGTACTTAAAACATAGCTTGTACACCTTGCAATGGTTCGGGTAGTCATGTTGACTATTTTGGGTGATGATGGTAGTGGTGTACCAGGGGCGGATCCAGGATTTTGAAAAGGGGGTGCGTGAAATTTTTAAGCATGAAATGCTGATGACAATGAAATAGCGAGCGCGTAGCGCGAAGCCCTAACGGCTTCTAGATGGATTCTAGATGCTGTGGTGCGATCTGAGGCAATATTTAACCACTTTTGTTTCTTCTTTTTTTTGGAGGGAAAAGGGGTTGGCGTGCGCCCCCCACGGGACCCCCCTCACCCCTGGATCCGCCCCTGTGTACATGTATTTATACTTCTGACTTCAACTGTAACCTGAACTGACTATTTCATAGGTCCTTTAACCACTTGAAGCCGGAGGACGTGTAAACACGTTCTGGCAATGTATACAGGGGCGGTTGACGAGTTAAAATGTCAGTTTTGCCACCGTCTTCCACGGTTGATATGTGAACACGTCCATTGCCACTATTCATTAGTACACACCATGTTTTGAACTTAAACTTGACGGCTGTGGTCAGCTTGTCAGTGTAGCAAATCTCGCTCCATAGCGGCCACCTCAGAGTGTTGCAAAGTATAATCTTTTGGTGAGAAGATTCATACAGTGAATGTAGAAATAACTCTCAAGAGTCAGTATTTGTGGTGCTTGACCTTGTCCTAACTTTTAGCCAACCACATTTGCCTTTTTGAAAAATTAGTATTTTTTGACAAAAAAATAATCCCGGCGTTAAGCGGGCCTCCCACTGTGCGATTTTTGCCACGAATTTCCTACCAAATGGTACGATTATCGGAGACTGCCTATAGACTCTACACACAATCGTAACCAATCGTAGCTAATTCGTGGCGAAAATCGCACAGTGGGAGGCCCGCTTTACCTGATTAATCTTTGCAACACAAGATTTTTCAAAAACCTTTGGGCAAAAAATAATTCACTGTGTAGTTTTAATTTTAAGGCAAGAAAATCAAATATTTGTCACAATGCGAAGTCCATAAAGTCTTGAATTGCATATTCATAGATTGATTGTGGTAAACCACATTTGGAAGCATACTTACCGGTATAGACCGTATCGAATAGCCGCCATCTTGTAGGGCAACTTTTGTAGTTTAAATTAGTTAACAATATGTGCAACTATGCATGTCCTTATGGAAGAATGAAACTGCCCTACAAGATGGCAGCTATTCGATACGGTCTATACATCGTTTCTTCATTTTCCCCTTTATCTTTGCATATTTGGATCTGAAATTAAGAAGACTGCTTAGAAGTAGTGGCTGATCCAGCCTCATTAAAATACAGGAATACAAAGGAAAAGCGGGGGCTACAGCCCCCTCAAATCCATTGTATTCCTGTATTTTAATGAGGCTGGATCTGCCACTGAGACGTTCCGAAGTTCAGAGTTTTTATTCTGTTTTTTTTGCGCACACTTTGACTTGGGAATAACACGTCACTTCTTGCCTACAAAATAGATTGAGGATAGCAATACATTTTTAGAAAACTTTCGTTTGCGGTGGTATATTTTCGCTTTATCCTTTTGTTAATGCCACTGATGGTTAAATAGAGTTACATGTTTACGCTTCCTGAAAAAGTTCACTTATTTTCACTATTTTCACATAATTCTGAGAGAATGCACTTTGGGTTGTACCTGTAGTCAAGTCCATCACAAGTCTATCACAAGTCCAGAGCCGATAAAATCACAAGTCCGTGACAGGTCCTGCACAAGTCTGTCGCAAGTCGAGTAACAAGAAGCAAAGGATGAACACGCACAAAAGAATGCCTTTGTTGGAGTTCATTTGAATAGCTTGTGACTTGAATTAAGACCCAGGGACTTGTGGTGGACTTGTGAAGGCTTGTGAGGACTTGTGAAGGCTTGTGAGGACTTGTGATGGACTCGACTACAGCCCTGCTACCGAGTGACCTTTGCGGTGAACTGCATTTTGAGCATGCCCATTAAAAACTCTGAACTTGCTACTTTCTCTGTGTTTTGTTAGGAAGGTGCTTATCTCAGCTTGGGGGAAAAATCTTCTCTTTCGTAACCAACCCCAAATCGGGTTCAACGCTGGGCCTATACACCTCTGACGTTGTTTTACTGCGAGATCTCATGGCGCGCCGTTTCTCCAAACACGCCGGGGTTACGAATCCCGGCGAGAGAGTCTGACGGCGCTCGGCCGCGTCAAAATTGTCCTCCCCGCCGATACTGAACGTCACAAAATTTGTGTTTTCGTCGAGATGCGACAGTTGGTGGTGGTGGTGGTAACTGACGGGAAAGTTCGGAAGGGACATGGATCGCTTCTTTAAGAATTTATCTTCTTGTTCGTTCGATCTTTCTTCTTCTTCTTCTTCATCTTCTTCTTGGCACATGTCTTGGAGAAGATCCACTATTTCCGAGGGAAGCTCGGCTGTCACGGCCGTTAGTTCGGCTGTCACGGCCGTTAGTTTAGTCCGACCGTTCTTTAGGTGGGGGGTATCGAAGGGGTTGACCCATTTCTTGGAGGCGCTGCGGAGACGGCGAGGGCGGGAACCGGAATCGGAGTTGCTTCGGACGATTGAGTTGCGAGGAGGGGTGCGGAATTGCGAGGGTTTTGGTGTGAGATCGTCCATGTAGGGCTGGACAACTGTTGACTGTGACCGTAAACGACCTGAGGAGGGGAAAAATGGCCGAAAGATTAATTTGTCCATTCCACACTAATTCAACAATGATTATGTTATACATTCATAAATACCTTAGACAGTTTACGCATCCCTATTGGCTGAAAGCACATCACGTGGGCAGTTTTAAACGGACGATAAAGGCCTGGCCAGTCTTAAACACTTTTAAGGCTGGTGGCCGCGCCCGTGCCCTGGTCAGTGTGTATAACGGAACACGCACACGCACACAGAAACTGCACACAAATTCTGACAGCAAATTGTGCACTGTGACAAGTACCCGGTCGTGTGCGTACAACACGCTTGCATTACGCGTTATGCGTGCGATCGAACAAAAACAACTCGACGCACAACTAGCTAGCAGTTCATACAAATGCGGTGTAGGAAAGTGATTGTAAAACATGGCAAAATTACAAGCTAATTTTGGTGAGTTTTACCGATTTACACAAAAAGGTATTTATGAATGGGATTAAAAGTAGGTTTGGTCAACAATCCGTTTAAAACTGGCTAGGGTCCTGGGCACCGATTACTTATCAGCGCCCAGGACCCTAGCCGGTTTTAAACATATGTTTAAGACTGGCCAAACCTACTTTTAATCCCTAAATAATGTAATTATTGCAGTGGTCCATATTATCTTTAAATGGAATCTATTTGCCCTCACATAATGCGGCATGCACTATATACTAACTATACACACTAAAATATTATAGCGTGCTCTGGTGGGACTTGAACCCCTAACCTCCTGCACACATTCATACTGTTAAGCTGGGTCATAATATTAGTTTCTCACCTAATAGTGGCGGTAGTCGTTTGCTTTGTCTATTTATATCAGCCTCAATGTTTCTAATACAAAGGACGACTTCTGTGAAGGCTGGACGCTTACTGGGCTCCATCTGAAAAACAATATTGACAAAACTTATGTAAATTCAAATTTTTAAATTCCAAAACCAGGGCCCAATTAGCTTTTGCGGTACAACATTTACATAATGGCTGGTGCCTCGAATTCTTCACTTTCAAATGGGCGTGCAGTTTAGAAAGTCACATGCTATGCTGTTGTTTCTACGTGGTGTACAGCATTACCTAGCTATCAACAGTCTGGTTGGTTTATGCCATTCTCTCCTACGGTGAACGCGGTATTGATTCTGTAGTTCACACCTGGGTCTTTCTATAAATTAGGGGTCCAAAAGTGTGACATTTTGTGTCCCCCGTTACACCTGATATGTGAAAGCAAACGAAAAATATTATATCTCTCATTTTTTGATATTATGAAGAAAACATATGGGGGAATATTTTCACCGAAGTTCACCTCCGGATCACATGATCCACGAGGTCAAATTCAAGGTCAAAGTGAAGGTCAAAGGTCATGGAAAACATACCATGTTAACGCATAAAAATAATGGCAGATTTGGATTCCTTATGCAATTCCCTTTCCAAAAACACCAATTTCAGCCATTTTGAACCAGGGGTTACTGGGTTTATGGTCGTTTGAAAGTTGACGGTTGAGTCATTTTGACCGAAAACATAAAAAAAGCACGCGCCGTATCGCAAAAACCGTAAGTCGGATGAATTTTTAATTTTGAAATTTGAGCTTGTTGAGCCAAAGTTAACCTATAAACCAAATTTGAGCAAATTTGAAGAGGGTAGGGTTAAATCCATTGGGTGATTTGACATGGAATGACCCTAAAATGGCTTTTAAACCATTTTGTATGAATTGTACTTTATGTTTTCACTCTTTGAGATAGAAAGTATTTAAAGAATGTGTCCTGAATTTACAAAAACAAGATGTAAAATGTAACGGGGGGACACCAACACTAGACCCCTAATTTATAGAAAGACCCACCTGCCGAGTGCACCACATAGCAACAAAAATTTAGTTTGTAAGTACACCAGACGCTATTTATGTGAAACATGCAAATGGCCAATTTCATGAAGTCGTTTTAATAGCACGAAAAAGCGCTTAGAAAAATCAGTTTAGGCCCAAAAAAAAAAAAAGAACTATGTTTAGAGTAAGTTGAAGTCTCCCAAAATGATGCGGTGACGCGGATTATTTATTAATTTTTTTGGGGGTAAGTGGATTCCAAGCAATAAGGTCAAGCTGACATGAAGCCAACAGGCATGTTTTTAATCGAAACACTAAAAAAAAAAAAACATTTGATGTGCAGGGCTTAAAGTGACGCACGCGGTGACGATATAAACTCCTCCAAAAAAGTTCGGAAAGTCAAGTTTGACTGACGATTTCTCTCTTGTTACTAAATCATTTCCCTTGAATTTGGTATAATTGGAAAGCCCTGTTATTCCTCTTTACAGTGATTAATCAATTGGGGGATGTGCAGTATAGCGGAATACAGGGGTGAGTGGAAAGTGAAATGTTCAAAAATTCACTGCTATTGTCAAAAAGTGCATTGACACATTCCCATCCTCCAAGCAAAAGGGGAATGCACTGCATGAAAAACAAAATTTGTCAAGTAGGGTTGAAAGTGACATACGCTAACGCTAAACAGAAGGTTTTTTTGGCCTTACAGCAAAAATTTCATGCTACATGTATTTGTGTTGGTTTTGAGTGGTACTCTGCCAACCTTTTCTATTAAAGCAAACTCGAGAAAAAGACTTGTTACCTGAAACCAACACCCACCCCAAGTTCTCCTACTTACATCACAGCAGCTAATTGCTAATAGAAGTAGTTGTTCAGGGCAGTTGCCGCATAGTGTGCGAAATGCTTCCGTGTCCAGCCCAAAGTTCTGAAAAAAAATATCGTTGAAAATGTCATCAAAAGTTGTACCATACCCAGTACTGAATTTGGGGTAATATTTGTAAAAAAGCTACCACGAGCCACTGTTACACGTAACATTCCGCGTGATAATTTCCATGTATTTTTGGACCTTGGTAAAACGTACAGTAACATGTCGCCTCATCATTCAAGACCACACTCCACATAGGATCTACATGACTTCAACATGTAACCTACATGTATAATGTTTTGTATTACAATGCCCGCGATGTAAATTTGACAATGTAATTTTTCCGCAACCTAGCTCGCTTTGTAAAACTTACAGTGGCGAAGCTTTATAAAATAACAAAAAATTAGCAGTTGACACATCTGCCCAATGTGTCAGAGGTCTCGGGTTCGAATCCCAATGAGGACCTTGTAGTAGATTTGCTTCAAATCTTGTACATGTATTTGGTTTCATTAGTTTTAAAATATTCTTTAAACAACTCACATGCAGTCGTGGAAGTTCATCTGGATTGGCAGTCACCCTGGCGATGATTTCACACAGAATGATACCGAAGGAAAACAGGTCAGTCTAAAAAAAATCACAAAAATCACAAACATGACAAACTACCAGAAAAAAAAATTCAATGAGGATTTGTCCTTTAATCAACTAAAGTATACACATGTACATCAATATTATTGACAATAATTACTTTGCCATAAGTTGCCTCTCTCCACCCCTAATAGCTCTAATTATTGTAAAACTTTACCATGAGCCATTTTCGGTCCACAGAATATCCTTTGCCTACTAATTTAAACTCTTTGTACAACTTAGATTACAGTAATGTGTGAGCTCATCATTTAGGTCCACAGAATAGTTACATGACCTCAATGTGTGTTCTTGATCTTGATCGTGTAATAGACCGATCCAGTAAGCTCCGCCCATTTAGAAATTGCCTAGCAACATGCCACACGTGCAATGCACGTGTGAAGTAGAGTCGAGTGGCCGTGCCGTGCGTCAGCGTCCGCGCCCTGGTCAGCGCGTATTGAATAACTCACACGAAAACAGAAACTGCATGCTCGAAAGCAAAATGTGCACTTAAGTATCCGGTCGTATGCGTGCACGTACAACACGCCTGCAATACGCGTAACGCGCGCCATCGAACAAAAACATCTCGACACACATCTAGAACGAAGTGAATGCACAACTTAGCAAAACGACAAGCTAATTTTGGTAAGTTTTTCCCGTTTAAACAAAAACACATTTATGAAGAGATTAAAAGTAGGTTAGGATAGTCTAATACAATCCGTTTTAAACCGGCTAGGGTCCTCTGCGCTGATAAAAATGATGTTTATGGTGTTTTTGCAAGCTAAGAGAAATAGACGGGGAAAATTTAGCAAGAAAAATACATTTTAATTCGACCTTTGGAGTACCTTTTCATTGTAGAATTTCGCGTTCAAGTTTTCAGGCGAAACCCAGAATGGAGTTCCGACAGTCGGTAGCTTCTCCGAATGGTCTCTGCAAAAAGAAGATGAATGGATTCTGACTATAATTCGGATATCTGGGGAATATTTATACATTTTTAGGTTCGAGAAAAATGTGGACAAATGTCCATGAGTTTGAATGGGGAATCTGGATGCAGTGAAACAAAAACTTGGCTTCACCGGGATGCGAACTGCGGACCTTTTGCTTAACGTGAAGACCCCCTAACAATTAAGCTACAATGTATGAAGCCAACCGGTGGTCTCGAAACACGGTATTGCAGTGCTGTAGTACTGGAGTCCAGGACTGGGTCTCGAGTCCGACTGCAGTTACAATTTTCGTGACTCGGACTCGACTCGAGTCACATTGAAAAATGACTCGGACTGGGACTCGATCATGATGACTCAGACTCGAACATGGTGCCTCGTGACTCACGAGTCACATTTAAAAAAAAAAAGAAAAAAAAAGTATATTCGCGTGCTTAATGCAGGATTCTTGGGAAAAAACACTATGATGCGTGAATATGTACACTGCCCCACCAGGCCGGCAAGGAGTGCACAAGCACGTCATCATTTCACATAATTGTGTAAACGAAATATAGCAGATTCAGTTTCATTAATTTGGCGAACAAGTGACTCGGACTTGGACACGAGGAAAGTGAATCTTGACTCGGCCTTGGACTTGAGGCTAGAGACTCGAGACTTGATATTGGTGACTCGACTACAACACTGACAAAAATTAACACACAAAATATCAATTTTTAATTGGAACATTTTGAAAACATACATTGAAGCATTCCAACAACACTAATGAAATACATGTAAAAATCAAGTTCCCACCATTAACAACATCTAGTCTTCCATAAACACATAAAACAAACTACAAGTCATCAATTGTATCAACACTAAGTTGATCCCAAACTCTAGTCACATGACTCCTGACACCGTGACCTTCGACCTTACCTAGGGATTCGAGCTGCCAGCCCTAGGTCCGCCACCACTGCATGCATAGATCCGTTATTGTTCTTCTTCACCAGGCAGTTCTGAAAGCCAAAAATAACAAACAGTGGTGATTTATATAAATTAGTTGGAGGAAATGTTTTGGCAGTTTTACGGTACCACTTGGAAATGGATTTGCAAGTTGTACAGTTGTGTGTACAGATACATTTCTGCGCCCCCTTCCCATTTTTCCCATAGGTGTTGAGATTTGAGGCTCGTGTACACTCGATTCGCCTTTGCCGAATTAAACTCCACAATTTCCAAAAAGGGGAGTTGAAGCCGGGTAGTCACTAATTTTATAAGTGTAAACGCAAAAGGCGAATTGAAAAAGGCGGATCAGACCGGGGTCTGTTTCACCTTTTTCAAGTCACCTTTGGGGTAGGTTTGAACCTCGCAATTGCGGGGTTGAACCCTGCAATCGTCAAGGTCACTTGTAGTGTAAACGCTACCTGAATACAGATTCGGCAATTTGAGGCGTCCTTGGGGCGGTGCCCGCCGTATTGTAGATTTAATTGACCAATCTGGCACTAGTGCCGCATCACCCAACAGCTCACGCATGCGCTGCAGTTACAATTAGTGGGGACTTTTGCGGTTTCTGAAGGCGAGTTGAAGCTGAAACGAGGTAGTGTAAATGCGGCAAATGTTCAGTTTTGTGGTGGCAATAAAAATGCTGGGTCTGTATCCACCTTTGCCGGTTCGAGTGTAAACGCGGTGTTTCATACCATACCATTTGTCATATTTTTCTCATTACCATTCTGAAATTTTGCGCTCCCAATACACCCATTTTTGCAAGTCAAGGATTTGCAAATTGCGTGTACGGCCAATCCTATTTCTTATTAATGTTGTACATTTTTTATCAACAATGGTCATGTTACAAATATGAGAAATTAATTTAAGGTACCAGAATTCCAGGGCATAATATACATGTTCCTTTAAACACGGTCAGCAAAAATACTTTAACAACAGCCCATGCACTTAAAATCCCAGTTGGTTTCATGTTTGTTTTGGAGTTAAAAAAAAAAAACAGCATGACTAATGGATGATTTTTCCATCTGCTGCTGCCCGTTATTGAGTTCTGGTTTTAATTGTGCGTGTGTGTGTGTATTGCGTGTACATAACATGATTATACAGTTGAATGTGGGGTTATTTTTGTTGCGGATATGCAATCACGTCTACAAGGGAAATTACTTGCACAGGAACTTATTAGAACGCTGGGGCATTACATTGAAATATGGTGAATCTTTCCGAAGGCCAACACATCCAAAATATCCCAGGACAACCCAGATGCGTTGGGCATCAAGAGATTGCAAATACATCTTTTGCCCAACTCGGGATCAGACTCCATCTTGGAAGACTTTAGCCGTGTCCGCATTGGACTTGTTTTCGGCAGGTTTTACCGAGACGATGGTAAAATGAAAAATGGCTAAATTTTACTGCTGTCCGCATTTGACTTTTTCGATACAAGAAAATTTACCGAGACCGTGGGATAGCATGCGCAGTGTCCCTTCGCAGTATGACCTTCACGACCCGGACGTATGCTTCCAGAGCACTTTTACCGGCTCGATGTGTCCGCATTGGACTTATCTTCTCGGAAAAAGTTACCTGGTCATTTTTCCTAGACAGTAGTTGGCCAGGAAAAGTAACCGCTGGACTCAAGAAAAGTTACTGAGAGGAAAGCTTCCTAGGCTGTTCGCACTGGATTAAAAATGGGAAAAGTACCCATCGTCTCGGTAAGTTTCCCCAATAAAATCCAATGTGGACAGGCCTTTTGACTTGGACTCAGAGTCACACATTATGAACTCGAAAAATCACCGGACTCGGCATCGAATCTATCAAAATTACAACATGAATGACTAATTAATCTTTGTCAAACAAAGCAATTTTCCAAATATAAACAGAGTGTAGGACATGGAGTTATGATAATTTTTGACGCACCATAGATGTGAGATCTCTGTGGATAACAGAGTGCATATGCAGGAAGCTCATTCCGGAGGCTATGTCCTTGGCGATTCCCAAACGATCCTGCCACAAAAGATTTAACTTCCCGTCCAAAAGAATGGTACTCAGATTGCCACCGTTCATGTACTGTTGGAGAAAAGATGAGAGGGAAAATATAATTTTTTACTGAGGGGAATAAAGTTACATTGTCTGGTCTTAATCTACGTTTAAGACAGCCTGGAGACCTGGAGGCTGATATATTTTGTGTAAATCAGTAAACTCCCAAAATTAAACAGTAAATTTTGATGTTTCGCCATTTTGCATTCAAAGTGCTGTGCGTTGAGTTGTGTTTGTTTGATAGTTAAGGGCAAGCATGATATCTTTTGTTTTATTTCAGCAAAAATCCCTGAAGCTCTTTTTACAATTGACTGTTTTAATTTTGGCTGATAACCAATTTGCGCGAAGCGAATGAATTTTGTGCTAAGCAAATTTCCATGCTTAACAGCTCCACTAAATTGGCCCGGCCCGGGATACAGGAAGACAACAGGAAAACAGGGCCAAGATTCTTAGGTCACTTTTTCCTGGTTGAATCCGGATCAGACTGGTTTTAAACCGGAAATGCCCTAATAATAGTGTATCAATTGGCAATCAAATAAGACTGAACTTCAAAGCTTGATAAAAGAATTACACACATTTTATCACAGTGTTGGATTACATGATAAAAGTTGTCTGTGATGTTAAATAGTGCAATTACCAGTAATCAATATACAAATATTGACTGCAATGAGGGGCATGGTTAAGATTATAGGCCCAAGGTGATCTCGAAGCCATGACTATGCCCCGAGGCGGAAGCCGAGGGGCATAGTCATGGCTTCGAGATCACCGAGGGCCTATAATCTTAACCATGACCCGAATAAACAGCAGTCAATATTTGTTTTATATACCGAATGTGTAGATTTTTGTCATCTGGTTGGTTAAAAGTAACGAGACATCATACAGTCATGACAGTGGTCCTTCGCGTTTCGATTTCGGAAGCTGGTCTACGGCGGAAAAGTTGTATATTTACAGCAAACATTGTACCATAATCACCTGTCGCTTTAGTAGCACATTTCACCTGACACAGTTTTCACTGTACCGGTAGGCCACTTCTCTTACTTTCTTAAGGACTTCATCATCTACGACAGACGACAAAATGACGTCGAGATTCCGCCATTACCGTCCTGATGAATGTTTACGTGAAGCGCACAGCTGCATAGTTGGTGCACAGCTATAGCTATGCTAACACATGTAATGCGTGCGTCCGGAACCCGCTAAATGACTATGCCCGGGGCATGGCAAAGACTATTGACCGGTGGGCATATACGCGCCGGGTCTAGCCGATTCAATGCCCCCACTTTTAACCAATCAGATGACTGGAATCTACGCATGAGGTATATAATACATACTATGCACTTCTTGGTATCTGCAAGGCCCATTGTATCATTTGCAATGACCCAATTTAGTTTTTCGTGAGTTGACAAGAAAAACCTTACTCAAAGTGTTGATAGCAATGGTAACAAACACCACATGAATTTATTTCCGTCCAAACATGCCAAAATGGTATTTCATGCTGGAAATTGACAACCGAAGGTGGTTTTCTAAAAAAGTCCTGTGCACGGGACTTTTTTACCATTCACTTGTACACAAAATCCATATACAGATTTTCAAGGTTTTCTGAAGCATTGATGCATCTAAGTAGCTAAAATTTCTTCAGGCTAGTTTACCAACATTCTTCCTTAGATATGTTACACTCTTATTCCACGAATCTGTAAAAAGGTTTATCTTGCAAACGATACATACATGTAGGGCCTTTAAAAAAACGTTGCTCGCACTCTCCATTCTCAAAATGTCATCTGTCTATAGCAAATGACCGCATCCCAATTCTTCATTCCTGACAGATCAAGTGTCGCAATTCATCAGGCATTCCATTTACTGTCATGTGTTTTCAATTCCCGCATCTCGCACATGCTGTGATCTTTAATAATGTTTAGTCTACATACTTCCAATTAGATTGGTTTTGAAAACCATTTGAGTCAGTTGTTTTCATTCGTCAGTTTGAGGCACAGACTGCACATATTTCATGCTTATTTGTAATACCTCGTTGTGTAGTTATTACTCAATCCTGGGCATTTTTGTTATTATATAAAATGAGGCTTTTGCGGATACCGTGCGTTCCTGATACTGTGCAGCACAGAGCCCCAATCTAATGCGCATGCACGCTGGGCGCACCCGCGCGCGTCGTGCACCGAGTGAATGGATTGCGCGTGTGTACTACGCGCCCAAGAGTACATGTACAGTAACAACAAATACTGTACAATGATAACAAAAGCACACGCAGTTGTAAACTGAAGTTTTCAACACCAAACAGACAAAACTATTGCTGAAATTTTTCAAAACAAAGCTTCATTTTACATAATAATATTGGATGACTTTTCGGGTGATATGAGAATATACCGCACTCGTCATGAAAATACCGAACTCGCCTTCGGCTCGTTCCGTATTTTCATGACTCGTACGGTATATTCTCATATCACCCTCAAAGCCATCCAATATTATATTTAGCTGAGCAATTCCACTGATAGTTATGTTGCATTTAAAGGAGCGAGTCCAGATCACATTTTTGAGCGCGCCCATTTTTTCCATGGGTGTTGAGATTTTGATACCATTTGTCATATTTTTCTCATTACCGTTCTGAAATTTCGTGCTCTCAATCCGTATATTTTGACGGCTATCATAAAAAAATAATTTAAAAAACCACTGATACACCATGCTTTTTGCTTCCACATCCAAGTTGGGGATTGCAAATTTTCTGTTTTCTTCCCATGGATAGTATATTGGAGACGTATTTTTTATGATTGTTAAGCTAAAACAAAATCTATTATCTCAAAAAATCTGAACACCCTTTAAAGGAGCGTGTCCAGATCACATTGTTGAGCACCTCCGCTTTTCCCATTTTGATACCATATCATCTGTCATATTTTTCTCATTACCATTCTGAAAGTTTGCGATATCAATCGGTATATTTTCAAGGATACTGTAAAAACAAAAAAACACTGATGTTTTGTAAACTAATTTATCCGGTTACATAAAGCAGTGCCAGTGATCACACCAGCCTTTTTGCTTCCACATCCAAAGATTTCGGGGAGATATCTATTTTCTGGAAAAATCTCCTTTAAATAGCTATAGTTCCATGGGCTGCTATATCAACATGCATGATGCATGCCTGTCGGTTCTCCTTATGGTACCATAAATGCATCTTATCAACACTTCGCAGACAGTAATCAAAACATTTACAAGTACATCCGTTTAGTGAATTATGATGAAAATGTTATTTTTGGTTTCGTTACGGTATCCATATGATGTCATTTAATACCATTTTCTACCGAAAAATTAAATTTATTTCTGTTTTCATTTCCTCTTTGGATTTGTATTTCATGGCTACAAAAAAAATAAATACATGTACTAAAAAAAACAAAATAAATATCGTTTTCTTAGAACTGTTATTTTTACAGATATTCATGTATCACGTACATGTAACGGTACCTCAAAATGTGCAAAGGATCTCATATTCATTTTGATATTTTTTTCTGATTGCTGGATGGTTTTGTAATTTGTTTTCTTACACAAGAGATCAGTAAACATATTTGCCCTAAAGATGTAATAAAATTATATACATCGGTGAACCTTGGCAAATTTTTAGTACTATATTTCCAGCAGTTAAATGGCAGTGAATCTTAATTTGGAAAAATAAGCAATTTTTTAGGATTTCAAATTCTGACTCGTTAATTGACCTTTATCACGGTCCGTCCATCTTTGCCTTGTTCACCATAGTACCGGGTATGTGTCGGGCACGATCAGTGTGTCTGCGCGATAGCGCGTGTAATCTTCCGTTGTTGTTTTAAGAGAATCACTGTCTACGCTGTGCGTTTTCTTGATCGCGCTACGCGTGTGTCATTGCAATGCGCACACAATGAACAATTTCAACATGGGGCTAAATAATTTTTCCTGCAAGCCTTAATTTGGTTATGTTCATTTTAATATAAGAAAAGGGAAGATGGCTGCACCGTAATAAAGGTCCATACTAGCAACAAAACCTGGTCGGAAAGTAACTGGATTGCATAGCATAGCAGCAAAATAGAAAGGAAAGGGGGGGTGTTTGGGTGGAGTTATACTGGGACGGAAATGAGCGTGGATAATGAGAAAAACATTCAGGGGAAAATTAATGACAGAGTCATAGAATGCACGTGCGTGTGGATGATACCTTAAATGGAAATTTTATATTATGTTTGGTATGTCTTCAATAAACAGTACGTGGTCAGAATAGTATTTTGGCTATTTACAGTCATTTGAATCAGTGGTATTTTTAACAAAGGGAAAACATTCTCTCCCTTCGGATTAGATGTAAAGCCGTTGGTCCAGTGTGTTGGGTAATGCACTTAAAAGATCCCAAAGCATTCATTCACAAAGAGAAGGGGATCACCCCGGTATTTCTGACTTGGCTGCCAAAGGCACCACATGCCTATGGGTCTTTCCATAAATTAAAGGTCCAAAAGTGACATTTTGGTGTCCCCGTTACACCCGATATGTGCTATTTGCCATACACGTATTATTAATATGGCCTTCAAACAATTTTTTATGAATTGTACTTTACAATGTATGCACTCACTCTTCGAGGCATTTAAAGAATGTGTCCTGAATTTACAAATACAAGATGGTCAGATGTAACAGGGGACACAAAAAACCGGACCCCTAATTTATGAAAAGACTCTTAAGTATCTCGATGCTTAGGCAGTTAAAGCACATTGAATTTATGAAATGTTGGCAGACATTAAATATGCTATATAAAAGCTTTAAACTAAACTAAATTAATATTGAAGATGCACTTTTCAATCAAAAAAATTTCTTGAAAATTGTTTTGCTCCAAAACAAGTATGAGACTTGAACTGCACTGTTACTGTACTGTTACTGTTACTGTACTGTCAATGTTACTGTTACTGTCACTGGCAGAACTGTCACATAGTACCTCAGACAGTCTGCTGATAGTATTCAAATGCATTCAACTGTAAGGCCGTTATTAAATTGTGAACTACCCTACCCTAGAATTAAAGGCTTGAAAACATGTGCTGGTACATGCAGTCTAAATACAATATGGCCTTGACCCTAATTCTGCTGGAAAAACATCCCTTTCTGCCCCTGGCATAGGCTGGCGCTTTAATGCATTACTTAACCAGTTAACGCATGATTATTTCACACATTGCTGTACGTAGTCGCGGGTTTATTTTTAGCTGAAGCATGGAGGAAGGAAAACAACTGCACCCATTAACCATGTCCAGTAAAGTATTGTTGCTATGTTGATGCACTGTCATTGTACACACCCTAATGTAACTTTGTTATATATGTAAACTTATTTGGCCATTTCTCTAGGAAATTACTGTGAGTTTAGACGTCAAACGCGGTAACAAATTAATTTTTACTAATCAGATGTGGAAATGTTGGCGTATTTACACGGCCTCTGGCATCAAGTGGTTAAGTTAAACATTGCTTTGAGTGTGTGGCTGGCCTGCATTGAACTACCCTCAGAGAGCAAGGGTTAAGGTACTATAGTTCACTGTGGAGTAACTGCATCCTCAAATACACTCCAGCTGGAGGATTTTGGAGTGTGTGGCCGTGGCCGGCCTACATTGAACTACCCTCAGAGAGCAAGGGTTAAGGTACTACAGTCCACTGTGGAGTAACTGCATCCTCCAATACACTCCAGCTGGAGGATTTTGGAGTGTGTGGCTGGCCTGCATTGAACTACCCTCGGAGAGCAAGGGTTAATGTACTACAGTCCACTGTGGAGAAACTGCATCCTCCAATACACTCCAGCTGGAGGATTTTGGAGTGTGTGGCAGGCCTACATTGAACTACCGTCAGAGAGCAAGGGTTAATGTACTACAGTCCACTGTGGAGTAACTGCATCCTCCAATACTCTAACTGGAGGATTTTGGAGTGTGTGGCAGGCCTACATTGAACTACCGTCAGAGAGCAAGGGTTAATGTACTGCAGTCCACTGTAGAGTAACTGCATCCTCCAATACTCTAACTGGAGGAATTTGGAGTGTGTGGCCGGCCTACATGTACGAACTACCCTCAGAGAGCAAGGGTGAATGTACATGTACAGGAATGTAAATGTACCCTGTAAATAAACACCTTCAAAATATAGGCCTAAACACATTAAAGAAATCACCTCCCCTTTAGGGCAATCTAAGTACTTATAATTAGCATGCTATTAGTATTCAGGCTGCAGTCTCAAAGTCCAATATTTTATTCATAAGCACGTTTGCTTTTGCTTGAGGGAGCAAACTGTCTCCACAGTGGAATTTCCTAAATTAACGATTGAACTAGCCCAGGGACAAAAGAAGGAGTGTTTACTTTTTGCTAAAGAGAGGGGGAAATATACAGTATTGCTTTGCGACACATAATATGCACATTATCCCCGTGTACTGTGTGTTCCTGGTAATAAAGTAAGAATCCATGATAAAGCCACTTAAAGACATGTACAGTCCGTGGTTCTCTGCAATTTCAATTGTTTTTCTCCGAACGAATTTTGAAAGCATTTACTACATTTTAACGAACAAAAATATCATACTTTAAACTTTAGACAACGGCAACCCTGTGAAAAATGCCGATTTTGTACAGACTTGCCCAAATCTGACTTGGTATTTGGTCTGTGATCTGCGGCGTGCAGCGCGCGCCCTCTGGACTAGTGGCCTGTCAAATCTCGTTTCTTCTGGCTCAGAAGACTTTCTGGCCACCGGTACTGAGGGCGTGCTGTGCGCTGCGCGCTGCAGACCAGACACGGGACAGACTTGGGGAAGTCTACATGTATGCCTTGAACTATTGGCGGACCGCCAATAATTCAAAATATTGACAGTAATTGTTCGATAACTAAATGTTGGTCAATTTTGTTTCATTGATGTCTCTTTTGAAAGCGAATAACTTTTATGTTTCTTGAAAAATATAAATTCAAAAAAACTTTTTATTTTTCGAGGTGCCAAGATGAAAGTTTTCACAGATTCTAAGAAAGAATATCAGCAAACTATAGCCTGCACATACCGTAGATGCATCCATGCTTCAGAAAACCTTTAAAATTCATGCACAGTTTTTGCGTTAAGTAAATGGTAACAAAATGTGTGCGCACACTTATTCTATTAAAACACCTTCAATCATTAATACAGAAAATACCGGTACCATGTTGGACAGAAATAAATTCATGTGGTGTTTGTTACCATTGCTATCAACACTTTGAGTAAGCCTTTTCGAAACTCATGAAGTAACATTTTGGGTCAATGAGTTTTAAAATTCAGTTTTTAAATTCGGGCTTGTTTTGAAACTTTTTCAGCTTTTGAGACCTACACATACATACTTTTATCCAGGAAGTGTTCCTAGTGCCCTATTCACACACTATGAAAACATTGTACCGGTATGCAATTGACATATGATATTAAATTCTGGACCAAAGTTGAGGAAGTTTAGTTCTTATCTCTTAATTGCCGACCGAAGTCCAAAAAAACTTTGTTTTCTGGGTCAAACTGCAGTGTTTTGTATTGCGCTGCTTAAAGGTACACACCTGCTACTGTTTACATGATTTAGTGATGTAGGAGCATTGACAATACTTTTTTGATGGTCGTTGTGAAAAAAGATCATCAAAATATCCCGTAATTTACTAAAGATGTGCAAAATTAACAAAAACGGTAAAAAGACGGGTTATACGCTTTACCAGCCGTTGCAACTACGCGCGAGCCTCACGACTTTGTCACAGACGATTCGCTCTTCTCCTGCTCAGGATATCTCAAATTTTCTGCTCACGATTTCACTGGACAGCCCGGACGACCGAATAGGAATTTCCGTTTTCTTTTGAGGAGTTGGCAATCATGTTTTTTTCTTCACGAACGTACACGAAGCAACACACCCGGTCGTGTGTTCACTCAGGCTATTTGCCATGCTGCACGGGGGGAAATATCATACACTCCACGGTAGCCTGCCGTAGCACGCGCTCGCTCCCGTTTTCTGGACTCTCGAAACAAACAGTTATGTTCGAATTTTCATACTTATGTTTAACTTTGTTTCGTACCTGTAGAAATAGTCTCTCTTTTGTCAATTACTTATAAATATTGGGGGAAAATCAGAGTTGAATTTGGTGCAGTTGTGCAGTAACAAACTTTTATACAGCTGGAAATACAACTAACTCACAAGACCACCAGGCCTTCATTTTAAAGGAGCGCGATCGCGCTCGCGCTCCTCCGCGCTCCTTAAAAATTTTAAGGAGAGCAAAAAAAAGCGCTCCTTACAATTTTAACAAGAGCATTTTTTTCAAAACGCTAATTGTTGCAAAAAAGTAAGCGGCTTGAGTCTCAGAGTTAGAGGTGGCAACATCTAAAGAACTCGCGCTTTTATTTTTGTTCCCCCTCGATTGTTGAAAATAAGCTAGCTGCTGCTTCGATGTTGTTTATTGAAAGTGGCAAACTAAACGAGCCCTAATAGGGCTCGAACATAACGGTGGTCCGGTGGCCAAATGCCAGTCAAAACTCTCGCGGACCAGTCAAAACACTGTTTAAAAAGTCCGGTTGGCCAGTCAAGATAATGTGGTATTTAAGTTCTTTAAAACAAAGTACATGTAGCCTAAATATTTACGCAAGAAAAAAAAGCGCATCAGTCGTTCATTGATCGCGGCCGTACCGACACTGACATGTGGGAAAAAAAGTACATCGCACTCGCACCAACACCGCATGCATGTGGTGCATGTACTGTAACGAACTCTGGATTCAGCTGAATACCGTGTACACGTACGTATTGATAAAGTGTTGGCTGTACGCAAAGCTTGAACATTATTCCGTTCATTTCGCAAACTCCAGAACCGCAATGCGTTTGCGAACATCCCCCTGTTGCGGACTCGCATAGACGTGCTGATACATGTGGAGTATACTGTAATCCAGTGGGAGTGTGTGGTGTGTGGAATAGCGTGCACGTGCTGCTTTTCTTCGAAGCTTCGGGAGCTAAACACAAGTGCAGCGTGTATGACTACTTTTTCTTACAAAATAAATAAACGCAAATTCCTTAATTTTTAAGTTTTAAAAATATATCTGTGATTGCAATAAATGTGTATTGATCAGCGATGCCTCTTAAGGATCGCATGAAACGCTCCAAGCAACTGGAACTGGACAGATCGGCCTGCAGTAAATGCAGAAATTAAAGCTGGAATCGTTCCTGATCGGCTCTGGGCGAGTTCAAAAATCCGCTCAAATTTTATCGAAATTGGCCGTGGTCATCAACATGTACGTCATGTATTTATGAAAAATAATTTATTTTATAAATTTGACATCCGACCTGAGCAGATTCTGTCATTTGTGGACTATGTGAAAGGATTACCGTCCCGTAGCCTACGTGATTTTACCTGTTGGTCGGTGGGTTTTCTCTCCGTACATGCCGTATCCGGCCGGCGCCCTGTTTCGTTTTGAGTCGGACGAGTTGTCTCGGCGGACGAGTTGTCTTGGGCGAACGTTTTGGGGACCGGCTATCCCGGGCACAGGTTGTCCCGGAGACGAGTTTCACGCAATATTTGGATTGTTTTCTGGTTTTTTTTATTCTGTTTAGTCCTAGGCCTATCTGAATTTTTGCTTTTCTAAAGTGAGGAAACGGTAGCTAATTTACTTAACTTACTAGGCCAATTTTTAAAAAATTATTTTGGCCTAATTTATTTATTTTTTTGGTGGTTATTAAATCGCAGTTGTGATTGGTCAATGACAAACATTAAAATGTGACTGTGTGTGTCACTGTTTGTCTCTCAACTCTGGGTTTTTTTTTTGCAAACTAATGGAATTGTCAGAGGTGGTATAAAAAAAAACGGTTTCATAATTAAACTCTTTAAATTGAGTAAGAAAAAGTTGAACTATACTGGTGAATGTTGTGTTCCTTTTCTTGAGTATGTGTTTATTAAAGGCATAGACACCTTTGGTTGTCATTTTGAGTAACTACAAATAGTGTCCAGGGCCTTTAAACTTGCGTTTTGTTAGCGAGAGCAAATCACTCTCCTTAATTCATTCTTTTGATTTAGGGAGAGCGATTTTAAAATCACTCTCCTTAATTCACCTTTTGATTTAAGGAGAGCGATGCACAGCTCTCCTCAGATTTATTAAAATGAAGGCCTGGACCACGTGACTTTTCGGAACCAGAATTTGGTTCCGAAAAGTCACGTGACCTTGAATTTTTCAAAAGTGCTCAAAAACGGCCAAATTTGACGGCGTCTTTTCAGGATATATTTGATCTACTCTCGGAAGCGCTTCAGAATAATGTATGGGTCTATTTCGAGCCCAAAATAGCCCAACAAAGAAGGTGTGTTCCTTTAATATGGAGAGGCAGGCCCTTCAGAAATTATTGGTAAAAACCTAGTCAAAATTTAATTGTGAGGTTTGAAAATCGGTGATGACAGTGGATTTTCCTTTCTGGGCAAATGCTGGGTATTTTTCTCAATATTTGCGCCAAATTTCTTGGGTCCAAAATACAAATAGACCTGAATTCCGGCAATTAAAACAAGCAAACATTTGCAACATCTGTATGCAGGCCTTGACATTAACCGAGGCCACCGAGACCAATGGCCTCATGCCCTGCTGAGTTGGCCCTGATGCCCCTTCGAGATATACACTTTCCGAGGCCAACTTGGCCAGCATGCCCTATACCAGGCCTTGACATTAACTAAGGCCACTGAGACCAATGGCCTCATGCCCTGCTGAGTTGGCCCCGATGCCCCTTCGAGATATACACTTTCCGAGGCCAACTTGGCCAGCATGCCCTATCCTCTTAAATTTCACAAGGCTCGCATGTACACTAATAACTAGTACACATTTGAAGCAAATTGGCCGTTGTACCCCTTCAGTTAGCCTCAGTGTCCTTTGAAATTTGGACAAAATAACGTTTTCATAATGTCAAGGCCCGTGTATGTAGATATTTTACAATGTGAATGCACCAGAGAGTTAAATTTAGTTGCAGAAATTTTGAAAAATTCCTTACCTCTATAAGAGCGTGAATGTTGCTTTCGTGAATGCACACACCAAGAAGCCTGTAATAAGAAAACAAAGGAAAGTCTTAAAGCGTGTTTCTAATAAACACGATTACCATTTCGGAAACACTTCGGTACCGTTATCAATCCAGAAGCAACAGCCATAAATGGTTATTTGCCGATGCGAGCAGCGCCAATTTGAAAACTCCTCGAAGAACGTTTTTGCCAATCGCAACAGTATTTTTGCAGTAGAAACAGAGATAATGCATTTTTAACGTTGCGCGCCATTTCAACTCGCGCGCATAGCATGTCACGTACTGGTACTTTGTCTGCCGTAGAAACAGCCGAGATAACGGTTAAAAGCATTGCCTAAAGTGTTGCCAAAAAAAATAGTTTGCTCCCGTTTTGAATTGTTTATTGTGTGCATCACAATGACTCGCATTGCGCGATCAAGAAATTGTGCAACGTGGACAGTGATTCTCAACGGTAGACTACATGCGCTATTACGCTCGCACGGTAGCGCAGATGCACTGATCGTACGTACCCGACACTTACTATGGGGAACAAGACAAAGATGGACACACCGTGATAAAAGTCTATGTATAGTCACAGGGGCAGTTGACTCGGAGTGTTGCAAAGTATGATCTTTTGGTGAGAAGATTCATACAATGAATGTAGAAATGACTCTCAAGAGTCAGTATGTGTGGTGCTTGAAGTACAAACATTTGCTTACATGTACATGTAGCACAGGATTTGTTTGCTTTATTTTGCAAAAGTGGATTGCCAGCCAAAATCGTAAGTGATGTGTATTGAAAGGTATTCTCCTACTCTTGCGAAGAACACAAGTTGGCGTATAACTTTGGCTTGTAATCCATTTTATAAAGCAAATAAATCATGTGCTAAGCAAATTGTTGTGCTTAGCAGCGCCATGAAATTGGACACAGGTCTTAACATTTGCCTTTTAAAAAAAAATATATTTTTTGCCAAAAATAATCCTGGCGTCAACTGGGTAAACAGTTATTTGCCAAAGCAGTAAACAGTTTGGTGGCAGATAATCCTTAAAGGCACAGGCTCGTCAGCAATGCGCGTCTGCCAAATTCGTGCTCGAAACACGCAGCTCCATGCCTTTGCTATGGAGCTGCGTATTGCGTGGCACACATTTGGCGGGCGCGCATTGCTGACGAGCCTGTGCCTTTAAAGGGCCCCTTATTTAGGATTTTTATCAATGAAATCTATGCTTTAAAACCACTCTACTCAGTTAAAGTCATAAAAATCCTATTTGGAGCTTGCTTTGGGGGTTAAAACGAGGGTTTTTAGTTTTTATGCTAATGCAAATATGCATATTCATGACCAAGGTCACGATGTCACAAGAGCACAGACAGGAAAATCACATACAATTGTGCACAAACGATTCCACTTTTTTCTCAATTTTCCTGAAACTTTTGTAATCCATGGCTGTTTGAGTTTGATTTACATGTTGCCTGCTGTAAGCCATGATAAAACTGGGGGTAGAAACTGCAGCAATTTGCCACAAGTCCAACTTGAAGTCTTATGTTTTTTCTTAACTTTTCCCTTCTGTCTTCCTTATGTGATGCACTCAAAACAGCGCCCTCTGTCTGTGATTTATTGCAATGAAATCTTCAAAGCTGCAAAAGGCCACCTTTTATTGATTTTACATCTAAACGAACAATAGTATGTCTTGCTGAACAAGTAATCCGTCATTATGAAGCAAAGCTTAGGCACAAAGTTATTTAGGATGTCACAGGCCCTTTAAAGTGATTAGCAACTAATCTCACCTTATGATATTGGGATGCTGTAGTTTCTTAAGGAGGTTTATTTCCTGGATAATGCTGGCAATGCTGGATTCATTATTGTTCATCTTTAACACAAGAACCTGGCCTGTTATCTTGTGCCGCACCTGTCAATCAAATTTGAACGGACCAATCAGAGTAGATGTCAAGTAAATACCAAAAACAACAAACAACGACCACACGACATTGATTAACTAGTCTTCGTTGAACAGAGCAATTTCCTTAATGTGTACAGAAGAGTGTTTTTTGTTCTTTGTATTTAAGAAAGGTGCAATCTGCAAAAGAAGTGATTTTCCTGTGTTTCTCATATCACTAGGAAATTAAAACACCATCCACACAAGCACATTATCTATCTATGTCTTTAAAAATACTAAGCCCTGTCGAACCGTGAAAATGTTGACAACTTTGGAAGGCCACTGAGGGAAAATATTTTATTTATAAATTATTATTACATTGTACCTTATAAACATCTGAGAAGAAACCACTGCCAATTTTTTCCCTTTCGAAATCGTCCAATCGGGCAACATTAGACAACAGCGTCTTCATCGCGACAACGGACGACCCCGGGCTCAGGGGCCCCAACGCATCAATGGACGTTCGCGAATTAGTCCGGTTCCGGCCATCACACCAGACCTGTCCCTGCCCGTCGCAGTGCGTGACACCCACGGTATCGTGGCGTGGAAAATTGAGTCTTGCCGGCAGTGAATGGTTAATAACAGTCGGGCTGGAAGGCCGGAGATGGTCCTCGGGTTTTGGGGGCTCGTGGTTTAACGCATCGTGGGTACAGTTTGAGGGCGTGCTTTGGGCATCGCCTCGTCCGTCGACTGGCGGCTCGTGGATCCGTCTGGTACCCTGAATGCCGCAAGAGGCCTCCCCTAGTTTGAGAGAAATTGACATTGGCGGTATGGGCCTTTCTTTCCGTGACATTATTGCAGGGGGCTTTCTACTCCCACACTGGCCGAACAGACTCCTTTTGTATGTCTAGTGTCATTCAACTGTGCTATGCACTCACACTCATCCATCTCTCTATAATACAAAACAAAACAACAAGAACTTGGTCAATAACTTTGGCTTACATTAATATTTCCTACTTCCTACATGTATTTCCTAATGCGCTATCGGGCACCGCGAACCACATCACTGCACCACACTAATTGTTCAATATGCAAAATAAATTGTTAAGCATCCAACAGTAATATGCTAAAAATAGGACAATTTACAGAGCATTTACACTCAATTCGGCTTTCCTGGGTCAGACCTGGATATGATACAGCATTTTTCACAAAGGCGAGTTGAAGCAGAATTGACAGCAAGTGTGAACGCAACCCAAATAGAGAAAAGGTGGATCGGACCTGGATTTTATTTGCCTTTTAAAAAATTAATCCACCTTTTCGGTAGGGTTGAACCCAACAATTCTTCAATTGTCAAACTGGCAGCAAATTTTTGTGTAAACGCTACCTAAATACAGATTCAATAATTCGGGTGTTTATTCAACCAACGAATCAAGCGTCAGTGCCACAACGCAAGACTCTGTACATGTACATGTACAGTGTATGCGCAGAATGCACATGGTAATTTTTGTGGTTTGTAAGGCAAGTTGAATTAGTTAAAAGCACAGGCTCGTCAGCAATGCGTGCACACCAAATTCGTGCCATGAAATACGCAGCTCCATACCTTTGCTATGGAGCTGCGTAATTCGTGGAACGAATTTGGCGCGCACGCATTGCTGACGAGCCTGTGCCTTTAAACTAGTGTAAACCTAGAAAGTTTTCAGATTCAATGTAGTGATAAAAATGTTAGGTCCATAAACACACAATCACTAGAAGTAATTATTTAATACATGTACAGTATGTCTCAGCCAAACATGTTGGCAAATTGCCAGCTTCGCCATCTGTCACATAGTTCTTTACAGCTCATTTGTTTTGTTTCTGGTGGTGTATTTCCGTGATTGCATACCCACAGAAAATACAGAATGTAAATCACAACCCAGTAAACGGTTTTCACCACAATTTAAGCGAACAATCAGCGGATTTCACTGAGCAACGAAGTGTGACCTGTGCGAGCATTGCAGAATGTGTGATATCATTACTAGTCTAAAATTTACCGTGTCAAAACGAACACATGCATTAAATTGAAATTCTGAATAATTTATTTGTGAAAAGGGCAAATGAACTTGCTCAAAAACATCTGCGGCAGACGGTATTAAAAGTGGTTTAGTCGTGCGACTTTTTAAAAAAAACGGTATTTTTTTAGTTTATGTCCCAATGCATAGTTCCGAGATTGCCCAGTTAACCCCGCCCCCTTGGATATTGTTGCTATGTGCTCACAAGCCATCGCAAAAAAAATGGCGAGACTACGTACAAAGCAACGGGACTCGGCATGGAAAGCACAGATTCATTGGAGAAAACCCAACGGTATTTATGTTTTGAGGTCGACAGTTACCGTAGCACACACTGAGCGAAGGGCTAGTAATGCAGGGATGACATATCTTTCATAAAAATGCGCTTTCCTACCTTTGAACAGCGAATCGCCCGACATTGAAACCAAAATTCACCCGGTCACTGGCGCATACAACATACAAACTGTATGGGCAGAACATCGCGGATTGTTTGTGATGATTGCATCACTTTGACCTTTGTGGGCGCCGTCTGCTAGCTCTGTTGTGATTGGTCGCGGGTTCGGCTTGATTGACAGGTCGGAACTATGCATTGAATTTAAGGAAAATTATTATTGGAATCGATAGCTTGGACGATTTTAGAATAGGAATACTTAAATGCATTTCTGTCGCAAATGTTTCGTTTTCGAGAAAAATCACGGGAAAAATATTGCATATGATTGCACGCAAAGCGGCCGGCCAGAAACCAAACGGATCATCAAGCGCACGCCCTCTTTCTTCGTGCGCTTCACGCACTGCTCGGCCGGCAGCAGTTTCTCACACTTTTGTATGGAGGCTGGTGTGACAAAAACACAGAATTTTCATGGAAACGCAACATTTGCGACGGAAATGCCAATGGAAAAGGTATTCTAAAATCGTCCAAGCGTTGGTAGCAATGGTAACAAACACCACATGAATTTATTTCTGTCCAAGATGGCATTTTCTGTACGCAATTAACAATTGAAGGTGATTTTTAAAGAATGCACACACATATTTTTATTACTCGTTTAACATGAAAACCATTCATGGACTTTGAAAGTTTTCTGAAGCATTGATGCATCTACGTGCAGTGTTGTAGTCAAGTCACCAATATCGAGTCCGAGTCTCGAGTCACTAGCCTCAAGTCCGAGTCACGAGTCACTTTCCTCGAGTCCAAATCACGACTCACTTATTCGGCAAATTAATGAAACTGAATCTGCTATAATTTTGTTCACTCCAATATATGTGAAATGATGACGTAATCATGCGCTCCTTGCCGGCCTGGTGGAGCAGTGTACATATTCACGCATCGGACCGCATTTTATCCCCAAGAATCCGAGTTGAGTCAGAGTCACGAAAATTGTCCTACAACACTGTCTACATGTACATGTAGCTGAAAATTTTGCAGGCTATTTTACCAACATTCTTCTTTACAAACATAAAGGCTTATATTCCAGGAATCTTCATGTTGCACGATTGTTTGGATTGGTCGCCGATGGTGACCATCGTTTGGTCAGATATCCTCCCCCGCGTTTTCTATTTGGGTGCTTACTCCCAGTCTGCATTAGAACGAAAACGTCGCACCATCAATCGCTGGGCACGATCGCAATGAGCCAAATTACCGCGAGCCTTCCGTCTCCATCATCCTCAGTTTATCTGGTCTGACTTTTCTTGGTATCAATATGATGGGGTTCACATCTTACCTCAACTCGGCACCAGTATTTTTAATTCTAACATACAACAGTTTATATCGGCACACATCTCTAGTTAAGTTCTTTCAATGTTTCTGGTTGTCTTTCTCTATGCGCGTGTGGCAATTCTGTCGGATACAGGCAGCCAGCAACCAAATTGTCTTCATTGTCGGACACAGAATTATGTTCATGCTGGTTTATATTAATAATTATGTTGTGAAAGTAAATGTCATAGCGCCCAAATGTGTCGGAAGGCTATTTTCCTGGTCTAAAGTACCCAGGCTGGAAGCTATTCAGTGTACAATATTTTGTGAAGATAGACAAATTCTTTCATACATGTTTGTGCGTGCCTCTTCGGCTTTGGGCTTGGTGTTGCCCATTTTCTGGTCGGGCCCGGTGTTGCCCATTTTCTGGTCGGGCCCGGTGTTGCCCATTTTCTGGTCGGCCCCGGTGTTGCCCAATTACTGGTCGGGCCTGGTGTTACTTGGTAATATATTAATCAACGAGACCGGTATGCCCTAATATCTGGTATCCGGAATAAAGCAATCTTATTTGGCTGTGGTGTGTACCCAACAATTTGTCTCCGATGTCCTTCTTTCTGAGTTTGAATATAATGGCAGTATATCTATGCATGTGGCCAAATGTTGTGTTGGCAAAGGTCGTGTACACACCTCTGCTTGGTGTACAAAGACCAAAGATCGTGCCCTGCCCAATTATTGATGGCCTATCTAGGACTTGTTGAACTACATTTAGCTCGTGGGCCACAAATAAAACAAGTCAAAAGTAATTTAACTCGGGTTTTAGAACTCAGCATGTTTATACCGTAGTCTTACACAGTGTGTACTTACGTATGATAGAGTAGTATCTCTCAAATTTGAATGCTTGTAGTGTAATACCGAATATACCAGTACTTGTGGTTTACTATGTAAGACAAAACGACCACAAACGTTGATGGGTGCTAGCAACTACAAATAAATTTGCAACCTTTAACCCACTATCACAACTATGTATGGCAATTGAAACTTAAAGGCCGTCCACACAGTACACATGTAGGCTCGTTTACACTCGATTCGCCTTTGCTGAATCGAACTCCGCAATTTCCAAAAAAGCAAGTTGAAGCCGGGTACGCACTAAGTGTAAACACAAAAGGGTCTGATTCGCCTTTTTCAAGTCATCTTTTGGGTAGGGTTGAACCACGCGATTGCAGGGTTGAACCCGGCACATGTCGAGATCGCTTGTACATACGTGTAAACGCTACCTGAACATGCTGAATACAGATTCGGTATTTTGAGTGTCCTTGGGGTTGCCCGCTGTGTGGTACATTGTATATTTATTTGACCAATCTAGCATCAGTTCTGCAACACCTAACAGCTCACGCATGCACTGTGGTCACAATTAGTGGTGACTTTTGCAGTTTCTGAAGGTGGGTTGAAGCCGGATCGAGGTGTAGTGTAAACGTGGCAAATGTTTAGTTTTACGGTCACAATAAAAATGCTGGGTCTGTATCCACCTTTGTCAGTTTGAGTGTGAACACGGTGTAAGTACGCACGAAATGCCGACTTTTTGCAGTGACCCAAACTAAACAAGCCTTTAAGAAAAACCAGTTAGTGCACAAGATAACCATTCACGCACGTGCGCAGCGCCCTCTGTCGTTGCACTTACGCACGGACCGCTCACTCCGTAATTTTTTGCATTATTTTATGCAGTAATTTTATCATTTATTTATCTCAGAAATGCAACATATCCGATAGAAGTGCAAGTGGGAAGTATGTCTTAAAATTGGATGATCTGTTGATTCCAGGAGGTAATTTCATTCAAATCTTTGTTCAATGTAATATATACGGGAAAACATTTTTTTTCAATATTTCTACCTTGTGCTGGAAGCCAGTAATGACTAAATTGTGCATAAAGAGTGCACAAAGTTTCCCAACACATAAGGTATTAAGTACATGTTCTCGCCGCATTCGCACAATTTGCGGTTGCTAGGCAAGTCCTTGCGCGTGAATGAAATTGCGTGGCGCGCACTTATCCAAAGTTGACGATACCGACAGTCTTCCCTGGAATATAACATTAGTTCTTGTTTAAAATCCCAGCATATTTTCGTCAAATTTGATGTAGGCCTACATGGTTTTTAAACCTTCCGTTCCTGTAAATGAAGACGCCAAGGACATATAGACATAAATTCGACGTCCATTAAAAGGTAAAATAGCTCAAAGAATTATGTGCAAGTTTCAATCACCTATTTAGAGACATCGTAACCTGCACGTCACTCGTAATGCAATGAAGTCGATGTCCAACCTGGGCCCAATTTCATGGAACCTGTTAGCACAAAAATTTGTTTAGCACAGAATTTCTTTGGCTTTGCTCTACAGGTGTAAGTGTAAAATGGGTTACCAGCCAAAATTGTATGTCAAATTGTATTTTTAGGAACAGGACCAAAATATCAGTAAATACACATCACATACGATTTTGGCTGGCAACCCAGTTTTGTAAAATAAAGCAAAGAAATTCTGTGCTAAACAAATTGTTGTGCTAACAGGTTCCATTAAAAATTGGGCCCTGGGCTAGTGTAGGCAATGAGATGCAATGCAATGTGCACCACATGCATGACATGCACAACATGCAACTTCCCTGGTGTCAACACTAGCTATTTATAGCTAAAGAAGCCAATTTGCACCAAACTTTCTTTCCTTTCAACTTAAATTTGCATAGCTGAATATCACGTTTCATTAAACCTAAAATGTTCCTAATTACTTACCCTCATTAGCACGACAAGCTACAGTCTTTTTATGCCTCGTTTCATGAAGTAAATTCATGGGTATTTCCTCCTCCACGAAACCATAGTTCGGTCAGCACACAACTGAAATGTTTTGGTAAATGTGTAATTTACCAAAATATGAGGGCGCTATTTGCAAATCCTGGTGCCACTCCCCCGGGCAAGGAATGGGCGGAGTTGTTTTGGAGGGGGAGACATGCGCTTGCAAAACTAAACACATTAATTTTGCGAAATACTTTTAAGCTTAATTTGTAGCCTTTTTTTTAGATTTGGCGTCCACATTTTTGTTATTTATTTAGACATAGTACAGTAAATAAAAATTGAAAACGCACAAAATTATTTGGGGACCATTTGGCAGAAATAAAATACTCTGTCTAGTACTTTTAAAGGGCCCCTAAATATTATTGTCAGTCGTGCAATATATGCAAGATTAATATGATATTGACAATGCAACTACAATTTTTATTTGAAGACAAAATGAAGCAACTTCATTTTTAATTTTAATAATTTTTTACCAAGAGAGGGCGCTATTTGTGTTTTGTTTCTGGTCGTTTTCTCGGGGCTTTTCCAAATCTCGGCTTCGTCTCCGTCTCCGGCTCCGTCTCTATGTGGTTTACATGAAGCCTGAGCCTGAGCCCAAGTCGAGATTTGGAAAAAGGCCCTCGTGTTCGCGAAAACAAGCTCCCCGATTTTATTAAATACTTCCCTCTTTGGTGTTTCTCGGAAGACTTTCTATAACAGAGGAAACAGAAGAAAACAGATTGGACAGGCCACCGGTCCGAAGGGCGCACTGTGCGTTGCGTGTTGCAGGCCGAGCGAGAGGTCAGACTTGGGCAAGTTTACGCCTTGAATATTTGGCGGACTGCCAATAGACTACTAAAGTGAAAACGTCACCCTTTGTGTGTTGCCATGGTTTTTGGGTCTACACTAAAACCAGTGAACTGTTTCCCTGCGCTATACCAATGGACGTTTTAGATTACCAGCGAATGTTTAGACCCAATAACCATGGCAACTGACGTCACACTTTAGTAGTCTATATTGGCAGTTCTATAACTAAACGTTGGTCGATTCTCTTTTTTTTCCGTTGATATCTCATTTGAAAGCGAATAACTTATGTTTCTAGAAAATTATAAGTAGACAGACGAAGTGTGACGTGTGTTGCCATGGCAATTTATTCTATACTATCATGGCCGTCGGAAGAAGTATCATTGCAAAAGCACAGGGATACGGTTGAGTGATTTTTTGTTAAGAGCCATTGCCTAGGCAACCAACGAAAGGTGACGTATTCACTTCGGCAGTCTATTCAAAAAAGTGCCCACACCCAAAACGCACGGACTTATCTTTAAAATCAAAACCGAATATTAAAACATTCGAGATTGAGTCCCAATCCTGGCAGAAATTGCCACGTTTAGAGTACGAGAAACGAAACGGAGTCGTGCAACGGCCAAACGTCCAGTGTCTGCGTGGACCAATCAAAATAATATTAATTGAGCCCATCTGTTGGTTTGATCTTATCTTTGTTTATTTTGCGCCATTTTTATCGAACCGCAGATGATAATATTACAATGATGATATATGTGACAGAATGGATTGGTGTTGATTGAAAAGGACTTCTGGTTTTTGCCGCGATAAAATATAAAGAAGTGTGGAATTTTGTAAATTACGGGATCGTTTACTTTTTTGGAGTGAGAAAATCCGAGGGTTAAAAATAACAAATTAGACAAACTGTCTAATATATCGTATCGAATAGCCGCCATCTTGTGGGGCAGTTTCTTTGTTCCTTGAGGACATGCATGGTTCAGTATTATGCTTACATTGTTGAACAGTTTAAGTAACAAAAGGTGCCCCACAAGATGGCAGCTATTCGATACGGTCTATTAGACAGTTTGTCTATTCCAAAAAATTGCACTACCGGGTACAGTCGAGTACTAAAGTGGGAACGTCACCCTTTGTGTGTTGCCATGCCAATGTTACTGGATCTAAACTAAAACCAGTGAAATGTTTCCCTGCACTTTAGCAATTAATTTTTCATATTACCAGCGAATGTTTAGAGTAGACCCAGTTACCGGTAGTCTATTTGTCATAATGCTCAATTTCTACCATAAAAAAATTGAAAGGGGACAAATTCACTTCCTCTTTCGGTAACATGACCTTTTAAGTGACATTGGGCATATCCTGTTGTGATGCATTTCAGCACGTGTCTGTATGTAATATTTTCTCCCCAGTTTAACAATAGTGTTTCGCCGGAACAAAGACATGATACATGTATACGTGTACAAAAGTACTTTACGCGTGTTTGTACAGCGAAATACATGTATTATGAAGAATGTCCGTGTTTGGGAAACGGAATGTTAAGCGGGCCTTTCACTGTGCGATTTTTGCCACGAATTTCCTACGAATTGGTACGATTACCAGAGACTGTCCATAGACTACACACAATCGTACCCAATCGTGTATATTTCCACGCAACTCGAAACAGACAATAATAACTGGATTTTTTTTCTCACAGCAAAGTTTATTTGTCACATTCACTTCACAGGCCAAACTTTACCCTGTTTAATTATTGCAAATCTTAAAACATATTCAATGCAAGTTTAATTTATATTTGCCTACTATATATATAGTATGTTTATTCAACTGCTAATAACAAACTATTTGAACACATTTTATAAGCAACTGTTTTAAGAGATCGCCTAATTAAATCGCAGAGCGACTGTCAATCCTTTTCTGTTCACTAAAGGAAGTTTATAATTTCGAAAATCTGCTTTTTCTGCAATAATTATTAACAAAAAATGAAGTTGTGGTCCATTAAAGGAGCGTGCCAACTGCCATGATCACATTTTTCCACCCCATTTTCCCCATGGGTGGAGTTTTTCGTACCATGTCATTTGTCAGTTGTCATTCTGAAATTTCACGTTCTCAATCCGTATATCTCCTAGGATATCGTCAAAAAACTGCCAATGTTTATTGATCTAATTACACCAACCTTTTTGCTTCCACATCGAAATTGGAGATTGTAAATTTCATGTTTTCTTTCCATGGATAGTATTTTGGGGAGGTATATTTGAAATGATTCTTGGGTTAAAACGAAATCCATTTTCTATGGAAAATCTGAACACGCTCCTTTAAATTTTAAGTATTCTGATGGCGGAAATGCAATCAAAATAATAATTAATTTAATTACTGTACAAGCCAAAAAATGCATTCACATAATTTTGCTTGTAGTTTTCATTCAGTGCACGAATTGGGATTTGCATAACAGTATTAAAGTTGAAGGTACCCGTAGGTCTACTCAAACTGCATGTATTTTTTGGATAATATTTAATTTCTATCCAAATAGACTGCCGAAGTGAATAGGTCACCTTTTGTTGGTTGCCTAGGCGATTGGATCTAAACTAAAAATCACTCAACCGTGTCTTAGTGCTTTTACAACATACTTTTCCCGACGGCCATGATAGTTTAGATCCAATTGCCATGGCAACGTACGTCACACTTCGGCTGTCTATAAACCAAGGCGTAAACACAATTTGAACAGATTAAAGGTACTCTATATGTCTGAATTGTTATCTAAAAGCTTACTTGTTATTAAGATGGTAATGGGTAATGTCAGTAATCATCCTGTGAAATTATTTCAACTGAAGTGCCCCCATTCATGAGAAAAATGACAAAACTATTTGAATCTCCAAAGCTCCATCTTTGGAGCTATTCATTCATGCACAAAAACCATGTTTTGATTTTTCAGGTTTTCTAGAGTATCACTGCATCTATGTGGCTGAAATTTGTACAAGGTAGTTTTCTACCAGTTTTAACAGTTTACCAATCATGTATACTACCTTTAAGTTGGTATGGTATGGTTTTATTTCATACATCTTCCCTGGATTGATTTAATACAATCATTACAAGCTGCATTATATAAACATGTCATGAATGTACCAGTATATAACATAACACAACACAACAAGGGCATATTTGTTAATGGAAGATGTATGGGATGCTAGATAAAAAGCCAATTAGGCATATTTTCAATCGCACTTCTATAAAAAAAATAATAAATAGATTCTGGGTAAATGTTAATCGCACACGTTGCTGCGAAGGTAACATTTTGCAAAATATTGTTACCATGAATCACGTGTTTAATATTGAAAGCAGTGGCGAATCCAGCCTCATTAAAATACAGGAATACAAAGGAAAAGCGGGGGCTACAGACCCCCTGAAATTCATTGTATTCCTGTATTTTATTAAGGCTGGATCTGCCACTGGAAAACCGATACTTATTGCTAAATTATAAACGAAATGAAAAGTGAAAGTAACATTTCCTGCCTGACTAAAAGTAACATTTCCAACAAAAAAAGACATGCACTTTTTTTTTCAAATGCCAATATTTTTGCACTTTAGCCAACACAGAGCAGCAAAATTTCAAACCATTAATGTGAAGCATTGTAAATTTCATCTGCACCTATTGTCTAGGCTTGTAACCTTGTTGGGGTCTGCCACCCAGACGTGTGTTATGTGACTTTGTTGTTGTTGTTGTTGTATATTTTATGGCATCCTCGGCAACTAAGGCCCTTTATGCCATCAACTATACGGTTTTAGCTTTAACTATACTATATTATCAACTTGAGATGACGAAGAAGGAGTTGCAGTTTTAGAAGTGGGAGGAAAACCCCCAGAGAAATGCCCCATGGGAAAACCCACGCGGTCAAGTAGGGACTGTATGTGACTTTAACAAATATCTCAAAATTTTGGATGGCAGTAGGTGTGGGTTTCTTTTGTTGTTGAATATAGTGAACCCAACCGATTTTAATAATATTAATACAAGTAAATTGTTATTGTGGTGCCATTATTTTTACAAAAAGTGTGAAATAAACTATTAGTTCTGCAGAACAACCAAAGTGATTTTCAACTTTTTTAAAACAAATTTCAAAGTATTGTTATCTTTAAATAAACAAATGCCCTGTGTCCAAGTTTATGACAAATTAGAATTTACCCAACATTTTTTATTTTGTTTTTATATATATATATAATGGTACTTTCTATATTAAAACTTGCTTGATTTCTTGATTAATTGTTAACATTTTAATGGAATGTTATTGTACAAGTCTACATTTATGAGGCCAAGTAAAAATAATGAAATGTTTCTCGTAAAATTAGCATTCTCGGTATGGTGTAAACACACCATTTGAATTAACAGCAATTTAATTGCTCACAAATGTGGTATTCTTAAAAGAACACACCGGCTTACTGTTTACATAATGTAGCAATCTAGCATCCTTGACAATAATATTTCGATGGTCGTTGTGAACAAAAATTATCAAAATGTCACGTAATTAACAAGAAATGTTTAAAATTAACAAAAGAGACAAATGTTGGGCTATACGCTTTACCAGCCGTCGCGATGTATTATGTATCATGTGTTTGTAAATAAAGGTGGCGTTCGATATGGGTCGACACGTGTTTAACCTCGAATCCTTGTTTTCCCCCGACTCATCACAAGCTTGCATGATCCCTGAGGTTAGCGCTGACTCGAGGAAGCACACCGAACGCAACGTTTTGGTGTCTTTAGCGCCCTCAATAGGCCTATGCTGTTCTTTTCTTCGGATATTATTTATCGCCGCGAACGCGAAGCGAAGACACGAAAATCTGAGAGATTCTCTCGTCCATATCAACACCTAGAAACCCTTCTTATGAAATATGTTGGCAGATTTGTGTACAAATTAGAAAATACGGTATCTATAGTGTTTGTAGGACATTATTTTCTAACAAGAAGAGAAACCAACCGCGAATGACAAAAGCAACTCGCACTTCGCGCTGGATTCTACGGCTGGAAATACAACTAACTCACAAGACCACGTGACTTTGATTTTTTTAAAATGCTCAAAAACAGCCAAATTTGACGGCGTCTTTTCAGGATATATATAATTTACTCTGGAAAGCACTTCAGAATAATGTAGGGGTCTATTTCGAGCCCAAAATAGCCCAACGAAGCCGGTGTATAGCTCTGCCATTTGTCATTTTGTGAAGTGGCCAGGGGCCAATTTCATAAAGCTGTTTAGCAAAACAATTTCAAAAATTTGTTTGTTTTATAAAAATGGGTTAATAGTCAACATTTTATGTTAACTTGTGTTCTTAGCAAGAATAGCAGATATTCTTGTGAAAAACACAAATTGACATGCAATTTTGACTATTGACCCATTTTTATAAAGCAAACAAATTTTTGATTAAGCAAACATTTCTGCTAAACAGCTTTATGAAATTGACCCCTGAACTGACAACCCTTTTGGATAAAACAGTGAACATTTGGAAGAAATAGGACATTAGAGAGTAAAATCATTGTCTAAATGAGAAACATAATTTTCATTTTACCTGGCCTTTATATTGCCACCAACAGCTCAATATTGCATTGACTTGGCAATTACACATAAATAATTATACATACATTGTGTACATATGGTCTTTCCACAGTAAAGGGGGCATTTTGGCAACAGACCATATTTTCAAGGAAATACCTTTGCCTGGTCTCAAAATAAGAGAAATAAGTTTAAGTTGTTCTGAAGAGATAACTTAGGCCCAAAAAGGGCTACAAATAGTGTGACATGCCTTTCTGAAAACCTTGTGTAAACATTTTCTATATACGCTCGTAACCAGGATGGACACTTGTGTTATATTTTAGGCCACCCCGGTTACGAGCGTACATTGGAAATTTGTAAACAGGGTTTTTAGAAAGGCATGTTGTCATACTATTTGTAACTTTTTTTGGCCGAAGTTATCTCTTCAGAACAACTGAAACTTATTTCTTTTATTTTGAGACCTGACAAAGGTATTTCCTTGAATATATAGTCTGTGTTGCCAAAATGCCCCCTTTACTGTGGAAAGACTCAATATGGAAACCTCATTAATGACTCATGTTTTATGCACGTACCGGTTATGTATGTATGTATATATTTATGTATGTATGGTAACATATAATTAGATTACACTTCTAATTAAGGCATTACCATCAGAAAAAGTGAGAAATTGGCCCAAAAATCAAACCATTTTTCAAACCATTCTGTAATATTTAGTATTCTGTCGTCGCACATCCTAGTACTTTTGGGACCCGGTGTCATATGCCTTTGTATACAGGGATAGCACTGCGACTGGAGTGAAAACAGATTCGTTCATGCTTAGATACGTGTACATGTTGCGTAGACGACGGCTTCTCTGATTCTCATGAAGGTTTATGCACCGGGCAATATATCAGTAATATTTTTAATTAAATTCGTCGATAACTTTAAACAAGTGTTGTCCCTTGGGCCTTCCTCTAATTATCTGTCCCTCATGCATAAAAAATGTAAAGTCAATATCAACACATGATAAACTGGGTGTGTGTATTAACATCAGTAGAAGGTAAACAAACAGGTTCACTTTAGTTTTCATTTGTTGTTGACTAAGGAAAGTCATTTGTCTCTTGATTTCCGTCCCTCACGCATGAAGGACAGAATTGGATCACGCTCTGCATTTATTGCAGTTCATTTGAATAGGTTTTAAACTGAATTAATTTATATTACATAACAAAGCACACTTAAAATCTGGCAACATTCCCGAGAAAGTACCTTTCATCAGTAAGGCCACAGGTTCACAGCATTTCAGAAAATACAAAAATATAATTATTTACCAAACATTTCACTTTAAAGGAGCATGACCAGAGTTTCTGGAAAATAGTTTTCGATGTAACTTACCAATATTATCAAGTAACTCCCATACACACCTCCCATGTCCCAAAAACCCGAAAACATTCGCGATTTCCAGTAAAAAATTGAACAAAACTATCAAGTCGGCTTTCAGTGGATAAACGTTGATACTGGAAAATTAGTTTACAAATAATCGGTGGATTTTCGACGATATCCTCGGAAATATGCGGCCTAGAAGCGCGGGAGTTTCGGTTTCGTAATCAGAAAAATATAACGGATGTTATGATATAAAAATCTCATGACCCATAAGGTAAGTCCCGGGGAGTTATGGGTAAAAAAAAGTGATCTGGTCACACTCCTTTAAGTCAATTTTTTATTATTTAGTAATTATTTAGTAATTAATTATTAATTCCATAATTTTTCATACAATTATTTATTAGAAACATAAATAACACCATTTTTGCATTTGCAAAGTGAAGTATCGCTTATAGTGGCAAGCCAAGGGTTTCCATATAGCAAATTTTAAATAGCCAAATTAAGCCCTAACGCATATTTTTTTATAGTGCAAGATAATTTTTTTGTTATAGGCAATTGCTAAATATTAGTCAAATCTGTAAAAAACAATCTTGAAAATAATTTTTAATTTGTCGTAAATTCTATAATTTCAAATTTTGACCTGTATGTAACCCGAATTCCAGGACCTTAAAGAAGAAAGCAAAATGTGACTTTTTTCATGTGACTGTATACTTAAAACAAAAACCAAACAATAATTGGCATGCAGTTGATGAAATCTTGCTGTATCTTCAATGACTGAAGTTCTGATTTGTCAATTCCAATCCATTGCCTCTGGTTGGCCGTTGCATTTAGTGTGCGCCTCTACGGAGTAACGAAGTCCGAGCACTTGTTGATCAGGATCAACACCATGCACCACCAATAAATATAAATAATTGCAAATCCGCCAGTTGACGTTGTTGAGCGCGAAGCGAGCAGAGTCCAAAAGCGGTGTGTCTGTGTACTTCGCAAGCAGGCCTGTGTACGCATCCTCAGCTGCGAAAGGTTGAACATACGGAGCCGTTGCCACCATCGCTATCAGAACATCCAGCGAAAGAACGTAACCGGTCCCACTAGCGTAAGACGGAAATCGCATCGGCCTGTATGATTCCCTAGAAACATACCACCGACTTTTCTTGTCGCGCACAACGTCTAGTGTCTTAGCCGAAAAACCTGCGTAAAGGTTCGTTCTTTGTTTGTTACCAGTTTTGATAAACTTCGTTAACATCTTTGAGTTAACGAAGCAGTCGTCATCTGTTTTTAGTAAGTATTGAGGCTTGCAGTTTTCAAGAGCCCATTCCATTCCATGTTGGATTTTCAATGTCAAGTTTCTGTACGTGTCTAAATAGTTTCCCGTTAGAATATCGCCGTGCTTGGTACACTCTTTTTCAAGTAAGGCGTTTAAAGCTGCATTGTTTGGCACTTTTCCAATCATGAAAATAGTTCTCCAGTTTGTGTTGTTGGGCTCTGCCCAGTCTTGGGCCCAAGTCTCTCTGATCGCTTTGCGTCTATCATAATGCTCCGGGGCTGAGGCGACCAATATCACAAGGGGAAAGTTTGGCTGACATCTCGGCGACGGGCTTCCGAAATCTTGGTAATCTCGTGGATTCCACACAGTCTGGGTTAGAAGTTGAAAATCACTCAGCGTGCGTTGCTCAATACGAGGCTCGGACATCATCGAGTTTAAGCTGGCCTCGCGGTCAAAACTAATCCTCGCCCTGTGCCGCCCATGTTCATCGAAATCGTGGGGTTTGCTGGTGAGTAAATTCACCGCAAGAAGAGTGCTCAGCGTCATAAAAGTTGCCACAATAGCCGCTGAAGAACTCAAAATCTTAAGGAATATTACCTGCATCGTTCGAAAGCTGCACAAACTCCAAGACATTTGTGTAATGCCTCCACGTCTACGAAGTCTAATTTCCATATAACGGCGTTCAAGACGTTTTATTGCACTGCAACATAATTCTTTTCACGGCCGCGGCGAGTCAACTCCACCGCGCAGTTCCCAGACAAAACTCCAGTTAACAAATTCTTCGAAAATCGCTAGTTAGTTATCAATTCAAACTACACGAAGCTCAGCAAACTTACGGCAAAGAAAGGACAGGTGTACAACAAAGTTATAAATATGCTGAGAATTCCACGAAATAAAACTTTGTGTACTTACAAGCACAAGCAAAGCGCAAACAATTGCTGCTTTCTCAACGAAGACGTTTGCAAATTTCAACCACATCGATTTTACTACAACACCACGTACGTGATGACTGCATGTGCTTATGTGGCATGTCGTGTCACAACAAAAGCGGACGCGCGTAATTACGACAATTTATTATCATACAGATGAAGCAATTTTCGTTTGAATCTAAACATGTTTCATTGAAACAAAACACATCTCAAAGATAAAAATTATCCATGTATTCTCCAAAAACGTCCATAAATTGTGTATACTAAATACAGAATGGTTACATTTCTACTCAATATATTTCACACGAAGTACAAGTTAGAAATAAATACGAAGACTGCGTTAATGACGTCAGAATATTAATATATTAGACTGGATTTAAGCTCTCTGATTGGTTTATTAACGGAGGCGCGCCTTGGGCAGGAAAGGCCAACAAACTTTTGCCGTCGTCTATTATTGACATCACTGAAAGTTTGTCGACCCTACGACCAATCGAAAATTACAAATAGTTTCTCGTGCATGTATTATGTTGTGCATGCCAGCAAAATACCAAAAAAACAGCACAGGCTCGTCAGCAATGCGCGCGCGCCAAATTCGTGCCACGAAATACGCAGGTCCATGCCTTTGCTATAGAGCTGCGTATTTCTTGGCGTGAATTCGGCGCGCGCGCATTGCTGACGAGCCTTGCCTTCAAAAGTCACCCGCACTGAAAGTTTGTCGACCTTACAGCCAATCGAAAATTACAAATCGTTTCTCGTGGATAATAATAATAATAATAATAACGAACATTTATACTGCGCCGGTATCCGTCATAAATGACGCTCATGGCGCATAACAATGAAACAGAATACTTAGACTAACAAAAGAAGGTTAAACATGTGTGTTTTGAGTGCACTCTTAAAATCAGAGAGATTTGTGAGTGAACGGATGGTCTGAGGAAGTTTGTTCCACAGGAATGGACCAGCATGTAAAAATGATCTATCTCCCCATGTGTTGGTGGTACGTGGAACTGTCAACTGGCAAGCACTGGAAGAGCGGAGGTAACGAGCGCCATGTTGCTGTAATTTAATTATACTACTGTTATATGCTGGTGGAGAGCCATGTACAATATGAAAAACTGTCAGAAGAATTTTGAACTCAATTCGTTGTACAACAGGGAGCCAATGAAGCGAATGCAGAACAGGTGTAATGTGAGTTCTACGTGTACAACGAGTTACAACACGAGCTGCACAGTTTTGGAGTTTCTGAAGACGTGCAATTTGAGATGACGGTAAACGGTACAAAAGGGAGTTACAAAAATCCAGACGAGATGATATAAGTGCATGAACCAGTTTTTCTGTGGCCGATCGCGTTAAGTACTTACGAATTAAACCAAGATTACGGAGCTGGAAGCGAACTGACTTACATACATTAGAAATTTGATCCGACATTGAAAAGTGAGAGTCAATCATCACTCCTAGATTTCTACAGGATGCCTTAGCAGTGATGACTGAATTTCCGACATGGATACTAGAAATGTCGATCTTAGCTAATTGTGCTCTAGAACCACACAGAATAAACTCAGATTTACCATTATTTAGTTGCAAAGAATTTACCACCATCCAGTTTCTGACATCTTCAATGCATTCTTCCAGTATCTTTAAATTACGAATTGCATCATCTTGATTTGGACTGAAGGTTACATATAGTTGGATATCATCAGCAAAGCAATGATAATTGACATTGTGACCACTGATTACATGACCAAGTCTACTCAGATAAATTGAAAAGAGAAGTGGTCCTCCAACAGAACCTTGTGGAACACCAGATTCTACAGGTACAGGTTCTGATTTGGCATGACCAATACACACTGACTGCTGGCGATTATGTAAATATGAAGTGAACCAATTTAGGGCTGTCCCTTTGACACCAAGTGAGGATAGAATGTTGACAAGAATACAGTGGTCCACTGTATCAAATGCAGCGGACAGGTCCAATAAAACAAGAGCTGTAATCTTGCCATCATTCATGCCACACAAAATATCATTGGACAGGTTTAAAAGTAATGTCTCTACACTATGGTTCTTGCGATATGCAGACTGTCTATAGTCCAGGAGATTGTTGTCTTGGAGATGTTCAGATAGCCTGGAAAAGGCAACGCGTTCAAGCAGCTTTGATGTATTTTGTTGTCGTGCATGCCAGCAAAATTAACTAATCATATGTCAATTTATTACGCTCATGGCAAATTTGCAATCAGCCTGTATTCAAACAATTATACAATTTCTACAAATTCAAAAGAAAATGGAATTCGCTCTAACCTAAAAAAAAATCATATAAAATGATTCTACACTCCAATCTCCAATTTGGATGTGGAAGCAAAAACGTTAGTGTAATCACCAGCTTCTACATGTATTACTCAGTGCATGGAGGATGTTTCCTCCATGCTCAGTGCATCGTTTTATGGTACCGGATAAATTAGTTTACAAAACATTGGTGTTTTTTTTACGATAAAGTTGAAAAATATACGCATTGAGAGCGCAAAATTTCTAAGTGGCAATGAGAAAAATATGACAATTGATAGGTATCGAAATGTCAACACCCATGGGAAAATGGAGAAATAAAAAAAGTGAGCTCGAGACGCTCCTTTTATTATTATTATTATTTATTATTATTATTATTATTATTATTATTTATTATTATTATTTATTATTATTACAAAATAGGCAATGAGCAACAAAAGTAATAATTACTGTGATCCAAGGACCTGCTGCCCCAAAAATAGATAAATAAGACGTTCTGTATGGAAATAAATCATTGAACTAAATAACAGTTTTAATATATGAAATATGAATATATAAAAAAAAATGAGTATAAAAAGAAAATATAAATATGAATCAACAATATAAAATTGAAAAGGAATAAAACGATTAAAATTGCAAGGGAAAAAAATTATAATTAAATAAGTAGATAAATAAATAAACAAGCACACATCAAATAAACAGTGAATTGGCAAATAAACAAGCTAGAAAAAAAAAACACTGGCAAATGTTTCCATAAGCGAAAAACCCGAGTTGAACGATGGCATGAATGAAAGAAAATTATTCCAGAAAATAATCATAACGGCGAAGCTCCAGGAAGACTCCGGGTACTCACCATGAGTACCCGGATTTAGCAATGAACAATATTATCATAAGGCTGTGTCAATATTTTGTCAATACCAAGGAATAATAAAATACAAAAGCCTGCCTCTAAAATTTGTATCACGTTTGAAGAGGTATATAAAACGCCTCCATATCACGCCATTTCTCAGCGCCGAACTAGCGTATGGCCAGCGACATTTATTCCACGTGATTCATCCTACGGCCGACGAAAGTTTGTTGAACTACGGAGGCTGAGCAAACTGACTAGGCCCTCCAAATATAAAATTGCGTTTCCACGTGATGCAATCGAACTTGTCCATAATTTTATTTATTTTATTTATTTTATTCAATGGTTTATTTCAATTACAATGACCAACAGCTGCTGCTGACCGGGCCACCTTACATGGGGTAAGCGATGAATATAAGAGAATATACATAAATAACTTGGGGACGTGTTATAAAGAGTAAAGAATAATATTAAACGTTTAACAAAAAATTACTTATGAGATAATATAAACCATCCAAGCTACAGTAATTAATTGAACAGATTATAAGATATTTGAAACATTCCAAGAACAACCACCTTCTATCCTCCCCCCAACCCCACCCCCTCCGCCTACCCTCCCCCAATTTACAACATTTTAGCCAGCCGAGGAATGGTAGATTTGTTGTATCTTTCTGTGTTACATTTCACTCTTGTCCGTCAACCCGGACATGTTGCGCAAGACCCGTGAGTTTACAGATTTTGACAGTTGTCTGTGGCGTTTTGAGTTTAACAATTTCATTCTAAAGTTAAGAAACAAATAATTTCTTCGCTCTGTCAGAGACTGTAACTTGGTCAATTCAAGGCATTCACTGTAACTGTATTTCTTACCAAGCATTATTCGGAAAGCTCTCTTCTGTACAAATTCGATTTTCTTTGACTGGCTTTGTGTAATGGCAGTATGCCAAACTGGTGAAGCGTACTCTAATGTTGGCCTGATATATGTAATATATACAGTGACCATATCGTGGATTGAAGCACATTTATTTCTCTTCAAAATACATAAAATATAATAGTGGCCACTAAATATATAGTGGCCACAAACTGGCCAATATTAAAAGGTGCCCAGTCAAAAAAGGCTTTACGGTCACTTTGCCCCAAAACCATTTCGCCCCGAACCACTTCGCCCTGAAACACGGCCTGTGCACGAAATATTTTGGGGCGAAGTGCATTCGGACGAAGTGGTGTAGGGGTGAAGTAGTTTTGGGGCAAGGTGGCTTTTTCGGGCGAAGTGGTTCAGGGCGAAGTGGTTTTGGGCGAAGTGAATTTTCGTTTTACTAATTTCTCAAAAACGACCATATCGTGGATTGAAGCACAATTTTTTTTTTAAATACATAATATATAATAGTGGCCACTAAATATAGTGGCCACAAACTGGCCAATACTTTTTAATAGGCGCCCACTTTACAATCCAGTATGGTTGCACATTCTGTGCTTACATTGCTGACCAATTCAAAGCTATTTTTAATTATTTGGACTTTTGCCAACTACCTTATTTTATTGATTAGCAGTTCAATATGCCTTCAACTGAACACCGTAAAATGAAAGATATACTGTCATGGTATATTGCTATTTATCTGTAAATCTGTTGGTAAGCGTGCTACCCCTTTGTTTTTTGTCAGTGTTCTTTTTTTTTTGTAGATGTGTCCACATTTTGTGCAGATCGGACAATTTCGGGCACCACCAAAACTGACGCAAGATATGGAAAAAATGGTTTAAAATAGACAATAATGTTGCGCTTAGTATTTATTGTCCGACAAATTTATTGGCAAATTTATTTTGCCTAACGTACACAAAATGATGCATGGATTTTGAAGGTAGTGAAACGTTGATTCGGTTAGGCCTACTCTTTTCACTGAAAGAAATAGTTACCAATAGACCATACATTCACACCTTGAACATGGTTCAATCGTGTCCCCTGGATCAGTTCTATACAGTGCAAACTGTCGATTGGAAAGGTACCAGACTACTTATGCATTCCAAGCCTCGATCTGAAGACGAGGCTTGGAACGCATAAGTAGGCTGGTACCTTTCCAATCAGCAGTTTGCATTCTATAGAACTGATCCAGGGGACACGATTGAACATTTCTTACGCGTGAATAGGGTATAGATAGCATAAACCAGAGTGACAACATGCTATTTCAGGTTAATTGATTGTTTTTGACAAACGGGTGTACTTTTGCATCATTATTGTTCACAATTCGACACCAAAACGGAGCCGCGAAATTAAAGACATGTAACCACTGTATCAATTTCTGACAGGTGACAGAGGCGCGCACATCAAATAGTGACAGCGGGATGGCTGGCTTGGTCTGTAATATATTATTAAAGTGTGACGTCAGTTAGCGGGTAACTGCATGTCTAAACATTGGTTGGTAATCTAAAACGTCTATTGCCCAAGCGCAGGGAAACAGTTTACTGGTTAAGGTATAGGCCCAGTAACATTAGGATAACGGAGCTATAATACAAAGAAAGTCAAAGGCATATACTTTCTTTCACGTCTTAGTAAAAATGTATATGCGCACACACACATTTTTATAAATTAATCTTTAAAAGGCAGTATACATGATTGGTATCTCGAAAATCAGAAATGTTCACAAATTTACGCCTCACTTACGAATTGAATATAAACTTGATGACCGTATAGAAAGCTTCCCCTTAAATGGTTTTGTCTGAAGTGTTGTAGTCTTTGAGAAATGAGTAAAACAATGCATAGTTCCGAGATTGCCCAGTTAACCCCGCCCCTTAGATATTGTTGCTATGTGCTCACAAGACATCGCAAAAAAATGGCGACACAACGTACAAAGCAACGGGACTCGGCATGGAAAGCACAGATTCATTGGAGAAAACTCAAAGGTATTTATGTTTTAGGGTCGACAGTTACCGAAGTACACACTGAGCAAAGGGCTAGTATGCAGGGATGACATATATTCATAAAAATGCGCTTTCCTACCTTTGATCAGCGAATCGCCCGACATTGAAACCAAAATTCACCCGGTCACTGGCGCATACAACATACAAAACGCGTGATTGTTTGTGATGATTGCATCACTTTGACCTATGTGGGCGCTGTCTGCTAGCTCTGTTGTGATTGGTCGGCGGGTTCGGCTTGATTGACAGGTCGGAACTATGCATTAGTTTTCGTCTCATGAGACGAAAATTCAATTCGCCCCAAAACCATTTCGCCTAAGTGCCATTTCGCCCCAAAACCACTTCGCCCTAGTGCCATTTTGCCCCCAAACCCCTTCGTGCACAGGCCGTGGTTCATGGCGAAATGGTTAAGCGAAGTGGTTTTGGGGCGAAATGATTGCAAACCCTTTTTTGACTGTTTTCTCAAAAGTTAGACGAAGTACTGAGCTGGTTTTTGCTCAGGTTGGTTTTAATCATGCATATCTTCAATCACACAGGGGGATAAAACTATTTGTAACAGTTTACCAATCATGTAAACTATCTTTAATTATTGAAATCTCAGCCATTCTCAGGCGGAATCGCTGCATTGGACAGTTGTAACTATACATGTACTGCCGTCTTCCATTTTAATGCGGGTTTAAAGGGCACGAAATGCTAAATAACTGTATATGCACATGCAGTTTTCGCTGCACATGAAGGAATACTTGTTTGGAAAGGCGTTACCACTGTTCATTTTTTTAAAATGGCGCACGCCACATGAAAGATGACAGACGATGGTTTGCAGTTTTGAAAATAGCAAATAAATTGCACCTTTCGTGGTTTTCTCCCTTATCGCTGGCGATGCACAATCAATAGCAACGTGTCACATTTCCTAAAAAAAGGGGTTAGCAACGGAGAGCCATATTACAATGTCACTGCGGCCGCTGGGACTGTGGGCGCCGCCATCTTGACAATGTATTTTTGCCATTTTGGCAAACAATCCGTTCCACATTGAGCAAAACGTTGGCGCCAACGTTTAATATTCGCGTGTTTGGAACGCAGCCCTAGTTTCTTTCAAGTGAGGGCGCCCTTGTGTAAAATGTGTAAGAACAGACACTTATATAAATTAATCTTCAATTGTTGTTTTCTTATATATTAAATATTAAATATCAGAGGGAATCGATGCATTTGACGGTTCTAACTACTTTTATACTCAATTTGAGTGAGTTTTCCCGGTAAAATAATGGTTTATTACAGTTTTGGGACATTGCAAATCCTGTATACACCAATCCGGTAATAAGGTCTTCTTCCCTGTACATCCGCCATAGCTGGGGGGCTTCCACTGAATGAACTGTATGTTTTTGTTGTTGCTGAAGCTGCATTTGTTTACTTCGAACAAGTTGCGCGTCTTTGTAGGGTTGTGTGCATTGCTTATTGATTTACATACATATATATATATATATAGCTCAATGGTTGTGTGCGCGCGAAGGCGGGCGCGTCGCGTGTACGCAAAGGCGGGCGCGTCGCGTATACGCGAAGGAGGCTCGTTCGTGCATCTAATGGATGAGCGCTTTTCGTTCTAAAGGCGCGTTCACACTATCGCGGAAAAATCACACTGTTCCATTGGTTTGTACACAAACTGGTTTGCCGCTTGTGCGCGGCCTTACGCGATGCGCAAAACGTTTTGAGCTGGGTCAAAGTTCAAATTTGTTGAACTTTGACCGCGGTGCGCTGACCTTTCCAACGCGCAGCCAGTGAGGTATCAGAGAAGCCCCAAGTTACCAGAGTGGAATTTTCTATTTTGGAATAATCGGCGATTAGGAACTCATGCAATGCGGTGAGCGCAGCGCGAAAGTATGAACTTTCCGCGATAGTGTGAACGCCCCTTAACAGCAATACAAAACGCACAGCCCATGCACTGGACGCCCCCAGCTATGGCGGATATGCAGGGAGGAGATCTTAGTTACCGGATTGGTGTATATAGGCCCTATGTGCATACTTTAATTACGATTTAATTGGGGTCATTGCAATTGATAAAACGGGCATTCAACATCTGATACACTGACAACTGACACGTTCAAAATTGAGAAAAAGTAACGATTGATGACAAACTTCTTAAAAGTAATTAAAATCAGTCTTAATGAAGCTAATTTGATAACTCGAATTACAGATAAAGCTCTCAGGACACCAGTTAAGGATATCAAGTTTGGTTTAGCGTTTCACGAGCAAATGGTCACTATGCGTTGTAAATTCTATAAAAATTGACAAAATTATCCTTTTGAATTCAAATCTCTCAACACCATACGTCGTGTCTCGAGCAAGATTCACTGTTCGCTGTAAGTACAACTCTTTTTATTTTTATAGAATTAAAGGCAGACCACATGATTGGTAAACCGTTGCAAATGGTTTTATCTCCCTGTGTGATTGAAGATATGCATGATTAAAACCAACCTGAGCAAAAACCAGCTCCGTACTTCGTCTAACTTTTGAGAAAACAGTCAAAAAAGGTTTTATACGGTCACTTCGCCCTAAAACCATTTCGCCCGAACCATTTCGCCCTGAACCACGGCCTGTGCACGAAGTATTTTGGGGCGAAGTGCATTCGGACGAAGTGGTGTAAGGGTGAAGTGGTTTTGGGGCAAGGTGGCTTTTGGAGCGAAGTGGTTTTGGGCGAAGTGACTTTTCGTCTCGTGAGACGAAAAATAACTGTTTTACTAATTTCTCAAAAACTATATAGCACTTTAGACAAAACCATTTTGGGGGAAGTTTACTACCGTCATAATAATTATATTGTGTAATTTATGTATAAATCTGTGAACATTTCTGATTTTCGAGATTACCAACGATGTGTTCTAACTTTAAGTAACGACAAAGACATTCTAAAGCTTTTTGACTGCACTCATAAGAGCAAAACGCAAGAATGGCGTGTGAACAAATTATTTTTAGGGACATAACACAGGTTTAATGAAGTGTATGTATGTGGATTCACTTCACTAAACCTGTGTTGTGTCGCGCGCAACATATATAGTCAAAAAGCTTTAGCTTAGTTTGTGACTATGAGAAAAGTGTCGTTACTTAAAGTTGCACTGCCCGTGTTTGGGCCGATTTGGGCGTACAATTTTTTTTTAAAAGTTAAATAGGTATTTTTCTAGAATAGAAAAAGTTATCAGCTTTCATTTGGTACCAAGAACATACAAATCCGTCAAGGATTAATGCCAGTCGATTAAAAACAAGAAATGATTAAAAGGCTGGCAGGTCTTAATCGACAGGGTTATGACGTAAATGTACATGTGCGTGTACATTGTACACATTACGTACGCGCACATGTACAACATGTGAAGCACGTTTCAAGAAAAAGGCTTGTATCTCCAATTCCCGATGTCGGAAATTTAAGTTTTTGATATTTTTCGTTACAGAAACACGTAAGCTTTCTAAATTCGTTCGCTTGTGTAAATTAATTTTTTTAATCCTTTCATCGAAACACGGGCAATGCAACTTTAATAGACCGTATCGAATATCCGCCATTTCGTGGGGCAGTTTTTTTGTTCCTTGAGGACATGCATGGCTGCACATATTGTGCTTCCATTGTTAAACGGTTTAAGTAAAAAAAGTGCCTTACGAAATGGCAGCTATTCGATACGGTCTATTCTATTTTCCGATTTTGCAGTACCAAACACTTATTCTTTTTTTGTCTTTTCTTTAGGATTAAAACACATTCCTAAACACTTTTTGTACCTTCTTCTAAAAGGCAATTTTTGTGAACTCTTTACGAAATCCAGGAAGAACTGAAATACATAACGAAAAAATAATGTTGATAAACTGCCTTGTAGAATTTTTAGTCATAACATTGAAAATCTTAAAATCCATTCATGGTTTTGTATTAACAATATATATCATTGACACTTTTAAAGTTTAAAGGAGCTTGTCCAGATTTTGATATCATATCATTTGTCATATCTTTCTCCTTACCATTCTGAAATTTCGCATTCTCATATTTCAAGGATATCGTCAAAAAACCACCAATGTTTTGTAAGCTAATTTTATCGCGGGGTTCCATGAAAAGCAGTGCAATATTTGTACACCAAAATTTTTGCTTCCACATACATCCAAATTGGGGATTTTCCTATTTTCTTCCAATGGATAGTATTTTTGGGAGGTATTTTATATGATTTTTTAGGTTAAAACAATATCCATTTTCTGCAAAGATCTGGACATTCAAGCTCCTTTAAACTAAAATTGTCAAATATATTTTTCACATACCAAGTCGACGAAAGGCAAATTACACCGATTTAAAGGAGCTTGTTCATATTTCAGGACTAGGGTGGATAAAGAATGCGGCCATTTTTTACTTTTTATCCAGGTTCGAAGATAATCAAGAAATATGCAGGCCGTATCTGTGGCAATTATTCTCGTTACCATCGGGGCATGCACGGCGTGTTCTATCGCGCCGAACTGGCAGCCCATAAGCCTCAATGCTCGGATACGTGACTCAGGCATCGCATTCCGCGGCAAGGTGACGGACATCCAAAATGAGCCACCAACATTCAACGATTATTCATTTTACAAAGCAACCATCGACGTGGAGTGCGTATACAAGGGATCTATCCCCAAGAAGGTTACCGTTCATGGGTTTGGATATGCCCCGGGGTTGTGCACCGCCAACGAGGTCCAGGTGGGCCAGACGTACATCATTCTGGCCTCGGGCTCGAACAGGGGTTTGAGGGTTGCCGGCGTGAATGTTCAGAGCGGGGCCGTGCTGGTTACTTCCGACCTGCGCAGCGCCGTGGAGGCCGAATTTTCCTGCCAGGAGGCTGGCACTGCCTAGATGTCCCCAGACCACAAACTATATACACCGACCGATACGATTGGCTGCATGCCTTCTTTTGATATGTAACCATGACGCCGGGAGCGGTTCTGGCAAAACAAAATACCCCTTTTTCCCCCTTTTTTTTAAACGGCAAATGTGATTGGCCAAATGTTAAGACCAGGGTCCAATTTAATGGAGCTGCTTAGCACAGAATTTGCTTAGCACATAATAGGTTACCAGCCAAAATTGTATGTCAACTTGTGTTTTTAGAAACAGTAGCAAAACATTAGTTAATACATATCACATACGATTTTGACCGGCAACCAATTTTCGCAAAATAAGGCAAAGAAATTCTGTGCTCAACAATTGTTGTGCTAAACAGCGCTATTTAGTTGGTCCCCGCGGGTCAATCACCACAAATATTGACTTTTGAGAGTCATTTGTACATTCATTTGTACGAATCCTCTCACCAAAAGATCAACCGCCACTGTGACTATTGCCAGAATGCGTTTACTTGTATACGTCTTCCGGGGTGATATGGTTAAAGGCACAGGCTCGCCAACAATGCGCGCGCGCCAAATTCGTGCCAAGAAATACGCAGCTCCATAGCAATTAAAGGCATGGGAGCTGCGTATTTCGTGGCACGAATTTGGTGACGAGCCTTTGCCTTTAAATTACTCAATTTAAGCACAAAATGCGAAATCATGCATGTCATCAAGTAACAAGGAAATTCCTCTACAAGATGGCAGCTATTCGATACGGTATATCTAGTGAAAAGGCACGACAGAAAAGCTTCAGGAATATGTATAGTATAGGCCTACATGTAATATCCTTATGACTCTTGTCTGTTTTGGCAAATAAGCTCTTCAAAACTTTTCTTGACAATTTGAAGTTTTCATTTTTTTCTGATAAGTTACACACGCTCATATCTGTGCACAAGGCACTGTCTTGGCCAAACTACATAGTTAAAGGTATACAATGTAGACACAATCTAAGTATCACCTGCAGCAGAAGTACACGTAGTGGTGCAATTTAGCTGCTCTTTAACAAATTGACAAAAATGGCTGTATATTACATACAGCACTATACTCAAGTAGTACACCGTATGCAGGCGTTCATATTTAAATGGCCCAGTTTTCGGACTAACTTAAACCCGAAATATCACCTCTAAATGTAGCACTAAAAATGTTTAACTTTACTATTTGACTCGCTAAGAACTCAGCAGGACTATTTCTACAATCTTACCAGATTGTATATTTTTGAGTATTTTTTTTATCTCTTTTGCTTTTTCTGTGGTGTTAAATTTGGGTTAATAAATACAAACCATGTTGATTCAAAAACAACGTTTTATGGGTGTCTTGGTTGCAGGGTTGTAATGACTCGGACTCGAGTAGGCCTACTGATTTTCACTGACTTGACTTGACTTGAGACTCGAACCGCAAATGACTTGACTTGAGACTCGAATCTCAAATGACTTGACTTGACTTAACTCGAATCTCGAATGATTTGACTTGACTCGGGTCTGCCAAAAATAAAATGGAACTTTTTTGCATTTTTTGTCATTTTGAGGACCTAAAGATTTTCAGAACTAAAGATTTCTTTTAAAATGGAGCATTATTGGCCAGAACAACAAAAATACCCTATACACGAATGCAAGATTCAGGGTTTAGACTCATTATGAAATTACATGTATAACTTGAACAAATACTACTTGACTTGAACTGACTTGACCAACATGCCTGACTTGACTTGAACCGACTTGACCAACATGCCTGACCTGACTTGACTTGAGACTCGAAGGCCATTTGACTTGACTTTACTTGGGACTCGAAGGTAGCTTGACTTGACTTGACTTGACTTGACTTGGGACTCGAGCAGAGGGAGACTCGTTACAACATTGTATTTAAATGACTACTAAAACAATTTCTAAGCTAAAATTGGATTTCCTTTAAAATCCCTTGCCCGTTACGGTTACCGTAACTATAGCCACTGCGTAGTTTTAAATCCGTGGCATCACCATAAATACATACGCAGCGGCACGCGTACGTGCACGCGACGTCAATTCAAATTCTCGAAACAATGACGAATTGTACCCGACGATTAACGGTAACGTCCGGACGATCGGACGTGCATTCGGGTAACTTCGGGAATCTTCGGGAAAGAAGGAGGAATTCCTCCTGTTTCAAAATGGCGGAATTGGCGGCTGCCGGACGCGCCTTAAATTCAGTCTAGTCAAAGAATGTTTGGTCCGGGTACCAGACTAGTTTGGAACGCAACCCTCGTTTCTTTTACGTGAGGGCGCCCTTGTGTAAAATGTGTTTGAACAGACACTTATATAAGTTAATCTTCAATTGTTGTTTTCTTATATAAAATATTAAATCTCAGAGGGAATCGTTGCATTTGACGGTTCTAACTACTTCTATCTTCCATTTGAGTGAGTTTTCCCGGTAAAATAATGGACAGTTTATTACAGTTTTGGGACATTACAAATCCTGTATATGGGCTTTGCAATTGATAAAACGGGCATTCAAGATCTGATACACTGACAACTGACACGTTCAAAATTGAGAAGTGATTGGTGACGAGTCTTAATTACAGATAAAGTTCCCAAGACACCAGTTAAGGATATCAAGTTTGGTTTAGCGTTTCACGAGCAGATGGTCACTATGTGTCTTAAATTCTATAAAAATCGACAAAATTATCCTTTTGAATTCAAATCTCTCAACACCACACGTCGTGTCTCGAGCAAGATTCACTGTTTGCTGTAACTGAGTGTAAGTACAACTCTTTTTTTGTAGAATTAAAGGCAGAAACATGATTGGTAAAACGTTGCAAATGGTTTTATCTCCCTATGATTGAAGATATGCGTGATTAAAACCGACCTGAGCAAAAACCAGCTCCGTACTTCGTCTAACTTTTGAGAAAACAGTCAAAAAAGGGTTTGCAGTCACTTTGCCCTAAAACCATTTCGCCCCGAACCACTTCGCCCTGAACCACGGCCTGTGCACGAAGTATTTTGGGGCGAAGTGCATTCGGACGAAGTGGTGTAAGGGTGAAGTGGTTTTGGGCGAAGTGAATTTTCGTCTCGTGAGACGAATAATAACTGTTTTACTAATTTCTTAAAAACTATATAGCACTTTAGACAAAACCATTTCAGGGGAAGTTTACTACCGTCATCATGTTTATATTGTGTAAGTTATGTATAAATCTGTGAACATTTCTGATTTTCGAGATTACCAATGATGTGTTCTAACTTTAAGTAACGACAAAGACACGCTAAAGCTTTTCGACTTGCACTCATATAAGAGCAAAACGCAAGAATGGCGTGAGTACGCTTATCGATATAATAGGGATGTTTAGATGCACGTAAAACACGAACGTTAACGCGAAATTCTTTCAGCACCGGTCACGTCACCTCATGAGGAGGTCTTAGAACTCGGGCTCGAATCTTGGTCACATCAAAAGTTTTATCTCGCCACAAAAGTCAAAGACGTAGGTTTTGTTTTTCATCTGTTCTAAGATCTCCTCAGAATAATGACCAAGTGTTCAAAGCATTTCACGTTCGCGTTATACGTGCATCTAAACCTCCCTATAGTATAATTTGCTAAACGTGGGAATGACGTGTTCAGAATGTTGCGCGCTGATTGGTCAGCGGACATTGACAAGGGAGCACGCGTAGTTAGACTACATGTAGCGTGTGAACAAATTCTTTCACAGGTTTAGTGAAGTGTATGTATATGGGTCTGTCCACAGTAATGGGCTACATTTCTGTAACATTCAAGATCTTAGGTCCGTGTTCACTTCAAATGTCTTAATTTTATCTTTAAATTATCAAGCTAAACTGAGGAAATAACTTTTTCACCAAGGAGTAAGAAAAATAGTCCTACAACATACATTTCTGAAAACCCCGTGCACAAATTTTCCTATTACGCGTGTAACAAAGACAGAAAAAAATGTCACAAAATGGTCTGTCCACGTTACCTACGTAGGCCTAATAGGAAAATTTGTACACAAGCTTTTCAAAAATGTATGTTGTGGCAGAAATTGTTTACCTTTTTGGGCAAAAGTTATCTCCTGAGAACAAAAAAAGGACATTTCTTTAATTCTGAGATAAACTAAAGACATCTGAAAGGATTTATTGACTTACTTTTCAAATGTACCCCATTACTGTGGACAGACCCATATGTGGCTTCACTCATTGAGCTATATATATAACTGGAGACGGCATCTGGCTGGAATCGCGTCCGCGCGTGCGTTTTCAAGTAGGGTAATTGGGTAAACAACATAATATTTCACGGTTCTTGAATTAATGAGAACAGCAATGTTAATAGGCCGTGCAGTGCTACATGCGTTTACCCTCCCGACGCGCCGCCATTGTTCGGCCGCGCATTTCTACACAAACACTCCCAGATGCCGTATCCAGTATATGTATGTAAATCAATGGCTTCACTTCACTAAACCTGCGTTATGTCGCCAGAAATAATTTGTTCACGCGCTACATCTAGTCTAACTGCGCATGCGCAGTAGCGTGCTCCGTGCTGTTGTCGGCTGACCAATCAGCGCGCAACATTGTCGAAAATCTTTAGCATGTCTTTGTCGTTACTTAATAGACCGTATCGAACAGCTGCCATTTCGTGGGGCAGTTTTTTTTGTTCCTTGAGGACATGCATGGTTGCACATATTGTGCTTCCATTGTTAAACGGTTTAAAGGCACAGGCTCGTCAGCAATGCGCGCCCGCCAAATTCGTGCTCGAAACACGCACCATGCCTTTGCTATGGAGCTGCGTATTGCGTGGCACACATTTGGCGGGCGCGCATTGCTGACGAGCCTGTGCCTTTAAGTAACAAAAGGTGCCCCACGAAATGCAGCTATTCGATACGGTCTATTCTATTTTCCAATTTTGCGGGATCAAACACTTATTCTTTTTTTTTTCTTCTTTACTTTAGGATTAAACACATTTTGTACCTTCTTCTAAAAGGCCATTTTTGTGAACTTTTCACGAAATCCAGGAAAAACTGAAATACATAACGAAAAAATAATGTTGATAAACTGCCTTGTAGAATTTTCAGTCATAACATTGAAAAATCTTAAAATCCATTCATGGTTTTGTATTAACAATATATTTCATTGACACTTTTAAAGTTTAAAGGAGTTGTCCAGATTTTGATATCATATCATTTGTCATATTTTTCTCCTTACCATTCTGAAATTTCGCATTCTCATATTTCAAGGATATCGTCAAAAAAAACCACCAATGTTTTGTAAACTAATTTTATCGGGTTCCATGAAAACCAATGCAGTATTTTTACACCAACATTTTTGCTTCCATCACATACATCCAAATTGGAGATTGCGATTTTTCTATTTTCTTCCAATGGATAGTATTTTTGGGAGGTATTTTATATGATTATTAGGTTAAAACAAAATCCATTTTCTGCAAAGATCTGGACAAGCTCCTTTAAACTAAAATTGTCAAATATATTTTTCACACCTAGTACATACCAAGTCGTCGAAAGGCAAATTACACCCATTGAAAGGAGCTTGTTCAGATGTTTCCAGAAAATGGATTTCAGACTGAACTATCATATAAAATATTTTCCCAAAACACTAAAACAGGAAATAATTGCAATCTCCAATCTGGATGTGGAAGCAAATTTTGGACACGCTCCTTTAATAATACCGAATGGACCGACGCAATACATTAATTCCCTTATTTCAGGACTAGGGTGAGATAAAGAATGCGGCCATTTTTAACTTTTTATCCAGGTTCGAAGATAATCAAGAAATATGCAGGCCGTATCTGTGGCAATTATTCTCGTTACCATCGGGGCATGCACGGCGTGTTGTTTCGAGCCGAGCTGGCGGGCCATAAGCCTCAATGCTCGGATACATAGATCGGGCATCGCATTCCGCGGCACGGTGACAGACATCCAACAATCCAACGATTCTCCATTTTACTCCGCAACCATCGACGTGGAGTGCGTATACAAGGGATCTATCCCCGCGACGGTTACCGTTCGTGGGTTCGGTTCTGTCCCAGCTTTGTCCATCGCCAACGAGGTCCAGGTGGGCCAGACGTACATCATTCTGGCCCGGGGCTTGCCCAGGGGTATGTTAATTGCCCGCGTGAATATTCAGAGCGGAGCCGTGCTGTCTACTTCCGACCTGCGCAGCGCCGTGGAGGCCGAATTTCCCTGCCAGGAGACTGAGACTGTCTAGGTCTAGATGTCCCCAGACCACACCGACCGTATCGAATGGCTGCCTTCTTTTGATATGTAACCATGACGCCAGGATTTGTTCTGGCAAAACAAAATACCTCTTTTTTCCCTTTAAAAAAAAAAGGCAAATGTGATTGGCCAAATGTTAAGACCAGGGGCCAATTTAATGGAGCTGCTTAGCACAAAAATTTGCTTAGCACATAATTTCTTTGCTTTGTAAAACAGGTTACCAGCCAAAATTGTATGCCAACTTATGTTTTTAGAAACAGTAGCAAAACATTAGTAAAATAATACATATCACATACGATTTTGGCCGGCAACCAATTTCGCAAAATAAGGCAAAGAAATTCTGTGCTCAGCAATTTTTGTGCTAAACAGCGCTATTTAGTTGGCCCCCGCGGGTCAATCACCACAAATATTGACTTTTGAGAGTCATTTGTACATTCATTTGTACGAATCCTCTCGCCAAAAGATCAACCGCCACTGTGACTATTGTCAGAATGCATTTACTTGTACGTCTTCAGGGGTAAGACGAGCCTGTGCCTTCAAATTAGTCAATTTAAGCACAAAATGCGCAATCGTGCATGTCATCAAGGAACAAAGACATTTCCCTACAAAATGGCAGCTATTCGATACGGTCTATCTAGTGAAAAGGCAAGACGGAAAAGCTTCAGTAATGTGTAATATCCTTATGTCTGTTTTGGCAAATAAGCTCTTCAAATAAGTTTTCTTTTTTGTTCTGATAAGTTACACACATGCTATACACCGATTTATCTCATGCATGTGGACAAGGCACTATATTGGCCAAACTACATAGTTAAATGCACAGACTTGTCAGCAATGCGCGCGCCCGCCAAATTCGTGCCACGAAATACGCAGCTCCGTGCCTTTGCTGTGGAGCTGCGTATTTCGTGGCACGAATTTGGCACGCGCGCATTGCTGACGAGCCTGTGCCTTTAAAGGTATTATACACAATTTAAGTATCACCTGCAGCAGAGGTACAAGTAGTGGTGCAATTTAGCTGCTCTTTAACAAATTATTATTTATTTCTGGTATTCATACCAAGGATTCCTCAATAGTGCTCATTGCACTGTCACTCGCAAGCGTGAGGAAACCCATGAAGAATTCGAATTAGAAATGACCAGAGACACCGGGGAATATCCCCTTGCTCTTTACGAAAGAATGCTCTAGGTTCTTTAGAGTGCGTTACCATTACCTAACACACTGGACCAACGGCTTTTCATCCCTTCCGAAGGATGGAGCAAGTGTGGTTGAGTGCCTTGCTCAAGGGCACAGTCACCGCAACCGAATTCGAACCCGCAACCCCAAGTTTTCACCCATGATTGCGAGTCCATGACCCAAACCACTCGGCCACGGTATCCCCACTTTACTCAAGTAGTACACCGTATATGCAGGCGTTCATATTTAAATGGCCCAGTTTTCGGACTAACTTAAACTCGAAATATCACCTTACATAACGTAGCACTGAAAATGTTTAACTTTATGCACCTATCAATTGTTTCCCCCACCCCACCCCTCCCCCACCCCCCCGCGCTGCCCCACCCCGTAAGTGGGGGTTTGGTCACGTTTTTCATGCCCCAGGGTGGGGCATTTGACCCATTGTTTGTGCAATTTGTGCGCATGTTTTGCACCCGAGGGTGGGGAATTTGTCACCTAAATGTTGCCCCAGGGGTGGGGATTTTGTCACGCAAACAGTGACAATCCCCACCTCTTAGGTGGGGTAGCCCGGGGGAGGGGGAGGGAGGTGCGGTGGGAAACAATTGATAGGTGCATTACTATTTGACTCACTAAGAACTCAGATCAGCAGGACTATTTCTACAATCTTACCATGCAGATTGTGTATTGTTTAGTATTTTACTCACCATTTTTGCTGGTTTTTGTTTATCTCTTTTGCTTTTGCTTTTGGCGGTGTTAAATTTGGGTTAATAAATAAAAACATGTTGATTCAAAAACAACGTTTTATGGGTGTCTTGGTTGCAGGGTTGTAATGACTCGGACTCGAGACTCGGACTCGAGTCCCGATTTTCACTGACTTGACTTGACTTGAGACTCGAATCTCAAATGAGTTGACTTGACTCGGGTCTGAAAAAAAATGAAATTAAACTTTTATGCATTTTTTGAGGAACTGATTGTTTTTCAGAACTAAAGCTTTCTTTTAAAATGGAGCATTCTTGGCCAGAACAATAAAAAATACCCTACACGAATGCAAGATTCAGGGTTTAGACTCATTATGAAATTACATGTAGCTTGAACAAATACTACTTGACTTGAACCGACTTGACCAACATGCCTGACTTGACTTGGGACTCGAAGGCCATTTGACTTGACTTGACCTGGGACTCGAAGGCAGCTTGACTTGGGACTCGAAGGCGGCTTGACTTGACTTGGGACTCGAAGGAGGCTTGACTTGGGACTCGAAGGAGGCTTGACTTGGGACTCGAAGGTAGCTCGACTTGACTTGGGACTCGAGTAGAGGGAGACTCGTTACAACATTGTATTTAAATTACCACTGAAACCATTTCTAAGCTAAAATAATCCGATGCAGATTTTGAGCTACAAAATGTCATGCCACGAAAACGACATGGTTTGTACATGCTGCACAAGATGGCGCTCATTCTCTCGTTGACGTCACTAATTGGAAATCGCCAGTGAAAAGCATAAGAAAAATAAGGGCTGTACAAGTAAAGGCAGAGAAAACACCTACAAATGGTTGCTATCTTCTCCATTTCGTCCAAATCATGGAGTTTGATTATACATGCCAGCAGCCAGTACCTGGATGTGAACCTAGACCACAAACTAAGAGGAAGAACTCCTTTTTTTGGGTTTATGTACGACCAATCTTAGGGACAGGGGACCAGTCCAGGTAAAATTCTCTTACATTCATCGTTTACCCCATGTAAGGTGGCCCGGTCAGCAGCAGCTGTTGGTCATTGTAATTGAAATAAACCATTAAATAAAAAATACAAATAAAAAATACATTTTTTTCCTGTATCAAATTGGCAGACACATGTGACGTCAGCTGCAATGGCAACTGGCTCTAAACATTCGCTGGTAATCTGAAACGTCCATTGCTCAAGTACAGGGAAACTAGTTCACTGGTTTTAGTGCAGACACAGTAACCTTGGCAACACACAAAGGGTAACATTTTCACTTTAGTATTCTATTCGAACCACAATTAGCATTAGTTTTGTGGGATGTTATGGTCTAGCAGTCTAGTGCATCAAACTCAAGTTCCTGTGCCAAATACTGGAAAGTGGGTTTGGATCCTGGCCGCGACAGGTTGTGGCACTTGTGCCCTTGAGCAAGGCACTTTACCATGCTTGCTTATAATAGGGGTACATGTAGAGGCAACTTGGTTGTCTCAATTCGGACTAGTTACCCCTCCCAGCCCCACTTGTATCGTAAACAGACTGGTAATTCTGTCTTGTTTCGGTGTGAGGGGCTGGTTTCTCCATAATCGACTTCAGTAGCCCTTACCTCGAGTGGCCTGTCAGCCTTGTAATGGGCGACTTTTTTATTTTGCAAATAACCAAGGCCATCTAAAACAAAGAAATACAAATAAAATAAGAACAGTTATGCTGTTAACTTTATTTTAGAGCGGATTCGTTTTGTAGTTTAAAAAAGGCTATAATAATGGAATGAATAAAAAGTCACAACCAAAAAATGAGCAACATGCAACATTAAAGGTAATATACAGGATTGGTAATTGCCCTCAAAAAATGTCTGAATTATTATAAAAAAGATTACTTGTTATCAAGATGGTAATGGTAGTAATCATCCTGTGAAATTATTTCGTCTGAAGTGCCCCCATTTATGAGAAAAATGACAAAATTTTAAATTATTTGAATCTCCAAAGAATGACTGTAGGCGATCTTTGAAGCCATTCATTCAGTGAGTGAGTGAGTTTGTGGTTTAACGCCATGCCGGCATCAGAGGCCATATTCATGGCGGGATTATGTTAATATATAAAAATGTTTGGTTTTGATTAAAATTAATAAAATCATGTAAGTTGTGGAAAATATATGATCTTGGAATTAGTTGTATAGATAACAAGTGGTATATTTCAATAAAATTGAAGAAACGTTGTATATAAGTACTACGTGGAATCTGGGTAGTTTTCCAAGGCAACCCCGAGGAGGCCGGTCATAGTGGATCCCCCAGACACATGGCACCGCGTCTAAATAATCCCGCAAGGTCGGCCGTTTCCCTTGCAGTTTAAGGGCCCGGGCCCCGCCGGTATTTTTACAGGTCCGCTTACCTCCGGGTGATGAAGGGACAATGGCACCGAGTGTCTGGTCAATGCCATTCATTCATGCACAAAAACCATAATTGGGTTTTGTCATGTTTTTTGAAGTATGTGGTAGCATATGTGGCTGAAATTTCTACAAGGTAGTTTTCTCGACCAAGGCTTTCATTTACCAGTGGAAATCACGCCGTTCTGAACAGTTTACCAAACATGTATATTACCTTCAAATAGGTGATAATTAGGGTATACATATCTCGGCAAAATTATTCCAAAATGTACAGAATAACCCTTCAAACGAGCGTTATTAAAAAGCATGGTAACAAATAAGTCTGGGTAAAAACGTTTGGTAAAAAAAATCTTAAAAATGTAGTATGTTTCTTGTACTATAAAGAAGGGTTTAATTAAATTCATTTTAAATCCAATTCACAGTATTAAAATTTGCGATTCGATGACTGAACGAGCGCCTAAATATTTAAAAGTGTCATTTTGAGTTGTCACTGGCACAGCGATCTGCGTGCGCGTTGCTTGTATTGAATGCACAATGCGCTAGGTTGCATTCGTTTAGCTTCAACTGATCCACCAGGTCAGGGCCGACTCATGTGAGCTAATCGAACACACCTCGTCCAAAAAATTACACGATAAACATCTTTACCCCTTAAAGACACAGGCTCGTCAGCAATGCGTGCCACAAAATACGCAGCTCCATGCCTTTGACGAGCCTGTGCCTTCAAGGGGTAAGATGTTCCAGTAATAATGGGTATTTCCTCGCAATACACATTGACCATCTACATTACATATATCCGTTATTTCTACGGGTTTCCTAAAACGGTAACACAGCAAAACATTTTTATAAACACGTACAATTCTGTGTATGCATTAATTTTTATATTTTGGGTCAACCCATAAACTTTAGGAATTAATCTGGTGAAATAGTCTTCGTTGATTTTGAGCAACACTTTCCTGCACTTTTTTTCTTCACATCTGCGGAGAAAATGTGTGTTAAAAGGTTTTTAAAATGACCTATATATGCTGTTGACTCCAAACTTGGGATGAGAAAAAAATCATAAGGGCCATATCGGGATTCGAACCCGAGACCTCCGACTAACCGGGCAGACACTCTACCAGCTGAGCTATAAGGCACAGTTGGTTTCTCTCTCTGTTGACTCCAGCAAGTAAAATTATAATTTTTGCGGGTTGACATCAATTATAAAAATGCAAGTAAAAACTGAGTGTATATATACAGTACTTAAAGTTATTATACCCTAATGTAATAATATACAGAAAAAAATACATATCTATCAGGCACAAAATCCATTTTGTCGCCAAATTTGAAAAAATTTGAAATCCCATTTTTTGACGACATACACAACAGGTAAAAGCTATGTGATATAATAATGACATCGACGTGAACAAAAGTTGGTTTACAAAGTAAAGTAAGGGAATGCACAATCTCCAATATGTAAAGCAGATTTTCAACTTAAAGGCACAGGCTCGTCAGCATTGTGCGCGCCAATTGCAGGCCACGAAATACGAAGCTCCATGTAGCAAAAGGCATGGAGCTGTGTATTTCGTGGCACGAATTTGGTGTGCGCGCATTGCCAACTAGCCTGTGCCTTTAAGGCCCGATGTATCATTTACAAGATACTTCTTTTTACAGATTTTTGGAATAAGGGCATAACATATCTGAGGAAGAATGTTGGTAAACTAGCCTGCAGAAATGTCAGCAACACGACTAGAAATAACCACTGGTTGAACGTCATCTTGACAACACACATGCGCATGCCAGTCCGAACGCTTTTGGTTAGTCAGTTGGTTCCGCGGAAAACACTGCATCAACTCTATACACGATGGGTACCAGTGACCAGCGCTCTGGCTCCAAATGGTCGACCAGATACGACTAACCATCGTTGGCTAGACTGCGTTTGGTTGCAAATAGTCGAACTATAGTTAACTATGGTCGTGAAGTGAACTTGCTCATAGATGTATCAATGCTTCAGAAAACCTTTAAAATTTGTGTGGTCTTTGTGTGTACAAACACATTTAAAAAAAAAACCACCTTTAGTTGTTAATTTCTTAGCGAAACATCGTGTTTACACTTGAACCGGCAAAGGTGGATACAGACACGGCATTTTTATTACGACCTGAAAACTAAACATTTGCCGCGTTTAACAGTACATCTCGATTCGGCTTCAATTCGCCTTTTACAAACCGCTAATTGTGACCGCAGTGCATGCATGGATTCGTCGATTAAACCTACCGCCCCAAGGACGCTCAAATTGCCAAATCTGTATTTTCGGGTATCGTTTTCACTACAAGCGACCTTGACAATTGAGGGGTTCAACCCTACCCAAGGTGACTTAAAAAGACGAATCAGACCCGGGTCTGATCCGCCTTTTTTATTTCACCTTTTGCGTTTACACTTAGCTTCAACTCGTCTTTTCGGAAATTGCGGAGTTCAATTCGGTAAAGGTGAATCGAGTGTAAACGGGCTAACGATCTTGGACAGAAATAATTTCATGTGGCGTTTGTTACCATTGCTATTAACACTGAGTAAGATTTTTCTTGTCAACTCATGAAGTAAAATTTTGGGTCATTGAAAATGATACAATAGACATTTAAAAACACGAGATAGTTGTAATTTTCTAACAACAATTAAAAAAAAAAAAAATCCAAATACACAAGCAAGCATACACACTAAGCCTGAGTCAATTCGAATAATTTAGTATTCGAATATTCGATTTTTAAATTATTCAAATATTCGATCGTGTATTTGTTCCGAAAAGAAAAGGCCCTAAACCTGTGGCGATCTGGCCGCTGGTGGCGTGAAAACACATGCCCTAACTTCCGGGTTTGAAATTTAAATGTTTGCTTTGATTTTGAGGGTATCCGGAGACCCAACCATTACGGTTACTGTGAATTTGGTTCTCTTCAAACCCAAATTATCATAAAACTTCTTATCTCCCATTTTTGTTCGAATATTCGAATTGGAAAAAAAAATTTGAATATTCAATTTTCGATCGAATATTCGGTTTTCGATCAAATATTCAATTTTCGATCGAATATTCAAATATTTGGCACAGGCTTAATACACACCCAAAATTATATCAGAGTAATATAAAAATCTAACAGATTAAGGAGATAAAATACAAAAATAAACATCCAAATTTTAACAACTATCAACAGAAAATCTGAGTACATAAAAAACGCCTGTACAACAGCTCACTCAGATCAAGTATTCTACAAGAATTCTACCAGTACTGACACGATTCAAATTTCATGAACTATAACAATTAAATGAAATTGAAAGACTTCTTAATTTAATTCGGTACCAATGTAGGAGTATGTTAAAAAAACAAACAAATCATGCATAGTTATCTGTTAATTTGTTTTAATTTTAGCTTAATTTAGTAAATAACTGCTTTTTAGCGTAGGCCTAATGCAGGGCTCGAAATACCCACTTGACCGGTGGACCGAGGCCAGTAAATTAAGCCTCGGTCTAGTGCTTTCTCTACTGTACTAGACCAATGGTCCAGTGCATTTTAAAACTATTGAACAGTAAATTCACGTTCCTTGTGGCTTTGGTCTTGTAACAATAGCGTCGGTCTAGTAAATAATTTAAGCTACTAACCCTGTGGTCTAGCAGATTTTTAAATGAAATTCGAGCCCTGCTAATGTCTGTACAAAATTAAGAGAAATCTTGTTCTATTTATCAGATAGGTTTCGGTGTGCACAGTTAGGCCCTGTCACACATTCCCGGGTTTGCATCCCTGTTGGCCCCAGTGTTTCCCGGTGTCCCTCTGCTATAGACCGTATCATCGAATAGCCGCCATTTCGTGGGGCAGTTTCTTTGTTCCTTGAGGACGTGCATGGTTGCACATATTGTGCTTCCATTGTTGAACGGTTTAAGTAACAAAAGGTGCCCCACGAAATGGCGGCTATTCGATACAGTCTATAGTCAACCACGGTTTTAGCTGTAAACCGGGATGAATTTCTGTTCTCGAGCAATGCCACGGAGCCGGGAAGTCTAAGGGCAAGTCCAATGCCCCCAAGAAGCAACAGCAGTGTCCCGGCTTCAATATGACTGCTCAAGACGGCACTAGGGTCCCCCTACGGGCCACTATACGGCTATGCCAGCAGCCCTAGAGTCCACTAGGGCTCCAGTAGGGTCCTGTTAGATTTTACTATGATGCCAATTTCTTCCTGGTTGATCCCGGCAAAGTATTGCACCCAAAACTCCACCGGGACTCGTTGCCAATTGAAGACGGTTGGTAAGAATTGACTACGGGTCACTAGATTTAAGTACGGTCTAACTAGGATTGACTAGGATTAACTACCAATCATAGCACCATCACGATGCAAAACTGGTAATGTGTGACACTTACGTTTAGCTAAAACCCAAAATCTTTAATTACCCTTCGCTATTCATTTAACATTTGCGTGTAGTGGCGTTGCTACCAGTGTTGACAACACAAAAAATGTCCCCCCCCCCCCTGGCCAAATTCACCAATTTGTACAGGGCATCAGCTATGCAAGCTAAACTACCAACTGCACAATTCCGACATATGAAAATAAACCTTTAAAAATATACATATATTCCACTATTTGATACATTCTGATTACGTAAAATATGCAGAAAGTAGCATTTTTTAGTTTTAGAAAAAAAAAGTGAAAAACAGCTTACCAGTACAATATGTTGCATTTTATGCCGTTATATTTACAACATCTAAAAAAATGTATTTACTGGTATGCCGCGAGTAGAAAATCTACGTCAACTCTATTATTTTTAGATTAATCACATTACAACGATAATATTTTATTGTTGCTACATAACAAATTTTGCTAACTTGCTGGCATTCTTAAAAATTATTATTTCCGATACTTCTTATATCTGATACTCCTTATACTAATTGAGTGTCAGCTAAATTTCTGCATAAAAATAGAAAAATATTACAAATTATGCAAATATTACAGATTAAATAATTGTTTATAATTTGTGTATACTCATCAAGATTAATTTTAAAAATAAAAAAGTTTTGATAATTGTTTTTTTAAGATTGTTATTTAGAAATTTGTTCAGACTTTAGCCAACATATTCAAATCCAAATTTCTCGTATACAGGCATAATAATAATGCTCATACTAATAAAATTAGTGTATTAAAAAAAAACACAATAAAAAATCCTGAGTAAAATATTTTGTTAAAAAAAAAGCTCAATTGTGCAATGCTTTCTTATCAATAGATAGCCAAAGTGTGACGTGGGATGCCATAGTAATTGGCTCTAGACATCATGGCCGTTGGAAAAAGCACCATTGCAAAAGCACAGGGACACGGTTCAGTGTTTTTTAGTGTAGAGCCATTGCCTAGGCAACTAACAAAAGATGATGTACTCACTTCGGCAGCCTACATGGCACCAAAAAAAAACCCACTTGAACATTTCCAAAAGGACAATTTGAAAATCGAAATTTTCATTTCCAGTGTTTTTTTTACAATTCGTTTTTGTTTACCGCAGACGTGTGTATCATCGTAAAAAAACTGCATATTAAGTTTTGCCATTTTGTAAGAAAATTTGCCGCATTTATTTACATGTCACAACTTTGATAAAAAAATGCTAAAGTAAAAAAAACCCATATATTTGTTATTTACCCAGTCAAATGTTTAATTGTAAAAACGAATTTGTTAAAATATTTAGACCTTTAACTCAACTGGTCAAACTAATGCTCGATTTTATGGCACCATTTAACAGAAATACTAAGCAAATTCTTGTGTTTAGCAAAAATTGTTGAGTACCAATCAAACGTAATACAGATGGGATGAGATTTTGGTTGGTAACCCGTTTTTACCAAGCATAAATTTTTCTGCACTTAGCAGTATTTTCTCTTAAAGGTAGAACACATAATTGGTAAACCGTTACAAATACTTTTATCTCCCTGTGTGATTGAAGATATGCATGATTAAAACCAACCCGAGCAAAAACCAGCTCCGTACTTCGTCTAACTTTTGAGAAAACAGTCAAAAAAGGCTTTACGTTCACTTCGCCCCAAAACCATTTTGCCCTGAACCACGGCCTGTGCACGAAGTATTTTAGGGCGAAGTGGCATTTGGTCGAAGTGGTGTAGGGCGAAATAGTTTTGGGGCAAAGTAAAGTTTCGTCTCATGAGACGAAAAATAATTGTTTTACTCATTTCCCAAAAACTATCGCACTTTAGACAAAACAATTTCAGGGGAAGTTTTCTGATGTTTATATTGTGTATAAACGGTAACAAAAAAAACACTTTCCAGTCACCTTGCACTGAACCACGGCCTGTGTACGAAGTGGTGTTTGGGCGAAGTGGTTCAGGGCGAAGTTGTTTTGGGGCAAAGTGAATTTTCGTCTCATGAGACGAAAATTAATTGTTTTACTAATTTCTCAAAGAATATAGCACTTCAGACAAAACAATTTCAGGGGAAGGTTTCTACCGTCATCATGTTCATATTGTATAAGTTATGTGTAAATCTGTAAACATATCTGATTTTCGAGATACCAATCATGTGTTCTACCTTTAAACAGCACCACAAAATTATGCCTAGGTCTACTTCTACGAATAATACAAAATATCCAGTTATAGTTTGGCAAAATACGTACTACTTTCATCACATATAAAAAAAATGTACATTTCTGATTTCAATGAAGCTATATACATAACTCGCTGCATGCATAATCAAAATATCTTGGAATGTCAGACATTCATTTTTTTTATCAAAATCTGTGGGATATTTTCGCCCAATTTAATCTGGGGATTTCTGTAATGTGCATATTGTGTAGTACTGTAATGATGTGGGTGGAGCATGGGGTTGTAAGGGGGTGGGGCTTACCGGTGTTGATCTTGGTTTACTTGAAGTTGGCGTAGTGGTCGAATGAGTCAAGGTACTCCATCATGGCGCGGTAGCAAAACTGGTACTGCTCCTGTGTGGGGAAACAGCCAAAAAAAATTAATGAAGAAAAAAAACACACAAATGTTATCACAAAAAAATATGTGACCTGGCACCACGAAATGAGCGGAAAGTCGCTGAAGTTGTTTTGGAGATATGGGTTAAAACATCGAAAAAGTCCATAGGTGGGCGATTTTGAGTTGTTGTTATTTTCGGAACATTAAAATATCCATCTATCATTTCCCGAAGTTTTAAAAGAAATTCTACCCCTAAAATATCAATTTCAGTTAATTTTAGGAAGCGCTATCTCTCTGGAATATTCCCAAATTTATGAAAAGATCGTGAAAATAACCAGTATTTACATCTAATTCGGCGTTGTGTTTTCGTTCAATTTATACACGCACCCGTAACATGTTTGGTATCGTCTGAAAGGTCATCTGTCCCAGTATCTATTTTTAGCGACGGGACTTTCCAGTTTCCTTCCAATAACCAATAGGAACTCGTCTTATGGAGTAAATAAACAGCGACCCATCATAGCAACCACAGCCGAACTCGCTGATTCACGGAGCGTGATTGGTCAAATCGCGTCACATGACCATGCTAGAATGCGGAAGTACTGAATTCAGCAGCTTTTCGGTAGAGCGTGTGCTACAGAACTGCTCAGTATTTTCGACGTTTTTTTATGAAAAATGATCCTCAGAGATTACTCGATCGCATTTATTAGTATTATTATAAACTTGTGAACCTCTGGGAGCACGTTGTTGGCTCCAGATGGGGCTGAACGGATCGCACGGGTGCTGGAAGATGTCCGAGCCCTTGATTGTGTGGCGCCGACAATGCAACATTGACAGATTTCGTAACGGAATATTTTGGCCAAGATCGTCATTCAGATGATGAATCTGATCTCCCGGAGGAAAGTGACGATAAATGGTCTGATATGGACACTCAGTCTGATATGGACACTCAGTCTGATACATCCGACGAAGTCGGTAACGAAACGGAAAATGAGTTAAACATGGTAAAAAATAAGCATGAGGAAATTGAACAAGTGGAGCTAGGCCTACCACTCAGGGTATAATGACTTTAATTAATAGGTTATTAATTAACTGAAACTTCTTCACACTTAGATATATATTTGCTAATGATGTAACATTTATGTGTACCAAGTGTCATTGAAATCGGATTACAGGAACTTCTGGTTGCTATGTAGATACTGATCCCTTTCTTGTGCGACTTGCTATTTTCACAGTTGTTTACACAACCCCAACTTTAAAGGTCATTTACTCAAAACAGGATCTCTGGGTAGTGTCAACTTCATTTGCTTATATCCGTGGATTGGAACAAGCTATGAAAGTGGTTAATGCATCATTTTAAACCTGAAATACCATAGTTTATGAAAATGATAAAAAGTGGAACATGATTTTTTGCAACTTTCCACCCATTTCGTGGTGCCAGGTCACATATATGAAATGCACTTAACAAAATTCACTTGTGCTTACACGACTTGGTATGCATTATATACTAAGTGCTTTTTGGAGGGCACACACTAGAAACTCATAGCATGCTTGGGTGGGACTCGAACCCACACAACCTTCTGCATGATACTAGACACTGGCAAGTTTGGTCGTCGAGTGGTTAAGATGTCTGCCTTACAATCAGTTTTCAGGAATTACACTTCCATCAAGGATGCTTGAAAAATGTGTGTTTAACCACTTTCTGGCAATGTATAGTAACATGGGCGGTTGACGAGGTAAAAATTTCAGCTTTGCCGCTGTCTTTCATGGTTGACGTGTAAACACGTCCATTGCCAACCATTCAATTGTACACACCGCGTTTTGAACATGACGGCTGTCCACAGCCTGTCAGTGTAGCAAATCTCGTTCCATGGCGGCCGCCTCGGAGTATTGCAAAGTATGAACTTTTGGCGAGAAGATTCACACAATGAAGGTAGAAATGACTCTTAAGAGTCAGTATTTGTGGTGTTTGACCTGGTCTTAACTTTGGGCCAATCACCTTTGCCTTTAAAAAACGAAAATAAAAAATGGTATTTTTGCCAAAAATAATCTCGGCGTCAACTAGTTAAAACCAAACATCTTAAATTTGTGAAGCATTACAAGCCCTCAAAGTCTCTGAAATGTAAATCGGAATTTTGGAATGCTTTTTTTTGTGGCATAATCACACCACCCCAAAAAAACCACCCCCAAAAAAAACATTCAAAATTGTTCCACTCCAGTCTTTGTTAACCAACGAAATCGTACTTACCACGTCCTGGACCATGTGAGGGCGCTGTTGCCTCAATGTTCGCACTGCTTGGAAGACGTCAACAAGGCCTTCGGCCTTGGCCCTCTGGAGTAGGTAGCTCAGGGCAATGAATACGCCCGTACGGCCCGAACCAGCACTGCCGACAAAAATGTGAATTTTTCATACTTCAAAGGAGTGTGTCCAGATCATATTTTTGAGCCCCCATTTTTCCCATGGGTGGTGAGATTTTGATACCATAGTTTTCTCATTACCATTCTGAAATTTTGCACTCTCAATCCGTATATTTTCATAGATATTGTCAAAAGTCTACCGAAGTTTAGTAAACTAATTTATCTGGTTCCATAAAACAGTGCAGTGATCACACCAACCTTTTTGCTTCCACATCCAAATTGAAGATTGCAAATTTCCTGTTTTCTTCCCAAGGATAGTATTTCGGGGAGGTATTTTATATGATTCCGTTAGAACGAATTCCATTTTTGGAAGAATCCACTACAAATAAGAGCAAGTTCGATTCATGACTATACAGTGTAGTTAACTATACTTCGACTATTTCCAACCGAACGCAGTCTAGTCAATGATGGTTAGTCGTATCTGGTTGACCATTTGGAACCAGCCCACAGGGCTTAGTCACTGGTACCCATCAGGCATTGAGTTGATGCAGCATTTTGTGCGGAACCAACTGACTAACCACGGACGTTCTCACAGGATGATGATTGACCAGTGATTAACTCGTCATGAATCAAACTAAGAAATAAACATAAGTTTGGTTTTTACAGTTTCATAAAGAACAACTTCTAAGCTGTAAATTGACACAATCAACAGTCTTGTTGCTTTATGCCTTTCTACGGTATTGAATCTGTATGTCACACCTGCCCGTGCACCACATAGCAACAAAAAATAAGTCTGGTCAAGTAGATACTAAGTATACATGTAAAAGGAAGTACATCAGCAGACCAGTTCGCTATTCATGCGAAACATGCAAAAGGCTAATTATGAAAAATTACCAAAAAGGATACTGACCTGCAATGAACCAGCACAGGGAACCGTCCGATATCACTCTGGTAGTCGTGGGCCAAGCCGATAATCTTAACCAACGATGCAGCGCCCTCTGGAGTCCCGACCTCGGGCCAATCGTGGAAATGGTACTGCCGGATTAGTTTGGTGCCAGCTCCCTGGAAAGAGATAATAGAGTTAATATACTATGCAAAGAAATGGTGACGGACTTGCAAAGTTGGTATACTGTATGGTATTTCCAGTACACACATTGGTAAATTACAAAGAATTCAAAATATTGCAGCTCGACTTGTAACCGGATCACCACGTACATGTCACATTATGCCAGTTCTTCAATCCCTTCATTGGTTACCGGTTGTCTATCGTATTCAGTTTAAAATCTTGATTTTAACATTTAAATGTTTATGCGGAACAGCTCCAGGGTATCTTTGTGACCAGGGCCCTATTGCATAAAACTTTAGGAATATTCCTAAGTAGGATTTAGGAACATTTATCATTCCTAAATCCAAATTGTTCCTAACTTTAGGAACATTCCTAAAGTTCTATTTCATAAAGCAATTTAGGTAAAAAATTGTTCCTATCTTGGTTGAAATTGTTCCTAACTTTAGGACTGATCATAATCAGACCTAAAGTTAGGTATCACATGACAATTTGGCGGGAAAATTAAACACTGCTTCAGTTTGCTTGCTTGTCAACTGTGTACATGTCAATTTTGCTATGTTTATAGCTCTAGGCCTACTTGATAGGGAAAATAGGCGCGCTAGACGGAGAGAAAGAGTGTTCAAACTCGGTCATACAATGTGTAGTCTGTATAGTTTATGCATTGTTCCTAACTTAGAATTGTTCCGAACTTAGGATAATTAATAATGCCTAAGTTAGGAATATTCCCAATTAATTGTTCCTAAGCGACGTAGGAACAATTAATTAGGAATGTTCCTAAATAGTTTTATGAAATAGGCCCCAGGTGTCTGTTGTTCGTCAAAACAGATATAGTCTTCGTTCAATGAATAGTGTGTTACTGACTCCGGGGAATGTTAAATGTAAAGTTTCATTAGGCGATTGTGCTTTTCAGACCGCTGCCCCTAAACTATGGTCCAAACTTCCAGGTCACATTAGAAATCTTAGGAGTCCTGAGAAGTTCAAAACCGAAGTTAAAAGGTATCTTTTTAAACTTGCCTTTGATTAATGATTTTTAATCTTAATTAAGTAACGATGATGTAATTAGTTTTGTTTAAAATGTGCAGCGCACATGAACATATTTATATAGAATGCGCGCTATATAAATGTAATTAATATTATTATTATTATTAAAGTTAGGTTGACTTGGGGCAAACTTGGGGTTGACTCGGAGGGGACCCAGGGGGGACTCAGGGCGGACTCGGGACTGACACGGGACACACTCGCAACGCACTCGTGACACCGAGGTATAACTAATACCTTAGTAGTTGATACTTCCAAGTCGCGGATTGTGTACTCATCTGTGCTTTCCTTTTCTTCTTTCAACGATACCGTCAAGAAAGCATGGTTGACTGTCTCATCAGAATTAGGCCAGTACTTGGAACAAACGGTCTGAACAAAATTAACAAACCAATAAAATAGTCAAAAATACCTAACAGAGTTAATACATTCACACAGAGTAGAAAGGTATTTTCCTCGCCTGCCACCTCTGTAGCCCTGGTTCGAACCCCATCCGGGTTAATATGTGGATTAGGTTCCCCAATACAGAATTGTGTAGGGGTTTCCCCCTATACAGAATTGTGTAGGGGTTTTCCCCAATATAGAATTGTGTAGGGGTTTTCCCCCTATACAGAATTGTGTAGGGGTTTTCCCCTATATAAAATTGTGTAGGGGTTTTCCCATATACAGAGTTGTGTGGGGGTTTCCCCTATACAGAATGCATAGTTCCGACCTGTCAATCAACCGAACCCGCCGACCAATCACAACAGAGCTAGCAGACATCACCCACATAGGTCAAAGTGCACTGTACGCTCACAACATCACGCGATGTTGTACAGTGTTGTATGCGATGATCCGGGTGAAAATTTGGTTTCAAGGCCGGTCGTTTCATTGTTCAAAGGTACGAAAGCACGCATGTCATGATATGACATCCCTGTATTACTGGCCCTTTACTCACTGTGTTCTAAGATAACTGTCGACCCTGAAACATGAATACCATCGAGTTTTCTCCAATGAATCTGTGCTTTCCGTTGAAAGTCCCATTGCTTTGTGCGTTGTGTGACGACATTTTGACGATAGCGTGTGAGCCATAGCAACAATATCCAAGGGGGCGGGGCTAACTAGGCAAACTCGGAACTATGCATTGTGTAGAGGTTTTCCTCCCATCTCTAAAACTGAGCATTTCTTCATCGTCTTCTCTTCACAGGTTTCTTCAGACTTACGAGCTACAGTGCCTCAGGCAATTTTGAAGAATCCTTGGTTTCAATACCAGAAATAATGAATGATAAAAAGTAGAGAGCCCCTACCTGCCCCCTTTCCTCGCACTCGGTCAACATGACGACGGTCGAGCACTGATTCTCCCAAATAAGGCGCCAGAAATCCCCCATGGTGTTCGGTAGAGGGCCTTGGGCTGCAATGTAGGCCTTCTTGTGTTCGTAGCCCTACACGTAAAAACGAGAAATAAAATTAATGGTGGATTCTTGTAAAGCGCACTAGGGCTGTATCAATTCAAATAATTAAATATTTGAATATTCTAACCAAATGTTCAATCAAATATCGAATATTCGTTTAGCCTGATTTAGTAGGTGTAAATTCCCAAACTGGCGTACATGTATACCGTCGAGTAAATTTTAATGCAGTACGATCAATCTAGAAATGCATGCACTGTTAGAGCAACTTAACCACTTCGCGATGGGGAACTTTTGTCTAGTCAACTCAAGTAGTCAAATTTGGGGCCATTGCAAATGACATAATGGGCCTTTAAGCACTGCAAATACCACTTAAAATGCTTACATCAATAAAGGAAGCATTGATGTAGTTGGAGTGTTCTTGGCCTGTCAGTCTTTCAAGTTTGACGCGGTTCTTGTCGTCTAGAAGAAAAAAAGAAAAGCAAAAAACAGAGAAAAGCTTTATAAGGGTCCCTGAAATATGATTTGATGAGATAAATTTGCCAAAAAGATGCACACTGCGTGCGAATTCCAAAAGTATGTGACGTCTGTCTAAACTTCTAGTTGAGCATTTTGATATAGCTCAGCTGCTAGAGCGTCTGCCCGGTGAGTCAGAGGTCTCGGGTTCGAATCTCGATAAGGCCCTTACGATTTTTCTCCCATCCCAAGTTTGGTTGTTTCATTTCAATGGTGATCACGCATCATTTTGGGAGACTTCAACATAGTTCTTATTTTTTTGGCCTAAGTACTGACAACATACCCCATTAAATAAAAAAAACTTACATGGAATGACCTGTCGGAGTCGATTCTTCTGTTTATTGGCTTCGATGTTCCCCGTTTTCTGGTCGGTGTCCTCTACTGGTAGACTGGCAACAGTCTGAATAAAAAGACAGATTACATGATTGGAAAACTGTTACAAACAGCATTATCTCCATGTGTGATTGAGGATGTGTATGATAAAAACCAACTTGTGTATAAGTCAGCTCAGTACCTCATCTACATTCCGAGAAAATGAAAAACTGTGTCCATGCTTTTAAAGGATTTGCTCTAACCTAACAATGTTATAAAATACCTCCCAAAATACTATCCATGGGAAGAAAACGGGAAATTTGCAATCTCCAATTTGGATGTGGAAGCAAAAAGGGTTGGTGTAATCACTGCACTGCTTTATGGAATGGATAAATTATTTTACAAAACACTGGTGGTTGTTTTGACGATATCCTTAAAAAATTTACGGATTGAGAGTGCGAAATTTTAAAATGGTAATGAGAAAAACATGGCAAATAATATGGTATCAAAATCTCAACACCCAAAAATGGGGGATAAAAAAATGTGATCTCGACGTGCTTTTTAAGAAATTGTGTGAAGCCATCGTCCTATTTAAGCTGGTTCCCCGGCTATACTGCACGAAAAAGATACCGACTTACCCGGTACTCGGTCTCGATACCAGTCACGTCACTTTCGGTTTTCTTGGTAATCTTCTGGTAGTACGACTGCAAACCACCGACATCCACTTCGGTGTGACCGTACAAATATTCCTCCATTAAGGCCTTGTGGATGAAGATGTATTGCACCTACAAAACGAAAAATATTCTAGATGAACTTACTTTTGTTCTAAAATGATCAGGGAAAAATGTTTTTCAGGAATTTGAACATATGCAAACAAGCTTGAACATGTTGGACAATTGGGGTCTGGGAGTAGGGGCTGGGGAGTAGAGGCTGGGGGTAGGCTGGGGGTAGGTTGGGGCTGGGGAGTAGGGGGCTGGGGAGTAGGGGGCTGGTTGGGGCTGGGGAGTAGGGGGCTGGGGGTAGGTTGGGGCTGGGGGTAGGTTGGGCCTGGGGAGTAGGGGCAGGGGGTAGGTTGGGGCTGGGGAGCGGGGGTAGGTTGGGGCTGGGGAGCGGGGGCTGGGGGTAGGTTGGGGCTGGGGAGCGGGGGCTGGGGGTAGGTTGGGGCTGGGGAGCGGGGGCTGGGGGTAGGTTGGGGCTGGGGAGAGGGGGCTTGAGAGTGGGGGCTTGTGAGTGGGGGCTGGGGAGGGACACATACCAGAGACTGTACAATCAGGTTCCGTTGGCTTCGTAGCTCATAGATGACGTTGTAAATATCCACTCTCTTCTCCTTCTTCATCATGTCCAACATAGTATCAATCAGAATGTAGGTTCCAGTACGACCTACTCCAGCACTACACACACACAAAATACAATGTAAACAAAAAATGCCACAAAACACATTGAATTAAAAAAAAAGACTTGCAGCTTGATTTGAAAAGACTTTACTCATGACCCAACTTGACAAAATTTGACTTGGTTACAGCCAACAAATGTCAGTAATAAATAGACTATTTTCCCCCCAGGACACACAAAATAAGCAAAAGTTTCTACATTTACGACGCTATCTAAATGCTTTGTATGTTTTAATTTTACACCCCCAGTCAGCGGCTGATTCAGGATCAATAAAATATGAAAATATGATGGAAATTTCAGGCGGTACTCAAAACGTCCAGGCGGAACCCAAATACCGCCCAGAATGTCTATTATATTTTTGCAAAATAATGGGCCTAAATTCAGCAACAATTTCCGGCTATGGTTGCGAAAACTTCCAGAATGTGTGAACATCGGACTTATTTTGCCAAAAACGGGTTACATTTTAGCTAAACCGATTTCTGAACGTAGCTCCAATGTTTCCCCCTACCTGCAATGTATGACGATGTTTCCGGGTTCGGTGCGGTTACCGGTCATGTGACGGATGCGCTTGATGAAGCACAACATGCTGTGCGGGTATTTAGGAATGCCGAAGTCGGGCCATCCCAGGAAGTGGAATTGCATCATGGTCCGCGTTTCGCTGACTATTGGTTCTTCATCCTCGTTTTCTCCTTCACTTGACTATCAAAAGACGACAAATTTATCATAAGTTTTGAAATGAAAAATGCAAATCATATTCTCGCTAAAGAATCAAGGAGGCTGACAGATGTAGTTCATTTATCGGTAAGTAACGTGAATGAACAGCCTCTCGTAGCAATGCTGACTGCACCAGCCTCTGTAAGAGCCACTGAGGCAGGGTGCGGCACCCTGAGAACATGTGGCTCCAGAGGTCAGCTCATTCCACAGAGGCTCAATCAGTTCGAAAACCAGAAATCTGGCTCGGATAAATCACGTGACCTTGATTTTTGTAAAAATGCTCCAAAACGGCCAAATTTGATGGTTTCTTTTCAGGATCTATTTAGTTTATTTCAGAAAGACTTTCAAAATCATGTATGGGTCTATTTCGAGCTCAAAATAGCCCAACGAAGCCGGTGTGTCCCTTTAAAGTATAACAGTACTAACTCAATTGAAAAGCAGTAAAACCAGACAAGAAAAAACTTGTACAATTTTGGTACCTTCTGCACAGTAAATTTCCTGATAAGATAGTCTGCGCAGGTCACGACGTCATCCAAAGTCACGATAATATCACCGTACATTATTGCGTCTTCTTCCGGCCAGTACTCGGCACATTTCTCCTGCAAAAACACCCAAAATCAACCAAAAATCAGAAAAAAAAAGAAAGAAAAAATCGACCCAACTCCTTTCAGCACTTTTCACACTACATAGATCTTGGGATTGACGCAGGCTTCAAAGTGCGTGCCATTTCACACAGAATTTTTTTTAACCCCAGGTCAACCCTGATATTGGTTTCACCCCGGATTAAACTCAACCCTGCTTCAGACAAGAGTTAAAATGTTTAACCTGCAGAAAAACTTTCACCCCGGGCTGACAAAATCTCATGTGAAACAAAAAGGGATCAATTCTCCCCGGGTTAGAAGTATGAAAATTTATCTGGCTGTAAATTTTAATTTAATCAACAATTTAGCCATCAAAATCATTAAATTTAATCAATAAAGTAAATGATTTGTAATCAAAATGTGAAACAGACTACATACCCTGCCATTCTCAACGCACTTAGTCAGCATAATCAGAGTAGAGCAGTTTTTCTCCCAGATCATGCGCCAGAAATCAAGCACCGTGTCATCTCGTGGACCTAAAAAAAAAAAAAGAGAATTCAAAATGGCGGTCACTTTGACTAATTGAGTTACTTTTTTTACGGAGTGGATCCCACTTTGTGAGATTATGAAATTCTTATTTACCTGTACCTAAGCTACATAGTTATGCTCATGTTGTACACTGCACTGTGGAATATGCTTTTCTTTTTAAAATAAACACTGACTAAAGTATCTCGGCTGGAATGAGACACAGTTTTTGAGATATGTTATGTCGCAAAACATGGCCCAACTTCATGGGCAAAATCATGTTTTGTTAATAATTGTTTTTTTGACTGGATAAAAAAAAAGAAATTAACCGAGTTTACTGGTGTGAGTGTTTTATGCCAATGGATTTTTTTATTTATTTATTTTTTTAAATAGGTCTAATGAACTTCAAATTGCATGATGCTTACAAGTATCTTCCACCTAAACAGAGATACATAGGTGGGTGGCGCCATTGGCAGGCAATGGCCAGAGACACATCGGGTAATCACCTTAATCTTCACTCTGGGATCTTTTAAGTACGTTACACAACACACTGGACCAACAGCTTTACATCCCTTCCGAAGGATGGAGCAATTGTGGTTGAGCGCCTTGCTCAAAGGCACAGGTACCCACAGCCGGGTATCGAACCCGAAACACCAAGTTTTCACCCGTGTATCGAGTCAACGACCTAAACCACTCGGCCACGGTACCCCACATAATATTCTATTCGTTTGACAGAAATGCGACATTTGTTACGAGTTAACTAGAAATACGATTTATCTGAGATATGAGTTATTAAAATATCACCGGACATTAAACATTTGTTTGCAGTTGTTTTGAAAGGAATGTATTTTATTACCCTGTGCGGCTATGAACTTTCTTGGTCCCTCATACCCCTGCAAATTAAAGAAACAAAATGAATTAAAGGTAGAACACATGATTGGTAAACCGTTACAAATAGTTTAGTTGTGTTTGGGCGAAGTGGTGCAGGACAAAGTGGTGCAGGGCGAAGTGGTTTTGGGGCAAAGTGAATTTTCATCTCATGAGACGAAAAATAATTGTCTTACTTATTCCTCAAAGACTACACCACTTCAGACAAAACCATCTTAGGGGAAGTTTACTACCGTCATCATGTTTATATTGTGTATTAAAGTTATGTGTAAATCTGTGAACATTTCTGATTTTCGAGATTCCTAGTAGTGAGCAGAGGCTTTAAATGAATAAAACAAGTTTCTGGAATTCTGGCGTTTTAGTATATTAGCTCTTAACATTTTGGAGGTGTCTTTGTTGTAATACTGGACGTGAAATGGAGTACGCAACACAGAATTAAAAACATTTAGTAAATTTGGCGGAGAGCACCGACTTACGTCTACAAAGCAGGCATTGATATAGTCAGATCCCTCTTCGCCTTCAATTGTTGTCATCTTGACTCTGGACTGATCAACTGTAAAAGAGGTTGAGAACAAGACCAAAACTGAACACATTGAAAAGGTTACAGTTAAATCTTGTTAATAAAAGGTCCTCGGGACTTTGTTGGTTACCTTGTTATAACAGGAACCTTGTATTATTAGAAATAAAAACAGTGGAGAACAAGGGATTGGGACCTTGTTATATTAAAGGAGGAGAAAACACTCGCCAAAGGTTGCTTATTTCTCCAAAATATTGCCAGCATTGCAAATTTTGGTTATTTAAGTTGCGGCCATGACAGGGGGCAGTTTTTTATATTTAAATAATGTGACTGCCCCCTGTCATGGCCGCCCGTACAAAGGGCTATTGTATAAACTTTGAGGGCTTGTAACAGTGTTATAGCTGAGTCCATCACAAGTCCTCACAAGCCTTCACAAATCCCTGGGTCTTAATTTAAGTCACAAGCTATTCAAATGAACTCCAACGAAGGCATTATTTTGTGCGTGTTCATCCTTTGCTTCTTGTTACTGGACTTGTGAGGGACTTGTGACGGACTTGTGAGGGACTTGTGAGGGACTTGTGACGGACTTGTGACGGACTTGTGACGGACTTGTGACGGACTTGTGATTTTATCGGCTCTGGACTTGTGATGGACTCGACTACAACCCTGGCCTGTAATGCTTCACATGAGCAAGTTGTTTGATTTTAAACACACATTATCCAACCATGTTCTTCAAGATAGGAAAAAACGTCCAAAACCTCTGGTATTTTGGACCTATCACACTTATTGAGAATGGCATTACAATCAGTTCTTCAGGAATTACACTTCCATCAAGGATGCTTAAAGAACATGTGTTTAAAATCAAACAACTTGAATACGTGAAGCATTACAAGCCCTCCTAGTCTCTGAAATGCAAATCTGAATTTCTGGAATTGCCCAAAAATCTACACAATTTTTGGGATGCATGATTTAAAAAAATAATTTCCAATACTCACATGCCGTGATGTTGATGTAACGATTCTTCTCTTTGTTACATTCCTGTCGGCTGGCATTCTTCGTGATTGTACCAGTGGACTCTGGGATAGACTGAGGAGATAAAATGCAAAAAAATGACGAATGGTTGAGAATCGGTTGACGAAAAATGGCCGGGTTTTGTGGTCTTCGTTGGAAGTCTGTGCTGCCATACACCACTTGCCCTCTGCTAAACATAAAAATCGCCCTCCAAAACTTAAAGGCCCACTGTATCATTTGCAATGACCCAACATGTCAATCGACGAGTTGACTAGGAAAACCTTCCTCATGCTACAGTCACACGGTCATATACAGATCTTGCGGACGCTGCAGATTTTTGTCCGTAAAAAACCTGCAGAATCCGTATCTATCTGTAATTAATCCGCCGAATCCGCAGAAATATTTTGAAAATCTCAAAATATTTTTTAAAGTTCCCGCTGATAAAAAATCCGTAAAAAATCCGCAATGCATCCGTAATTATCCGTAATATACGTAACTCTCCAGAAACTATCCGTATTTCTTCCGCAGTCAACACCTACGGATCCATTTGATTTTCTGCGGATAAAAAATCCGCAGCATACGTATTTGACCGTGTGACTGTAGCATCAGAGTAAAGATTGAATGGGTAGCAACTATACAATAAAATGTTTCCACCCAAGAGGACAGAATTTTACTGGAATATAATCCATGAAGATGAAATTATTTAGATCGTGTGCAAACGGTTTACTTAGTCGGCTCGCAACTGGGCGGTCCGAAAAGGGCGCTGTGTACTGGCTGCACGATTCAGGCTTCGCACACTTTCTGTAGGTAGGCTACGCTGTGCATGTGGACTGGATTTATTGCGCACACAACCAATATGACGCATAATGCATACGCTACCGATTGAGAACGAAGAGACAAATTTAGAATAAGTCGTGTTAAAATATCTCGTCAAGAGCGGCAAAATGTGCATGTTTTTGGGAAACGTAGTGTATTTGACGGAGCTGAAAAGTCTTGATTTTTAATGGTTTTGTTCCCAGAATTGCTCAAAAACAGATCATCTATAGGGCCTTTAACTCCTAAACTTTATTACCTGTTCCGGCGATATGAGTTGGATCTCGTACAGTCTGGGCCGAGTTTCAGCGGTGGATCCAGGCCCATTAAAATGTGAAAATTGTCTAGACAATCTGGGCAGTACCTGGGCACTGTTTGCAATTTTTAGGTACCACTCAAAATTTACTATTTTTCTGTAATTTTAATAGGCCTAGACTGTGTGTAATCCGACTTATTTTGCCAAAAGTAAAAAATGGATATGAACTTTACAAAGAATAGCAATTGTAGCGAAGCCTTGCAGTATGGAAATCACTATTTTGTCTAAAAAGTGAGCAAAACTTAAACTTATTGGTTTTGGGACAAAATTTATCAGGACAAAATATAACTTTGTATATGAAATATTGCTGTACTGATTTACATTATTAAAAAAAAAATGTGTTTTAGCAGTAATTAAAGAATTCTTACAAGGATGCTTAGTTTAAAAAGTAGCCAAGTTTTCAACTCGCCTTGTATTCATTCTTGAAGATTTCATCGTCATTCTCACTTTTCACTTTGAACTTAGCGGGAAGATCTTCAAGTGGTATCGGTGGCACAACCATGTGGGTCACCTCTGCAAAAAAAACCAAAAAAACAAGTCTTTCTCAGGTCTATATCATTTCATTCCATTCCATTTTTATTGTAAAAATCCTCGTAGCCCTAAGGTCAAATTACAATTTTTTTTACAAATAAAAAAACATCAAAAGTACCCGATTCTTCTGCCTTTAAAGATTCTAGAGCAACACCGTTCTCCCCTTCATGCAGAAGTGGAGTTTGCTTATGCCGTCTCCTGAGGAAAATAACATCAAATTCACATCTTACAGCTTTTAAAATATAACTAACACAAATTTCAAATGTAATCCATTTCACTAAAAATTAATATTTTTGCCACTATGCTAAATAATGCCTAAAAAAAGCATTATAAGCATCATGTAATAGCAAATATAATTGCATTTAAAGATTGTATGGACCAACACAACATTTGCATGACCAATATTTTATTCTATAATTGATTTAAAAACTTCTAGTCTTTCTGAAAACAGGGCTTGGGCTTTTCATTTCCATACCCAGACTGTTTTTCTACTGGACAATCATTTATTGACACTTACATGAAAATCAGCCCAATGAGAACTATGACGATAATGCATAGAATCGCCAGAAGAACTCCAATGATAATGGCAGCCGAGTTTGCTGTTGAAACAAATTAAAAATGATTAAACGTATTCTAAAAGAACTGTATAATTGGATATCAATTAGTGGAAGGCCAAATTAGTGACAGGACCAAATAGTGCAGGGCTAATTAAAGCCTGTTTCACACTTACACGATTTTGGATACGAACATTTATGATTTTGAATACTTGGTGCTTCCTCAAGACACTATAGGATAAACGTCATGGCATACTCAAGTAGGACTTGACCTTTAAGACATCTGCCTAGTATGCAGGAGGTCGTGGGTTCGAGTCCCACCCGAGCATGTCATGACGTTTATCTTATAGTGTCTCAGGGAAGCACCGAGTATACAGTGCTAATCTAGTAACGTCAGGTATGACAAAACAAACCGTAGCTGTTAACTTGAAAGTAACTGTACACATGCACCACATTCATCAGACGACAGCATGGGACATGCATTTTGTGGGTTATCGGCAAAATTCCATTTGCTAGTAAAAATCCATTTCTTTTGTGAAATTTTTCCAAATGCAATTCCAAGCCAAGTGCGCAATATGCAAATTTAAAAAAAGAAAATTGTACAAAAACTTAGCATACTCACTTCCTTTGCCTATGGTACAGGTCACAGCAGGTCACAGGTCACAAGATGCAGGTCAAAGGTCATGCAGGAAAATGTGAGGATTGGGTAGCAGGGAATAAAAGTCACAACAATTTTAATTTGATTAGTAGCACCCAACACACATTAAATTATTTGTTATGAATTTATAAATAAATTGCTTGCTTTAAATTCTAAATTAACCAAATTTAGGATACAAATGTGGACAAATGTCCGTATGAGTTTGGGAAATATGGATGCAGTGAAAAGCAATTTGGCTCCACCGGGATTCAAACTGCAGACCAATTGAGCTATGCAGCCAACTGGTGGTCTCGAATCACAGTTGTGCAGTTGTTCCTCACTGATTGGGATTGGTAATCACGTGAGCTTAGCAAGCCCTACAGAGAAATAACTACCCCTCCCAGAGATCATTTAAGATACACCCCAAACCCCTGCCGGGGACATTTGTCCACATTTGTATCCAATTCATTCAACCCGGCGGTCCCTGGGTCATAATCCCTAAAAATAATCACTTATTCATAATTAATAAAATTTACTTGAGTTACAATTTTTGGGCAACTTGACTTGACTTAAGTCCCTACAGTGCAGCATAGCCAGGTAACCAGCCTAAATAGAAGAGTGGTTTCACACAATTTGTTCATGGACAGAGTTTTTCATTGTTTCTCAGAACGTAGATAAGGTACTGAGCCGACTTACACACAGGTTGGTTTTTATCATACACATCCTCAATCACACATGGAGATAACGCCGTTTGTAACAGTTTTTTTTTGTTCAATCCTGCAATCAATCTTTTTAGAGAAGCAGTTTTAAATTCCTAACTTTTTAGCTGTATATCGCAGGTTAAAAAAATGTAGCCATTTTTTGTTTCATACCTGTATAAATAGTCTCTCTTTTGTGAATTACTTATAAATATTGGGGGGAAATCAGAGTTGAATTTGGTGCAGTTCTGCAGTAACAAACTTTTATACGGCTGGAAATACAACTAACTCACAAGACCACGTGACTTTTCGGAACCAGAATTTGGTTCCGAAAAGTCACGCGACCTTGGATTTTTCAAAAGTGCTCAAAAACGGCTAAATTTGACGGCGTCTTTTCAGGATATATCTAATTTACTCTCGAATGCGCTTCAGAATAATGTACGGGTCTATTTCGAGCCCAAAATAGCCCAACAAAGAAGGTGTGTTCCTTTAATGTATTGTTGTACAGCGCCTAAGAGCAATTTTTGGATATGGCGCTTTACCAAGTTTTTATTATTATTATTATTATTATTATTATTATTTTAACGTAATGTACTTTGGTGGGTATACTTTTACCCTTTAACTGTCAAATGTACACCTAACTGTTATTCACGTAAATTTAAGTAACTTAAAATGATTTGAGAAAAACTTTATTGAGTGAATGACAATTTGAGTCACCTGACCTCCCCAAAATTACTTGACTCAACTCAAACATGAGTGACTCGTGCAAAACAGGCAAGTGGAAAAAATATGGCCTGTTGCCTTCAGACATGCTGGGAAAGCAAGCGGGATCAAACGAGATATATGGTAAAGTGCCTCACCGGTTGTGACTGGTTTCATGAACGGACTTGATGTGTACACCTCCTGAAATGCAAAGTCACAAAGGAAATATATAAGATAAGCTGGGATAAGAGGGGCGGTATTAAAGTTGTGGAAAAGGGGGAGCCTTAGTACCCCAGGTCTTACTGTCAAATGTGCTCAGTAAAAGAAATTCCCTCTGAAAAAAAACTTGTGCTTACAAAAAACTTAAGCCCGGTATACAGATGCACTTTTTCGGCCGACGCGACTCAACTCAACTCAACTGGAGCGAACTAGTTGGTGAAAGTCGTTAAGTGTATACCACTTCACGACTCAAATCGGAGTCAGTCGCTTCTAGTCTGAAGTTGTCTAAACTAGTCTGAAGTTTTTCAGGAGTGTTGAAAAACTAGGACCGACTTTCAGTTGAGTTAAGTCGCGTCGTCATGTGCCAGTGCACGCACGTACTCAGATCCCATGACCAGTGGTGCAATCGGCAAAATGGCGACCTCCGTGCCAGCTGCAGTGTGCTGGACGAGTGAAAGAGAAGATCAAATGATTTTGTTGCGGCAAGTCGGTGTAGTGTATACCCAGCAGTCATTTGTGGTTAGCGGGTCTAGCGACTCTTACCGACTGACACCAACCCCAGCCGACAAGTTGAGTTGAGCTGAGTTGAATTGAGTCGTGTCGGCCGAAAAAGTGGCAGTGTATACACCAATCCGGTAATTAGGTCTTCTTCCCTGTACATCCGCCATAGCTGGGGGGCTTCCACTGAATGAACTGTATGTTTTTGCTGTTGCTGAAGCTCAGCTGCATTTGTTTACTTCGAACAAGTTGCGCGTCTTTGTAGGGTTGTGTGCGCGCGAAGGCGGGCGCGTCGCGTGTACGCAAAGGCGGGCGCGTCGCGTGTACGCAAAGGCGGGCGCGTCGCGTGTACGCGAAGGAGGCTCGTTCGTGCATGTAATGGATGAGCGCTTTTCGTTCTAACAGCAACACAAAACGCACAGCCCATGCACTGGACGCCCCCAGCTATGGCGGATATGCAGGGAGGAGATCTTAGTTACCGGATTGGTGTATACCGGGCTTAAATTGCACTATTTATGACATGTGGAATAGAAATCAATTACAGAAGTGTTGGAATCACCAAAGCCCACACGTCCACAGTGTTAGATTTCAACACATGCATGTGTGGTGTGCAAACAATATTGGTGCATTGTGTCTGCACCATACCATACGCCGATGTTACAATCACGACGACATGAATGACACCGTGTAAATAGATAAAACATACTGTTGACTGGTGACAAGAAAGACAAGGAACTACAATTGGAACTTTTTTCTAAATGAAATAGAGTACATTTAAAGTAAACAATTTAAACCCTAATTAACATTCATTCTCCCCGACGCAAGCTAAATCCATTACTAACGAAAGTAAACTGTGACATTCATTAAAGTTAAAACCGTACTTTTTACCAACTTGCGCATAGCGCAAGCTAAAGCTTTTAGGTAACCTGCGTTCATTTTTACTTGAGTTGCAAAATCCCTTAAATGGAAATTTTGCATCCTGTTAAGCACTATTTGCAGCTCTGGTTTAATACTCCGACATATCATGCGATGTTTTTAGAATTTGGGGTGCTTTTGGAAGGCATATTTTTGTATTTTTTTTATCACAAAAACACTCTCTTGCCGCTCTGCATAATAGAAGCTACTTCTGACCCAGTAACACAATGTAACACAGAGAAAAAGTCTCAGGGTACAGCACTTCCGGAGTCTCCCCTTAGTCTCCCTGTAATTTTATCTGCAGTGCATGTTGGATCGTTAAGATAAAGATAATAAATGTTGTATTCTCACCCCATCTCCAACTTTTACGAAGGCTTGCACAAATGTGGTGTATCGCGTGTTTGATTGCAGTCCGCCATTGTTGCCGGAGTGTTCGTATATCGTTGCTCGTTTTTTTCTTCTGCTGCTCTTTTCCTTGCACGTTGAAGCTCCTTCGGCTCCAATTTTCCAATTTTCCTCTTTGTCCACGGCAGAACTGAAAATACATTGAAATCTTTGTGACTAAATCATTAAAGAAATACATTCAGTGGTTCTCAGCAAATTTGATTTTTTTCTTCGAATTAATTTTTTAAGCATCTACTTTATTTTAACGAAAAACATAATACTTTGTATTTTAGACATCGGCAACCCTGTGAAAAAATGCTGTTTTTATAGATCGATTTTTGGCACCTTGCCTAGACTTGCCCAGGTTTGACTTCCCGTGCTTGGTCTGTGATGGGGTGCACACAGTACTCCCCTCTGGACTGCTGGCCTGTCAAATCTCTTTTCTTCTGTCTTGTAAGACTTTCTGAGACAGAGGAAAAGGATTGGCCACGCCACAGGTCCAGAGGGAGTACTGTGCGCTGCGCATTGCAGAACAAGTTCAGGAGGTCAGGCTTGGGCAAGTCTATGCCTTGAATTATTGGCAGACCGCCAATAATTCGAAATATTGACAACAATTGTTCGATAACTAAATGTTGGTAGATTGTTTTGTTGATGTTTTGTTTGAAAGAGAGTAACTTTTATGCTTTAAAAAAATATATCAATTAAAAAACTTTTAATTGTTCAAAGTGCCACATAATGCTTTTTAATGGAATAAGCTAAAAATAAAGTTTAAGTAAGTCTCAATACATATTTGCAGTGACCCAGAATTATACATCACGAGTTGACAAGAAAAACTAGACTAAAAGTGTTGATAGCAATGGTAACAAACACCACATGATTTTTCCCATGTAAAATGACACCTTTGTGGGAAAAATTGCATTAAACAATGGTATGGTGTGGGATCTTTTAAGTGCGTCACACAAAATATTGGGCCGATGGCTTTACATCCCTTCAGAAGGATGGAGCAATGGTCGATTTAGAGGGTATTTACATGCACCAGTGCATGTAAAATTTCATCTGTGCATGCAAAATTCAGTCAATTTTCAAGAAAAAATCACATTTGTGCATGCAGATTTCTTTTTCCAAATCGACCCCTGGCTCAAGGGCACAAGTATTATGGTTATCGGATTTACAACACCACGTTTTCACCCCTGTTGTGAGTCAACAACCCAAACCACTCGGCCACAGTACCCGAAATAAGTGCTAACTTACCCTGCTATTACAACAGCGCGATAAGGTGTTCTGGGATTATCGAGAGCTTCCCTATACGATACAACGTTCTCTGGCGGATAAGCGGCCGGATCCAAATTGTCAAAGTTTTCATCTTCCGCAAGCTCTTTTACTATGATGTGGTAGCAACTACAAGTATACAAGCAATTGAAAAACATTCTCAAGAGAAAAATTCCATCATGTATTCCTATGGCAATACACAAAAAAGTTGTATGCAAAAATGTAATTTTTTTAACCAGTATTTGGACAAAATGGCAGCGCCCATAGTGAGACGCATCGCTGCAATTGCCACTCTTTGTGAAGTTCGTATCTGCTTTCAGTGGGTAATATTTCTTGTTCTTTTTGAGTTGCACTTATTAAGCACAAGGTCTTTTGTTTCTTGGGTATAATTACTCTTTAATGTAAACAGTACTGTTCTTTGTTCAGTCTTTAAGTGAGGTACACGTGCTTCTTTAATTAACGATTATTAACTAATCTTCGTCAAAAATAGCAGTTTCCCTGACAGGAACTAAGTCTATGTCTTGCTTGTGCTTGCTTTGTGAATTATCCAAATTGTGTCCTCGTTATATAAGGGGCCGTCCAAAGTTTATTTTTTCACGGTTCTACAGAGCGTAGTATTTTTCAAGGCTCCCCCTCTCCCCCTGAAATACTACTTATCAACATTTTTTTCACTACCATAAAATGTCAACACTATATTAATGTCCTAAGCGGCTGTCGACCCCCTCCCCTTTATACACTTCGTAAAATCATGAAAATGTTGACAACTTCAGATGGCCATAACCATAATAAAACAGCCAATATTTTTACCTAATGTTGCCATTCCTACTACTGGCTTGCAACAGAGTCATGTAGAATGTGCTGGACGTAATAGCTTCCTCGTCAGAGTTAGGTGGTTTGCCTTCTAGAGGGGTGGGGGGCTTGGGAGGTGCTATAACAAACAAAGAAAGAAGCATTCATAAATATTTTAGATAGTTTAGGCATCCCTATTTGCTTAGAACACGTCACGTGGTCAGTCTTAAACAGACGATAAAGGCCCACAGCAGTGCTTGCACATTAGTCAGTTTGAGCGCGTATGGAACACGCACACGTACTGTGACAACAATTAACTATGCGTGCGCATACAACACGCTTGCATTACGCATAACGCGCAAGATCGAACAAAAACAACCCAACGCACGGCTGTTTGAATGAACGCGATGCATGTATGTAGGAAAGCATGTAGGCAAGCTTACTGTTAAAAATTTACTCATTTACACATGCCATTCTATTCTACCGTAAATTCTGTATTTCACACTTACCATGTGCACCACATAGAAACAAAAAATGAGTCTGGTCAAGTGGATACTAAGTGCGCACGTGAAAGGAAGTACGTCATAATGTAAAACAAGCAAAATGCAAATTACCTGTACTGTCTGTAGTGCATGTGCCATTGCTGATTTCACTTGGTACACCCACTTCTGTAGTCGTTGCGGTCACTACGAATTGGTACTCGGTAAAATAAGCAAATTTTTTTTTAATGAAGGAATATGATGTCTGTGTGCCATCTGTAATGGTTTTTGAGTCGGAGTTAGCATCATCCTTTTCACTGCCATCGCGTGGATACGCACTGTATATGATCTAGAATCGAGGAGGGATAAAAAAAAGCATTCTTAAATACCTTAAACAGTTTACGCATCCTCATTGGCTGAGAGCACATCACGTGGCTGGTTTTAAACGAGCGATTATAACTAGTGATAATGACCAGTTGGCTCATGTTTCTGCCCGCGCCCCAGTAAGCGTATGGAACACACACACGCACACACAGTCGCGCATTACGTACGCACTGTGGACGTTTCTTTGTATTCGTGCACTTAAGAGAATTGGTCGGAAAATCGTTGTTTTCTCCAAATTCTTCCCTCATCCACCCCAATTTTTTCCTAATCCATGTTTCTAAACTTTACTCCTGAACCCTAACCTTTCTTTTAACCCTCCACCCTAACCCCTTTTCCCAAGTTTGGTCAACCTGACTGTGGACTTGAGCGAACGAGTGCAAGTCTACAATCCGTCACTTTTTCCCGCAAATTGTGGACTTGAATGGGTTTCGAGTCCACACCACGTACGCAAGGTGCATACACAGAAACTGCACGCTCTCGAAAGCAAAATGTGCACTGTGAGATCTACCCGGTCGTGTGCGTGCGCGTGATTGCTCAAACATCTCGATGCACAGCTAGCAGTTTAAACTAGGGATTGAACGAACAATGCGATGAGTGGAAAAAGTGAATGCAAAACAACAGGCTAATTTTAGTGAGTTTTACCGATTTACACAAAAAGGTATAAATGAATGGTATTAAAATGGGTTTGGCCAGCACTGATAATGGCCCACATCTTCGGCTTGGGCAATTATCAGTGCCCAGGACCCTATCCGGTTTTAAACGTATGTTTAAAACTGGCCAAACCTACTTTTAATCCCTAATTAAAGCTCAATACATCATTTGCAATTACAAATGATTTTACTTCACAAGTTAATAGCAATGGTAACGAACACCACATGATTTTTCTCCCATGTAAAATCGTACCTTTGTGGGAGAAATTGCCAACTGAAATGCAATTTGTTGGTGTCCCAATTAAGTCAGACAGTGCAAATTGCTAGTTTGGGCCAGTAAACTTGGTGCACTATTCATTACATTCATCTGGCAAATACAATGGCTGTTTTGAAAACATTCAATTTGCATCTCAATTTATTTAAAATCAGTATAAACAAAAATCAGTTAAAAGACATTTTTGTCCTGAGCACAATTTTTTTTTTTTTTCTTCTTCTGAATATTATATGAATATTTTATGAATATTCTACAGATATTTGATGAATACTCTACAATTTTTTTATGAATATTTCATAAATAGTTTATGAATATTTAAGATATTTGTAAATCATTTTTTAATGAATATTTCATGAATATTTCATAAATATTTCATGAATATTTCATAAATATTTCATGAATATTTCATGAATATTTCATGAATGTCAATGTCTCTTACCTCGTAACTCTTTATAATACCATTCGTTTGAAGAGGTTTCTCCCACGTTACTTCACATGTGTCAGGATTGTTGATGCTTTGGACATTGACAGGGGCAGTAGGGGCTAAAGAAAAAATGTACAACAAGTTTATGACAGCTATCATCATATATTAATATTTATAAACATGGTTTAGGAGTTGATATAATAATACATGTAGAAATATAATATTGCAACGTGTATATTCTATTAAGTCTCTCTCACACACAGGAAAAATCATCAGCTTCAAGAGTTGGTTAAAGGCCCATTGTATCATTTGCAATGACCCAATTTTTCATGAGTTGACGAGAAAAACCTTACTCAAAGTGTTGATAGCAATGGTAACAAACACCACATGAATTTATTTCCGTCCAAAATGGTATTTCATGCTGGTTTTCTAAAAAAGTCCCGTGCACAGGACTTTTTTAGCCTTTATTTATTCACAAAATATAGATTTTTAAGGTTTTCTGAAGCATTGATGCATCTATGTAGCTAACATTCCTTCAGGCTAGTTTACCAACATTCTTCCTTAGATATGATACACTCTTATTACACGAATATGTAAAAAGTTCTATCTTGCAAATGATACATAGGGCCTTTAACCCCTTGCGGACGGGTTTATCTTGCTGGAAATACATAGTTCCGATCTGTTATTAAACCCTTGGCGTTACAATGTCTACGAGTATACTACGAGCATATAACAAGTTAGTTACGAGGGTTTTTTGGGTACAAGTCAGTTATAAATTTGATATGAGTTGTCCTGAATGTACTAAGAGTTTTATAAGTGAACCACAAGTTTCTCGACTTTATTACAAATTAGGCATGAGTTAACCGAGCATAAAACAAGTTTACTATAAGCTCACCGAGTAATGAGCCCATTACGAGTATGGTACGAGTTTGGTATGAGTTACCCGACTTCGCTGTTTAGAGTGGGATTGGCACTAAATCATCTAGAGTTTCACCGACTCTCGTGCAACTCGTGCGTGAACTCTTATTACCTGTAGACCACTTATACATGTGAATAGCGTTTATCAGAAATATTGGTAAAATATTGGTGGAATTTTTGAGATTTTATCGAAGTTAAAGGGATTCCGATTACATATTAATATTTGGGTCTTTCTATAAATTAGGGGTCCAAAAGTGCGACATTTAGTGTCCCCCGTTACACCTAATATGTGTTATTTTTCCTACAAAAATCATTAAAATGGCTTTTAAACCATTTTGTATGAATTGTACTTTATGTACTCGCTCTTTGAGATGGAAAGTATTTAAAGAATGTGTCCAGAATTTACAAAAACAAGACGTAAAATGTAACGGGGGACACCAACATTGGACCCCTAATTTACAGAAAGACCCATTTCTGTTTGATTAGGTTTAATTACCATCTTCTAAAGTTGTGATGGTAATTGAAGATGGGGTTCCTCTTAGCTCATCCCCAAATTGCATGTTGGATGCCGTTACTTCCACATTGTATTCTGTATACGGTGACAGGCCATCCACACTGATGAACATTAAAGCTGTATTACCTGTAAGGTACATAAAATTACAATAATATGTCATCTTTTAAGTTTTCACTAAGAAAAAAAAAAGTTCTAATAGAAACACAATCATATTTCAAATTTCTACTTTCTATTCATAAATTACAATGAATATTTTCATTGCAAATCATTCGTATGACACTCAAAATTTGCTAAGGTTCTGTGATAGAATTTGATTAAAAGTACAAATTAAGAACCTTTAAGGCAAATATATGTTTATTAATGTAGGAAAACAGATTACAAAACAATATATTGCATAGTTTCCAGTATTTAGCAATAAAATTGAGTGGGGAATCAGGTTGGAGTAGTGCTGATTTCCTTGCCTTGCACCTGTGTGGCCCTGGTTCGAATCCCGTCCGGGTCATTATGTGGATTGGGTTCTCAGTCCCTGCTTGATTCCGTGGGTTCCCCCTATCCACCTCTAAAACTGAGCATTTTTTCGTCTTCTCTTAAATGCCAATCAGTAATTTGTATGGATGATGTCGACTTGGTAAACGAAAGAAAAACACAAAGTATCTCAAACTGCCTAACCACTGAGATACAAAGGCAGATGGCACCTTCAGCAGCCAAACAAGAGATGCCGGTAAAATCCCCTTTTTTAATAGACCAACGGCTTTATATCCCATCCAAAGGATGGAGCAATTGGGGTTAAACGCCTTACTCAAGTGCCTTGAGTGGTTTTGAAAACGTGTTTCCATCTGGGGCCCCATGTCACAGAGCTGCTTAACAGCCTAATTTCCGTTAACCAAGCACCAGCTTATTTCATAGACATCGTGATTGGTACATGTATGCCATCAATTACAAACTTTACTTAAAGGAGAAGGGTACCCAAGAAACAAAAGACCTTGTGCTCAAGAAGTACAACTCGTAAATTATTTTAATGCAAAGAAAAGGAAATATTACCTACTGAAAAGCGGACACGAACTTCACAAAGAATCGAAATTTTTGCGATGCGTCGCACTATGGGCGCCGCCATTTTGTCCTAATACTGGTCAACGGATGACGTTTTTGCGGACAACGTTTTCGTGTATTGCCATAGAAATGCACGAAGGACTTGTACGCGAAAACGTCATTCTTTGCTCAATATTGGGACAAAATGGCGGCGCCCACAGTGCGACGCATCGCTAAAATTTCGATACTTTGTGAAGTTCTTGTGCGCTTTTTAGTAGGTAATATTTCTTTTTCTTTGCATTAAAATAATTTACGAGTTGTACTTCTTGAGCACAAGGTCTTTTGTTTCTTTGGTACCCTTCTCCTTTAAGGTACTGATGCAACAATTGCCGTTTCCAAGCACACGCATGGTTAAGCACGCCGCAACCATGAAACAGCACTTAAGCCAAGTACGACTTGTCTGCTACAGTAAGCACGCCTTTTTTGCTAATGCTTAACCCAGTAGCACTCACTGATAACAATAGACCGATGCAGTAAGCTCCGCCCATTTAGAAATTACCTACATGTAGCAACATGCCATACATGTAAGGCACGTGTGCAGTAGAGTCGCGTGGCCATACCGTGTGTCAGCGTCCGCGCCCTAGTCAGCGCGTATTGAAACACGCACACGCACACAGAAACTGTACGCTCGAAAGCAAAATGTGCACTTAAGTATCCGGTCGTGTGCGTGCACGTACAACACGCCTGCAATACGCGTAACGCGCGCGATCAAACAAAAACATCTTGACAAACATCTAGAACGCAGTGAATGCACAACATAGCAAAACGACAAGTTAATTTTGGTGAGTTTTTCCCGTTTACACAAAAACACATTTATGAAGGGATTAAAAGTAGGTTAGGATAGTCTTCTACAATCCGTTTTAAACCGGCTAGGGTCCTCTGCGCTGATAAAAATGATGTTTATGGTGTTTGTGCACAAAATTTTGAGGACTCGGGTAACCAAAATGGAGATCCACTTTTTGGTTACCTCAACCTGAGGCTGTGATTGGTCAATTCCAAAATGGGCGGAGCTTACTGGATCGGTCTATTACCGGTAGTGTGTCTTATTACTCCCTAGAGTTTTTTGGTACTGTTAAGTAACATTCTTTGTCAAGGTCAATAACCAGAATTATCCAATAGTAGCCACCCTTAATACTGAACACAAGATTTGAAAGAGGATGAGTCAAGCTATGAGTACATGCCTATCAATTGAGAGTGTGTTTGCAAGAACTCAAATTTCACTGAGCTGAACATGGCAGAAATGCAGGGCAGTTTTGGGCGCTTTGAGGACTAATGGCTCTGTGAAATAGACCTTTATTACGGTGCGGCCATCTTCCTTTTTCTCCTATTAAAATGATCGTAAACCAAAGCGAGGCTTACAGAAAAAAAATAGTTTGGTCACGTTTTGAAATTGTTCATTGTGTGCATCACAATGGCACAGGTGTTTTGTGATAAAGAGAGCGCTTCTTGGACAGCGATTCTCAACGGAAGATTACACGTGCTATCGTGCGGACGCACAGACGTATTGATCGTACCCGACACATACTATGGGAAACAAGACAAAGATGGACGCACCGTGATAAAGGTCTATGGGCCCCTGATGTTTGCATGTGCATAGAGAAATTGGTAGAGAAATTGAAAATTCTGTTACTACTCACTTTTTTTTATTTCATTAGCATCTTTCTTGATGGTGACTGTGTAGAAGCTTATTGGCCCATTCTTCATATCAGGCTCTTCCCATATTACCTCAAAGCTCTTCTTCAGCACATTTCTCTCAGCGGGTCGCAGCGGCTGAGACGGTTCTAGGAATAGGCATATTGTTGTAGTCAATAAACTATTTGCCTATTGATTGCTTTCCGTGACGTAGAACATCTGGGAATGTTTAGTGGTCAACAGTCACGCGTGTACATGTGCGCACCAATAGACGCACATGAACACGTGTAAAAAATACTCGCCAGCGTATTTTCATTCGAAGATGCCCCACGCGCGCGCTGCGTTACGTTAAAATGTTTGAGCATGCACTCGGCTTGTAAAAACGAAAGTGCTTCTACTTGATCGCGATTTTTAGCCTGAAGAAATACGTTTATATCTTTATCGATACAACAGCCATGGCGTAACAACATAAAGCAAGGTCAAGCAACAGAGATAAGTGCAACCAATGCGCTTTTCTTGCTCGTTTTGCCGGTTATTTCTCGGGCCACGTGGGTCATGAAAAATGACAACCAAAATGGTGGATGGAAGGCGTTACGTCACCGGAAAGCAATCAATTGTGACATAACACTTAATCAATATGGAAATTAACATTGAACAAAAAACCAAAAATGTGCAATAATAAAACTGGGGCGGTATTCAATTCAATACTTAAGCCAAATACATAGGAATTGTACTTAGTTTTTGGATGTAGCAAAGTTGTTTACTTCAAAAAAATACTTAAGGAAAAGTATTTTTCATAAATTTGAAAAGGCAGAGAACCACACTTTTTTTTGTACATCACATGCATACTGTAAACGGTTTAGACCAGGGGCCAATTTCATGGCGCTGCTAAGCACAAAAAATTGCTTAGCACAGGATTTCTTTGCCTTATAAAATGGATTACAAGCCAAAAATATTCGCCAACTTGTGTTCTTCGCAAGAGTAGGAGAATACCTTTCAATGTATACACATCACTTACGATTTTGGCTGGGAATCCATTTTTGCAATATAAAGCAAACAAATCCTGTGCTAAGCAAATTTTTGTGCTTAGCAGCGCCATGAAATTGGCCCCAGGTTTTGTTTGGGTGCGCATGTAGCGTGTTTTGCACGAGAAAAACGCTCATGAGAAGGCGTGGTTTATGGTGCATCTCAAGCAGTATTTGATTGGCTGTTTAGGGAGTTCTGCACCTTGCATGAATATGTAACGTCACATTTTATCTTAGTATTTTACTTACTAAAGTAAAATTCCTAGGCATTTACATACGGGATAAGCCATTTTCTTAGCCAAGCTAAATACTAAGTAAAGTTTCTACTTAATTTAAGTACTGAATTGAATACCGCCCCTGGTTTCAAAATACGTTTTGATAAACTGTGGATTAGAAGAATAGTTAGCTAACATGAATTTTGGTGATAAAAACAATGTTGTGATTTATTCTGGTTTTTCTCTGAATAGAAACAAAAGCAAAGTTCTGAGAAAACCTGTAACAATAACATCTCTGTAAAAATCAGGGCCTTTTAAAACTGTATAAAATTTGCAAGGGCAGTCAGGTTGGCACAGTGAATCTTTTCCGCCTCTGGCGTCCCAGGTTCGAATCCGGGGCGTGTATGTGGATTGGGTTTGCAGTCCCTACTTGACCGCGTGGGTTTTACCCCAGGAGATTTCTCTGGGGGTTTCCTCCCACTTCTAAAACTGCATCTCCTTCTTCGTCATCTCAAGTTGATAATAAAGTATAGTTAAAGCTAAAACCATATAGTTTATGGCATAAAGGATCTTAGTTGCCGAAAATGCCATAAAATTAACAACAACAACAAACAAATTTGCAAGATGTAAGACCTACCTGATTGATTAGTGCGCTGAGGGCCCCCAGGGAGAACGTTACTCAAGCCGACTTTGTTTTCACACTGGACACTGACGTAATACTCCGTGTATGGTGTAAGGCCCGTTATGACGTGACTTGAACTCCCTGAAGCTTGAACTCCCTGACCAAATTGCGTGTCCCTGTAATTTACCATACACGTAGGAGCCGGCAAATTGCCGTAAAAATCAATAGCCCATGAGACTTGCAGTTCGTCGAAACTCTTAGTGGTTACAGTAATGCCTTTAATTATCGGAGCCTCTGAAATAAATAAAACAAAACAACCAGTTTGTTGTAAGAGATTACATGAAACTGACGTTTAAAATTCTCGCGGTCGCACATCCTGGTACTTTTTTGACCCGGTGTCATACCAGGTATGCCTTGTATACGGGCATAGGACCGTGAAAACAAAATCATTAGTGCTTAGATATGTGTAGTTGTTGCTTTAAGACAACGGCTTTGTTCCTTCGCTTGTTACCGTGGTCACACGTGTATTTTCGCCTCAGTCCTACCGGATGTTACATGGCACCGACCATGAGAATAGCATAATCTAGTGACGATTTTTTTTGTAAAGTTGAGGATTTTGTTTTTTGGAAAGTTGAACAAGGCAATAAAGGCATAGGTGGCCGGTCTTTAAAAGCTATTTATTCATAAAGACCGCCTAGAAACCTGGATGTTGATAATTGCCACGGTAAAGGGGGCATTTTGGCAACACAGACCATATTTTATAGAAAATACGCAGGGTTTTAAAAGGGCATGTTCTCACACTATTTGTAACCCTTTTTGGACCTAAGTTATCTCTTCAGAACAACTGAAACTTATTTCTTTTATTTTTAGACCAGACAAAGGTATTTCCTCGAAAATATGGTCTGTGTTGCCAAAATGCCCCCTTTACTGTGGAAAGACACATACTATTTTGAATAAATCAGTAAAATCCCAGGAAATCTTTAAATGTTAACTTTGCCTTTTACCATTTTGTGTACTTATGTATTGTTTTGTGTACGGTACAATTTCTTACTACGCACGTCACATTCATTCAAAGTGGTGTGTTTGTCAGGTTGTTTTTGCCAATTTGTATCACATTCCATCCAATTTACTTTTCATACGGGTGTTTTTGTGTGCATGCACGTTTTTTCCACGGATGAACACAAATTTCGAACTTTAAATTGTTAAGAGGGTATCTGATTTTCAATGATAATAATAATAGACCTTTATCACGGCGAGTCCATCTTTGTCTTGTTGCCCATAGGACGTGTCGGGCACGATCAGTGCATCTGCGCGATAGCGCATGTAATCTCTAGTTGAGAATCACTGTCCGCACTGCGCGTTCTCTTGATCGCGCAACGCCTGTGCCATTGTGATGCACACAATGAACAATTTCAAAACAGGACCAAACTATTTTTCTGCAAGCCTCGCTTTGGTTACGTTCATTTTAATAGGAGAAAAGGGAAGATGGCCGCACCGTGATAAAGCTCTATAATGATGGAGTTTTATATAGCACACATATGCACCACGCAAGGTGCTGATAAAATTTATCATCATTCACTACCCTCACAGGTACCCATTTACTCCCGAGTGGAGAGAGGCAATTCAAAGCAAAGTGCCTTGCCCAAGGGCACACGCACCGCATGCAAGCTGGACTCGACCCCACAACCTTAGATTTTAACCAAGGTCTTGAGTACAAGCCACTAGACCGCTCGGCCGTGGCAATTTTCTAAAAAAACCTCACCAATGACGATAATTTCAACTTCCTTCATCTCTTTAGTAACTCTGCAGATGTATGTGCCATTGTCCGTTTCTGGATTCAAATTGCTGACTCTGAGGGTACTCGTCTGCTCAAATTCTTTGCCCGATCGCGTTATGCTGTGCTTGGTGTTATTCTGAATTGGCGTGTCTTCATCAGATCCCAAGTACCAAGTGATGTTTGCGCCTGCTTCAGCGTATACGGTACAGTTAACCTCGACTGTGCTGTTAACTCTCCCCTCTACGGGAGGCGACACGGATATGATGTTACCCTGAACTGCAAGATTAAAAATAATTAATGATAGATTACATGATTGGAAAACTGTTGCAAACGGCGTTATCTCCGTGTGTGATTGAGGATGTGTATGATCAAAACCATCTTCCTTTCGCAAGGGTCTTTGCTGCACACCGAGTTTCCCAAAACCCTTGCTGAAACGAGTTGAGCTAAGCTGTATTTTAGGGCCTTGGGCTGTTCGACCAATGAGAGACAAGGGATTTTTTTGACCTGGCACTTTTGACCCTTTAATAAAGCCGTTTCGAACAATCATCTCGGGCATTGTATCTCACGACATCGTAGCCGCTATTACCACAATTTGTATGGGGGGAGATCTTTTTATGTACAAACATCATTTTATTTTGCACGCAGTATACATGTTCGTAACTGAAGGAAGACTTACTATATTTTACTAAAAGCTAAACGCAGTTCATCTGAATAAAGATAGGCCTATTAAAAACATCTTTACAGTGACTGTTCATTTAAACATTAGACCCCACCCCCTAGTAAAAGTGGACGCTACCACTAAACGGAGCGAGGCGCGTGATTGGCTCTTGCTGTTGGCAACAGCGTCCGTAGCTATGATGCAATTTTGAATGTCGCGCTACGTGTTACGTGCATGTGCGCTTTAGTATATCGGCACCGCGATGACCGAGCAACATGCGCGGCGCGTGATTGGTCAGTTGCGATCACTGTTACTTGCTAACCAATATTCATATACTCTCCAACAAAAGAAACTGTGCATGATAAAAATCGCTGTATTTTTTCAGCCATGGCAGATAACTCGCTGGAATAAACTGTTAATGAAAGTCCATGAAATCTTTCAAATGGTTAACCGAACTTGAAATGTACAAAATGTGTTCTTCGTGTTCTCAGAGGTTGCTGAAAACTGACTTGCCAATATTGAAGTCACAAAGTCAGTATCGAGTGTGTCCCCCCTTGTGCATTAATCACTGCTGTGCATCTTCGCCTCATGGAGCCAATGACACGCGCATGAAACAGAATATTGACTTTTGGGTAGTACTTTTATACGGCTTGCTAACGAGACCTGAACTTTATGGAATTCTGTTACATAACAACCTGTAGGACCCCTGTTGTGAAATCAACATGCCTAAGTCCTGCACTATGCCTTGAGCAGGTTTTGAGTGCATAACCTTTTTTCTAATAATGTCAGAGAATATTGTCTGTGAATTTGGTGTTTATTTTCCACCTTCTTGAAAAAATACAGCAATTTTTACCATGCACAGTTTCTTTTGTTGGAGAGTATATATTCCTCAATACAGCCTACATGTAGCTCAACTCGTTTCAGCAAGGGTTTTAGGAAACTCGGTGTGCAGCAAAGACCCTTGCGAAAGGAAGATGGATCAAAACCGACTTGTGTATAAGTCAGCTCAGTTTTTAATCTACGTTCCGAGAAAACAATGAAAAACTGTGTCAATACATTTTGTTTAATGTTCCCTTTGCAGATTTCTTCAGACTTATGAGATGCTTAGCAAATGTTTTTATTTTTATTTTTTTAATTTTATTATAGGTAAAGAGAATATATGGAGGGCTTTTACAAGTACATGTGTAGCCTATCTGGTTTGTATTACACAAAGTGTAAGGGTAGCATTGCTAACCCGTATCACTTTGCTAAACACACAAGAACTGATTATACTCACTCAGTACAACTAGCTTGAATGTTCCACTTTTAGGCATCATTCCCTTTGCTGTTGCCCTGCAGGTGTACAAACCATCATTGTTTTTCGTCACGTCGTTTAATATCCACTCGTACAGGCCCTCGCGAATCTTCTTCATTTCATATTCAGCCTCATTTATGTCGGTGATGGTAACAGGACCGGAGAGGTCTCTTGAATGCAGATTGATGTAGCATCTCCATGTCACGTTGTCCAGCCCAGACTGATCAAGAACAGGGTTTGGATCAGGAACAAGTGTGGGATCAAGCTTGTCTGTAAAAATGCAACAGCAATGTAACAAATTTCTTAGCATTTTTTCTAGAAAAGCAATTAAGTGTTTAGAAAATGTAATTATGACATGACAAAAGGCAGCCTCCAGTTGTGCATGCAGTTACATAATTATTTAAAGGAGAATTATATCCAAGAAACAAAACGCATTGTGCTGAACAAGTGCAACTCCTACATTATTGTCATACAAAGAAAGAAAAAATATTACCCACTGAAAAGGAGATGTGAACTTCACCAAAAATGGTAATTGAAGATACATGTATGCATCGCAGTATGGGTGCTGCCATTTTGTTCGAATACTGGGCAAAGAATGTTACTTCTTTGTGTATTGCTTTTTTGTGTATTGCCACTTTTCAGTGGGTAAAATTTCTTGTTCTTTGTTTAATAATAGTAACAAACACAACATCTGGGGCACGTTCAATAGCGCAATTCGTATGCATACCGACAATACCTTCAACGGTGAAGGTATATGAAAACACCCAATACCGGCGTATGCATTGCGCTATTGAACGCACCCCTGGTATGGTACCTGATCACCATTGAAATGAAACAACCAAACTTAGGATGAGAGAAAAATTTTGAAAGGAATGATGACGTCAACCATGCAACGATTGCATGGATGACGTCAAGATTGATGCCTTGTTTCCCGACTCCCACATGCCGTGAAGTATGTAAAAATCTGTTGTGTCCTGACTCACGCCCTCTCAAGTCTGAGCGCCGAACTGCAAAAGATGGCGACTTACATGAAGCGTACACAGTTAGGCAACCCTTTGCAAGTGTTGTCTCTTCCTTTAACCATGCCCCTCACTGCAGTCAATATGTGTATACTATCCACCCACCCATATATGTATACTAGAGGCTTCATAGAAAGTCAGTGTGTATGCAAATCTTACCTTTGTCACATTCTTTGCCGGGAAATTCGAGATTACAGGTACACGTGCCATTTACAATGTTACATGTGACATCATTCTCTTCACTTGCTTTATCCACGCAAGAGCAGATTTCACTACAGTTTAATCCATAGTTCACAAGTGGGGTGCACACTGCAGATAAACAGAAAATGCAAAATGCAACTAGAGGTTTCAACATTTTACTGAAAGATTGAGGGAATAAACATGTGGTTGGCCGATAGCGCACATGGGCACAAAACCTGGTTCAAGCCAAAAACCATAAGGGAAGAACACAAATCTAACCGCCGGTACCGACAGCGGTACCGACATTTTCTTTAGCGATTCCGCCTGCAAGAAGGGAGGAAGATTGTGGTTTCTCCCTTCGTGCAGGCGGTACCGCTACAAAAACCTGCTGTCGGTACCGACAGTTCAAGATTTGTGTGTCTTCCCTTATGTTGAGTCCAAGCTCCAAAATGAATTCCCATTTTAGGCCTTTTCACATAATTTGGTTAAATCCCTGAATGTTTTCAAAAGTAAATTTTGTACTTTGGAATTCTTTGAATGCGACGTTTGCATAATGGCCGACACCCCAGATTCTTGATTTGCAAAGATCGCTATTTTAAGGACTCGGGTCACCAAAAAACGTTTTGGTTACCTCAACCCGAGGCTGTGATTGGTCAATTCCAAAATGGGCGGAGCTTACTGGATCGGTCTATTAGTACAGTGACTAACAGGTTGTTTACTCACCAATTACAGTAAGATCATATGTTTTACTGTTACGATTTATCATATTATCAGCAGTACCCCTAGGTTGTACAGCTACACGACATACGTACGGCCCCGAGTCCGTTGGATGTACATCAGTCAGGGTGTATTTCCACGCTCCTAGTTGATTTGCAACCTGTGTCATTGCGTGTTCCGTATTCTAGTTTATGCCTCATACTTTACTCAGTAACATAATACAAACTACCTAAACCAGACTACTGGGTGTTGTAGGCTTAGTCAAGGTTGTTACTTTTTTGTTATGATTTAAATTAATAAAAATGACAGTTTGTCTGAAAATTGTTTTAAACACAAGAATAAGTGAAGCACTCATTAATATTAAAGGGACACACCGGCTTACTGTTTACATAATGTAGCGATCTAGCATCATTGACAATAATTTTTTGATGGTCGTTGTGAAAAGAAAAAAAATCAAATTGTCAAGTAATTAAATAGAAATGTTTAAATTAACAAAAGAAACAAATGTTGGGCTATATGCTTTACCAGCAATCGCGATGTATTATGTATAATGTGTTTGTAAATAAAGGTGGCATTCGATATGGGTTGCAGGGTGCGAAATTAAGAAAATAAGCAGGTTGCCCTCGGGCAACGTCGGCCAAAGACCGAGGTTGCCTGATAGTTAGTTGAAGTTGCCCGAATTTCTTTCATTTTATTTACTGTATTTTTGCTACACCAAAATTGATTAAAATTTTCAATGATTTGGATTTGTCAAAATAAAGGCTTATTTATTACCACTTACCGAAAAGTGTCATACATGTATTAATGTGTCACTATATCATACTCATAAATTCGGTCAGTCGGTCTGTGGACATAAAGCAAAGTGATTTGTAGCACCGGCAGCCGATTTCACGAAAAAGTGCGCAGCCTGCGCAACTTTTGAAAAATGGCGCAAGCCCCATAGCTTGCGTGTTATCATCGCTAAATTGTTGCGCGACTTACGCAATAAAACGTTGCGCAAGTGGGCTTACGCAACTGCGTAAGTTTCGTGAAATCGGCTGCGGGGCCGCGCGGTCGAGTTGGTTCACGATCGAGTTGGCAAACGGTCATGATGTCAGTACTACAAGTCGTTTCTTGCCATGCCACAAAATAATAGCGGGTACCAGGCCAAGTTCGAGCGTAACAGTAAAACGCGGATGTCATTGGATGCTTTGGTGTCATTTATTTCCCGAGCGTAAACCAAACGAATGCTTAAGCCGTATCCCAAATAATTGCCGTTACTTATCCGGCTGCTCGGTTTTCTATAGGTTTGTGCGCACAGCCGTTGCCGCACCACCGTTCCCATTGTAGCCACTACCTGTGTGGCTGCTTGGTTTTCCATAAGCGTGTGTTTAATTGCAGCCACAGCTAATGATTCGGACACTTCAAAAATTCATGGGCGCACGCACAAGGCATGGTTCGCTCATTCTACCGTATCACCCTTGTCCCCACGTGGTAAGGCGCGCTGGGAATGAGGCATGGTCGATCAGGCGTCTGGTGTCACTGGCAGCACTCTGAGTTTATGTTATCGGGGATTTGAGCACCATGCTCGCACTGAAAACATACTACACAGAAGTTTAACGAAAAGAAGAACACGCAACGGCATTGCCGCGACGGTGATTTAAATGAAAGGACACAAAACAACTAGTTTCTGGCAGGTAGAAATTTAGCCATTTTAATCATGTTAATTTTGATAAGGTTGCCCGGTGGGCAACTACGCTTAAAACAATTGGTTGCCCGGATGAATTTTTGGGTGTCGCGGGCAATCGGGCAACCGTTAATTTCGCACCCTGGGTTGACACGTGTTTAACCTTGTTTCCTTGTTATCCCTGACTCATCACACCTTGCATGATCCATCAGGTCAGCACTGACTCGAGGAAGCAACTTGAACGCAACTTTTTGGTGTCTTTAGCGCCCTCAATAGGCCTATGCTGTTTTTTTCTTCGGATATTATTTATCACCGCAAAGCGAAGATGCGAAAATCTGAGAGATTCTCTCATCTATATTAACACCCAGAAACCCTTCTTATGAAATCTGTTGGCAGATTTTTGTACAAATTGGAAAATACGGTATGTACATAGTGTTCGTAGGACAAATTTGGTGGTTTCTTTTCAGAAAGACCATCAGAATCATGTATGGGTCTATTTCAACCTCAAAATAGCCCAACAAAGCCAGTACATGTATGTCCCTTTAAGTGAAGCACTCGTGGTGGCTAAAATATACCGAGATAGTTTGTATTCCAAATACTTTTAAAATAAGTGGAGTTTGTTTTCTTACTTTGGCACATTATCCCGTTTCCAGAAAAACCATCGTTGCAAACACAGTTGAAACTGCCGATAGTGTTCATGCATGTCGCATCATTGTGGCAATTATCAGTCCCCTTGGTACACTCATTAACATCTGCAAAACAAAAATCAATTACACAGAACAGATTACTGTAAGTGTCTCATGCAGGGTTGTAGTCAAGTCCATCACAAGCCCCAGGGGTGGATTGCAATAAAGAAAGTTAGGACTCCTAACCCCTGGGACGTCCTAACTCTGACATCACTAAGACATCATAGATGATTTTGTCTTGCAATACAAATTGTTGTACCCTAACTTGTGTCCTAGGACACATAAAATTTAAGACACCTAATATGTGTCGTGAGTTATGTCTTTAGAAAATTGTTTTATTTTTCCTGCTCAATTCCAAGAAAAAGAGTCTTGTGACTAGGATCAAACGATAGTTTTTGATAGTTTGTCTGTCCTACACTCAGTGAAAGGTAATTACTTTTCAAGCTCGGCCTATGTTAATTACGAAAGTTTTCTCAATGTTTTTCACGCCACTACCATGCAAAATCTGTTTGACCAATAGGAAACGAGGTCAAAGGTCAAGGCATGTGCGCATCTTAAAGACCTTTGTTAGCAATCGTTTATGGCGAAGGAATCAAGATCGTAGGTCAAACGGTTGATTTATTATTGATTCTTTTAATATTTAATTTATTAAACTTTTTTTATGCCCCTTTAATCTGACACGTGATGACGTCATCATGACATCATTAGTACTGTGCAATAATTCACATAGTGACCAATGTCCATGTGAAGTTTGAAGTCAATCATGAATGTGCAAGTGCCCGAAGTAGCGTCTGAAAAAAGTGGAAGAAGGAAAAGTAAAATTAAAAAATTTAAAAAAATATCGTAACGAAAACAAAGGCTGTTCCCGCCCGTGTCGGAACATCCAACAAACAATTTTAAAACAATAAAAATCGTAACGAAAACAAAGGCTGTTCCCGCCCGTGTCGGAACAGCCAAAAATATTTTAAAAATCGTAACGAAAACAAAAGGCTGTTCCACCCGTGTCGGAACAGCCAATAAAAAAAATAAAATAAAATCGTAACGAAAACAAAGGCTGTTCCCGCCCGTGTCAGAACAGCCAATTATGTTAACTCAAAGAACAAGAAATATTACCCACTGAAAAGCTAATTTTAGCAATGCGTCTCAATATGGGCGCTGCCATTTTGTATTGCCATATGAATGCACAAAGGATTTGTATGCAAAGACACCCTCTGATTCACAACAAACCAAAACATGCCCAGCATTATGCGTATACATTATGTTTTACATAAATTTGGTTTAGGAATGAGGTCGCATACCAAATTGTCCTTGAATTTTGTGACCTTTGGCAAATTTATGTGAAACAGGATGCGCGCGCATAATGACGAACAATTTTCAACAGAGGGCGCTTTAGATATAAACAAAGAGCACATTGTCTATAGCTGGACTGGTGATTGTATTATAACTGGACTTGACAAACTCGATCTCAACCTAGATTGCAAGATTAATGTACACGTGTATAATAAAGCTACATGTACATATATCAATCTGAACGAAAATGCTTGTATTATACCGTTACACTGAACGCCACTTTCTTCAAAGCCACTCTTGCACTCGCATTCGAATCCGCCATCTTTATTTCTGCAAATTGCATTTACATGACATCTGTTTGGATCCTCTTGGCACTCATCCACGTCTGTTCAGAGTAAAAATTAAAACAGGCCAAAATGTAAAATTATTACCTCTTCAAAATCAACACACAATGGGAGATTGTCACTTCACAGAATGTACACCAACTCGTTTGAACTACTTCATATTGAAAATGCGTGTCCAAGGCTACACAATTCAGGGTTTCACGATTCTTGAATGGCAAGGTCACAGGTTTCAATATAGCAGTCCCATTTAACACCACATGAGTTGACCCCAGTCAGAGTTATAACACATCATTGACTCAAGTCATTTTGGAGTGTGGTCTAGTGGGTATACAGCCGTGCTCTTGATTGAAGGGTTATGGGTTCGAGCCCCACTTGTGCCAACATGTTTGTGTCCGTGGACAAGACACTTAATCTCAACTGCCTCGTCAACCCAAGCGATATTTGGGGAGCTGTTAGGGAGAATGCCACAATTTAACTGCTGATAGGATTGTGCGCCTTGGCCAGGTAGCCACCTAGTTAAAGTGAAATGGTTCTGGTGATTCCCTGATGGCAGCGATAATATTAATGGCAACAGCACCAGGAGTACCCTAGGGTAGGCATGTGAGCTATACAAGTGTCCACCATTACATTACATTGTGCCACAATAAAAACAACGATACACAGTGATAAAATTATCAAAATCAATGTACATCCCCATACAAAATTAGGCAGGGATTTTGATGACTGAATGTCAGATTTTGATGAGCTCAGAAAGTTAAATACACCTACCTTGTACAACGAGATTATACACCTGCATGTCTTCAAGACTCTGGACACCAACTATAGGATTTGCTTTTACACCACAAGAGTACTGTCCCGAGTCTGTTGGATGTACATTCATCAAGACGTATTCCCACACCCCTCCTTGGACATTGGACATTTCATCTGGAACGCCAGCAGGCATACGGGTGATTGTGACCAATGATATTTCACTTTCAGCCAAGTTGACAAAGCATCTCATGGTAACATCGTTCTGGTTTTCATCATCACGAACCACCATGCCACCGCTTAACGGTTCAAATGAGATGATGTTAATCAATGCTGGAATAAAAATCACAGAACACAAAAGAAGGTTGTTATATTCCCAAAGCACAGTAAACCTTAGTCTCATTTAAGTCATATTTTCACTTACCTTGAACAAGATCATTTGGAACATTTGTTTTGTTATTTTTTCCTTATCAAAAATCCTCACTTAAAAGACGCAGGCTAGTCAATGCGCGACAGACAAATTCGTGCCACGAATTTTACCGCGCTCCATACCCTGCCATGGAAGCCACTCTTACTGTCCCAGAGGGTGTAGGGCCATGGTGCAGGCTAATAGCCTCGTCCATTCTGCAAATAGGGTGTGTATCTTTTCAAAAATTTTCAAAAAAAAAAATTCAAATATATCACAGAAACGCACCCTTTGTAAATTCATGACATTTAGTTTCAGTCATATTCACATTATATTACAGATATGGTCACATTTGCTTCAAGAAGGTGTCATATAGATGGTTGAATTGACCGTATATGGGAACTCTTTGGTACAAATGACATAAAACAACACACACAACTAAGAGCGCCTAGCAACGCGTAAACAAACTGTGGCTAGCTCGCATAAATAATGAGCCTCCACCCTCTGGGATTGTAAGAGCAGCTGCCCTACTCAGGCAAGGTATGGAGCGCGGTGAAATTCATGGCACGAATTTGTTCGTGGTGTATTGACGAGCCTGCATCTTTAAGTCGAATGAATTTTCTCTTTTGTTAGACAAATCAACCTGGAACACTTGATAAAATCCTGTGTTTTACTATAATTCAGAATTGCTAATCGGCAGCCAAGTCAACTCTGTGCATCAAATCAGCTCTGACAAGAAAGTAAAGACTAAAAAGAACACTCTCCCAAAAATTCTGAAAATTCACCTCATGATTTTTTTGCAAAATCACAAGGTTGATTTATGTTGACCTTTAAAAGGCGTTTTTTTCATATTGATTTTTCCCATGCTTACCCTTATCACATGTTGCCTCAGTAAAGGCTGGAGTGCAGGAACATGTACCATTCACTTCGTTACAGCTTGGATTTCCACCACTTACACAAGTACAGCGAGATGAACAATCATTTCCGTAAAAGCCCTGCAAGCAACCTAACAGAAAAAAACAAATATATATATTTTATTAATAATTATTATTATTATTATTATTTATGTGGGGTGTTATGGCCGAGCGGTCTAGTGCGTCGAACTTAAGTTCCTGTGCTAGTACTAGAATGTAGGTTCGATTCCGGGCCGCGACGGGTTGTGGCACCTGTGCCCTTGAGCAAGGTTCTCAACCACACTTGCTCCCATTCCTGTAATTGGCAGTCCCTCCGCTGTTGGATGTGGTGAATAAATAAATAAATAAATAAATAATTTAATTGTCAAACCAGTGGCCTGCTTTTGACACTTCTTGCAAAAGCAAATACGATTGCAAATTTCGTGTCACAAAGACATTTTCCGAACTACAATTTCGGAAAAAGTTGAACTATACTGAAACGCAAAAGAAATGTCACTTGCATCTGGATAATGAAAGCTTAATTTTGAAAATAGCATATACAGGTGGGCATTTGGCTGAACTTTTAATGTAATGGTTTAACATGTCAAATTAAGCACACTCAAAATAACAAAGAACAGACATACATGTATGGTATTTGAAAAAGCGACGTTTTTTTTGCGGTTCAGCATAATTTCGCAGATGTTCGCAACAAAACGTATGGCGTCAAATTTTCGTAAGATTTATGTTTGTATTTGCTTTCACATGACATTTGAACTGTCCACCAGACAGTAAAGAAAACATCAATACTACATGTACAATGTAACTGGGCCAGTTTAATGTCAGAAAATATTTTTATGCATTTTGGACGAACCTACTAATTTTGTAAATCTTAACCTTCCCCATTTCATGGGATGCACATAAAACTGCCACCACACTATTTAAGACTGCTTGTAAATGTCTTCTTTATGTGTAAAATAAATATTGGCCTTAACCACTTGATGCCAGAGGACGTGTAAACACACCAAGATTTCTCCATCGGTGTAGTAGGGGACTAGTAAACACATTTAGGAGTAAATTCCAAGAGAAATGGCCAAAAAAGTTTATAACAAAGCCACATTGTGGTGTACAATGACGGTGCATAGATACCTTACCGCAATGGTTAATGAGTTCAGTTGTTTTCCTTCCTCTATGTTTCAACTTTTAATAAACCCGCGCCTACGTACAGCAATGTTTGAAATAACCCCGGTATTAACTGGTTAAAAACACAAACCTTTGAAAATTCTTTGCATGAAAAACTGGTTTCATTTTAAAACAAAACTCTTCAAAAAGGGAGTGGTTCAGTTTGAAGAAAACAAATTGAACAAATACTTGTACATAAAACTTTAAATAAAAATTAAACTGTGTGCGAAAACTGGTTGCAATGAAGAAAATTACCAAGGGTAGTATTAAAGTTAGCTGATATTTCCGGGTTTGCCCGTGTCCGTGGTGCGTGTGCTCTTGGGCAAGGCACTTTGCCACGAATTGCCTCTCTCCACCCAGGAGGAAATGGGTACCTGTGAGGGTAGTGAAGGCTGATGTGTTTGATTAGTCCCCGAGTGCGTAAGCTGCACGGGACTGCATGCTCCCCAGGGAGTTGAGAAGGATTAAGGAATGATACTACTGAGCCCAAATGAACGGGGGTAATAATGTGACAGCGCTTAAGCGCGATATAAATATCTCCATTAATATTATATTCACTAATTGGTATAGTTGGAGACACCTCAGAGTTATTTTTTCACTATTTCGAAATCTCCAAAAAAGTGTTTTTAGATATTGGTCTAATCAGCTTTGTAGCTTCAGGGCAAGTTGAGTTAGGTGACAGAAAAGGTTTGTACACTATTATTAATAAGTGTTATTTTACTACAGGTCCTGCTGGTTGGTAAGCAGTTTGCAACAGTTTTGTGTATTAATTATTATTAATTATATTATTTTCCATGTCGCTTCCCAGTAAATTTGCCAAACGTGAAAAAAGGAGGGGGGAGCCTTTGTATTATACTGCCTTGTCCAAGTTACTAGTATTTCTGCACAAGTACTTACTGACACCGAGTACGTAGTCTCTGCTGGCACTTCTCGGTTGGCCAGTTGTGACATCTGTTGAGGCTGTACAGGTGTATGTCCCAGAGTTTGGTGGACCTACATTACTCAAGGTGGTATCAAAGAAGCCCGATTGTGGTAGAGATGGAAACGTAAATGTGTAGCCATTTGGTCCAGTTATCTCTACTGACGTAATGTCCGCTACTGGTAGGTTGACTCTGCACTGAAGGGTGACATCTTGTACTACATCCGTTACGCCAGTAACTTGACTGAGTGGGTTAGAGTTGAATGTGGTAACCATAATGCCGGCTGAACAAAATGACAACAATTTAACAAGTTGACCCCGAGATTACTTTAGGCAAAAAAAATTAAAATATTTTAAAAAGGAAAATGTGATTGAGAGTCATTTCTAGATTCATTGTATGAATCTTCTCACCAAAAGATCATACTTTGCAACACTCCGAGGCGGCTGCCACAAAGCAAGATTTGGTACACTGACAGGCTGTCCATAGCTGGCCATCAAGTTTAAGTTCAAAACACCGTGTGTACCTTACAAATGAATGTTGGACAATTGACGTGTTTTACACTAATGCTGTAACAAAGTCCGTAAGTTCGGGTTCAGTTTGGTTCGGCAAAAGTTCAAAAATTTCTTCCCCAACATTTGTTCGGTTTGGGTTTGGCAAGTATTACCGGCGGTGTGCGTTGAAAATGATCGCGCCACATGGAGTTAGCTTTCTTTATTAAAATGATAAAGTACATGTATGTACATGTATTTTCTGATCCCCAAACTCGCTCTTTTACACGGTTTATATGTCTTAATGAACGGCTTTGCTGGGATGAAATTGACACGGAATCTGCGGCTGGGGCGGAGCGCTCCCGGTACTGCCGGAACTTGCAGTGTGCCTGCATTTTGTGATTTGTACCACGTGCAAAGTGTAAGCACGGTACCATCGTGAGATGGTATTTTTTTCTAGCCAACAGGATTCAAGTTTTGCTGTGTCTCTGTCAGGAGGTTTATTGATTTCTGTAAAAATCCTTTTCACAACATTGTGTGAATAATTCTATCCACGAAAATCCGGTAATTTTGACACTCCTCATACGCCATTTTCACATTGAGTGCAAATGTATGCCACGCCGCTAGAGGGCGTTTGCAATCAAACCGTTCCGATCAATCGACAGTTATCAACATGCCGTACAGATGCCCACTGCGTGGTAAATCTGTGGCTTTTGGCACCTTGCGGCGATGAAGCCTATACAATATTGATCGGCACCGATCGAGCGACGTCCATGTTGATATCGATCATGAAGTCATATGAATGGAGGAAGGAAAAGTCATGTCATATGCATGTCGTCCGGTGCTGGGCCAAATTGTCAGGCATTTTTCATTTCAAAAACGCAAGATGTGAAATCCAAAGTGAACCACTCTCAAACAGCCGAACTGAGTGAAATGTTCGGTTCGGTTCGGAAGTGCCAAGTTCGGTAAAATCCTGTTCGGTTTGTCCGTTCGGTTACAGCATTAGTTTACACACACACCCTATGGTGTTTTGCCAAATAAGTGCTGCTGAAATGTGGCAAAGTGATAATGTGGCACACCTGAGATATTAATATTCACCAATCATCAAAATAAATAAAAAATAAACATAATAATAAACATAAAACCACACATTTTTAAATACCTTTGTCGCACACTGTCCCAGGACAATTTGTACAAATTCCAGTAGTTGCATCACATGTAGCTCCGCTTACACAAGAGCACTGACTGCTACAAGTTGGGTCATAATAACCATCAGAACAGGCTGGAAAAGATATATGAAAATATACGTTTTATGTGAAAATCAGTATCTACAGGGTGTATACAAAAAAACAAATTTTAACACTGTTTAAAATGTTGCTAAATAAGTACTATATTATTTTTAGAAAATCAGCTCAATATTGGTAGACATACATACAGTTTCAAGCTTTCATGAACCAGTTTACGCCGGGATTATTTCAAACATGCGGTAGTTATATGTACGGTAGGAGTGGGTTTATTTTGAGTTGAAACATGAAGGAAGGAAAGTTATAAACTGTTTTGCCCATTTCCCTCGTAAATTATTGCGAGTGTAGACGTCAAAAGCAGTAACAAGTGAAATCTTTGCATGTTTGACTTTTTCAAAGTCAACTTTTTAAAATGCCTAACAATCATGTTAGGCATTTCACACCAAATAAATGAACAGGGGCTGGTTTTGTAAACAAATTTCAAATTAATTTGTACAGAAAAATGGAAGATGCAAAACAGGATCATGGAGCATGAGAGTTCAATTTGACATGTCCTGTCTTTGCTATCGGTTTTTGAAAGGTTTAGCTAGCACCCCCAAGTCCTTCACGTGACCACCTTTTTTCTGCGCACAGGTTTTCACACTGAGATTAACTGCAAAGAAATACCCGATCACTGCTCTGTTCTGCCTGAGGAGGGCGACGTCTGTTCTTATTTGTCACTACAGGTGCCAATTTAATAAAGCTGTTTGGGAGAAATATTTGCTTAATGCAAAATTTGCTTTATAAAAATGGGTTAGCAGTCAAAATCGTACGTGATGTGTATTACAATTAACTGGTGTTCTGCTATTTTTGCTAAGAACACAAGTTGACTTACAATTTCGACTATTAACCCATTTTTTATAAAGAAAACAAATTTGAGATAAGCAATTTTTTCAGTTAAACAGCTTTATGAAATTGGCCCCTGGTCATCGGGGAGTGACAACAATTTAGGTGAAATGGCCCCTCAAACATTGTGGGGCTGGTGGCTGCTTTTGGCCGCTATTAAGGGGCGTTCACACTATTGCGGAAAATGGCTTTGCGTGCAGCTGCTCCATAGGGTTGTACAGAGACTAGTTTGCCGTTTGTGCGCTGCCTATCGCGACGCGCACAAGGTTTCGAGCTGGATCAAAGTTCAAATCTGTTGAACTTTGACCACGGTACGCTGACCTTTCCAACGCGCAACCAAGGAGGTATTGGAGAAGCCCCAAGTTACTGGAGTGGAATTTTCTATTTTGGAGAGATCGACACTTGGGACATCATGCAACGTGATGAACGCAGCACGGCAGTGTGATTTGTCTGTGAACTCCCCTTTAGCTTTTAGCTTTTAGGCCACTTGTGGCTGCTACAATGCATACATGTAGTTCTGAGATTGCCAAACTAACCTCGCCCACTTATTTACTGTTGCTATACCTCACAAGCCATCACAAAAATGGCGATACACAACACACGAAGCAATGAGAAATACACCAATTAATTAGAGAAAACTCAAAAGTACATGTACATAGTTTCAGGGTTGACAGTTATCTTAGCACACACTAAGTAAAGGACCATTAATACATCATGTATGCGCTTTCTTAATTTTGAACAGCGAATCACCCAATATTGAAGCCAAAATTCCCTTGGGACAACTGTATACAAGTAATACAAATGATACAGCCGAGAAGTGTGCCTACAAGCACTTGCATGTTTGTGAGCGATATGCTAATGTGCGTAGCTCTGTTGGTCATATATGGTCATAAATGTATATGGGTCTTTCTACGCTAATGGGCCTATTTGAAAAATAAGTCAATAATTCCCTTCAGATATCTTCAGTTTATCTCAAACTTAAAGAAATTCCCTTGTACTGTTCCCAGTACAAATTTTCCATTGGCGTATGTAACGGTAGACAAACAAAAATGTTACAATTTTGTCTGTCCACCGTTACATACGTATACACTGTATATGCAAAATTTGTACACAAGCTTTTCAGAAATGCATGTTGTGGCAGCATTTTCTTACATTTTTGGGCAAAAGGTATCTCCTGGGAACAGTACAAGGAAATTTCTTTAAGTTTGAGATAAACTGAAGACATTTGAAAGGAATTATTGACTTATTTTTCAAATAGGCCCATTAGCGTAGAAAGACCCACATGGTCACACGGGTTTGGCTTGATTGACATGTCGATGTACATGTACTTACAAATTGTCAGGTCGTAGGTTTTAGTAACAGAAATCTGTGGAACTGATGTATCAACCACTGCGCACATGTAGGTTCCAGAATGTGGTGGATGCACATCACTTATGACAGTTTGATACAACATCGAATTTGACATATCGGTGTTGAGTGTCATGCTAGTTGTTGTGCCATCAGGGTGAGTAAGAATGACCGACGTGATATTGGCTGATGGTAAATTGACCTCACAATTCATGTTGATGGGTTGCACAGTAATTGCAGTGTCCTCCACTGTACTTGGGTCAGAGTCAAAGGACGTTATCATAACACCATCTAGTAGGAATATAAAAAAACAAGAACAGTATAGTATCAAAAACAAACATGCTCTGCTCGCACATTTTCCCCCCATAGGTGGGTTTAGGAGAGAGATTGCTTCCAATTGGTCCACATGTAACTCCATGCATATTTTATTGACAACTTTACCTTAATATAACCCTCACTCTCCACACTCTTTCCTCAATTAATGAGAAAAAAACATGACTCCAAGCAGAATCGAACTCGCAACTCTTGCTTGATAGTCCTACATCTTCACCACTAGACTACCAAGCTACTCGACAACTCCATCAATTTTCTTACTTTTATTTTAATTTAACAACTCCATGAGTAGTGCCATGAGGGCAGTATATGGGTCATTCTGGACATGAAGTTGAGGAACACGGTTTCCGTGTTACATCCACAACCATTTTTACTTTTTTTGTTGCCCTTGATAACCCCATGAATCAACATTATTCAGTAATTCAAGCTGTTGGATGAGAGAAATTTAAAACATTCATTACTTGTAACAAAATCCTCATGGATTTAAATTTAGATGTCAACTAAATAGAATTTTGTTCAAATGTAGGTGTGACATTTGGTGCTTCTCAGCAGATTTTTTTGAATCACACATAAATATAATCTAGAATCCTCCAAATTCAAATTAAAAAGGATTGTTTAGTTTGAGAACTGTGTGTTTATTTCAAATTCAACATAAAAAATATTTGTAGTTTGAGTGAAAGTAGTTGAACTGTATTGGTTTCCAAGTTACATCCACAACCACCACTTTGTTAAATAATTCAAAATGGCAGCACTTTGTCAACACTAAAGACTCCCAAATTACCCCCAAACAGTGTGAGCCACCACATCATGCAACATCGTTATATAAATGGTGATGTATTGCTCTCTTATTGACCATTTTTGTGGAAATGAAGAAATGTCACACTTTGTTCCTCAACTTCATGGAATGACCCATATAAACTGATATAAATATAAATATCCATGTCCATTTTAACCAATAATATTGTGAAGTCGTGTGTTTATGGTTTTATAAAAGTTACTGTGAAAGAGGAAGTGCCTTATCGTCAGCACCAAATATACGATAAAACTTTCTCTGTTCATGACCAACACATACCTTAAAAGTATTAAGGAGTGAACATCTATGCAATACAGTCATGTAGTACAATTACGACAGCGGTGCAAACACACGAGGACACTATCATTTTCGTGGTAGCGGACACAACAGGAGGGAGGATACCGGTACATAAAGAGGGTATTAGTACCATGTAAGTCGAAATTTCATTCAAGCTGGATTTGGGATTAACTACCATGCTTTAAAGGAGGTGTCCAGATAACATTTTTGATACCATATCATTTGTCAAATTGTTCTCATTACCATTCTCAAATTTCGTGTTCTCAATCCGTGTATTTTCAAGGATATCATCAAAAATCCACCAAAGTTTTGTAAACTAATTTATCTGGTTCCATAAAAGCAGGCCTAAGTTATCTCTTCAGAACAACTTTTTTTTATTTTATTTCTTTTATTTTGAGACCAGACAAAGGTATTTTCTGGAAAATATGGTCTGTGTTGCCAAAATTCCCCCTTTAATGTGGACAGACCCATTTCCAGAGTGAAACATAAAGCCTAAGGAAATATAAAAGTAGAAAATAAACCGTGAATTTTTACATCGTTTCTGTAAAAATTACCAAGGCCGTCTCAGAAATATTTCTGATGTATAGATAACAAATACAACATTTTAGAAAAATAGTGAAAACTACATGTATTGTTCCTTTGGTGTTGGATGATTGGGACAATTATGTGCCTCACTATTTCCCCTTAAAGGCACAGGCTCGTCAGCAATGCGCGCGCGCCAAATTCCTTTGCTATGGAGCTGCGTATTTCGCGGCACGAATTTGGCACGCGCGCATTGCTGACGAGCCTGTGCCTTTAAAGGTAGAACACATGATTGGTAAACCATAACAAATAGTTTTATCTCCCTGTGTGATTGAAAATATGCATGATTAAAACCAACCTGAGTAAAAGTCAGCTCCGTACTTTGTCTAACTTTTGAGAAAACGGTAAAAAAAACGTTTACAGTCACTTCGCCCAAAAACCACTTCGCCCTGAACCACGGCCTGTGTACGAAGTGGATTTTGGAGATGATAATTAATTGTTTTACTCATTTCTCAAAGGCTATCTATAGCACTTCAGACAAAACCATTTCAGGAGAAGTTTTCTACCGTCATCATGTTTATACTGTGTAAGTTATGTGTACCGAAAATCTGTGAACATTTCTGATTTTCGAGATACCAATAATGTGTTCTACGTTTAAACCATGTACATAATATCCTTTCGCATTTTCCCACGGAACAAACAACCTGTAAATGCAAAATAAACCGATGTAAGGAAATACATTAGGAAATCAGCGACATCAAAGTTTGCTATGTAAATAATCTCCAGAATAGAAACTGAAACCTAAAAGCAGGGGACAAAATTAACTTGAATTATCAATTCACTTTGCCCCAAAACCACGTCGCCCCAAAACCACTTCGCCATGAACCACTTCCCCTAAAAGCCCCTTAACCCAAAAAACAATTTATACACAGGCCATGGTTCAGGGCGAAATTGTTCAGGGCGAAGTGACTATAAGCTTCTTTTTTTTCTGTTTTCTCAAAAGTTAGACGAAGTACGGAGCTGACTTTTACTCAGGTTGGTTTTAATCATGCATCTTCAATCACACAGGGTGATAAAACTATTTGTAACGATTTACCAATCATGTGTTCTACCCTTAAAGGCACAGGCTCAACAGCAATGCGCGCGTGCCAAATTCTCGCGCGCCAAATTCGTGCCACGAAATACGCAGCTCCTTAACAAAGGCGTGGAGCTGCGTATTTTGTTGCACAAATTAGGCGCGCGCGCATTGCTGTTGAGCCTGTACCTTTAAATTACCGTTTTACTGGCAAGATAAAATTTGTCTGGTGCAACTCTTAAAAGCATTCACACATCACATTAGGCGAAAAGTTCTACAGAATCGAGATCCACTAGTAATCTACTATTTTTAAGCAAATTGAACCATGGAGAAAGGATGACTGAACACATTGTGTGCACAATGACTACGTGTACAGTTTATTCAGGAATGAAGTTTTATTGCAGCCTACACACTTTACAAAAACAAGGAAATAAAATGAGTTTTAATTACAAGAATTTGATCATACAGACACATGCATTTTCATTAAATAGACTGAGCTACACTTCCTGTAACTGTTCCATTTATAGACTAAAAAAACAACATTTTAGTGCATTCGTTTGATTTGGTTTCGAATTGAAATTTTTCCCTTATAACATCCTAGCTAAATGGCAAACATTTTACAGAATTTTTTTTTTGGCTTGCCAAAAAAAATCTTTAAAGCAAAGTTTTTGAAGATTGTCTGAATTTAAAAACCATGTGATTGTGGATAAAAACACACAACTGAGCCATTTGTTCAACCTTTTAGGGAAGAAAAAAAATGTTGGTGTACTGAAATTTTTTATGCAGGCAGTGTTCGTATTTTTTATTAATTTTTAAAATTATTTTTATCTGAAAAGATATGGAGAAGGTAACAAGAAAACTTTTTTCTTGGCATAAAGTTGAAAATTTCCCAGAACAAAATTTATTTCTCCTGAGGGCTTTGCACACAATACTTTTGTCAACCACGTTGGTCTGCCCCGAGGTTGAGTTCTAAATTGTTTAGTTTTTCCAATGTTCAACCCTGCCTTATTTCACACAATTGTATCTTTGTAAAAAAACGAGTTTGATCAACCCGGCAATGAAAACAAACTGTTTGCATAAGTTGCGCAGCATTAACCTGGGGCGAGTATTAGTTGTGTCCTGAAAATGCAAATACATGTAGTCCTCGAATGAGACCGATTTTCACAGCTTGTGAAATATTTCCTGAAAGTTCTCTTCATGATTGCAAATAGCCACTCTGCATTTTGTTTGCATTTTTGCTGTTCAAGTTATTGTACATATATACAAAGCAGTTAATCTAGGGCTGGAGGTGTTTATGGTTATGACTCAGGAAACCACCATAATCCTAGTTTTGCTTTTATTCACGCCCTTTAGGCTGATAAATTGTCCTCATCTCAATCAGCATTAAGCTCAACCCTGCTTATTTCACACTGGTGGTTTTTAACCTGGGGCAAGGATTGAAAATTTCAACTTTCGACAGAATCAGAGTTGAGATTAACCCGAGACAAAACCAGTATTGGCATTGACGCGAAGCTGAGGTGGTTGTTGAAATCTCACGTTAACCCTGCATTAACCTCAATTTGTCTGATGTGGAATGCCCTTTTAATGTTGGCCACGGTATAGAATTCGTTCCAATTATAATTCAGACTAGATTTAGTTTGCGTCGGGGAGACTGAATGTTAATTAGGGTTTGTTTTGCCCTTACCACGTCTGCCTTGTTTGCAGGAGGTCGTGGGTTCGAGTCCCACCCGAGCACGCAATGAGGTTTTTCATAGTGTCTCGGGAAAGCACTGAGTATACAGTGCTAATAGTTACGTCGGGTAAGGGCAAAACAAACCCTAATCTGGGAATTTCTCAAGCCAGATATAGAGTGATATACATACCGCCATACGCTTCTGGGACTAAGACGGCCGACACAAGTAGAGACATTAGGACAATCCAGGCCATGGTTATTTGATGAGTCTGTAAAACAACAATAGAGAAAAATATAGGTATTGTTACAAATAAAAGCTGTACCTTTAAAAACACTGGACGACCGAGAACAAATGATTGTTGGTAACTTATAAAGGCATGTCCGCATTGGACTTTTTTGGTCAAACTTACATTTTTAATCCAGTGCAGACAGCATAGGAAGTTTCTCTCTCCGTAACTTCCCCCCCCCCCCCCCCCCTCCTCCCACCACCTTACCCCTTCCTCCCCCTCCGGGTGAAATGATGGTCAGTATTTTTACCCTCATGCACATAACAGTTAACATAAATGTTAATACTACTGTACAGTCGCTGTTTAGTGTTTGAAGTGGGATTTCGGTCATTAAACTTACATGTATTTCCAAAAGTACCGTACATGTAGGTCTGAAAATTCATAGAAATCTGCTAGCAGGCACATGACTAAAATGTGCATATGTGTACAATGTACATGTAAAAGCTGATGGAGGTACTACGGGTGAAAAAAACTGAACAAAAGTATTTTCCCCTTGCACTGTGAATACAAACACAATGTATGAAAAAGCATGAAAAGACCAATGCATGTACATGTAATGGCCCCAGACAGTTTATTTTTCTATTTTTTTTTCAAAGTACTTCCTCATACATTAGTAATATATAACTAATTTATTTGACCTTTTATTTTTATGGGAACATGGCATGAGTGTGTAGTCAAAAATTTAAATTGTCTTGGTTGGACAATTTAAGAAATTCCGATTTACATAAAGACTTTGAGGGCTTGTAATGCTTCACGTATTCCTGAACGTGTGAGGGCGCTGTCAAGTGGCCCGCACCCATCGAGCGTTATGTTCGAACACAAAATACGCTACAAGCACACGCCTTCCAAACCTTTACTTTTGATGGAAATCTGTGCCCGCGCCATAGGCCGGCGCTCCGCGTACGCAACTTTCCCCTATGTACGGGTGTATATGTATATATATATATATAGAATTCACCCATTTTCCACCATCAGCTACATGTATACATAGCCATTTTTGTAATGCCCTCCTCAATAAGCGTGATACAAAAAAATGCCTGAATCCAATTTTGTTTTAAAACCTATCACGCAATACTGAGAATGGCATTACAATCAGTTTTGCAGGAATTACACTTCCATCAAGGATGCTTGAACAAGATCCAAAAACGCATAGTTTGTGTTGCGAAATAGACTTGTGAAACTGATGACAGTTTGGATAGATTGGTGTTTGTGTCTGTGCCAAATTTCAAGAAGATGCTTGTTGTTTTTAGCCTACAAAAATTATAACGGCTACTTTTTGCAAACGTCATCAAGTGTGTAGTCTTCATTCAAGGCATAAATGTGTCCTATTACACATAGACAAGGACGTTGCGCGCCCTCACGTGTGCTACGTACTCCTGATGCATTTAAACTTTTGTGACAAAGCTTTATATAAAGACTGATCAGACTCGAAGAATTCTTCACTGGCGCAATCTGTCACTGTGGGGCGCTTTATACTGCATCGCATTTTTTGAGCTCTCTTTTATTCAGTTACACACACGATTTCGCCGGAAAACGGCCGATTTCTAAGATGCATATCTCGGCTACCGCTTGCTCAATTTACGCGACGAATGTAGTTTTGAAATTTACAGGAAATAATCTGTAATGTGAGATGACATTTTTGATCAAAATCAAACTTTAAATTGTTTTTCTCAAGTCCCTAACTTGAAGCATTACAACCCCCAAAGTCTCGAAATCTGAATTTCTGGAATTGCTCGGATAGAATCCTTCAGAACAATTGGTGAAAACAAAAATATTCACAAAATGTGCCTAAAAAGGTGCATTTTGCTACCAGGAAACTGTCGGCTAAAACATGGCCAAGCATTTGTAATGTGCAATGTGTATTTAAGCCCTATAGATACATTGTAGATGCAGACAATGCATATGCCAAATGAATACACCAATGTACAATGCATTTGCTACATATGTAATGTTCTCGTTCACTGGTTTTGAAAAGGTTTCCGCATAAGGAAATAACATTATTTTGTGTACACCTGTGATGTTGTGGCTTGTACATATGTACATGTAGGTACTGTGTCCAAGTCTGGGAACATTTAGGGCTAAGGCGCCGCCCCCATTGATTCCACTAACCAATCATTTTGGAGGACAGTGATGATGTCATCAGTGCTTGTGTGTGCTGTAAAGGTGCATTATTCCTGGAATAATCTTAAAATTGTACAAGATGGCCGTAACGATAATTTGATGAGTTGTTTTAAAGAAAAAAAATCAACTTCTCAAATGTTTTGGACGATCGGGAATTGTTTATTTTGTGGGGGTACTATGCGATCGAGATTTTTTTTTTGTAAGCCTTGCCGAAAAATTATGGAGGTACCTTTCTAAGATGTAGTACACTAGTATAGGGCATGAGTGACCCCCACCGCTCCCTACCCGCGCACCCAATGAATCTTCTAAACAGGAGATAAATCGTTGGACAGGAGATAAATCGTTATTTTTAGTTAGATTTGGGTATGAATTCCGTTCACTGGTCGCCACTAAGACGCAGAGTGTTAAATCTATGGAACAGGGCAGAAAAAGTTAAATATTTTCAAGTAAATTGTTTAAAGGGCCCCTTATTTGGGATTTTTATCAATGAAATCTATGCTATAAATCCATTATACTCAGTTACATTCATAAAAATCCCATTTGGAGCTTGTTTGGGGAGTTAAAACAAAGGTTTTTAGTTTTTATGCTAATGCAAATATGCATATTCATGACCAAGGTCACGATGTCACAAGAGGCAAACACAGAAAAATCACATTCAACTGTGCACAAAAGATATCACTTTTTTGTAAAACTTCCTGGAACTTTTGTTATCCACGAGTGTTTGAGTTTGTTGTACATGTTTCCTGTTGTAAGCCTTGACGAAACTGGGGGTAGAAACTGCAGCAATTTGCCACAAGTCCAACTTGAAGTCTTATGTTTTTTCTTAACTTTTCCCTTCTGTCTTCCTTACGTGATGCACTCCAAACAGCGCCCTCTGTCTGTGGTTTATTGCAATGAAATCTAAAAAGTTTACATCCAAATGAACAATAGCGTGTCTTGCTGAACAAGTAATCCATCATATGAAGCAAAGATTAGGCAAAACGTTTTTAGCATGTCACAGGCCCTTTAATGTTTTTCACTCCTAAATTCACTTCCCTTTGAATTATCAACACATTTTGGTATATTGAGTCATTATAAGGAGAATAAGGCCTTTTTTCAAATCTCGACTTGGGCTCAGGCTCGGGCTCCAGCTCCATGTAAACCACATGGAGCCGGAGCCCGAGCCCAAGTCGAGATTTGGAAAAAGGCCTAAATGGCGACCAGTAAACGGAATTCTTTCCAGATTTTGTACAGAGAATTTGTACATGACGTCACGCCACAGTACGATGGAATAACCACAAGAGGGCAGGATCACGAGCCAACCAGTGCAAAGTTTGATTTTGACTGTAATATGACATTTGTGACATGTGTAAAGTCACTACATAAATATTGGCTCTGTATTCTCTGTACAAAATCTACGATTTATTTTGAAGCGAAGATCTTACCAAACATGTAAAAGTAGCAACTTTAGTAAACTGACGGTATTTTTTTCATATACATTGAACACGGATTTGGGTAAATTTATATATTAGAATCGATAGCTTATTCAATTCTAAGATATACTTCCCACTGACACTTCCGTCGCAAATGTTGCATTTCTGAGATAAATAAATGATAAAATTACTGCATAAAGTAATGCACAAAATGACGCGGCGAGCGGTCTGTGCGTAAGCGCGACAACAGAGGGCGCTGCGCGCGCGCGTGAATGGTTATCTTGTGCACTAACTGAAGGCAATTTTTGAAGAAGAAAACGTCATTTTTCTACAGAAAAGCAACATTTGCGACAAAAGTGCAAGTGGGAAGTATATCTTAAAATTACATTATGTGTTGATTCCAGGAGGTAATTTCTTTAAAATCTTTGTTCAATGTATACGAAAAAAATACCAAACTGACAAACAATAGAGGGCGCTGTGGTATATTATTTCAGCGACGGTAGCTCATTTAAGCTACCGTGCCTAGAACGAGCCGCTGTCCCTAACCTGGTAAAATGACTTGGTTAGAGATCCCGTTTGTTTGGAGCCACGTTTTTGATAGGAAAAAAATTGTTTTACTGAAAGTATCGGCTTTAATAACATCAATTTCATTATAAAATAACAGCCGATACTTTCAGTATCTGGAAGTAGGCCCATCTCAAACATTATAGCATGACTCGTTTTTCAGAAAGTTACAGACTTATTTAACCGAACGACGTAAGGACGTCACGTTGGCCTACCTTTCAACTGCACTGGCGCTGGCTTTTTCAGCTCCGCCTCCGACAAACAATGTCCGACCAAGTCAGTACAGGCCTAAGTGTTTCAGTATACTATATAATATGGCAAAGAAAAAAGTAAGATCAAGCATAAGTTTACGAAATCATGTCGCTCACAATTCACCAGATGTTCTGTACTTGGACTGGTGGAACATATTTAGACCTAAATGTTAAAAAACATCACTTTTTGTGTCGCTCAAGTTCCGGAAGTAAAGTTTTAGTTCTTTTACTGCACGCATTTCCTTGTCGCATTTCCATATCTAAACACTAGCGGGCGTACCGGGGTAGACTGGTCTCCAATCCACATATTCAACATACGATCGTACCTTGCACGATCATCTCCAGGCCAGGAGTGACTCGAGGAAGCTAATCGAACACACCTCTCAGCTTGAACTAGACGCGCGTCAGATACTGAGAAAGAAACTCGACGTGAATACATTTTCACTCATAATATTATAGACCCGAGGGGGATAGACGCGCACTAGTGACCGAATTTAATATACCACTGTCATATAATACGCTTCTGTCGAAGTCCAAACCATAATAATAATGTAAGAGTTGCACTTGTTAAACACACTTGCTCCATCCTTCGGAAGGGATGTAAAGTCGTTGGTGCAGTGGTATAGGTAACGCTTTTTAAAGGTCCAGAGCGTTTCTTCGTGAAGAGAAAGGGGATTCCCCGGTGTCTCTCAAGCTGGCCGTTTCTAATTCTCCTCTTGGGTTTCCTCACGCTTGCGAGCGACAGCGCAATTAAATGGGCACTTTTGAGGAATGTTTCAGTACCAGAAAGAATCCGAGGCAGTATACATGATTGGTATCTCGAAGAATCGGAAATGTTCACAGATTTACACATAACTTACACAATATAAACATGATGACGGCAGAAAACTTCCCCTGAAATGGTTTTGTCTGAAGTGCTATAGTCTTTGAAAAATGAGAAAAACAATTAATTTTTCGTCTCGCGAGACGTAAATTCACTTCGCCCCAAAATCATTTCGCCCAAGTGCCATTTCGTCCCAAATCACTTCGTCCAAACACGACCTTGCCCAAATGCCACTTCGCCCCAAAACCACTTCGTGCACAGGCCGTGGTTCAGGGCGAAATGGTTCAGGGCGAAGTGGGTTTGGGGCGAAATGACTGCAAATCCTTTTTTGACTGTTTTCTCAAAAGTTAGACGAAGTACGGAGCTGGTTTTTGCTCAGGTCGGTTTTAATCATGCATATCTTCAATCACACAGGGGGATAAAACTATTTGTAACAGTTTACCAATTATTTATACTATCTTTTAATAATGATGATATGATGTCTTTTGTTTCTTGGCTATTGACCCCTTTCGAACACGTGCAAATACGCCATTTTGGGAGTCAAATAATGCTGAGTCATTGTGGAAGCGATGTGCGTGCGCGTTGTGTGTGTCTCTGGTGGGCGTATCGCGGTTTAGTTCACCAATGGGAGCCTCAGCATAGCGCGTTACGCGCGCTATGGACACACACAACGCGCACGCACATTGCTTCCACAACGAAGCGGCATTGTTTTTCTCCCAAAATGACGTCATTGGCACGAGCTCAATAGGCCGTATTCCTGAACGCGTGAGGGCGCTGTCAAATGATCTGCGCCCATTGCGCGTTGTGTTCGAACACAAAACGCGCTACGCGCGCACGCCTTCCAGACGTCTATTTTGAATGGAAATCTGTGCGCGCGCCACGGGCCTGCGCGCTCCGCGTACGCGATTTTTCCCCACATACGTATGCACGTACTCCCACTTTTCTACTGTCGTCTATATGGACATTTTCCCCCAAATCACCTTGTTCGAGCGCCCTCCCGCGTTCAGGAATACGGTCTATACACCAATCCGGTAACTAAGATCTCCTCCCTGCATATCCGCCATAGCTAGCTGGGGGACGTCCAGTGCATGCTATGGGCTGTGCGTTTTGTGTTGCTGTTAGAACGAAAAGCGCTCATCCATTACATGCACGAACGAGCCTCCTTCGCGTATACGCGACGCGCCCGCCTTTGCGTACACGCGACGCGCCCGCCTTCGCGTGCACACAACCCTACAAAGACGCGCAACTTGTTCGAAGTAAACAAATGCAGCTTCAGCAACAACAAAAACATACAGTTCATTCAGTGGAAGACCCCAGCTATGGCGGATGTACAGGGAAGAAGACCTTATTACCGGATTGGTGTATACCTTTGCCAAGGTTCCCCAAAAGCGTTATAGAGTAGTGGTGCCACTACCCTTTCACATTCAGAGCTTCCAACAATATTCTTAGAGAATATTGATTTCTGAGCTCTCAGACATTATTGATACTTGTAGACAATGAAACTAATAAAATACAATGAACGAAATGAAAACTCCAGAAATCCTCTGTTTGTATCGTGGCAGTATCACAGTATCGGATGGCGAAAGTGAACAGACAACGTATATGTAATCTCGAATATGTTTTACCACAACGCTTTAAAGGCACAGGCTCGTCAGCAATGCGCGCCCGCCAAATTCGTGCTCGAAACACGCAGCTCCATGCCTTTGCTATGGAGCTGCGTATTGCGTGGCACACATTTGGCGGGCGCGCATTGCTGACGAGCCTGTGTCTTTAACAATTTTCTGAGGGAACTACTGCCTTCTGCATTTTCACCCCCAGCCCGAATGTGCTGACGGTCGAAATGACGTTGACCTTCGTTAATTTGTTTATGTACACAGAAAATGTAATTAGCTAAGCCTCATTTGCTGTCAAATTAGCTGTTATACATTAGCTATTTAAAGGAGAGGGGATTTGTGTTTTACCATTTTAATTACCATAAACCGCGCTGCTACGTGGTGCACGCTATTGACTCACGTCTGGTTGCTGTATGCCATTTTTCCTACAGTGAACGCGCTGGATATTGATTCTGTACTTCACACCTGCCGCGTGCACCACATAGCACCAATATTTTAGTCTGGTCAAGTGTATACTAAGTTTGTATGTCAAAGGAAGTATATACTAAGCACAGCGACGAGCATGCGAAACACGAAAAAAGGGTTTATTTCAGTGATATAATTGCGCTCGTTTAGCTTGTAAACACGTGTAACACCAACTTGGATTGCAGCGTTCGATTTGCCACCACGTGAATGATTACTAGTAGATGATTAGGTTATTTATGTCTGTGGTGGGAACTGGGAAGGCTCGGTGTAATGACGTCACCTGGCCGGTAACCGTGCGGAAGTTGCGAGCTGCAGTAAAACATTGAATCGCGACGCGAGTGTGAAAATAATGCACACTATTTATTACAAAAATAGGAGGAACATGCAGTTTACATGTATTTTAACATTACCTTTAGGACAATTAATTTCGCGTGGCGCCGACTCCACCGTTCCTCGTTTCTTTTTAAAGTCCCGCCTGTCAACAATCTTTGACCTACTGTCCCGCGCGGCCCTCATAAGGCAACACGGTGTATCTTCCATTGTTCTCTATTCAAGATACACCTTTTTGCCTTATTATATTAGGGCCGCGCAGCATTCGTTTTGCATCCTCTGGAGGCTTCCCGGTGTAAATATTTGATATTATACACGTATTAAATGAATAATTAGTCTGTAGAAAACCACCGAAAAGGCCACCAAATTGCTCTGTCCACTTAGGCCTATTAAAGTGATCAGTCATATGACAAATGATCCGAAACGTAGGACTACGTAATTACAGTCAGTTGTAATGCTACGTTTACACCATGTCCCCGGCAGTCCCGGCGCCCCGGTAGAGGATCACCGTGGAGGCACCGGGATGAACGTAGGGGACCGGGGTGGCGAAACGTGAATGACCGTAGCTCACCCTTGCCGCCGGCCGGTGACCGGCCAGTGAGCAGCTCTGTCAAAAATTTTGCCCCGGCAGTCCCGGCACTAATGAGAATCGTCCTGGGCCGCAGTGGGACGGGGCTTCCGTCACAGGGCGTGACGGACCGCAGTGTGCCTTGAGTCACCGGGGTGTGGCACCGTGGGGTGCCGGGGACCTCTGATCGCCTCACGCTCCGCCACGTTTGGAAGCCCGGCACCCCACGGTCTGCCAGGGCCCGTCACGGTAGTGGCCACAGCATGGTGTGAATGCGGCCCAGTGAGTAGTCTAGGCTCTAGACGGTCATTATGTGTTGGATACCCGACTGCCGCAAGAGGGCGTAATCACGCGATAGACTCGTTCGTAGTCCTATCACCATATCGTTTTGTTGTTATTGACTCTCGCGGCGATCGGTTTTCGGGACGGACGTTCAAAACTAAACAATAACAACGTATAGGGCCTAGACTACCCAGTGAGCTGCGGTGCGCCAAGGTGTGTGACGGTTGTTGCTCAGGGCCAGTTACGCCTCACTGCGTCGCGCTCCAGGACGAAGTGAAAACGAAGGTGTGGAGCGCACTATTTATACCCACCGGGGCTCACGGGAGACCACCGGGTGACCACCGGGTGACCACCGGGGCGCCGCAGCAGACCCTCGCACACCGTTGGGAACGTATTGGGCCGGGACAACAAACGTGACACGAACGGGACGGACGTGAGGCACCGCATCAGAACTTAGCAGGCCGGCCTGGAACGTGGACCCATCCGTAGTGGAACGGCGCTTGAAACGTAGCGCGCCGTCCCGGTTCCGGGCGCGCCGTCCGCCTCGCGTCCCGGAACCGGCACGGCGCGCCACGCTTTCCGTACCGGGACGTAACGCACCGTGGTAGAACGAAACACACCGGCTCAACTAGGGCTGAGTCGAGCCAAAGTAATAAAAAGACAATAAAAGTTCCACGGCACGCCACGTTTTGGCCAAACCGGGGCGCCGGGACTGCCGGGGACATGGTGTAAACGTAGCATAAGTTAAAGGCTATCCCGATCCATTAATAATACCGATACCAATATTAAGGTTTGTTTTGCCCTTCCCGACGATACGTTGTAGTTGTTTCTCGTTAAAACAAAAGGCGGTAGAATGAGGGTGTAATTACAACAAAGCGAGGCCATTAAACGAGCAATTAAGGCTACTGTAGTTCATCATTGTCGGTGCCTTAATTATAAATCGAAAGACATAAAACCAAGAATATTTTTGCTTGTACAGGCATTCTTGAAACATACACTCGACTCGAAATGGCACGATACGAAATATTGGTCTTTTGGTTGGTTATTATCGAGTTGATTGCAAATTCCACGTGTCTAGCGGGAACTTGCCCGTTTTCGTGGGAGTCGGCCGGCGAGTCTTGCTACCGTGTATTGGCGGATAATACCGTGAGTTGGTACGAGGCGGCCCAGGCCTGTCGCAAGCTCGGTGGTGGCTTAGCGGTCCCCAGCTCGCAGACCGAGCAAAATGCGATCTGGAAGCTCGTGGAGAAAACAAAACCATCTGTGGATCTCTGGATCGGATGCATCCGAAAAGGAAGCGAAGATGGTGATGTGAATACTTGGTCTTGCACCGATCCCGGCGGCAGAGTGACCGAGTATACCTCCTGGCGGTCAGGCGAACCGAACGAAGATACAAGCATTGATGTATGCGCCAGGATGACAACGTCTAATTCGGGTAAATGGGCCGACAAACCTTGCGCTGAGCATTCCTATTTTGCCGTCTGTGAAATCATTCAAGAGCAGAAATCACCGGCTGTCCGCTGCCTCGTTGCCAATAATGAGGGCAGGTTTCAAATGAAAGCTTGATTTGGACAATCGCCGCGTTCTTGGGACTGGTAGAACGATTCAACTGAACTTGATTCCAGGGCATGATTTGCATCGCGTACAAGGGTAGAGCAGATATGAAAAAAACACTTACGACCGTTTCATACTGGCGCACCAAAGCGACTCGAGTTGCTCCGACTCGATTAAAATTTGGTTTTAGACAGGCGTTCTTATATTATAATGCGAGCCGTGCGCACACTAAAAATCGACGTCTGAAAGCAAGTCGCTCTTCAGTCGTTCTGACCGACTGGAACAGTCGATTGTTTTACTTCTGGCGAACTTCGAACTTAAAGATAGTATACATGACTGGTAAACTGTTTCAAATAGTTTTATCCCCCACGTGTGGTTGAAGATATGCATGATTAAAACCAACCTGAGCAAAAACCAGCTCCGTACTTCGTCTAACTTTTGAGAAAACAGTCAAAAAAGGGTTTGCAGTAATTTCGCCTCAAAACCATTTCGCCCTGAACCACGGCCTGTGCACTAATTGGTTTTGGGGCGAAGTGGCATTGGGCGATGTAGTGTTTGGGCGATGTATAGTGTTTGGACGAAATAATTTGGGGCAAAATGGCACTCGGGCGAAGTGGTTTGGGGCGAAATGGCACTTGGCGAAATGGTTTTGGGGCGAATTGAATTTTCGTCTCATGAGACGAAAATTTATTGTTTTACTCATTTAAAGACTGTAGCACTTCAGACAAAACCATTTCAGGGGAAGTTTTCTACGGTCATCATGTTTATATTGTGTAAGTTACTAGTAGGTGTAAATCTGTGAACATTTCTGATTTTCGAGATTACCAATGACGTATACTGCCTTTAATTCAAATTTCTGGGATAATTTGGTACGGCGCGACTCTGGTGCGCCAGTATGAAATTATAAGTGTCTATTCGTTTAAAAATATTTGCATGCATTGTAATTTTAAAAAAAGGTAATTCTCAGCACTATGTATTCGTTTTATGCTATTTTTGCCAGGCGTTCGCAATTTAAAAGTTGCCAAGTTATATTGCCATAGACTACTAAAGTGAAAACGTCACCGGTTGTCTTTTACCACAAGGTTACTGGGCCTACACTAAAAACCAGTGAACTGTTTCTCTGCGCTTCATCAATGGGAGTTTCAGATTACCAACGAATGTTTAGACCCAATTATCACAACTGACGTCACACCTTTGCATTCTATTGCAGAAAAATAACTGACATTTTTGACCGTCTTGTAAATCCGCCAAAAGGCCGTCTTTTTAATTACTTCCGAGCACTCATTTTGCACTTATTTTAAGAAAATATGCAATAATTTTTGAAAGAAAACGATACTGTACATAACTGCAATTTCGCACGTCGCTAAATTCTTAGAATATTGTTCTAAATATAGTAAAATTTAAATCTGTAGAAAGTTGTACTTGATACATATCGTTTTCGAACGTTTGCAACAATACTGTTTTTGCTTTATTTTACAAATACGTGGTTCTGCTAAGCGCATGGAGTAAGCTAACTGCATCTAGACAAAATGCTCAGGTTCATTAGGCCTGTACTAACAAGATATAGCAAGAATTGTGGCAAACGCGTGCAGTTTTACCTCCCTTGTTTACAAAAACAATTGGCATTATGTTGTATTATACATGTATATAACACATTTCATAGATAAATTTAAAGGCCTTTGTATCATTTGCAAGATAAAACGTTTTACAGATTCGTGGAATAAGAAAATTGGTAAACTAACCTGAAGAAATTCTAAAAACCTATATATGGATTTTGTGTACAAGTGAATGGTAACAGGACTTTTTTGGAAAACCACCTTCGGTTGTAAATGTCCAGCATGAAATACAATTTTGGACGAAATAAATACATGTGGTGTTTGTTACCATTGCTACAACACTTTGAGTAATACTCATGAAAAACAAAATTTGGTCATTGCAAATGATACAATTAATGGGCCTTTAAATGAAACCCCAGTCAATAATTTGTGCAACACTGCAGACTGATGCAGAAACGTTTATGCTCCGCCCCCGTAGATTACACCGACCAATCACAATTAAATGATTGTGCATATGTGCTGCTCTGTGGGTGGGGCTTAATTGATTGGTCTATTTGATTTGCATATTAAAACAGACAAATTGCATATTCAAACATGAATTTGCATATTCAAAAATGGCAATTTGTATATTTAAAAAAAGACAATTTGCATGTTCAAATAGATCGATTTGCAAATTCAAAGTACAAATTTGCATATTTAAAGAACAAATTTCATATTCAAATAGACCAATTTGCATTTTTAAAGATAATGATTTACAAAGGAGTACCAGACTATTTATAAATGTACGTGTAGCCGTTTAAGTGATGTTATAACAAATAAAAATTGCAGCATTTATATACATGTAGCGCTCTTACAAGAGATATTTCAACATTTTACATACACCGCCTAAACATCGAGATACATAGACGAGTGGCGCCTTCCTTAGCCAAGCCAGAAACACCGGGGGAAGGACCCTTAATTCTCTTTTTAAACAATACTATGGGATCTTTCAAGTAAATTACACAATGCACTGGACCTAAGGCTTTACATCCCACACTGAAGGATGTAGCAAATGTGGTTGAGTGCCTTGCTCAAGGGCACTGGGACAATCGTGGGAATATCTGAGGAATATCTGAGGAATATCCGAGGAATATCCGAGGAATATCCGAGGAATATCCGAGGAATATCCGAGGAATATCCGAGGAATATCCGAGGAATATCTGAGGAATATCTGAGGAATATCTGAGGAATATCTTGGGATAAACCTGGAATTATCTTGGGATAAACCTGGAATTATCTTGGGATAAACCTGGAATTATCTTGGGATAAACCTGGAATAATCTTGGGATAAACCTGGAATAATCTTGGGATAATCCTCGACTATTAAGACATGACTACAGCAGGTTGTCGTAATGTCGGAAACGCTGAATATGTTGGGCAATGACCTCGTAACACAGAAGGTATTGTTCCTAAAATGGAAATAAAAGAAGATAAAATTATATAATACAAGAGAAATGATGATGCAAATTTGAAACCTTATTCTGGGTTTCCTAAAAATAATCTAGGTTTCCCTGGACCCTGATAGAAAAACATGGAAAACAGTCATTTCATTTAAATAATAATAATAATAATAATAGCACTTATAACGCGCCATATATCCATTAAAATGCTCATAGGCGCAATACAATAGTAAACAGTACTTTAAAAACCACATCATCATATTGGAGGTACAGACGGTCCGCCAAGGCGCGCGCGAGAAACAAACCCGCGCTACAAAACACAAAACAGGAAACACGCATCTCCATGCCCCTGCTATGGAGCCGCGCACCTCGCAGCACGAATCCGACCCCCGCGCGCGCACCGACGAGCCCGCGCCCTCAACTAATAAAAACTACCACACTAGCTCATTTCTAATTAAAAATCACTAAACTCCAAGTTAAAAAGATGCGTCTTCAAATGTGACTTAAAAGCTTTCAGAGAATTTAAATCTCGTAATGTCTTAGGCAAACTATTCCACAGCTGTGGCGCAACCCAACAGAATGCTCTTTCTCCTGCAGATTTGAGCCTCACCCGAGGAACTCTGAGAAGGGTTGCGTCAGATGATGACCTCAACGGACGGGCGGGAATATAAGGCACTAACAAGTCACTCATGTATTTAGGACCAAGGCCATGACAAGCCTTATACGTAATTATCATCAACTTGTATTGAATCCTGCGAGTAACAGGCAGCCAATGCAGTGCCCTAAGTACAGGCGTGATATGCTGTGTACGCTTTGTACCTCTAAGCAGCCTCGCAGCTGCGTTCTGCAATCGCTGAAGGCGAGACAGAGCACACTGTGGAAGGCCATACAACAAGGCATTGCAGGAATCTAACCGGGAGGTTACAAATGCATGTATAGCAGCAGCCGCTGCTTCATCTGTCAAGTATTTTCTACTCAATCTTATATTGTGCAGCTGGTAATATGCAGCTTTACACAATGTCGTGATATGTGCACCATAGCCCAACGAAGAGTCAAAGAAGACTCCAAGATTTCGAGCACTTTCCTTAGGCAAGATAGTGCAATTAGATATTCTGATGCTTGGCTCTTGAACTTTGGCACGTTGTTTTGAGGTACCAATTAACAAAATCAATCGAGACAATCGGAAGTTATGTCATCGTTTGTGCAGCATAGCCAAACCTTAATTCATCAGGGTTAAACCAACTTAAATTTTACTCTAACAACCTTTTTACTTGTTATAATGAGAATGTTGTACGGACAGTTCAACTGCATTTTGAAATTAATTTTGTTTTGGAGGAAAATTCAAAACTGTAATTACCATCGACTCAATCATCTGTGTCCTGTTCATGCGAATCCTCTTAACGGCTTGAAACACATCTACAATGTCCTCTGTTGACATTTTCTCCACAATGGTTGAGACGGTACAGAAGACTCCACTACGACCGATTCCATTTCTAAGAAGAAAAATAAACAAAAATTAAAAAAATGTACTTCAAAGAAAGAATTTTTTTTTTTAAATATCAATTCTTGATCAGAAAACTTGGGGTTGCGGGTTCGAAACTCCCCACCACCCCCGGCTGCGGTACCTGTGGCCTTGAGCAAGGCACTCAACCACACTTGCTCCATCCTTCGGAAGGGATGTAAAGCCATTGGTCTAGTGTGTTAGGTAACGGTAACGCACTTTAAAGATCCCAGAGCATTCTTTCGTGAAGAGCAAGGGGATTCCCCGGTGTCTCTAGCCATTTTTAATTTCTAATTCTTCATGGGTTTCCTCACGCTTGCGAGTGACAGTGCAATGGGCACCTTAGAGGAATCCTTGGTATGAATACCAGAAAGAAATAATAATAATAATAATAATAAAATAATTGATTAAAATACTGGGACAATGCAAATCCTGTGTATGGGTTTAGACTTGCTGTATAGACCGTATCGAATAGCTGCCATCTTGTAGGGCAGTTTATTTGTTCCTTGACAACAAGCATGGTTGAGCATTGTTGATCAGAGGTCAATTTCATTGCGCTGTTCAGAGGCTCCGGCTATTTCATGGAGACCGTAACCTAAAGCACTGCTAAATGTTTGCTAGCGTTAAGCCCGCCGCACATGAGAGCTATGTGCTGAGCCAAAATTCTTTCGTGGCCGATGGCGTAAGGAGATAGCTCTCGTGTGCGGGCAACTTTCGTGAGCATTTGGTCACTCGTGCCACTTGAGACAAATATCTAACGTGTTTGATAATTTTTGCCTCGCGTGGCCAAAATCTCACGTGTGCGGGGGTGATGAGCCAAGTGCTGAGCTAAAATAAATGTAGCTGGCCAATTAAAAACCATCCCCATATTCACGTGATATGAATACAGTGCGCGCGGGCACCGCTGAGGTCACCAAACTTTTGCTAAAGTGTGTTGACCTTGGCGGGGTTCGCGTGCGCGCGCTGTTTTCGTATCGCGCGCGTGGTTTTGATTGGCCAGCTACATTTATTTTAGCTCAGCACTTGGCTCATCACCCCCGCACACGTGAGATTTTGGCCACGCGAGGCCAAAATTATCAAACACGTTAGATATTTGTCTCAAGTGGCATGAGTGACCAAATGCTCACGAAAGTTGCCCGCACACGAGAGCTATCTCCTTACGCCATCGGCCACGAATGAATTTTGGCTCAGCACATAGCTCTCGTGTGCGGCGGGCTTTAGGGACAAAATCTGCTAAACACTAGTGACACAACAATGCCTGTTTCCAAGCACTTGCATGTTGAAGCACGCCGTGGCCATGAAATGCCCTTAACTTTAGCACAACGTTTCTGCTACAGTAAGCACACATTTTTAGCTGGTGCTTAAGCAGCACCATAAAATTGCCCCAAAAGTTGCCCTACAAGATGGCAGCTATTTGACAGGGTCTATATGAACTCACAGACACTGAACAATGACTGGCCCAGTGGACTGGCATTCACGTTGCCAGCTCTGTACAGCATCGAGTAACTCTAAGATACTCAGTGGAGATGTCGGCTTGTCGTCATTGCTTGCCCACCCCTGGAGCTGGAAGTGTTGCAGTGTGAGGGTCTTTTCCTGAAAATGACGGGTACAAAATCTAGATTATATAGGGTGTCTCAAAAAATCTACAGAAAAATCCTCAACATTTTTTTTCCCCCATGGTTGTTGAGATTTTGATGTCATATCATGTGTCATATTTTTCTCATGACCATTCTGAAATGTCATGCTCTCAATCCGTATATTTTTAAGGATATCATTAAAAAACCACCGATGTTTTGTAAAATAATTTATCTGTTCCATAACGCAGTGCAGTGATTACACCAACCTTTTTGCTTCCACATCCAAATTGGAGATTGCAAATTTCCTGTTTTCTTTCCATGGATAGTATTTTGGGAAGTCATTTTATATGACTGTTATATTTTCTGGACAAATCTGAACAAGCTCCTTTTAATATTGCCAATATTCTGGGTGTTCACCTCTTCTCCTGATTTCCAGACTTCCAGAGTCCGAGAGTGGAAGATTTGTCCTTTGCTCTGTTCAATCATGTTCACGTTGAGAGACCCAAATTTGGCCGTGTCTACGTCGGGCAAATAGTGCTCAGGTTCCTGTTATGTTCATAAAGAAGAAAACAAGGTTTAAAAATGGAAACCCCAGCTGAAATGGGTTACACATTAAAGAATTTTACCAGTTATTCCGGCTAGGTTTGTTTTTGTTAACCAAGCCTCTGATTATTTCAATCAGTAACCGATGCAATTCTCCAAAGTATCGGCAGCATAGGAAAGTATTTTGATAACGTAGCACAAAAGGAGTGTTCAATTTCATGCCAGATCCATTCTGACTACATGTAAACTCCTCGAAAAAATTGATACATAACAAATGATACATCATCGTAAAGAGGAATAACAGGGCTTTCGAATGATATAAAATTCAAGGAAAATTATTTTGCAACAAGAGAGAAATTGTCAGTCAAACTAGACTTTCCGAACTTTTTTGAGGAGTTTAATTCGAGTAAATGAGGTTGAGCTTCATCTAAGCCGCCATGTTTTGCAGTTTGGCATCTGGATTTGAACCATCGATGGTTTGAGCCAGGCTAAATCCGTTCGTGCTTCGCAGAATAAGGGCGCCCTCTGTTGGTGAAACACGATTGGCGATATACCTTATACACCACTGTGAAGATCGTTACAAAGTTTAGGATCAAAAATAATTATATTGAAAACAAAATCATCGGATTCCCATGAACAATTATGCATCAGGCAATTTTGATTTCAAAAGTCATTTGGCACAAGAAAATGAGTCTGTGCTTAAAATGTAGTGTGCTTAAAATGTAGTGAACTCTGCATGTCAACTTCTGTTCTCAGAAACTTACATTGCTGGCCAAGTCAGGGTCGTTCATCATAATTATAGCAGGAGCATTGCAATCATATGCAAGTCGCCAGATATCAGCGACAGTGTTCGGAAGGGGCATCTGGGTCGTGATAAATGCCTCCTTTTTCTTTAAACTCTGAAAGAAAAAATGCATATTAACAACAGCAACATTTTAGGTTAAAGATAGTAAACATGATTGGTAAACTGTTACAAATAGTTCTATCCCCCTGTGTGATTGAAGATATGGATGATTAAAACCAACCTGAGCAAAAACCAGCTACGTACTTCGTCTAACTTTTGAGAAAACAGTCAAAAAAGGGTTTGCAGTCATTTCGCCCCAAAACCACTTCGCCCTGAACCATTTCGCCCTGAACCACGGCCTGTGCACGAAGTGGTTTTGGGGCTAAGTGGCATTTGGGCGATGTAGTGTTTGGACGAAGTAATTTGGGGCGAAATGGCACTCGGACGAAGTGGTTTGGGGCGAAATGACACTTGGGCGAAATGGTTTTGGGGCGAATTTAATTTTCATCTCATGAGACGAAAACTAATTGTTTTACTCATTTCTCAAAGACTATAGCACTTCAGACAAAACCATTTCAGGGCAAGTTTTCTACGGTCATCGTGTTTATATTGTGTAAGTTAGGCGTAAATCTGTGAACATTTCTGATTTTAAAGATTACCAATGATGTATACTGCCTTTAACCCTCGAAGCTGCAAAGTGGAGCTTCAAGAAGGCCCATATTTGTATTTTTTTTACTAAAAAATCCTTGGCCCAATTCCGCTCAAACTTCATGTAATCCTCAACTGATTACCCTAGTCTGAGCCCCTGTAGTCACCTTTAATGTTGAGTTCACTTACCAGTCAGGTCCACCACCCTGGGGAATCTTGGCCTCAAGCCCAGGCCCATTGATTTGTGTACAAACATACATGTGAGTAAGGCCCTTTTGCTGCCATGCGTAAAAGCAGCTATCAATCATCCTACTGCAGGCCCAGTAAACAGATGTGTCTTGAGGGGACCTCCGTTCAGGCCATTATAGAAAGGATTGTGTCTGCCAAACAGTGTTATTTACGCGTTATACAAAGTGCCTTCCAGAGTCTCCCGCTTGAAGCCTTCATGCAATTGTTTGGGCTGTGTATCTCAGAGGTTTCCCCATGATATTTACCCCAGGACTAGGAGAATAAGTTAGATAAAGTTACTTACGTCAACAAAAGCTGCATTTATGTAGGTTGAGCTGCCCGTCTCACCCAAGGGAACGAGTCTCGGTCGGTTTCGCTCAACTAAAAACAAAAGTTACGTACAAAATAAAGACTTCATGATCAGTTGCCGTAGAAACCTTGGTATAAGGCACATCCGCATATAAGACACACTGCCAACTTTCGAGCTTTTAATACCCAGAGAGGTATTTTCACCCCAAAATAAAAATTATACCAGAAAAATTAAATCTGCAAGACTTTAGGCCTGTCCATATTGGACTTTTTGGGGGTATACTGACAGAGACGATGGGTACTTTCCCATTTTAAGATCAATGCGAACAACCTAGGACGTTTTCCACTCAGTAACTTTCCTGAGTCCAGCGGTTACTTTTCCTGGCCAATTTCTGCCCAGGAAAATTGACCATGGAACTTTTCCCGAGACGATAAGTCCAGTGCGGACACAGCGACTTGGTAAAAGCGCTCTAAAAGCATACTTTTGAGCCGTGAAGGTCAAACTGCAAAGGGACAGTGCGCATGCTCTCCCACGGTCTCGGTAAGATTTTCCTGTGTCAAAAAGTCCAAATTTTACTATCGTCTTGGTATAAAACCTACCGAAAAACAAGTCCAATGCGGACATGGCTTTTGATCTTAAGGTATTTCATATATACAGTACATCCAATCACACAGAGCATTAAAGGCACAGGCTCGTCAGCAATGCGCATGTGCCAAATTCGTGCTACGAAATACGCAGAAACAATGTTTAAAAACTTACGGGGCAAAATATCACCAGATCTGTTCTTGTCGGCGTTCTCTGCTAGTGTAGCCTCACCAAAGGCATCCCAACGTGGGGGCGGTGTTACTCTGTTGAGGGTCTGTCATAAACAAAACAAAAAAAACGAATAGGAAAAGCAATGTAATTAAAGTCCCAATACATTATTTGCAGTTACCCAAAATTTTACTTCACGAGTTGACCACAAAAATCCGACTAAAATTGTTGAGTAGCAATGGTAAGGGAAGACACACAAATCTAACCGCTGGTACCGTCAGCGGTACCGATCGAGAACAGCTCACTTAGTGCAGGCGGTACCGCTAAAAACTGCCGGTACCGTGGTTAGATTTATGTGTCTTCCCTAACAAACACCACAGTTTTTCTTGTGTAAAATGGTACCTTTGTGGGAGAAATCGCCAACTGCTTTTAAAAAAAATGTCTGCAGACAATTGTTTTTTTACCATTCATTTAACACAGGTTTTCTGAAGTATTACTGCATCTATGTGGGTGAAATTTCTACAAGGCAATTTATCAACATTATTCTTTAGTTATGTAATGCTGCTGTTCCTGTTCTTGACAGTTTTCCAATCATGTAATCTGTTTTTAAGTACGTAAGACCTTACGCCTTACCCGAAACTCTTCTTCAATATATCGTTTCCTCGTCTTTGGGTTTATATTCTTCAGCTTAACGAATCGGTCATCAAAGAGCTTAACGGGGATTCGGGTATCTCCGCTAAGGTAACCCTCCAGTAAGGCTTCATAGACGAAAGCGTACTGATCCTGGGTAAAAGATCAACCATTAAAGCAGAGTCACAAAGGAAACATGTCAGCAAAAGAACCATTGGTTCGCATTGTATGTTTGCTCTATACGAGGCGAGTCAGAAAAAAATGTTCTTTTTGTTTCGCAAATTTTTATCTCCAAAACTTGCCTAGATATTGTCTTGTTGACAATGCACTTATGTTGATATGGTTATTGAGCATGTCTGGTGAATGAATCATTGATTTATGGTATTGCAAAACAAAGATAGACAATTCTTCCCTGGGTTCTGAAATAGCTATCAACATAATGTGTGGCCTCCATGTTGTCTTCCAACTCGACATTGAACCTGGCCTCATCTCAGCTCTTTTTACCATCCGTGTCCTGCGTACAGTGGCGTAGCATGTAGCATGTAGCATGTACCCAATTAATTTATGACCAATTAAAGTATGACAGATCAGAAAAAGTGAAATGGAGCTATTGGTCTTTAAAGTTTGACAAACTAGTTGATTATTTAATTTTTTGTCAATAATATGAGGAATTTTGAGACAGTTCAAACAACAAAACAAATCTTGAATGTATCCCGATGTTGATTCTGCCAAATTTTCAAGTTGGTCCCAGAGGCCATTTGTTGAGATTGTGGGCCTATATCACGTAATGGGAAATGCCGAGAAGCGTCGGGTTTTGCCAGAGTCGGTCACATATTTGTTTACTTCCCAAAACATTTTTTTGTTTGTATCGTTGCTACTTACATAAGTCTGCACCATGTTGACTCGGTTTACTCGCATCTGGTTGACGAATCCAAACACGCTGACTTCGCCTTGGTCTTGCATCATATCCAACAACGTGTAGATGGCAATGAAAGTACCTGTCCGCCCAACTCCTGCACTGTGGAGTGAACGGTTCAACAGATATTACCGGTCTACAAGACGGAAATAGAAATTTCCATTCGACTATGTAGACATGCTCATACGGTCTATAATTATAGCCTGCTTGCAATAGTGTAGATTGGTTCCCGATCCTATCGCTTATTGCGAAAATATAAGGATCGGTAAAGGCCAGCCATGACGGGCAGAAATCTGCCCGTGATCACGTGGTTATTATTATTATTTTAGTAAGTGCGTATATTTTGCATTGACATTTGTAACCCGGCCGTGCGTGTCGAACATATCCAAATGTAAATAAAGTACATTGCCTAAAGCAAAGGACTTCGCCAATTTTAAAATATATAACACAATGCGCATGCGCAAAGACGACCAATCACAGACCAAAATGAAGCGCCCTTTACCTGTCCTTATATGCTTCTATGTGAAATATGTGGACGGGAACCAATCTAGCAGTAGTGTGGTCTTTAAAGGAGCATGTCCAGATCACATTTTTCAGCACCCCCGCGCGCCCCCCGCAAGGATATCTTCAAAGAACCACCAATGTTTTGTAAACTAATTTACAGAAAGCAGTGCAGTGATTACACCAACCTTTTTGTTTCCACATCCAAATTGGAGATTGCAAATTTCCTGTTTTCCTCCCATGGATAGTATTTTGGGGAGGTATTACAATTGTTAGGTTCCAAGGAAATCTAATTTCTGGAAAAATCTGAACAAGCTCCTTTAACTACAATCATACAAGTTATCTCTTTTATTGATATCCATTTTTAAACCAACCTGCAGTGGACTAGTAATGGTTTCTCACGCTTCGTAGTGTTGTTGACAAGCATCTGAGACCGTGTGTCCTTCACAACTTGCACGAGGTACAGCACCGAGGTTGGGTAGAGGGGAACCCCCATGTCGGGCCACGAGGTCAGGTTGAAGTGCTTTATCATCAGACGGCAAGTTTCGTCGTCGGCCTAATGAAATAAATTTGCGTATTAATAAATGGGCGGGCGGAGCTAAAAAAGATGGGCGGAGCTAAAGATATCAGGAATCCTTCATGTTAAATCTCCAATACATCATTTGCAGTTACTGAAAATTTTACTTCACGAGTTGACAGGAAAAACTTGACAAAGTGTTGTTAGCAATGGTAACAAACACCACATGACTTTTTTCTGTGTAAAATGGTACATTCGTTGGAGAAATTGCTAACAAAAAGTCTGCAGACAACTTTTTTACCATTAATTCATACACAAAAACCATGCATGGATTTTTCACGTTTTCTGAAGTATTATGCACCTATCAATTGTTCCCCCCACCCCTCCCGCCCCCCTGGCTACCCCACCTAAGAGGTGGGGATTGTCCCTTTTTGCGTGACAAAAATCCCCACCCTCGGGTGCAAAACATGCGCAAAATGCACAAAAATGCACAGAAAATGGGCCACCCTGGGGCATGAAAAATGTGACCAAACCCCCACCTAGGGGGTGGGGCAGCGCGGGGGGAGGGGTGGGAGAAACAATTGATAGGTGCATTACTGCATCTATGTGGCTGACATTTCTACAAGGCAGTTTATCAACATTATTCCTTAGTTATGTAATGCTATTGTTCCTGTTTTTAAAAGTTTTCCAATCGTGTAACTTGTCTTTAAGAAACAAACTAAGAACAGTCTAATTTTTAAAATTTTATTTATTTATTTATTTTTAATTAATACATTTTTTATTTCATGGGTTTATTGAACTTCAATTCGCAGCCCGTAGGCTGAATTGCATGAAATTTTTTGGTATTTACAATCTCGGCTGTTCAATGGTTATGGTGCTGCTCTAGTAAGCAGGAGGTTATAAATTTGAGCATGTTTTTTTTTGAAAAGCACTTGGTATATAGTGTATACTGCATTTTGCAAGGGTTCGAGTCCCACCCGAGCAGAGTCCATACTGCTTTGTGTAAGGGAAAAGTTTCATTAAATTTTTACGACAATTATTTTTGTATGTGGGTCATTCCCAAAATTAGGGGTCCAAAAGTGTGACATGCTTTTTAAGATTTCCAAGTGTTTTTAGTGATTAAAAGTGGTTTCCCAGTAGATAATTATTTTTATTTCAACAAATGCCACTTAAATTTAATTGCAATTTTCATTGGCGTAGGTAACCCGGGACACCAAACTCCTATTCAATACCATGGAACAAATTATAAGCTTTTATGGTCTTTTGTTTTAAATATTTTTCAGGAATCAGAAAACAAAATACTGAAGAAAATGATGCTACCCCTATGATCACAGGCCACAATCCATTACTGAGAATTTGTGATCATGAGTGGTGATTTTTGAAGCAGAGAGTGTCGTACGTAACTGCGACACCAACAATTGTGGACCCCTAATTTTGGTAATGACCCATGTCTCACCTGGTGGACTTGTAGTGTGTGGATGGTGTAATCTGAAAATGTCTCCACATGAGACAATTTGACCACAATTGTTCCATATTTCTCTTCTTGGTTTTTTCGAGCAGGCCAGTATCTCTTACACTTTTCCTGTTTTGGCAAAAGTACAATAAGACAACAATTTCAGTATTATATTTCTTTTTTAGGATGTTTTAAATGGGAACTTCTCTGTCCATGCTTTCAAGAAATTGTGCGAACCCACTGTCCTATTTAGGCTGGTTCCCTGGCTATACTGAACAGAAAACAGCCATAATACCATGGTAGTCAGGGACCTAGTTTCGTTCACAACGAGGGCGCCCTTGTAAAAATGCGCATGTACACAAATTTACATAAATTCATCTTCAATAGACCTTTATCACGGTGCGTCCATCTTCGTCTTGTTCCCCACTGCATAGTACGTGTACTTGTCGGGCATGATCATTGCGTGTGCGTGTCTGCGCGTGCAGTCTTCCGTTGTTTTGAGAGAATCACTGTCTGTGCTGCGCGTTTTCTTGATCGCACCGCACAGATGTCATTGTGATGCACACAATGAACATTTTCAACACGGGGCCAAACTATTTTATTTCGGCAAGCCTCGCTTTGGTTACGTTCATTTTAATAGGGGAAAAGGGAAGATGGCCGCACCGTGATAAAGGTCTATTAACCTTTTCTTATACAAAAATATAATCTCTGGTGGAATCATTGCACTGGACAATTAGAACCACTTCTATCTTCCATTTGAGTAAGGTTTTCCGGTCAAATGGCTGATTAAAATTTTAGAGTTATTGCAAATCCTGTAAATACGGGCTTCAAAGGAGTGTGTCCAGATAACATTTTTTAACCTCAATTTTTCCCATGGGTGTTAAGATTTTGATACCATATCAATTGTCATATATTTCTCATTACCATTCTGAAATTTCAAGTTCTCAATCCGCATATTTTTAAGGGTATCGTAAAAAAAACCAACAATGTTTTGTAAACTAATTTATCCGGTTTTATAAAGCAGTGCAGTGATTACACCAACCTTTTAGCTTCCACATCTATATTGGAGATTGCAAATTTCCCGTTTTCTTCCCATGGATAGTATTTTTGGGAGGTATTTTATATGATTCTCAGGTAAAGACGAAATCCATTTTCTGGAAAATTCTGAACACGCTCCATTAATCAAGAGTGGACCTACCTTGTTCCCCTCCACTAGCTGTGTTAACATGATGATAATGTTGATCTGTCCTTGCCAAATCATCCGCCAGAAATCGTTGAGTGCTGTGCTATTTGGACCTGTTATAAAATAAACAAATAAACCAGTTAAGTCCTGCAGGCAGACCAATTATGTTCCCCAAAACCTTTGGCAGGTTTAGATGCACAAATTATTTAAGACCTTTTTAATGCCTTTTTAAGATCAATTTTATAATTTATAATTCTTCATGGGTTTCCTCTCGCTTGCGAGTGACAGGTATGAATACCAGAAAGAAATAATAATAATAATAAACATAAACCTCCAAAACAGGAAATAATTCCATACTCGGCCACCACAGGCCCAAAATCTAGCTAACAATTTAATACTTTTTAATGCTTTTTAATGTTTTTTAATGCTTTTTAAGGCCTTAAATTTAGAAAATTAAGTTAAGACTTTTGAACACCCGCGGACACCCTGAAAGGGGTAAAAAATACTGACTGTCATCCCGTCCTGATATTTTCGGCTAAAAATATAAAGCAAAAAAAAAAAACCCTTTCCCACCATAAATATTGTTTTCTTGGCCTATAAACCAATGCATACACAGTAAACAGAGCAACGGTTGGGACTTTAAAAAAGAAGCTTTATATCAGAAAAATATTTGTATTGGGAAGGGGGAAGAGGCATTAAAATGCGAGTTTATTGTAAAAGAAAAGTACCTACCCATTGCAGCAATGAATGCATTGTCTTCTTTGTGATCCTGTATGTGGGTTGAATATAGGAGAAATAGATGGAAAATTTAATCATTTTTTTGTTTTATTTATTTAATTGGTTTAATATAAATCAGGGTCCTGAAAGTAGCTAATGTCCTTCTATGCAGTTATAATTGATTGCTTTCCGGTGACGTCACCCCTTCCATCCACCATTTTGGTTGTCATTTTTCATGACCCACGTGGCTCGAGCGATAACCGGCCAAAAAAGCAATAAAATCGCCTTGGTTGCACTTATTACCTGTTACTTAACCTTGCTTTATGTTGTTGCGCCATGGCTGTTGTATCGATAAAGATCAAAATGTATTTCTTCAGGTTAAAAATTGTGATCAAGCAAAAGCACTTTCGTTTTTACAAGCTGCAGTGCATGCTCAATCATTTGAACGTATCGTAACGCGCGCGTGCTGCATCTTCGAATGAAAGTACGCTGGTGAGTATATTTTACGCGTGCCCATGTGCGTCTAGTGACGTACGTGTGCCCATGTGCGTCTAGTGACGTGCGTGTGACCGTTATCCACCAAACACCAAAGCAATCAATTGGCACAATTGCCCCGACTTTTTACCTGAATGTAGCTTGCATTGTAGTAATTTGACACAGGCGCTCCATTTATGGGTTCCAGTGGTACGCGTGAATGGTCATCTGTAAGAAACATAGTCAAGAAATTTCATGATAACTAAAACTCTCCAACATTTCTTATAATTATTTATGTCTATGATTTATTTCCGTGAATTAGGAGATTTGCTACAACACCACCACGTACAGACCATATAGAACAGCAGCCATCTTGTAGGGCAATTTTTGACATTTAAATTGGTCAACAATGTAAGCACAAAATATGCATGTCCTCATGGAACTAAAAAAACTGTCCTACAAGATGGCAGCTATTCGATACAGTCTATATGCTTGAACACAGTGTTTGGTATAGTGCCTAAGGCCAAACAAAATAAATTGTGCGTTTACGGTAACGGCCTAAAAAAACATCCAGGTAGGAAAATAATTTAATTTTTTCATTTGTTTTTACATTTCAGTTCATACATTTGCGTGTTGTTTTGCAATGTTTGAAACTCACTATTAAACATGTTCATGTACAAGTGTAAAAAATGTTATGTTCGCAAATAGTGCTCATTTAAAATTATCAACTTGGAAAATTGGCAATAAAAAGTTTGAGGTCGGCAATTTGGCCTCAAATTCCAGGTAGGTCGGGTTACCGTAAACACACCATTTATTTTGTTTGGCCTAATCACCATGGAAATGAAAAAAACATTTCTAGTCCTCATCGGAATTCGAACCCGAGACTTCAAACACTCCGGGCAGATGCTCTACCAACTGAGCAATGGATTTATGAACCAAACATTTTTCGAACTCCTGCATGGATGCACAACCTAGCGAAGTACAAGTTTTTAAAACAATTATCTTCAACACAAAATGAGGACTTACATGGAATGATGTTCTTGAAGCGATTTCGTGTTTTCAGGTTGGGGTTTGAAGCAACGGTCCATGGTCGTGTTTGGTCAGAAGGCAGAAGCTGTGAAAAATTAGACACAGAATTATATTTTTTTAATCTTGTTAAAATGTCTGCCAGGAATCAGTGGCAGTATTAAATTCAAGCCTTAGATTAAGACAAAACTTTACTTGGTATTTACCTCGGCGAAGAAAATGACTTACATTTTTTTACTTTAGTTGTACTGTTTTTCACCAAAGAATCCTTCATTAAAGGCCCATTGTATCATTTGCAATGACCCAATTTTGTTTTTCATGAGTTGACAAGAAAAAACTTACTCAAAGTGTTAAAAGCAATGTTAACAAACACCACATGAATTTATCATGGTATATCATGTTGGAAATTGACAACCGAAGGTGGTTTTCTAATTACCATTCACTTGTACACAAAATCCATATATAGATTTTCAAGGTTTTCTGGCTAGTTTACCAACATTCTTCCTTAGATATGTTAGACTCTTATCCTACGAATCAGTAAAAAGTTTTATCTTGCAAATGATACATAGGGCCTTAAAGGCAGTATACATCATTGGTAATCTCGAAAATCAAAAATGTTCACAGATTTATGCCTAACTTAGACAATATAAACATGATGACCGTAGAAAACTTCCCCTGAAATGGTTTTGTCTGAAGTGCTATAATCTTTGAGAAATGAGTAAAACAATTAGTTTTCGTCTCATGAGACGAAAATTTAATTCGCCCCAAAACCATTTCGCCCAAGTGCCATTTCGCCCCAAAACCACTTCGCCCTGAACCATTTCGCCCCGTGCACGAAGTGGCATTTGGGCGATGTAGTGTTTGGACGAAGTAATTTGGGGCGAAATGGCACTCGGGCGAAGTGGTTTTGGGGCGAAATTACTGCAAACCCTTTTTTTACTGTTTTCTCAAAAGTTAGACAAAGTACGGAGCTGGTTTTTGCTCAGGTTGGTTTTAATCATGCATATCTTCAATCCCACAGGGGGATAAAACTATTTGTAACAGTTTACCAATCATGTATACTATCTTTAAAGTCTTGAATTGGATACTGCCTCATGTTGTTATAGTGGTTAATTTCCTGATTTTTATAATTCAGGATTGACTAACAATTTAACTTACCGAAAATTCATACTTGAGGTTGTCTGTGGAGCTCTCTTTCTTTTTAGCGATGTACTCTTCTAGCGCCCCCACTGGGATGGAAACGCTCAGTTGCGGGATGAGATTCACGTTACCGTACTCGCTACTCCGATTGTCTGTTGCCGGTGGCAACGGGCTGGATGCCGCGTCTTCATCCAACAGCTCATTGGTCAAATTTTCTGAGGATTCTCCATTGGACAATTTATTTTCTGCGTCATGGGAAACCTGAAGAGCGCCCTCTACTGGTTTGGGTTTGTTAAATCCGGGAGGCGGCGGTTTGTGGCTTGGCCTTGAGGGAATGCGCTCTGTAGAAAAAAAATGAAGAAAACCTTATTACCTTATTAGTATTGAATGAATTAAAAAATAACAGCAATTTTTTGTCTCCATTGTATAAGATATGCAACCCATTCTGGCGAAATGAGTTGGAAGTTGCACAATAAGTTAGGGATATTGTGCGGTATACGCAGATATTTTATTGAGGGTATGCATTGAATGATTTTGTATATGATTAGACAATTGTATCTGCATGATAGACACACCTTGTCACAGGAATATGTGAGAACAAAAAATCCAAAACTGACGACATACCAATATCCCTAATTTATTGTGAGTAGTGCATTAAATCCTCAATGCAAATATTTATTTAAGAGACCTTGTTTAGAAGACGTGACTTCTTTAGGCTTCAGTTCTGAAGTCGCGTAGGCGGTTTCATCATCAACAGGTTTTGTGTCCACTTCAGATGACGCTTCAAGGTTCAATTTCTTCTCCGCTTTTCCTGTGTGAGCAAGATTGGATCAGAATAAATACTTTTCCTACTTTAACCTGTTGATTATTTTGGGTAAAAAAAAAGACATTTTTAAAAATGGCAAATGTGATTGGCCAACCTTAAAGACCAGGTCAAGCACCACAAATACTGACTCTAGAGTCATTTCTACATTCATTGTATGAATCTTCTCACCAAAAGTTCATACTTTGCAACACTCCGAGGCGACTGCCACGGAGCGAGATTTGCTACACTGACAGGCCGTCCACAGCCGTCAAGTTCAAAACACGGTGTGTACAAATGAATGGTGGACAATGGACGTGTTTGCACATCAACCGTGGAAGACGGCAGCAAAGCTGACGTTTTAACTCGTCAACCGCCCGTGGCTATACATTGCTAGAACGTGTTTACACGTCTTCTGGCATCAAGTGGTTAATAAGCAATGGACAGTAATATATGCTGCCCTATATTGTGGTTATTTCACAAAATAGGACGCTCTTTACCTGCATTTTCGTAGATGGTGCTATCATCATAAGAAGTGCTCTTCATAACAAGACCTTCATGGTTGGTTTGCCGATTCTCCGAGGCATCTTTCCGTCTCCTTTAAAGATAAATTACAAAATTTGAATTTTTTTACAAATGGCGTTATGTCCATGTGGAATTGAGGACGTGTATGATAAAAACCAACCTGTGTATAAGTCAGCTCAGTACTTCATCTACGTCCCAAAAAAACAATGAAAAATTGTGTCCATGCTTTTAAGAAATTGTGTAAATTGCCAACTGAATTTGTTTTTTTTTTAATTTTCTGCAGAAAATTTTGTACCATTCATTCAACACAAAAACCATGCATGGATTTTTCAGGTTTTCTGAAGTATTACTGCATCTACATGTATGTGGCTGAAAATTCTACAAGGCAGTTTATCAACATTATTCTTTATGTGATGCCGTTGTTCCTGTTTTTAAACGTTTTCCAATTATGTAAACTGTGTTTAATTAAACGTACCTTCGTCTGACGACAAACAATACCACAACCACGGCAATAATGAGTACCAGAAATACAGCAATTACTGCCCCAGCCACGGCCCCACCGCTACCGGTCTGGCCGCCTGGATCGACTGGAAGAAATGAAACAGTACAGTGGTCCTTTGAGACCGATTCTGACTCACAAACTTCGAGCAGAAACACTGAAAAATTGTGGGTTCGGAATCACTTGAGGTACTTTTGACCCCAACTGCTCCATCCTTTGGATGGGATGTAAAGACCATAGGTCCAGTGTGTTGTGTAATGCACTTAAAAAGATCCCAGAGCATTCATTTGCAAGGAGAAGGGGATTTTCCCCAGTGTTTCTGGCTTGGCTGCCAAAGGCACCACCCGCCTATGTATCTTGATGTTTCATGAAGTTTGTGATAGTTGTAAATCTGACTTGTCAAGTTTTGGCAACTTGAATTTAATAATCTATTAAAATCAAGTCGGTTGCCTAAATGAATCAAGTCAGCCTAGAAGGTAAAGAGCTGGTACATTAAACTGGAAGATGTGGTTTGAAACTAAAATTATTCAAAATTATTAGCCTCTGACTTGAATTTTTTTGTTTACAGTTACTGGCTGGGAAGGCATAAAAAAGGGTGAATCAAAAGTAATTGATTTTTAGAGAATCAATCATTCATCTTGGTAACTTTTTTTTTGTCTGTAGGGTATGCTTGAGCAACATTGAATGACATTTTTAGTTTTTACCTGAATCAACTGTTATTCCATGAATAGCTTCACTCCAGTCACTTTCTCCAACGCCATTCACGATTTTGACCTGTAAAAATCAGGATAAAATGAATTAACAGAAACAACTACTGGGATAGCTGCATTTCAAAAAATAGTGGGGTCTGAGGTCTGCTAAATTTGTTTTTTTTTTAATTTATTTATTTATTATTATTTTTTATTTGGGGTGGGGCGAGTACTCGAGATGGTAGTGAATGCTGATGTGTTTCATTAGCCATTAAGCGCCCAATAGACAGCCGAAGTGTAATGGGTTGCCATGGTAATTGGCTCTAAACATCATGGCCGTCGGCAAAGGTACCATTGCAAAAGCACAGGGACATGGTTCAGTGATTGTTAGTGTAGAGCCATTGCCTAGGCAACTAACAAAAGATGACGTATTCACTTCGGCAGTCTATAGGCAGCTAGGGCTGTATACTCCCTAGGGAGCTGAGACAGTATATGGAGTGATTTAGTGCAACCCTGTGATCAGGGGTAATAATAATATACATAGGTGCCTTGATTGGGGTTTTCACAGTGCGTGATATAAGCCCACGTTATTGTTGTTATTATTAGTGAGGTTTCGGTGTACACGGTCAGTGATTACGACTACAATTACCCAAACCTTTCGCTGTCCGTTTCTCACTAAGGTGTAGAGACGTTGCTATCAGTGAAGACAACAAAAATACACTTGGGATATTTGTGTAAACGCAGGGGTCGAAATTAACCTGAATTTCATGCTGGTCAGAAGGACCAGTAGATTAGAGAACTCTACTGATCCTGTTGAAAATTTGGTGGTCCACCGGTGCTTTTCAAAATGGCGTCGAGATACTGCAACACTTTCTGGTTTAAGGTCATTGAGTGCAGGATGGATGGGATTGCTTTTTGATCCAACACTAGTGAGAGATTGGAGAAAGGAAGGTAGTTAGCTGAAAATGTCTAAAGCGATTAGGAATTGTTTGTGGTAACCAGGAATTCTTTGCATTTAGTAAAAAATGTTTACTGTGGATTAGGCTACAGGGAATGTTTCCATGAGTCAGTAAATGTTTTCACTGGTCCATCGGACCAGCGTCTTTGACAGATCTAGTGGTCCTTCTGATTTTTTACTGGTCTCGGACCACGGGACCAGTGTTAATTTCGACCCCTGCCAAAATTCACTAAAAGTCGTCGTTTTGCCTAACCGTGTGCGACCGAAACCTCACTTTTATCAACACAATATACATGTACCTGAATTAAGTACTCCATTACAGGTGACAATCCCGTTATGGTATACTCCATTTGAAAGTCTTTTTCGTCGACTTGTACAACCGTGGCATTCTGCGATCCAGACACCGCGCGGTATCGAACCACGTAGTGACTAACGTTACCGTTGAGATTAAACGGCGATGCTGCCATAATCATTAACGTGATGGAAGTCTGCGTGGTGCGCGTTATGCTAACTTCGCGAGGCGGTGGGGGTGCTTCTTCGGGTGTGTAAACAAAGACGTCTTCGCTCCATGGCCCAGATCCGATTTCGTTAACGGCACTGAGGGAAATCCGATACTGCATGTAGGGATTGAGATCCGTTAAGTTTAATGATGTAGAAAGAACGTTCACTTCTTTCGTTGTTGGATTGGGATTAGACACAGCGCCAAAGCGAATAAGGTAGTGAGTTAAACCTGTGCTACATCCGATTAAAGTAGGGTCGAGGCTCTGTGAAATAGAAGAAACAAAAAGGACGACCTTATTAGCAGATGAAATTTCAATAATGTGTGACTGGTTGTACCAATGCAAAACACTCTATCAGGGTGCGGGGGTGGTGTTTTTCAAATGGTGTCAGATGTACAGTATAGACGGTATCGAATAGTTGCCATCTTGTAGGGCAGTTTCTTTGTTCCATAAGGACATGGTTGCACATTTTGTGCTTACATTGTTGACCAATTTAAACAACAAAAGTTGCCCTACAAGATGGCAGCTATTCGATACGGTCTATACCTGCTAAAAACAACCTTAGGAATTGTCATAATTGACCATGTTTTACTACATGCAAGTTTCTAAACACTTTGAAAGTACAAAAAAACTTGGTTGTCTAAATACCAATATCTGAAGTTACTTGTCTAAAAATTTGGAAAATATGCCGATAATTTGTTAAAACATTTTGTGAGTCGTCTTTGATATTTCACACATTTTCTGCAGCCCATTTCACAAAAAGAGCACAGCTTGCACAAAATTACTGCATAATACAATGTTGCACAAGCTGCCTTACTTAAATATTCCTGCCGTTTGGGCGCAAGAACTAGTTAATTCACATGTCAAAAACAGTCCACCCAAACTCGATCATGGTGCTGAACAAATACATGTACTAGAAAGCTTTAATAGTGGCAAAATGTTTGAATAATGTCACCACCGGTTTTGTACACATTTTCTAATCATAGCACTGCACGATAACCATACACACTCTGACGTACCTGCCACGTCACTGTAATTTGTCTAAGTGCTTCCTGTTGACTGAACGCCTGTATAGCATCTGGCATGGCCAGGGGTTCTAAAAGAACAATTAGGAGAAATATTATTTGAATTGTCAAAACCTACTGGTTTAACAGTAATATTCAGATTTTAACAAACAAATCAGGTTGGCGTGGTGGTATTTTTCTCGCCTTCCACCTCTGTAGCCCTGGTTCGAATCCTGTCCGGGTCAGTATGTGGATTGGGTTCTCAGTCCCTGCTTGATTCCGTGGGTTTTCCCTCATACAGAATTGTGTAGGGGTTTTTCTTCCCACCTCTAAAACTGAGAACTTCTTCATCTTTTCTTCCAAGGTTTCTTTAGGCCTTCAACCCTTGGTTTCAATACCAGAAAGATTTGATAATACTCATGTGCGATTGGTTATAGTTTATACCCAAAACTGCTGCCAAAATACCATTGTGCACGTTTGCAAAAATCTTCCTTGAATTGTATTTCAGCACTACAGAAACTTAAGGCTAAGATTTGTTTAAACATTGAACATGTCCTGCCAGAACAACAAAAATACCTTTCACGAAAGCAAGTTTCAGCGTTTCAGACTCATTTTGAAATTAGCTTGAACAAAGTTACTGTCATGACTACTTGACTTGACCCGACTTGACCAACATACTTGACATGACTTGGTATAGACTGCCGAAGTGAATACGTCATCTTTTGTTAGTTGCCTAGGCAATGGCTCTACACTAAAAATAACTGAACCATGTCCCTGTGCTTTTGCAATGGTACTTTTGCCGACGGCCATGATGTTTAGAGCCAATTGCCATGGTAACGCACGTCACACTTCGGCTGTCTATTGGTGCCAAATGACTTGACTTGGGACTCGAGCAGAGGGAGACTCGTTACAATGCCGTCATTAACTCACCACTACATAAAGTCGTAACCGTAAGGGTGGGGCCTAGGGCGCCCTCGCCTCCTGGCCCTTCTCTCGTTACAGTCACTCCAACGTCGTAGCCCTTTTCGGGCAAAAGACCTTGCACAGTAGCCGACAACGTCGCACTCGGTGAAACTTCTGTGCCTTTCTGCCACTGGCCTGAACCACCCTGGGGCCGGTAATAGACGGTATAAACTGTAATCGGAGGGTCGCCAATGTTTTCGCCAGGTCGCCAAGCGTCCCATTCTATAGTGACTTGTTGTCCTTGCGTGTTTGTGGCACGAGGTGCGGTGGCCAATACTGGCAGTTCTATCGAAAGTCAAAATATTTGGTTTTAAAAAGCCAATTGTATCATCTGCATTTACTTCATAAAAAAAGACTAACTCAAAGTGTTGATAGCAACAAAAACGACCGAGTTTAAAGCCCCAATACATCATTTGCAGTTACCAAAATTTGTACTTCACGAGTTGACAAGAAAACACCCGAATGAAAGTGTTTATAGCAAGGGTAAAAACGCATTATTTTATCCTTGACAAGAAAAACCGACTAAAAGTGTTGACAGCAATGGTAACAAATACCACATGATTTTTTTCCCTGTGTAAAATGGTAACTTTGTCTTAGAAATTGCCAACTGAAGGTGCTTTTTAAAAACAATTGTCTGCAGACAATTTCTTTACCAGTCATTCAACACAAAAACCATGCATGGATTTTTTTAGGCTTTCTGAAGTATTACTGCATCTATGTGGCTGAAATTTCCACAAGCAGTTTATCAACATTATTTGGTTATGTAATAATCATGTAATATTTGTTCCCGTTTTCCAATCATGTAATTTGTCTTTAATTCAGCAACTATATAACAACTATATAGCAACCTACCATACATGTCAGCCTCATAAGCCAATAAAGCAAATGGTGAACTAATGAAGCACCTAAATTCTTCGCCAACTTGAACCGCCTCAATTGAGAATTTGACGGTGCGCTGTGTACCCGAATCATCAACGACATCTGAATACGGTTGATATCGTACTCTTTCAGAGGTTCTGTATAGACCAACCGACGCACTGGGTAGAGGGTTTCCCGTAACAACACAGGTGAAATTGGACGTTTGACCGCTGTTGGCTTTTGAATTAGTGACACTCAGTACACCTGTTGTCAAATTCAAAAATAATGATTAGAGAAAGCGATTTGGAGATTGAATATTAATTAGTTTCTTTTGCCCTACAAAATGTGATTAGCACTGTGCTTCCCGGAGACACTTGGAGAAACTTCATAGTGTGTACGGGTGGGACTCGAACCCACGACCTCCTGCATACTAGGCAGATGTCTTAACCACCCCACCGAGTTGGCAGGTTCGAATCATTTGTACCGCAAATGATGAGAGAATGCAATTTCAAACCGGTTAGTCAACCCCAGCCAGCTCAGTTGTCGAGTGGTTACAACATCCGCCTAGTATGCTGTAGGTTGTGGGTTTGAGTCCCACACAAGCATGGTATGAAGTTTCTCCAAGTTACGTTGGGTAGGGCAAAAACAAACAACAAAATGCCCAAAATATTGTCAAACGAATTACGACAAACGAATTACGACACACGAATTACGACATCCTACTTTATCAAAGCATACTCTTCTAAATAGAAACAATTTTCATAAAATATCAATTCTTGATCAGAACAGAAGTTTGTTGAATACAGTGAACTTGTGGATAACAAGGCACTGATCGACCAATCACTTTGGAATCACTTTCAAGACAGAGATCTTTCCAGGTTCACTGAATCTGGTTCTGTCTAAATACACAAATACGGGAAATCCAAGTTTAAATCCACCGTTTTGGTTGTCATTTTTCATGTTAAGATATGAATGTCCGTGAGTTATTTTGAAATAAAGGGGAAGGCTGAAATTTTAGAGGCGGTTCGGGCAAAATTTAAATTTTCTCCAAGTATTTTGCTCTGTAGCGCAAAGTAAAGTTTGCCAACTTTACGGCCCTGTTTTGGTGGATGTTACATAATGTGAACTTTGACCTCCTGACCTGTTGTGCAGTCTGATTCAACCCAGTTGGCGTTACATCCCCCGTTACAGACGCCAGTCGCTTTGTTGCAGCTGGCTTCTGCACAGTTGCATGTTCCTGTGCAGTCCGGTCCGTATGTAGCATCGCGACATGCTGTAATAGAAAATAACAAAAACTAGGGGCAATTTACATCTGATTTTTGTAAGTCGAGTCGAGTCATTGTGTGGTTGTTTTTGGTGGTTGAATATAGGTTTAGAACAACTAAAACTTATTTCTTTTATTTCGAGACCAGACAAAGGTATTTTCTGGAAAATATGGTCCGTGTTGCCAAAATGCCCTCATATACCAAATAAATTGAGATAATGGTGTCAGTACATTCTCGATTGGCGGTCCTATACAATTGTCAAATAGATAATATTATTGGCAAGCTGTGTTATATCCCACAAAAAAAACTGTTTTACTTATTGTGAACAGGGTCATAGACTTCGGTGTTACATAACTGGACTTTCGTTTGAAAACCCAATAAAATATGTCCATTTACCCTCGCAATGCATGCCCCCTTCGTAGACGGAAAATCCCAACTTGCAGCGGCCATTAGAACACTCTCCTGTCGATTTGTCGCAAGGTTGGTTATCCATGCACTGGCACTTCCTTGTGCAATCGTCACCGAAATAATCACTGCCGCAAACAATGGGAACTGAAATCAAATCATGACAGGGTTTAAAGGCCCAGTGGATCATTTGCAATGACCCCAAAAAGTAATCGACGAGTTTACAGGGGAAAAGTTCTGAAAGTAAAGATTGAACTAATAGCAACTACTTAATAAAAGGTTTCCGCTCAAAATGATATAATTTTACCAGAAAATAATCCGTAAAGATGAAATTATTTAGATTGTTTGCAAACGATTTACTTATTTTTGGTTCGCATCTACGCGGTCCAAAATGCATGGGCGCTGTGTACTGCGTGTGCGTGTTCCAACGCGATGCATTTTTATGGATCGCGCGCCACGCACACGCAGTATATGATGTGTGCCACAGCGTGCATGACGCAAGCCACATAGTACCCGATCAACTGAGAACGAATATTTGAAACACCCCGCCAAGACCAGGAAAACGCATGTGGATTTTCATGGTTTTTTTTAAACGTGGTACATTTGACAAAGCTGAAATTTCTTCGGATGAGTTTGTTAATGTCTTTCTTTTGATTTATAATGGTTTTATTCGCAGAATCGCTCAAAAACAGATCATCTACAGGGCCTTTAAAGGAGGGTGACCAGATCACATTTTGACAACCTCTATTTTTCCAATGGGTGTTGAGATTTTGATACCATATCATTTGTCATATTTTTCTCATTACCATTCTGAAATTTCGTTCTCTCGATTTGTATATTTTTAAGGGTATCGTCAAGAAACCACCGATGTTTTGTAAACTAATTCATCCGGTTCCATAAAGTAGTGCAGCGATTATACCAAACTTTTTGTTTCCACATCCAAATTGGAGATTGCAAATTTCCTGTTTTCTTCTCATGGATAAGTCTTTTGGGGAGGTATTTTATATGATTGTTAGGTTAGAATAAAATAAATTTTCTGGAAAAATTCTGAACAAGCTCTTTTAAGTTGCCAGTTGCTGTTGACTTACTCTGACAATAATTTCCCGTCCAACCAGATGCACATCCGCCAGGACACTGCCCTGTGTATCGGTCACAACTTGCCCCATTCAAGCAGTGGCAGGTCAGTAGACAGCTGGCTCCAAATGTCCCAGGCACACAGGCTGTAGTGAATGGTTAATGGTATATTCATGCTCAGCAACATTTTGCAGAGTACCCATAAGACATATGGTACAAGTTTTAAGTTGGTAATTTGTTTTTGCTCGCCACAATTTTTCTGTGGTAATATTTTTCGCTAAGCAACTACATAAAGCTTAGATGTCACACCAAATATATGGTCTTTATGAAAGTCGATGTCAACTTCAGAAAAAAAGATTCAGAAAGATCTTAAAACGTCTTAAGGTGGTTTGCTAAATGTCTTAATAAAAAAAGTATTGTAAATGCCTCGGCAAATGTCTTGGAAAAAAACCCAAGGATTTATGTAGAAACGCCTTTTTATATGAGAGAGGTTTTGGAAAGGGGTTGGAAAGGGGTAAAAGGTCAAGAAAAGGTCAGGAAAGGTCCTGGGAAGGACCTGGAGGTCTTGGAAAGGGTCCTGAAGAGGTTCCAGAAGGGTCCCTGAAAGGTCCCTAAAAGAATCCACAAAAGGTCCCTGAAAATGTCCCAATAAAGGCCACGGAAAGGCCACGGAAAGGCCACGGAAAGGCCACGGAAAGGCCACGGAAAGGCCACGGAAAGGCCACGGAAAGGCCACGGAAAGGCCACGGAAATGTCCTTGAAAGGTCCCCTGAAAGGTCCCCTGAAAGGTCCCCTGAAAGGTCCCCTGAAAGGTCCCCTGAAAGGTCCCCTGAAAGGTCCCCTGAAAGGTCCCCTGAAAGGTCCCCTGAAAGGTCCCCTGAAAGGTCCCCTGAAAGGTCCCCTGAAAGGTCCCCTGAAAGGTCCCCTGAAAGGTCCCCTGAAAGGTCCCCTGAAAGGTCCCCTGAAAGGTCCCGGAAAGATAATATTTGATAACTATTTTGGAAGGATCGTGGAAAGGTCTTGAAAGGTCCCGTAAATGGCTGGAAAGGACCCAGAAAGGCCTCTGAAAGTATCCTGGAAAGGTCTACGAAGGTTCTTGGGAAGGACAGGGAAAAGTCCTGGAAAGGTCCTAAATGGTATTGGACAGTACACACTGCAAACCAATACCACTAAAATGTTGAAAACTTGAAAACGAACCTGTTTGGCAATTGTAGTTCTGGAATCCGGGGCCACATGTACAACCCAATGGATCAGGAAGGCAAAATACCTGTGTGATGCATGACTTGTTGCTCTGGGAACACTCTATTTCACAGTTGAACCCGAACCAGTTGGATCCACATGCTGCACATTAAGAAATGAAGTAAAATAAGGTAAAGAATTATGTTTACTGGTCACCACTTACTCTCCTTATGACTCAATAACCACCAAAACGTGTTAATATAATTTCCTTTTTAATTGATTGCTTTCCGGTGACGTCACTTCTTCCATCCACCGTTTTGGTTGTCATTTTTCATGACGCACCACTCGAGTGATAACCGGCAAAAAGAGCAAGAAAAGAGTATTGGTTGCACTAACCTCTGTTGCTTAACCTTGCTTTATGTTGTTGCGCCAGGGCTGTTGTATCGATAAAGATAAAAACGTATTTCTTCAGGCTAAAAATCGCGATCAAGTAGAAGCACTTTCGTTTTTACAAGCCGAGTGCATGCTCAATAATTTAAACGTATCGCAGCGCGCGTGCTGCATCTTCGAATGAAAATATGCTGGTGAGTATTTTTTACGCGTCTTCATGTGCGTTTATTGGCGCGCGCGTGTACGCACGTGATCACTGACCACCAAACATTCCCGAATGTTCTACGTCACGGAAAGCAATCAATACTGAAAACATTTTCTGCCATGTTCCATAGACTTAACACATGGTATCTCAGTGGAGACCAGTGAACGGAATTCATGCTGAACTATAAGTACAATGGCAAGACAGTTTTGCATAAGCAACAAAAACTTGTTTGAGTTGAGATTCGAACCAGAGGCCCCTGGTTTACTGTACAAGTGCTCTACAACCCGAGCTAGATACTAGTTAGCTCTACTTTTGGGTAATGACTTTGAATCAAAATTGTGAGCTACTCCACCAAAAGTAGGTCTTGCATAAAAAATGAAAATGGAGCTAATGACTTAATCAAAACTACAAACATTGTGTCAATCCGTCAAAAATTGACAATTTCTGTAATGACCAAGAGCAAAATTTTTAAGAAACTTGTGCTTTAGAGAAAAATGGTGTAGAAGGTTGTACTTCTGTTAAGGAATAAAGTCCTTAGCAACCATGCAAATTCTGACTCCAAAAGTGTGGGTGGCGTTTCAGCAAGAATGAACAAGAATAGCAGTCCTCAATTTCGTACGCAATGCCTTTTTAACACTCATCGCACGGTTATTTCACAGGTTTTCGGCATTTAAAATGCCGTTTTCTGGTAGTATTTATTCACTTAAACTTCTTTAGGTGATAGATGGATACTTAATAGGTACATGTAGTCTCATGCAGAAATATTGGTATCGATAACAAAAATGCCCTACTTAACATACATGCATAAATTAGCCATTATCTCAGTTCTGGTCTGTGCGACAATTAAGCGCCTACTTTCGGTAGAGCAGCTCACAATTATACATAAGGCAGTCGGTCATTCCGAGAATTGTTTTAAAAAAGAATACCAACAAAGTCCAACATTTTTGGAATAGAATCATGATTTAATTGTGGGGTTTTACTTTGGCATCGATTCTAATCGACCCCAGAGAAATTTCAACCAAAAGCAAAGTAAACAATAACAATTTTACCTCGTAAGCAGTTGGCACCACTAAATCCTGCAGGGCACACGCAGCGACCGTTCAAGTCATTGCACATTCCACCATTGTAGCAGTTATCGCAGATGCCGGAGCATTCGGGTGCGCCCCACCGACCGGCTGGACAACCTTGCAAAGACAAAGCAAATGATGTCATTATCAGCTTGAAATCTAATGGCATTTGCTTGAGAGCAATGGTATCATATGCAGCACGATATGTGGCAGAGAGACTCCCCCTACCATTGTTCCCCATTGTGTCTCAAACATCCAAGGAATTTCCAAGGAATTCCTTAGGGGGAGTCCCTCTGCCACATATCGTGCTGGGTATAAATGGTACTACGTGTCAAAAAAACAAACATAGCCTACTTTTGATCTTAAATAACTTTTTTGTTTAAACCAAAATTTCATTTCATGTACTAAACAAGGCCTGACAAATTGTATTGAGCGAGTTTCATCAGTTTTGGATGAGAGGGTGAGATTTAGAAGCCATACAAACAAATCCCTAAATTTCAGAGTTTGGCAATTTCGACTTGGCCTCCTCTGGTGTCGATACGTCACTGGCGACTGATGGAATATGCATGCTGCAGCTAAAAACTTCTGAAGGAATGCAGGATCACCCCTAATGTTATTGCAAACCGTCTTGATCGTTTTGTGCAACTCATTAAGAGGTGTAAAGGGATCTCAGACATAGACAATTTTCTTGACAATGGAGGATGCCAAGTCAAAAATGTCAAATTCTGAAATAGACAGCTGAAGTGTGACATGGGGTTACCATGGCAAATGGCTCCAAACATCATGGCCGTCGGAAAAAGTACCATTGCAAAAGCACAGGGACACGGTTCAGTGATTTTTAGTGTAGAGCCATTGCCTAGGCAACTAACAAAAGATGATGTATTTACGGCAGTCTATTTAGGGTTTTATTCGTATGGCATTTAAATCCCACCCTCTTGTCCAAAACTGATGAAACTCACAATAAGATTTACCAGGCCTTGTTTACACAATCTAAAATTTTGGTTTAATTCTGTTAGAAAATGAAAAGGTTATTTAGGATCAAAAGTTGGACAGGTTTTCTTAGTATGAGTACTGTACACGTCATGTAAAACTCCTTTCTCATTACAGAAATTGTTTCGTTCAACGAAGATTAAATAATCTTTGTTAGTTAATGAAGTGTGTGTTCACATCCGACTTTAATAACAAAGATCAAATAAAGATTAAACGAAGAGTGGAACTGCAAATTGAAATAGACTTATGTACACCTTATGCACCTTTTTGTTTCCCCAGCAACCCCCCCCCCCCCCCCCCAACCTCCCACTGCCCTACCCCTTAGACTTGGTCACTAGGTTTCTCACGGAGCACTCGCGCCGTAATTTTGTGCATTACTCTCTGCAGTAATTTTATCGACAGAAGTGCAAGTGGGAAGTATATCTTAGAATTAGATAATCTGTTGATTCCAGAAGGTAATTTCCTTCTAATCTTTGTTCAATGTATTTGGAACACAATTATAAATTTTGCCCCAGAGGTGGAGATTTTGTCACGTGAAAAGTGACAATTCCCACGTCTTAGGTGGGGTAGCCATGGAGGGGTGGGGTATGCGTGCGTTTAGCAAGTATCAACAAGTAAATAATGAAATAATTATGAATGAAGAATTTTTCTTTTTTTCTTGCAAAAATTAGAATTTAGGTAGAACATAAACTTACCCCTTACAATCAGCCGTACAAGCCCTTGCCGACCAGTTAACCGTTCCCTATCATAGTGGCACTCGTACACACCCGCGTTGTTTTTTGTGATAGTACCTGCTATATTGTAACGATTTGTGTCGCGCTGAGCCGGAAGAATATTAGAGTCGTTGAATCGCCAAACCAGCGGGTTGCCGCTGTCCGAGGGGGAAATGGCTCTCATCTCTATGTGAACCCCCACGTCACCCATGTTGACGGTCTTTGTGTAGAGTCCGTTGGCAGGCACAATATCGGCTGGACAAATTAAAAGAAAAACTGAATTTAGTTTAGTCAATGATAAATTGGAAATTGGATCACAAGTTAAGTTGCAACTAAAGTAGGGACAATGAAATTAGATTACTAGTTTCTCGTCAACCATTTGTCAAATTTTGGCGATGGATTTTTTTCATTATTCATTATTTAATCAAGGAAAAATACAACCTTTACACATACACGAACTGCCATTTAGAAACTGATTATTAAGGCTCTAAACTCGCCCAGAAATGGTTTGGTGCTAGTATCAATTCCATTGAGTTAAACCGGGTAGCTTGTGTTTGAAGGAACAAGTTGAGATGACAAAATCATGGTAAATGACAAAGGAGATGTCTGGTTATGAAAGAGCAATATATTTGAATATAGCCTAAACACAAAAGCTGCAAAACACAGATCGCGACTGCACAACTCCAATGGAAACCTTTCACTTGGGAATAGTTTGCATCTGATTTTCCCCCTTTTTTTATGAAATTTTGACAAAATCACATGCGGGCGCTGACGAGAAATTAGTAATCTAATATCAATTTGTTGGCGTACAAAACATATATGACATGTATGAGGTTGGCTGAACAATTTCCAAGTGTTTCCTTTGAAACCCCCCGGCCACCCACCCACCCCCCCTCCCCCCACCACCCATCGCCCCCACCACCCATCGCCCCACACCCCCCCCCCCCCCCCCCCACACCCCCCCACACCCCCCCACAACCCCCCACACCCCCCCCCCCCCCACCCACCCATCCTCGCCCACCCACCCTCCCCCCGCGAATCCAACTCAGGAAAAGATGCCAAGACCAAGTAATTGAAGTAGGGCCTATATGCACTGGTGCACATTTCTTAGTTTTTATCGTTGTTTTCCATCTAGTAACTTCCATTAAAATTGCCGACATTGGTGCATGCTTATGACAACTGAAAGTCTTCAATGGGGTTATGATTTCTCTTTTAAATTCACCATCGAATGACCAGATGACATACGCACGTTGGCACGTCCACGGGCGCTGCCATCTTGAATACTGCCTCGTGTCCAAATTAACCTGACGACACTGCAATTTACAACGGCAGTGACTGTTCGAGGTTGACACCTGGGAACAAGCGCCCTCTTGTGACAGATTTGCGCCTCCCCTTTTCAGTATTAAAGGAGCGTGTTCAGATTATTTTCAGAAAATGGATTAACCTAACAATCATATAAAATACTTTCCGTGGGAAGAAAACAGGAAATTTGCAATCTCCAATTTGCATGTGGAAGCAAATCGGTTGGTGTAATTACTGCACTGCCTTATAACCGGATAAATTAGTTTTTACAAAACATTGGTGTCCTTGAAAATATATGGATTGAGAGCGCGAAATTTCCGAGTGAGAAAAAAATGAAAAACGATATGGTATTAAAATCTCAACACCCATAGGAAAAAGTGGGGTTCACACAAATACACGATCAAAAAATAATCTCATATTAAAAATAAAATCTTACCATTTTGCAGCAGTACAGTTCCTGTAATTGTCGTTGGTAGCCGACCAGCCTTTTTTGCTCGACAGTAAAATATCCCAAAATAGTTTCTATAATTTTGATCAAGTGAAATGCTCAATGATACAGGTCTAGTGGTTCGGGATGCGCCAGTTGGTTCGCGATTGTAATAGTTGTATCTGTAATCATTGGTTCTCGTCTTGACGTAACGTGCGTATGAGATACTCGCGTCTGTGTCAGGCTGACTCAAGAAGCATGTATAGCGATCGCCACCGATTGGTACCTGAACTACTAAGGTCATCGAGACTGGGTCTTGATCTGAAAAAAGGTAGACAGAAAATGAATCTTAAGTATGTTTTGTTGCTACGTTGCTGCTGCTGCCGCCGTCGATGCCGACGCAGACGCCGCGGCCGAATACCGCCGCCGATGCTGCCGACCCCGCCGACGCCAAGGCCACCGACGCCATTGATCATGCCGCTCCTGCTGCTTTGCATAAGTCATTTCAGGACAAAATAGTAGCCTCTCTAAATTCCTATCAATTCCACAATAGACCGTGTAAGTTGACCTCGAGAACTTGCGGTACGCTGCGAGATTCATCTACTCTCGGAGACCACGTATAGGAGCTTAAGCACCTGCAACGACCGTTTATATTTTCGGTACCATTTTGACTACATGTCAACATTAGCAGTTTCACCTACTGATTCGGGGTCCACTTAAAAAATTCTTAAAATCCCATTTATTACCTGAGTGTGCGAAAAGTTAATTAAACAAAAATTGCATCAGAAAACTGACCTTTTATTTTCGTCTCTAAGATAAATAGGTAACCCCTGGCCTTGACGCATGTGCGCGCATCGCTGGTATAGTCCGCGAGTGGCACAAATATTCGTTTAGCCAGATGTACGGCATATTTGTTTGTGACAAACTCGGACAACATTTTCTTCATTATATTTATTGAATCGATTTATTTATTGGTGCTTATGCGCTTACAAACGCGGTACGGTAGAGTGATAATTCAAAGAAGATAAAAAAATGGTAGAGTGTCTTGAGCTTATTATAACACAACGTATAGAAAGCGAATGGTTGAGTCAACGTTTCGATCCGGAGATCTTCATCAGTAAGATCTCCGGATCGAAACGTTGACTCAACCATTCGCTTTCTGTGAATAAGCTCAATAAATTATACAATATTATTTTTGTACAGTGAAACACAACGCAATGAACCAGCTATCCTCACAACGTTAAAACCCCATTGCCATTTCCTGACTGGTCTCCGGAAGTGTGACCCGAACGAGACTTACATACACAGGCTATTCCTACCATTAAATTCCACAATAGATATGGGTAATTCCAAAAATTAGGGGTCTAAAAGTGTGACATGATTTTTAAGATTTCCAAGTGTTTTTAGTGATTGAAAGTGGTTTCCCAGTAAAAAATAATTATTTTTATTTCAACAAATGCCACTTAAATTTAATGTTTGTGTGTAGATATGGCACAAAGATTAATGCAAACTCATGACAGCAAATTTTCATTGGCGTATACGGTAACCCGGGACACCAAACTCCTATTCAATACCATTGAACAAATTATAAGCCTTTAAGGTCTTTTGTTTTGAATATTTTTCAGGAATCAGAGAACAAAATATTGAAGAAAATTATGCTGCTCCCTGTAATCACCGGCCACAGTCCATTACTGAGAATTTGTGATCATGAGTGGTGATTTTTGAAGTAGAGAGTGTCGTACGTAACTGGGACACCAACATTTTGGACCCCTAATTTCGGGAATTACCCATATGGCTACATTGACCACCATAACACGCGCGTTGATGAATTTGAAATTGTCACTGAAATCTTGAGTCTGATTACTTTTGTGGTACAATTTGCAACGTACAATCATTTAACACAAAACCTTGTATGGATTTTGAAGGTTTTCCAAAACATTGATGCATCTATGTAGCTGAATTAATGTCTGCAGGCTAGTTTACCAACATCTTTAGGAATGTTATGATTGTTATGCCTTTATACCAGGAATCCGTAAAATGGTTTCTGCTTATGATATATTAGGCCTTTAGGTCTATAGAGCTTCTACACCGGCGGCCATGACAGGGGGCAGGTTTTCTTATTTAAATGATGTGACAATGGAAGCACAAAGCACCTACTCATGCTTGACACACAGTGACAATGTGACTGTCCCCTGTCATGGTCGCCATAAAAAAAGGCTCTACAGGCCGTATCCGAGTTTTCTGAACGCGGAAACATTGAGCCGAATACATAAAAACTATAGCAACTGGTAATGAGAAGCAAACACAAAAGCAATTGCTTGAAAACATATTCATAACCCTTTGCTTTGGCCGACAGCTTTTTCTTAAAGTTGCACTGCCCGTGTTTAGGCCGATTTGGGCTTACAATTTTTTTAAAAAGTTAAATAGGTATTTTTCTAGAATATAAAAAGTTATCAGCTTTCATTTGGTACCAAGAACGCAAAAATCCGTCAAGGATTAATGCCAGTCGATTAAAAACAAGAAATGATTAAATGGCTGGCAGGTCAATTAATCGACAGGGTTATGACGTAAATGTACATGTGCGCGTACATGTGTACATTGAACACATACTATGTACATATGAGCGTACGCGCACATGTACAACATGTGAAGCACGTTTCAAGAAAAAGGCTTGTATCTCCAATTCCCGACGTCGGAAATTTAATTTTTTTGATATTTTTCGTTACAGAGACACGTAAGCTTTCTAAATTCGTTCGCTTGTGTAAATTAATTTTTTTAATCCTTTCACCGAAACACGGGCAATGCAACTTTAAGACTCCTTATAGGAATTGCTTGGGGTTCTGAACAATGGCGCTATTCATCAAGCAAATGCTTAGTTGCAAAAGCAAAAGCTTGTTTTTATGTATACGTTTTTAAGCAATTGCTATAATCTGGGAAGCTTTTGCTTGAAGGAAATTTTGCTTGTTAGCACTTGCTTATTTTTATGTATAAGAATGTAAGTAAAAGCCTAGAAAAGCAAATGCCAGTTTTTATGTATTCGGGCCATTGCTAATTTTTTAAAACTTTAAAACACAAGGAACTAGGGGAAAGATTTGTCATTTTGAAAACGTTATCCAGTCTTGCAAACCTCAAAGCCAAACAAACGTGACATGGCAGTTCGGTTTCCGTGAAAAACATCCGTTGTCCTCGGAAGGTTTGCTCGTACCACTGACACAAAAAACTGCGTGATTATGGAATGTAAAGAATGGAATGTGAATTTGAACACGTTTCAAAAATCAGTCAGGTCATGTTAAAACATGTGCATTGCTTTAATGTCTTGCGGTATGCTTCGTATACACTGGCAAACATTTCACTCAACATGACCAAACTAATAAATAATTTAACACTGATAGTTCTACATGTGTACCATCAATCCTGAAAAACAAGTCTCAACATTTTTAAAACTTGCCAACAAAAGCACGGTATATGGCAGTTTCAAACAGTCTATTAACATTTAAAAGTCATTCCAACCTTTTTTTTCTTGCGCAACATTTGCAAAAATAATTTCTTATGCGCCATTTTTTTTTTAAATATCTTGCAACAATTTGTGAAAAATGTGGCAACATTTCACGTGACCAGTCGCGGGAACATTACGCATGTGTTCCATCCATCACAAATGTCACATGACCTGAAACTCGCGCCGGGTGCAGGTCAACTCGGTCCCAAAGGAACTCATCACCAGGACACCTCGACCGAAACGAAAATTGTGTTGATACGATATCCGGCCATGATTTTTGATGGTAAATTTATAAATGTTGTTTTTCAGGGTTGAGTTAAATTATCATGTAATGTTGAATTATTTTCGCTTTGGTGTGCCATAGTATGGACACAACAATGGCGGATAGAAACAGGTGAGACCCAAGAATACGTTCGCTTATACATTATATTTAATAATACATGTACTTTAATATTTGTGTGCGGTCCCCATGCAGTAGAATACGAAACACCATATTATAACACTCATGATAAAAACCCTAGATTCTTGACTTACCACTTACGCTCTGGCCTAGAATTGTACGCAAGTAACTCCAAAAGATAAGTAGGTTTAGCAACATCGCATTATATGATGTCCATTTGGGAAATCTTAGACGCAGAAAACTTGTCTTTGGTTCCAAAGAACATTTTGTATAAAGCTAATGCAATCTTTACAAATTGGCACCTGTTTATAGGGGCTATACTATATACAAATTTCAATGTACATGTATTCGCGGTTTCCTCGTATTAACAGATTATTGGCTTACCACTTTCGCTCTGGCCTAGAATTACAGGCAGGTAACTCCAAACGATAAGTAGGTTCAGCAACATCGGAAGATATAATGTCCCTTTGGGAAAGCTTGGACGCAGAAAACTTGGCGAACGCTTCATTATGAATGCGGGAGGACAGTTCTGTCCAAACGCGATGAAAAATATTACCAACTGATGTTGAACTTTTATTTGTGTTGTCGTTACATGTACGAAGTGATAGTAAAACACAAGTGGTATTCGTTGACAATTAACATTTGTGAACTTGCAACCCGTGAACTGAAACTCGTTATCTACGTGCTTGTTGCGGAAATCGTGGTGTCAGTTATACCTCAATGCGGAAATACACGCCGGATACAGGACTTGCAATGTCCCAGAGCTTTCTTCAACCATTTGACCGGATGATGTCTTTTTTTTGCAAGAGAACGATAATGGAAGATGAATTTATATAAATGCGTGTGCACGCGCATCGTATTACAAGAGCGCCCTCATGTAAACAAACTAGACCCCTGACTATACCGTGGCATTGTGGCTCTGTTCTCCACGAAGTATGGCAAGGAAACCAGACTAAATAGGACGGTGGCTTCGCGCAATTTCTTTCAATTAAAGCATGGATTATGATTATGATTATTACATTTGTATAGCGCACATTTCATATGAGCATGTTCACATGCGCTGTACATGAGTTTACAGCAGCTTACAAGTATCTTCCACCTAAACATCGAGATACATAGGTGGGTGGCGCCATTGGCAGCCGACAGCCATATACACTGGGGAGTCCCCTTTTATACTCTTCACGAAAGAGTGCCTCTGGGATCTTTTAAGTACGTTTACTCAACACACTGGACCAACGGCTTTCCTTCCCTACCGAAGGATGGAGCAATTGTGGTTAGATGCCTTGCTGAAGGGCACAGGTACCACAACCAGGTATCGAACCTGCAACCCCAAGTTTTCACCCGAGTATTGGGAGTCAACGACCTAAACCATTCGGCCACGGTACCCGGACATAGTTTTCCATTGTTTTCTCGGAACGTAGATGAAGTATACTAAGCTAAAAGCTAACAAAATCACTGGTAATCTAAAACGTCCTTTGCTAAAGCACATGAAAACATTTCGCTGGTTTTAGTGGAGACCCAGTTTTGGCAACCACAAAGAATGACGTGTTTACTTAAGTACTCCATTGATTTCAAAATAAACAATAGGTATTGAGCGGTTGACGATAGAAATTCAACGAAGGCCGGGGTCACACGAATTACTTCAACCCACTTTAATATATTTGTTTATTAATATTTATAACGTCCATAGGCGTCCACAAATCCGTCTTGAAATGACGCTCAAGGCGTCGCGACGGCACAATACAATAATATCACTGACTACACAATGACTTAGCGAAAGGCACACTTGAAACAGGTTGAATAGAACGTATTACAGATTCGGAAAGAGATTGAATAGAACGTATAGTAAAGTGAAACCAGCTTTTAAGGCCACCTTGATAAACGGGCCACCTGCATATAGTGGCCACCCACCTTTGGTCCCAAATGCCTTGTGTATAATGCTTAAGAAACCACTACAGTGGCCAGTTTTTTTTACAGTCCCGAGGGTGGCCATCACTATAGACAAGTTTCACTGTATTTTGAGGCACGTTTTTCCATAAAAATGACAGAGAAAATGCCATATTTTCCCCATGAGTTTTGTAAACAATATTATTAAGGGATGGTGAAAAGACATGTAATTTATACACAAGTAATGTAGATGTTTCTTAAAATAACTTTAAAATGTATATGAACACCTTTTGTGACATGGCTGACTGCATCAGCCTCTGTATAGGAGCCGCTCAGACAGGGTGCGCAACTCTGCCTGAAGTGCCTCTCTGAGCTCCTGCACTTCTGGTGGTGGGGGGGGGGGGGGGGGGGGGGGGGGTTGGAGGGGGGACGACGGCTCCAGAGGTCAGCCCATCCCGCAGAAACAGGAAACGTCACATTTCATTACTATTTGGGGATAACTTTGCTCAAACAGATCCACTAGTTGTAACTGGACGAAATCACTGAAACAGAACACACTTAAAAGCAACTTCAAAATGTTTGGTCGATCAGTACGTTTGTCACTGGACTTTATTACAATATGATTACAATAAGTTTGTCGTGTGACTACGGTCGTCGTTCGGTTATTACGTAATTGTATCACTGTGCAATCAAATAAGTACGAGAATTTTTCCGGGCGGCCCCGGTCAAAAACATACATTGTATGCATGCGACATAAACACTATCTGCGTGCATTACCTTTTCAATACAAGTGCGTAATAACATACACGGCATTTTAATAAAGAATACCTCCTTATAAAAACAAATCAATTTGAGCAAAATTAATTGATGACTTTCTTACTACAAATATTAACCCTATTCATCAAACCTCGGAGCAGAGTACTGTTTCATGTTGGACAAGTAGTGTGAGACATCAAACAGTCGTCGACAGCTACTGGTGAAAGATGCGAATACATTTCCTAGGGTTCGCCGTTAAAGTGCTCAGTGGCCTTGTGCAGGTTTTGTTCCACCGATCGCTTCTTTTCCGCGGACTTACTAGCCGGTTGTTATCACGTACATCAACCAGTGGGTAAAATGATTTCAGTGGAGATGTTCAGTTTGCCAAGCGATGCTCGTCGAAGAATGACGCACGGTTGACGATTTTGCTGTCAAAGTTGATTTGCTTAAGGCACGATGTGTACAGTAATTGCTCTCGTACGACACGAGATATCGATCGGTGATGCAATTTCTTTGGCGATTGGGTTGATGAGGTTATAGACAAAAAGGTGGACTGGTTTATTTCCGAGCGAGTGACCGCTTAAAAGCCATGATCATTCTTAAAGGTGGGTGCTGAAGACAGCGGGTTTTGTTTGTGTCGTGATGTCCGCTGGCCACCGATCGCTTAAAGTATCGTCACACTTTACCGCTCAACATTTGTTTAACGATACTACTGGAGATATATTTCTTTTGCGGACGTCGTAGGGAACAATCTTCCTGACTGCGGACTGAGACATTGTCTTTGCGGACGTGGTATAGGAATAAATCATCTCAGTTGTGGATTGATTGCTTAAACATTGAAGTTATTCCCTTTGCGGACGTCGTAATGACTATGATTTGATCCTGGCTATGAATGATATATTGTCTTTGCGGACATCGTATACGCCAATCTCCTGACTGTGAGCTAAAAACATCTCTTTGCGGACGTTATAGAAATATTATTTCGGACTGTTAACTGTTAAACGCCAAACATTATGGCTAACGAAACGTCGGAGACATTCCCTTTGCAGACGTGGGAGAAATATATTTTTCTAGTTGTTGACTGTTTGTTGGCCGTAGCCATTATTTTGGGGAACTTGTTGGTCATTTTGTCAGTGATACGGGAGCGCCGGCTTCGAACTCCAACAAACACCTTCATCGCTAGTTTGGCTGTGGCTGATATAATGGTAGGATTCGTCGTCATACCAATTGATATCGCCTTTGGCCTGGGTTACGCTGGGGATGTGACCCTCTCGTCCTGTATAGTGAGCAGTAATGGTTTAACTGTAATGATCATTGTGTCCGTTCTGCATCTGACTGTGATAGCTTATGACCGATACCTCGCCATAACGAACCCTCTGTCTTACGTGACCAAGATGAGTCGAGTTCGGATCGCGGTGCTTATTTCAGCCGCTTGGTTCACGGCTTTGTCTGTTTCAACCATGCCGCTTTTAGGGTGGAACAACTTGTCCAACTACAAACACGAGTACTGCGATCTCATGTTCGTCCACGCCTCCAGCTACCGGTTCTTTACTGTGTCCATTAGCGTGGTCTTCTCGATGAATCTGATGTTGTACTTCTATTACCGGATGTTCCGAGTGGCGAAGGGTCACTTGAACCGGATTGCGGCCCAGGAAGCCACCACGCGGCGTCGAAGTCTCCGCCGGGACGTCAAAGCTGCCAAAACGGTGGCGATGATCTTGGGATTCTTCTTCGTTGCTTGGACGCCGGCTTCCTTAATCTGCCTCCTAGACACCTTCTTTACTTTCACCAAACATCAAGAGCAGCGGATACTGATCTTCGAGCTTATATCTTTTCACATCGCCTTCAGCAACTCAATGGTCAACCCGATCATCTACGCGTTCCGCAACAAAGATTTCCGATTTTCCTTTCTCAAAATAACTGGTGTTGTCTTCCGATGTGAATGCTGGAAGCGGCGCATTCGGTCAGCGGCGAGAGACTCTGAGATGACCGGCTGTCCGGAGCGGGCCTCGGCCAGTGTGACCATCGTCCGGCCGGCCAAAGTTAACATCTCCACCCCGGAAGCTTCCACAGAGCCTTGGACAGTCACGAAGGAGAGTTGCCACTCCAAAGAGTCTTCCCTTTAACATCAATCAAAATCCTTAATTATTGAAAGTTCTCTTGCACGACAACATTCGAGCACTGTGCACCAACGGTAAACACAACTGCGAAACAGTGCTATTTTGCAAGGCAATTAATCAAAACATTTCACGGACGCCGGGACATTCATTTTTATCTAAGAACATTGCGAACGTATGTTATCACCATCGGCCCATCACAGTCGCGGAAATTGTGTAATGTTTCACATTTTTTGTAACCTGGCAACAACTACATTTCCCCCGTGTTCTTATATCCTTAAAGTATGCTCACAAAATGCAACGCAAAGTGGATAAGTGGTTTGCACAGAAACATTTGTTAGCGAATGGCAATTTGAAAGTGGAGAGTGTAATAAACTTTAATCACCTACAAGAGACGCACACATAACACACGGATTTTTCGAGAGTTTATATAGCACAAAGGCTAGGCACACAAAACCAAGCAACATTTAAAGGAAGAGCGAGGCTCGTCAGCAATGCGCGCGCGCCAATTTCGTGCAACGAATTACGCAGCTCCGTGCCTTTGCTATATATTGGGGATAGGCCTAGTATTTTGGGAAAGTATTTTATGATTGTTAGGTTAGAACGAAATCCATTTTCTGGACAAATTTGGACAAACTAACTTTAATCTTCTGGGAAAAGCGTTTTTCTATATCAGTATATACGTATTTTGGTATTTCATTTGCTAATTACAAGCGATATCAAACGCTAAGCGTAAGTGCATATCAGATTGCCTATATATACTGTTTTAAGCGCTATTTTACACAAAACTAGCTTTCATTAAAGGCACAGGCTCGTCGGCAATGCGCGCGCGCCAAATTCGTGCCACGAAATACGCAGCTCCATGCCTTTGTTATGGAGCTGTGTATATCGTAGCACGAATTTGGCGCGCGCGCATTGCTGACGAGCCTGTGCCTTTAATGCAACCCCGTTCGTTTCTTCCATTTGTGAAAATATACTGCATGTCTGTGGGCATAGCAATCTGACATGGCGTATTTTGTTGACTCGATTACCCAGGAAGTCTATCCAGTGCACTGTTGGTGCACTGCGAGTGTTTGTCTGTTGAAAGTAAATCCTTATTTACTTTCCGTAATTATCTTTGATTTCAAGAGACACGATTCTAGGGCTACACACGCGCTTTCCTCGTGAATCGCTGTCACTGTGGACGTCACGCCAAAACAATTTGTTTTTTTAAAAATAAATAGGGCATGCGCAGGCGTGATTACTGTAGGGGCGTTCGAGATGCTTACACCGTTTAACAGGGGGTTTACACCATAGCGAAGCCCAAGAAGATGCAAAACGAACACCACGGGGTTTTGCTTTGAATTCTGGGAACACAGGTCAAAGGTTGTTGCCAGGCGGGGCTTTTATAAATACTGTCAACCGTTTGACTCACGAGAAAAATGAAGCCGGTGCCACGCAGAATTAGTTGCCCTAAAATTAAACCAAACTTTACACCACAGACCCGCTCGCGAGCTCGGGCAGTGGTGGCTGCCTCCGGAGCAGAATTGTGTATCACGTCATGGCTAAAAGAACGCTCCGGTGTAACTTGGTGTTACACGGTGTAAGCATCTCGAACGCCCCTGGTGTCTGTCACGCGTTCTGCTACTGTTGTGTATATACCGTATCGAATAGCTGCCATCTTGTAGGGCAGTTTCTTTGTTCTTTTAAGACATGCATAGTTGTACATTTTGTGCTTGCATTGTCCACCAATTTAAATGACAAAAGTTGCCCTACAAGATGGCAGCTATTCGCTACGGTCTATTTATTAGATGTGCATGCGTTCTTTCCCATTATTCAAAGGCCCAATGTATCATTATTTTGTATAAATGGAAGTTTTATGAAATCCTAGAACAAAGGTGTTACTATTATCTGAAGAAAAATGTTGATAAACTAGCGTGTTTAATTTTAGCTATACGTCTATGTGACCGTTTGAATAATTAAACGGGCATTCTTACATTTTCATAACGAAACAAATCCCCAGTGTCAATGTGTGGTTATCTGCTGTATCCAGTGGGGTCTTCAAAGTGTTCTTTCCAATAATTAACCAATTAACGCCGGTATTATTTCAAACAGTGCTGTCCGTATATGCGTAAGAGCACGGGTTTATTAATGTTTTAGTTGAAGCATGGAGGAAGGAAAACAACTGAACTCATTACCATGCACAGTAAAGTATTGTTGTTATGTCGATGCACTGTCATTGTAAACCCTAATGCCGCTTTTTGCCCATTTGCCTCGTAAATTACTGCGAGTTTAGACGTCAAAAGCAATAACAAGCGAATTTCTCCTAAATGTGTTAACAAGTCATCCGCTATACCGATGCGGAAATCTTCGCGTGTTTAAACGTCCTCCGGCGAGTCCGGCGTCAAGCGGTTAATTTAATGAAATACATGTAATTAAATGTACAAATTATTTCAACTCGTGTTTTCCCCTGCAGATTGCAATTAACGGAATTAATTAAGGGCCAGATACAGGCAACATTTCCAATCAACTGTAGATAACGAGACAGCAGTTAGAAACCCCAAGAGGAACCTGCACCATGCTCTTCTTATTAATGGGATTTTTAGGAAAATTAAAACGGAAACCTTATGCGGAAATCGACATGCTCATTTAGTTGATACGAGGAATACGAATGGAGATTCCCAAGCATCAGGTGTCTGCCATCTTTGCTCTGTGCGATTTCCAATTTTAGCATTATACATAACAATCATATGTGCAGTGGTGCATCAAAAAAACATTTTGACTTATGCTTTTTACATATACCATTTCCTATATATTACATTAAATATTCATGCTTTTTGCTGTGCATGCGATTGTTTAGCCAAAAATACTAGGGTGGAATGATGGTAGTATTTTGTTTTACCCCTTGCACTTCATTAACAATTAATTAATGTTCAGTAATTGATTTATTGCCTGATATTAAAAAGCAGGTGATAAATTAGAATTCTATATTTTTTTGAGATAGGCCTACGTGTTTTGGGCCGTCTGACTTTAAAGGGAGAGGCTCGTAAATGCGCGCGTCAGGCCAAATTCGTGCCACGAAATACGCAGCTCCATGCCCTTGCTATGGAGCTGCGTATTTCGTGGCACGAATTTGGCCTGACGCGCGCATTGACGAAAAGAACCCGCGGAAACCAAATATTCCAAGAAATTCCCTCGCAAATCCTCGTATATGTTCTCGAGGTCAACTTATGTTGTTTCAGAATAGGCCTACCTTCAAAATCCATACATGTTTCGTGACAGATCATATTTTTGTAAGCCTTTTAAGCCTCCCATTTTTGTTGAGATTGTCATATTTTTTTCTCATTACCATTCTGAAATGTCGCGCCCCCAATCCGTAAAGGCATATTTTGAAGAATATCGTGAAAAAAACAAAACATGTTTGGTAAATTAATTGATACGTTTCATAGCAGTGCAGTGATCATATATATACTAAATTTTTAGCTTCCACATCCAAATTGGAGACTGCAAATTTCCTGCCTTCTTCTTACGAGTATTTTAGGGAGGTATTTTTATTGTAAGGTTAAAACAAAATTCATTTTCTCAAAAAATACGAACATGAACACGGCATTTACACGTTACACTAAAGCCAGGTTCATATTTTACGCGAAACCATGTAAACGCGAACGCGAATCCGACGTAAATCAGACGTCAAACATTTCGCGGCGAAGATTTGCGCAAGTTGAAACTAATTCAGCTTTCTGCAAACTCGCAGTGCGAAAACTTCGCTTTGACGTCGAATCTGCGTCCGCGTTCGCTTTCGCGTGAATACGGTACGGAACCGGGCTTAAGTCTTAACTGCAGGACGAAGATGCGATCGGACTTGCCCGCTGATCGTAATCTGCTTTTCAGCTATTTTCTTAATCAAATTTTTAGCTATGAAGTTACTATCCCGCTATTTGTACTTGGGATTACTTTCCAACCAATGTTTATTCTACTGTCATTTTAACCTACTTCCCCGCTACTGATCCACTGTCCCATATTTTGTCAAGAGATTTTCATCATTACTTATCCCGCCATTTGTAGGTGGCGTTTCTAGTAGGCCAGATCCCAGCCTATTTGCGCCATTTTCTCTCACGTTTTTATGACATACCTATTCTAAAACTGCTTTCCAGCTATTTTTCCAAATCACATTTCTCGAAGCACTTCTATGACGTAATTATTTATCAAACTATTACACAATAAATTTGGTCCTTGTGTAGGCCGACACAAAATGCGAAATGGCGCTTTTTGCAACCATGTTGCATAAAATACCTTATTATCCCGAGCATGATAACGTAAAAACATTCGCTTTCCGCTCGAGAAATACACACTAATTTTGTGTGTCCTTTTTATACCCTTTTCAATATATAAATTTTCAATTTTTTTTCCACAATAACATTTACTGAGCTTCACTAAAGTTCAAATTTGTCACACACGTCTCTTTATTTATGCGGCTATAGAAGCAGCTTTGATGATATTAAAGCGCCGACATATCAATTTTATTCTATACAAAAGACTGAAAACTGCGCCAGCGCAACAGCAAAATTGGAATCGTGGATTTTTTTATGAGTTCGTCACGATCACTCTTCGCATATAATACCGTAAAACAAACTAGGCCTGCCGTGCAACTATTGATAAAGTCCCGTACCTTAATCAACTACCCCTTGCTCAAATTAGCTTTAGCGGATGAAGCAAAATGGGGAGATTTCATCTACACGCACGATTTTGGTTTCGTAAATTCGTAGAATTTTGGACTACGTATTATGAAAAGAACGACCGGCCGGTTTATTTTTTATCCTGGCACGACTTTTAAGTGCCATGGAAAATGCCTCCGACTTTCCTCGGCCTCAGATATTAAAATGCAATTCATAAATTTGATCCGAGACATTTTCATTTCATGGTTGGGAATACGTGGTCTTAAACGGATGATAAAGACCGGTCTTAAACATTTCCCCGAAATTTAAGAACAGACGAAATTGCCATCCAACATATTTTCTGTCAACTTATGAAGTAAAAATGTGGAAACTGCAAATGATGTGTTTTTCCACAGTGTTCTACTCCTTGGAGAAGAATTATCGACTAACTGCATGCATGGTGTTCACTGATTGACAGTGTTGTATGTTCACTTGGTACACGTATTCATTAATATTCTTCAAGCATCCTTAGGCCCGCTTTAAACGTCGCGCATGTGCCGTGTCGAATTTAAACAATCTAGTTGAATTTAATTCGACATGGCATAAGCGCGACGTTTGAAGCGGGCCTTGGATAACAATTTTGTCAAAACTAAATATCTCAGTCTGCATGTGAGCTTTCGTACTGAAAATGAAATTGGTTAATTTGTAAAAGTAATTACTAGCACAGTGTGACATCAACTGCACCTACTTAAATGATAATGGTTTTCCATTCGCTTATAAAACATAAGGCATAATAACTATGGCGTTATATAGCTCCGTTTTCCATGCATCAGTACAACCAGGGAACCAGCCTAAATAGGACAGTGGCTCTGCACAATTTCTTCAAAACACTAACAAAGTTTTTCATTGTTTTCTCAGAACGTACATGTAGATGATGTATACTGAGCTGGCATACAATTTCTCCGTTTTTTTAACGGAACGTCCTGCAGCAAAATTACCGGAACATTTTGTTTTTCTGCGTAAATTTACGGAATTATTCCGTTTATTCCGTTGTTTTGTCCGTAAAAATACCGATCATTCGACAAAGTCCGTAAAATTACGGAGCTCGGTCATCCTTAAATAAACAGTGTAAATTCCGTAAAAATACGAAAGCTCCGTAAAAATACGGAAATTTTGTTTTTAAAATCCGTAAACACATTTTACGGGTTTTCGGAAAAATTCCGGCAGCAAAAATACCAGAACTTTTTTTCTGCTCCGTCAATTTACGGAATAAATTTTACCCTAAATATCACGTTTTTAACATTGGACGGGAGTTTTTAAAACATGTTTTTCTAGTACCGTGCATGTTGGTATTAAACACCGTTTCTGTTACACCGCGAGGCCATAAAAAAAAGCTTTTAAACACAAAAACTGCCAAATGATCCAAAAAGATAAGAAAAAAAGAAGAAGTACAGGTTTGTCCCTAAGGTCTCCGATCAATTGATCAAATTCTATGAAGAAAGACAAGGCTTCCTATCAATTTAACCTTCAAAATGACAGCACGTACTAGCGTCGACCTTCGGGACCCCATCATTTTAATCCGACAGTTGCTTTTGTCAAGTTCAATACCATGGTAAAGTCGAAATACTTTAAATTGAAGGTCACAGGAAGACAGATTGTCGAAACTAAAATAGAAGTCCTCGTTTTTAATTTAAAATAACAGCTTCTTAAACTTGTCAAAAAGGCAGCTTTTGTTCTATTCAAATTTCATGGTCATAGCTTTCTATACGAAGATGCCGAAACTCGTGTATGCATGGGCAATCGCTTTTGAGACAGGCCGTTAAAAAAAAAGGGGAATTGTCCCTTTTAAATGAATAAAAGCTCCTCCGATTGATTAATTCTAACCTTGTCAGTTAGCCCGTAACTTTTAATCAAACAAAAAATTGTTTTTGTCACAGACTGAAACGCCAGTTGCAATTAAAGGAGACATCCGGGAATACCTCTGTATAGGCTATGTCTATATACTGAAAAGAAACCTACATGTAAAAGCAGCACACTGCACAATGTTCAATTAAATCGTTCGACGAGGCGGTTGCTTTTTCATTCACCGATTTCTCGGTTGAGCGATCAGTAGCCAATGCATATACGACACAAGGCACAGTCAAATGGGCCAACAAAATCCCGTCACGTTTTGTAGTTCACTGTTCTTTTGATGGACTTTGTGTCAAGTCGGTAATTGGACCGGTTTGCTCACAAACCACGGCAGCGTAGTGGTAACGTCAGGATTGCAGAGCGCAAATGGACTGGAAACAAGTCTAGTCGACGTCCAATTACCGACTTGAGAAAGTTGTTTGTCACTTTGTACACAGGCAATGGAGTTTGCTACCAGAATTGGACGTAGAAATCTGATTGGGCGAAATCAGCGGCTTTATTAATATTCATATCACATTTTCAAAAACGTGCGTTTGTGAATTGGATTTCCTCAAGCAGTGGACCTACATTACCACTATCCATTATGTTTCCGTTGGCCTGAGTTTTTTATAATTCAAAGATCGTAGCCGATAATTCCCATAATTTTTGTAGGAAGATTATATGTATATTGTTGTAAATTTTATTTATAAATACAACATACATTCTCGTGACTCAAAGAAATTATAATAATGCCCCGACTGAATCATTTAAACATTATATCCCCTCTGGTAAAAATGGATGCTACCACGCCACGGCGGGTGGATTATTATAAGTAGTCATTTCTATGGCAACAGCGTACGCGCATTGAATTCATGAGTGTTGGCGCGCAAACATGTTTCTCAAGTCGGTATACGTGTCGAAACCAAAATATACACTGTACATAAAAACGGCTATCGATCGTGCGTGGTAAAAAGGCGTCAGATGGACTAAAATACGACCGTATACTGACTTGATATCAAGTCTACTTCGTTTCTGTCTTGTTCATGAACTCTCTAAAGTGCTTTGTACAGAATAAATCAGATATAGTACTTTTCACTTGAAACTGGCCGAAGAAGATTTTGTTTTTAAATTTATTTTTTGGAAATTGACAAACTATTTATCTCGCATTCGCCTCGGCTTTGTGAACTTCCAATACCTCGGGGAGCTAATATCGACTATTCAGAAGGGATGTAAAGCCGTTGGTCCAGTGTGTTGTGTAACACACTTAAAAGATCCCAGAGCACTCTTTCGTGAAGAGTAAGGGGATTCCCCATTGTCTCCTGTCGTCGGCTGCCAATGGCACCACCCACCTATGTATCTCGATATTTAGGTTGGGAAATACCTGTAAGCTTCATGCAATTCAGCCTACAGGCTGCGATTTGAAGTTCATTAAGCCGGCCGTACACCTTGCGTTTCGTCCGTGATCCGATCACGATAGCGCATGTTGTGCAGTCGCATCACAAGGTGTACGGGTTTTGCGATGCGTTCCGATGGCGATTTTGTGTACGTGTCCGTCGCAACGCAATCGCAGAATTTCGAGCATGCTCGAAATTCGGCGTGTCTGTGCAATCGCAACGGAGTCGGAACGCATTAAATAAATAAATAAAAATATTTATATACTTTTGAATCTTTATTTTGCTCGCTGCTAATTATCACTGTCACTACTGCTGTAGTCGAATGATACGAGTGATTTTGACTGCTGCCCGTCACTGCTGTTGTCTGATGCTAGTGGACTGACTTGGAGTCGTACTAAGGGCTCCTGCGTTAGTCGTTTTGTGTCGACACTGGCTTGTTGAACACCGCAATCCATACTTTCAGTCCGTCGACTTGGATTGTTTTCCCGATCGTGGCATTCCGACTTCTGCACACTATCAGTATCTTGTGATGTCCTTTCTTTGTCCAATCCTTGGCATCTTAGATCATTTTCCTCCGTTAAGTGATTCCCTTCGGAAACCCTCCCAGAACAATCGTCCAAACCTAACCCAACTCTTAATGCCGTTGACCTGAGTTCATCATCAACGTTGGCCGCTCGATGCTGCGATTCCTCTCCATTATCCGAACAGCTTTTGAATCTTTCTTCGCAAGACGTTTTTTTCTCTTTCTTGGAGACTACTATTCCTATTCCTCTGTTGCTCTGACAAGGAACCTTCCTCTGGGAGTCGGAACCGAAGTCGTCAAACCCAGTTCTTGATCTTTTTGAAGCCTTCAGCTTATCGATCAGGCCGAGTCGTATTTGAACCTCTGATATTTTGATCTCCTTTGATGCATCATCTTGTGGAGACTTGGGTGTTCCCGAATATTTTGGTTTTGGTGAGGATGAAGAGCATTTGGATGAGAAGATACTCTGATTCGATATTTCTTGTCGTTTTTTCTTTTGTTTTTCATCATATGCTAGGAGGGAAAGAAAAAAAACTAAAATTAAATCCCAAATGCTTTGGCATTATTTTTTTAAGTGTTTGCAACGAGGTCAAAACTTCCACTGGATTTATTTTTGACACCCCGCCCCCCATTTTGTTTATGTAAGTTGAGATTTTGATACCATATCATTTGTCATATTTTTCTCATTAGGCCAAACAAAATAAATGGTGCGTTTACGGTAACAGGCTACAAAAAATCCAGGTAGGTAGGTAGGAAAATAATTTTATTTGTTCATTTTTTTTTAACATTTCAGTTCATGCATTTGCGTGTTGTTTTGCAATGTTTGAAACTCACTATTAACACTATTAAACATGTTCATGTACAAGTGTAGAAAATGTTATGTTCGCTGGAAATTATTGCAAATAGTGCTCATTTAAAATTATCAACTTGAAAATTGGCAATAAAAAGTTTGAGGTCGGCAATTTGGCCTCAAATTCCAGGTAGGTCGGGTTACCGTAAACACACCATTTGATTTGTTTGGCCTTACCATTTTAAAATTTCGCATTTCCAATTCGTATATTTTTAAGGTTATCATAAAAAAAAATGGATTGGTTCCATAAAGCAGTGTAGTTATTACACCAAACCTTTTGCTTCCACATCCAAATTGAAGATTGCAAATTTCCTGTTTTCTTCCCATGGATAATATTTTTGGGAGGTAATTTGGTCATGCTCCTTTAAACAATCTTTTTGTCGTATGAAGCTATTTTGCTTAAAGGCACAGGCTCGTCAGCAATGCGCGCCCGCCAAATGTGTGCCATGCAATACGCAGCTCCATAGCAAAGGCATGGAGCTGCGTGTTTCGAGCACGAATTTGGCGGGCGCGCATTGCTGACGAGCCTGTGCCTTTAATCAAAGAGATTTTAATCCTCGTCAAATAAAGAGGAATGCATTCACATAAGAAAATCTCGTCGTCCAATCATAGTCAAATCATCTTTGAACAAAGCAATCATGATTCAAGACCACCACTTGGCTTCATAGCTCAATTGGTAGGTCTGCAGTTACACAGAAGGTCCGCGGTTCGAATCCCAGTGGAGCCAAGTTGTTTTTCACTGCATCCAGATTCCCCGAACTCATGGACATTTGCCCACATTTCTATCAAATTTTTAAAAATGTAAATGGGATCTAAGACTGATTTTAATACAATCCGCCCTATGTAAAACAGACCAGAATGGTTGATGTAACTGTTGAATGAACCTACTTTCCACAGCATTGTATTTCATTAGTGAGGCTAGTTTCTTGTCGTCTTCATGCTCGGGAACTAGTTGGATATCCAGTGAAGATTTGGTCAGAAGTGATTTGTCTTTGGCCATTGCCGACTTCAATTCGTTCTTCTCCATCTGAAAGACAAATCAAAATATGCGTTCTGTATGATTGGAAAAACAATTGGAGATTGCAAATTTCCTGTTTTCTTCCCATGGATAGTATTTTGGGGAGGTATTTTATACGATTCTTAGGTTAAAACGAAATCCATTTTCTGGAAAAATCTGAACATGCTCCTTAAACAGGGTTACCCTTCAAGAAACATTATCAGAAAACTGTTAATTATAGCATTATCTCCATGTGTGATTAAGGATGTGTATAATAAAAACCAACCTGTGTATCAGTCATCTCACTAGGGGCCGTTTATAAAGTACGTACGCACCCAACGTTAAAGTACATGATTGCGTAGGGGGCGGGCGTCTAAAAAGTCGGCATTTCATGCATACGTACAGCCCTCTACCTCATTCACGTTACGAGGAAACATTGATGCTTTTTAGAAATGGTACAAAATCGGCGTCCTATTTAGGCTGGTGCCGTGGCTGCACTGCACGGACAATGCAACTATAATACCACGGTAGTAAGGGGGCTATTTGATTTGACACGAGGGTGCACTTGTAAAAAAATGTCTGTGCACACAGATTTATATAAAATCATTTTCAATTATTGTTTTTTTTTTAAATATATCATTTCAGGTAGAATCGTTGCATTAGACAGTTGGAACCACTTCTATCTACCATTTGAGTAAGGTTTTTCTGATCAAACAATTAATTAAATTTTTAGGACATTGCAAATCCTAGTGTAAGGGACTGTGAGAAAAAACATATGGTCCTTATCGGGATTAAATACGCAATATATCATTTGGGAGATAAATACTTGTAAATAAGCTTCGACCTCTAAATCAGATATATTCGTTTTCAAATCAAATCTGAATTGTTTGTGCAATAAATGAATACACCGATGTCGACCGCTCTGTCAGAAAATGCCCTCTCCGACAGAAACGCTTGGTGGCGCTATGTATTGTAAAACGCCAGCATTGTGACAGAGGTCTCCAGTTCGAATCCCAATAAGGACCGTATGATTTCTCTCCAATTCTCAACCAGTATTTTGCCGAGGTTTGATGGCTCGAGCGTTCCTACCCTGAATTTCTTCCTCAACCGTCTGTTTTGCTCAAAATCATCCTTCCACGTCGTCTGTGTCTTCTCCAACTCATGCAGTGTAGGAGCCACTGCTTCTAGCTTCTTAGTATCATCAACACCATGCTCCAATTTGAACATGGGGTCTGAGGCCAACTTCTTAACTGTCTGTCGATCTTTGCATTTCAGATAATTTAACAAAACATTTTTGAGCACCTGCAATTTTTGAGCACCCGCAATTTTTGAGCACCAGCATTTGTCATATTTTGTTCATTACCATTCTGAAATTTCGCAGTCCCAAAACAATTTTGTTTGGTAAAGCTTACTGAGATGACGGGTACTCTTTTTCCCATTTTAAGTCCAATGCAGACGGCGTGGGACGTTTTCTTCTCAGTAACTTTTCCCCGAGTCCAGCGGTTACTTATCCTGGCCAACTACTGCCCAGGAAAATTGACCAGGGAACTTTTCCCCGTGACGATAAGTCCAGTGTGGACACAGCGAGTCAGTAAAAGCGGCTGTGGAAGCGTACACGCGGCAAAGGGACACAACGCATGCATGCACTTTGCAAGTTTCCAGTATGCTGTTCTATTCGTTGGTCGCAAATTGGCAGATATTATTATTGATACAAGTTGGGTGCCACTAGAACAGATTATATTGACAGCTCAGTTACCTCTCCCACAGTATAGGTACAATTTTCAAAAAAGTCCAAATGTGGACAGTGGTCAAACTTTACAATTTGTTAACATTTATTTTAAATTTTACCATCATCTCGGTAAAACCTTTCAAAAAAGAATGCCAGTGCAGACACGGCTTAAGATATTTATGATAGGCCTGTGCATTTTCCAATAATTTACTTTTTGAAAATTTGGTTTTATTTTGGATCAATTATTCGATATTTGATGCATGATTGACAAAAAACTCTGCCGTGAAATTACTCGTCCATTCAGTTTTTGCAAAAATTAATCTCGGCTCAAACTATAGACTTATGTTGTAACTTGCATAATGGTCTCTTGCCAGAATTGCAAAAAATATCGTCTGCTCTAACCATAGACCTTGTGTTCAATGTGTTGTATCTTGTACACTGGACTCAAAGTTGGACGCAAATGTGGCATCAAAGTGGCGGTTTCAGCGACAGAAACGAGATTTTTCACCTTTTCTTAACTGAATGACATGTTTGGTTTAAAGTAGAAAAGCATATACCGAATATTCGATTCGATAAAATGCTAATTTAATATTTAAATATTTGATTCATTAGGTACAGCCTTAATTTATGAATGTATTTAATAAGACCAACCTTCAGTAAGAACCTGTTCATTTTCGGCCATGTCCCATTTCTGGTTCTTGCGGTGCGCCCCCGTGACGATGGTGTAGTCACACTCCATGGGGTTAGTCTCCATCTCAAAGTAATTGTCACACAGGTGACACTTCATCCTGAATCGATAGATGGGAGTCGTGTAGTAGTTGCCCACTTTCGTCTTATCCGCGTTGTAACGAACCCCTGGAAGTCAGAGATTAAAATTGCGAGTTAGTCACAGCAACCGTATATTATATTGCCTCTTTGTTTCTATGTGTGCACCACATAGCAACAAAAATTTAGTCTGGTCATTAGTGGATACTATAAGTGTACATGTGAAAGGAAGTATGTCAGTACACCAGGAGCGGATTGCAATATGTGGTCCAAGATCGGGCTATAGGCTTAGCTGGCTAACGCGGCGTCCACTAAGACTGGTCTATAATTATAGCCCGCTTCCAATATCATGGTCTTAATGCAAGACGTCTTAAAATTTAAGCCAGCAGCGAGCAGGCTATAATCAGTCTATAATTTGTGGACATGGCGCTGCTTTTTTGTAATTTGTGCTGAAAGAAGACGAAGAGTGTTGTGAACAGAACGCACATTATACACATTGGTGCCTTCATGCTATTTGATAACTGTTGGGGTCAGTTTCTTTGGAAATCCTTTGGAAACGCACGCACCATCACGTGAGGATGTTTGCTTGGCGTGAAATTATGCAAGTATAGCCAGCTGTGTCACTTTCCATTAGATGTGCGTTTTTTTGGTTGGCGCAGCCGTACTTCAGTTAGACTGGTTTATTGCAATGGGCTAAACCAGCGACTAAGCTGAGACTGGACGGCTATAAAAGAGCAGTCTTGGACTAGTGGCTAAGTCGATTTTAATGCAATCCGCCCCCCGACGCCATTTATGCAAAACACGCAAAAGGCAAACACTCACCCATGCCAATATGACTGCCACAGCCCCCACACCAGATGTTGTACGGCATCTCAAAACGAATGACCAAGATGCCTTCGCTGAGTCGCTTGGCCCGCTCTCGCAGGGGATGCGAGTTGCGGTACTTGTTGATAGAGCCATGCTTGGTAGGATCGAAGTCTGGTGGGTAGTATCGATTTACTGCCTTTCTGTCAGCCTGTAGGTATTAACATTTGGTTATTGAGTGCTATGAAACATTGGGGCAAGCATCCGACCCTTTGTTCACAATGAAAACAAACCGGTTCTTTTCTGAACCAAAAGTTCTTCTTCCTAAAGAGATAAGGGTATTGGGCACAATATTCACGCTGGCGCAGTCTTTGAACTAGACAGAATGATTCTGTCCCTACGGGATTTCCCGTAGGGACAGAAGGTACCTCTTTCATACAGTGGATTGTTGTCATTTTGCCTCGAAATTAGAATCACACCCAACTATTTCCAGCTAGTTGTTTCCTGTAGTGGTTTTAGATATTTTTGATTAAAAGACAAATAAAAAGCACTACTTACATTGCCGTTTTTGAATCAAAAACGTCTATTTCCGACAACCTTCGACGAAGAAATTGTTCGGACTCCTTATCACGATAAAAACGATTGCAAACGTGTAGTTGTGTATTGACGGACGCCCAAAGAGAACGTCAAACGAAACTGTACATTGTATGCCGCGCCGTAATGCGCGTGACACAAGAGCGCCACCCGTACTCTCATTGGGCCTCCGTAGAGGCACACCAACTGTACGTTCGCAAACAAAAGACCACGTCGAACTCTAGCGCGACTCCACACTAGAATCGATTAGAATGGGTTGTCCTGGACACAATAAGAAATCGCAGTGTACACGTATGTTTTCATACGAAAAATGGAATCGATCTGGAATAGAATTTAGATTCTTGTTTGGAATCGGAGTCGACTCCGAAAATGCTGGAGCGCCCCCAAGCGTTAAGCCTAGCCAACTTTATTTTAGCTGGTCACATCGTAACAGCATATTTTCTCGTCGAAGATTGTCGGAAATAGACGGTTTTTTTTGAAAAACGGCAATGTAAGTAGTTATTTTTTGTTTGTTTTCTAATCAAGAATATCTAAAACCAATGCAGGACACAACCAGCTGGAAATATTTGGGTGTGATTCTAATTTCGAGGCAAAATGACAACAACCCACTGTATGAAAGAAAAGCTCACTGACTATCTTTGAACTTGCGCAGGCAGATTTAAAACCCGCACGCGCAAATTTTATGCTAGAAGTTCCAGAACAAAAATTGCGCACGCAAATTAAAAACTGCGAACGGGCATTCGCTTTCGTGAATAGCGAGCGTGATTTAGCTCGTTATAACAGAAACTTCGTATTATCGGGAATACAAACGGTACCAAGAAGATGATCATTATTATTTTACATTATTATGTTTTAAAGATTTTCTTAGAAAACATTAATCAATCAACTACTAAAATTTTGCCCACGTAGATTGAAAATCCCACTAAAACGCAAATCGCAATAAATCAATCTTTAGTCTGCGGTGCTATGCAATGCAATGCATGCTAGCCCGGTGCCGCGTATCGGATGGCGTCTGACGTTGCTGGTTTAAAATTTGCACACAGCACAAAATTTGCGCCAAACTTGTTTAAAATTTGGGGTTCATTACATTTTACCATGCACGAACACCCAGGATTTTTCTTGTTATGACATATAAACCATGTAAAAATTTTAGTTAGATGATAAAAACACAAAATTGGGAGGGAACAGTGTCATGATTTTTTACTAGTCGTCCCATACAAAATGATGCATATAGGTTTGCCGTTTATTTAGCACATATCAAAGGCATCGAACATGTCAAAGGCAAGCAAGTCAAAGCATGGAGGTAGGAAAAGGGTGTCCGTGCATGATAATCTTTCCTGGTGTTATTCGTCCATACCATGATCTTTTCAAACCTTTACATAAACAAATCCCGACGATCAAACTTACCATAGTGAAGTATTTTCGTCACTTGTTTGGTTGCTTTTATTAAGAGAAAACAATGAATTCACAACAGCCACTTCCCGATCCCGCAAGTTTCTTGACTTCAGGGCTGCCGTTGTTTATGGACAGCGCCATCTACAGTCCATATGTAGCTAAAACACCTCCAGTGTGGTAGTCTCGAACCCAGGAAGCTGGCCACGACTGTTCATCTCACCGCATTTGCATAGATCTACATTTTATTATTATTATTATTATTATTATTTGTTTCTGGTATTCATACCAAGGATTCCCCAATAGTGCTCATTGCACTGTCACTCGCAAGCGTGAGGAAACCCATGAAGAATTATATTAATTAGAAATGGCCAGAGACACCGGGGATGATCCCCCTTGCTCTTCACGAAAGAATGCTCTGGGATCTTTAGAGTGCGTTTCCATATTACCTATAACACACTGGACCAACGGCTTTACATCCCTTCCGAAGGATGGAGCAAGTGTGGTTGAGTGCCTTGCCCAAGGGCACAGGTACCGTAGCCGTGGGGAGGTTCGAACCTGCAACCCCAAGTTTTCACCTATGATTGCGAGTCAATGACCTAAACCGCTCGGCCACGGTAAAAAGGGTCCCAAATACTGCTGCAATACTAGTTTTCAATCATATTTTGCTTGCTTTTCTCCTGTCCCATTTCTACACCGCCACATTATCACTCCAGCTCCCCGTTTACTTGACTATAATTTATAAAGCTCCCTTTGAAATTCCTCAGAAATTCCTTTAAAATTAGGAATTCTTCAGATGGTTGAGACACAATGGACATGATGGAGGAACAATGAAATAAAAGGGGTGGCCCTCTATTTTAGATATTTATTAATTATTATTATTTAGATTGGGGACTAGAAAAAACAATTTAAAGGAAATACATGTACCCAGAAAAATGTACGAGGCACGCACCTTCGGAATGGATGTAAAGCCGTTGGTCCAGTGTGTTAGATAACGCACTTTAAAGATCCGAGAGCATTCTTTCGTGAAGAGCAAGGGGATTCCCCGGCGTCTCTGGACGTTTCCAATTTATCATTTGTTTCCTCACGCTTGCGAGCAACAGTGCGCTTTTGAGGAATCCTTGGTTTCAGTACCAGAAAGAAATAATAATATACATAAAACAAAGTATTCCACGCTGGATTCTTTTCTTTTCTCGTCTTCATTTTAATAATATCAAATTCTCTGAAAATAGATTGAAATCTGGCATTCAATTCAAATATAGTAATATTCTTATTTACTGAAAAACAAGCACAGGATTGGCATTGGGCAAAACTTTTAAAGAAAGCAGCAAATATGTAAATGCATGTACACTTATTCAAGGTTTAAATTTTATGGACAGTACATGGCATTAAAATTAAACAATAATATGCGTCCTACCTTTGATCGTAAATAACTTTGTCATTTGCCAACGGATTTCAACCAAAATTTCAGATAATGTAAACAAGCCATGACAAATTTTATTTGGCGACTTGCATCAGGTTTGACCTAGAGAGTGGGATTTAAAAACCATATGAAAAAAAATTAAACAATAAATTTTAGAATCGGCATCTCAATAGAGCTTTTGCGTAATGCTTTGTTACGCATCAATGCATATAAGGAGTGCAATTCGCATTGTGTCTTTCTTCTCGGTGTGATCATTGCAGATCTTGATGAGTTGCGCAAAATGATCAAGGATGTGTGCAATGACATTAGGGGTGATCCTGCATTCCTTCAGAAGCATTCGGCTGCAGCATGCATTTTTCGCCACCACCGTCTCTCGCGATGCATTAGCATTGGAAGAGGCCAAGTCGGAAGTGACAGATTCTGAAATTGCGCTTTTCTTTTTGGTATGACTTTTTAATTTAACCCTCTCAGACAAAGCTGATGCAAGTTGCTCAATAGAATTTGTCAGACCTTGTTTACATAATCTCAAATTTTGGTTGAAGTAAACTGGCAAAAAAACCCCGTTTTTTAAGCATTAAAAGTAAAACTTTTTTTTGTCACATAGTAGATTAGTAAATCAACAGCTAAAACTACAAAAATTATCAAGTTTTATTAAAGATGTCAATATTAAACGTATTGCAAAATGCATAAATTTTATACAAATTAGTAAATACTTGTTTCAAAGGCATTATACATGATTGACATTATGTTATACATGTACATGTACATTTTGATAATTTGACAGTTCAGAGAAGAATTAAAAGTAGGCACGTTTCACTGGTCGGTTAAAGGTGGTATTTTAAAAAAGTTGTCTGCATACAATTTGTTTTACCATTCACTCATACACAAAAATTGGATGGGCTTTTCAGGTTATAAAGTATCAACATTCTGCTGTTCCCATTTTTAAAAGTTTTCCATTCATGTACTTTGTCTTTAAATGATGCGACATTTGCGTGCATGGAACATAGTGACAATGTGTCTGCTCCCCGTCATGGACACCCTTGCAAAGGGTCTATTCACTCGTGTGTCATTTTAAGTCACGGCCTAATTTGGGTACGGCCTTATACATAAGGAGTAATCCTTTGTACAAAAACTATCTGGGCCAATTTTGTAATATAGGGTGGTGTAGTGGTACTTTGATCGCCTTCCGCCTCTGTGGCCCTGGTTCGATTCCCGTCCGGGTCAGTATGTGGATTGGGTTCTAGGTCCCTGCTAGCTTCCGTGGGTTCCCCCAATACAGAATTGTGTAGGGGTTTTCCCCTATATAGAATTGTATAGGGGTTTTCCTCCCACCTCTAAAACTAAGCATTTCTTCATCGTCTTCTCTTCACACGTTTCTTCAGGCTTACGAGCTACAGTGCCCCCAGGCACTTTTGAGGAATCCTTGATATCAGAAATTATTAATAATAATACCCTTCAAATAAAATTTAATTACGATAATAATACTTTATGAGCTTGATGATGTTAGAAAGTACAAATAGGATATATAATGGCAATTATAACATGAATGGCAGTTGTGATAAAAACAAGGTAATTGTTGAAATAATATACATGCATCATTATCTGCATTTAGAATATTCTGTTTTTATGTGTCTTTAACATTTACAAATATAACCCAGATGCACAGACGCACCATGGTTGTAGTAGAGACTATCACCAGTCCAGAGTCGATAAAAGTCCATGACAAGTTCCGCACAAGTCCAGTAACAAGAACCAAAGAATGAACACGCACAAAAGAATGCCTTTGTTGGAGTTCATTTGAATAACTTGTGACTTGGATTAAAGGTAGAACACATGATTGGTATCTCGAAAATCAGAAATGTTCACAGGTTTACACATTACTTTAATACACAATGTAAACATTTTGTCTGATGAGACGAAAATTTACCTCGCCCTGAAATACTTCGCCCTGAACCACAGCCTCTGTACGAAGTGATATTTTGGCGAAGTGGCCCAGGGCGAAGTGGTTCAGGGTGAATTGGTTCAGGGCGAAGTGGTTCAGGGCGAAGTGGTCTCAGTGGTCTGCATTTCCTCTTGATTGGTTCTTTCAACTAATAATGGTTTGACTCTTTTCCCAAGTAGTCGTCTATCATGATAACACCCTCAGAATCCCAATACTTTTTGAATGAGACTTGTACATGTGTGATGTTCTAATCATTTTGTAATAATGTATGTGAATTCCATCATAACCCTTACCCACCTTTTTGCATGTAGTGGCTTGCTATTCCCAAATGTAAGTTAAAGGCACTGGCCCGTTATCAATGCGCGCGCGCCCAATTCGTGCCACGAATAATGCAGCTCCATAGCAAAAGCATGGAGCTGTGTATTTCGTGGCGAGCCTGTGCCTTTAGGTGCAAAGTGTTGCACAAAAAGCAAAATCAAGTCTCGTAAGATGCTTATTTTAACCCTCACAATATAAACTGCCATTAAAAAAAATGCATACACGAGTTGATGAATACATAAAATGTTTGGAGTAAATATAAGCTTACATACAGTGTAGACTGCAAGCATCCTCTGGCATGTTTTGTACAATGTCTACCAACATGGAAAGATCTTTGATGACACCTGTCAAGGGAATTTGAGAACAATTGGTCAGTCATATGTAGAAGGCCTGCAAATGAAATACATGTAGCCATAACAATGTTTTGTAAACTTATTCATCCGGTTACATATACATAAAGCAGTGCAGTGATTACACCAACTTTTTTGCTTCCACGTCCAATTTGGAGATTGCAAATGAACTAGCGATAATGACCCGCGTTGGTGCCCTAGTCAGGGACTATACGGAACACGCACATGCACAATAAAACTGCACGTGCCCGAAAGCAAATTGTGGACTTAGATCCGGTCGTATGCATGCGCACGCAACACGCCTGCGTTACGCAAAACGCGCGCGATCGAACAAAAACAACATGACGCACAGCGAGCAGTTGTATGAACGAGGTGTTGATACTGTGGGTGTAGGAAAGTGAATGCAAAACGACAAGCTAATTTTGGCGAGTTTTACCGATTTACACGAAAAGGTATTTATGAATGGGATTAAAAGTAGGTTTTGTCAATCTTAAACAACCGGTTTAAAACCAGCTAGGGGTCCTGGGCACTAATAATTATCAGTGCCCAGGACTCCTAGCTGGTTTTAAATGTATGTTTAAGATTGGCCAAACCTACTTTTAATCCCTAATTATTAGATACTCACGTCAGTTTCTATCAGGGTTATTGAAATCAAAGGTACCAAAAGGAGAGTCGTCAAACAGAGGTTGTCCAGACGGTTTGGGGGCCGCCTGCCCTCCTATCGCAAATGGATCTGTCCAAACACCATCAGAAATATGGTTACTGTCGCCTGAGGATTGCGTCGTGTTAGGCGAGGTAAATGATGCAGATGAGAATGTTTCAAATGAAGCAGCGTTGCATGATGGGATTGATGTCGCAGCAGTGCATGATGGGATTGATGAGGCAGTAGTGCATGATGGGATTGATGAGGCAGTAGTGCATGATGGGATTGATGTCGCAGCGGGCAAATGAGCGATTTTCTGAGGCAAGACAAAGACTTTCTTCACAGTTGGAGATTCGCGCAAGAAGGGGTCGTCCGCAAAAGGGTCGTCGGTGACGAGAAGAATTGGAACGGGGACTATGCTGAGAGTGGGGTTCGAGGATGAGGTTGTCATAGAAGCGTGGGCACGCCGATGAATCAGGGATGAGTGCGACACTGGTGCGGAACTTGAGAGTACGTCGAGGGCTCCATTACGATTTAATGAGGTGGCGGTGTTGATCGCCACGCTACTGCTGCTTTGTGAGGGTGTCGTCATAGAGTCAGATTCAAGTACATGAGATGGACTCGATGAATTAGTGTTAGAGAGCGGAGAATCCTTTGGCAATGAGCATGATAATACTGAATGAGATGGACTGGTGCGAGGTGATGATGTGGAAGCCGGCATGTATTGCGTGGGGGGACTTGGAATCCTTCCTACAGGGCTCAGGTCCCCGGTGCTGTTTGAATGAGATGAGGCAAAGTCTGCCATGCTATCATCTCGGCCGTTTAGATGACTGTTAATGGTGGCAAGGGAAGCCAGGTTGGAGGGTGAGGAGCAAGGGTTTCTGGTTAGCGAGGGTGAGTTTCTGTTAGCATCGACAGGAGACATTCTTACAGTACTCTGCAGTTCTTTTAAGAGGCCTGGTGACTGGCCTTTATCGCGGGGAGGAACAGGGAATTGTGAACTCTCTGATGAGGGTACACTACTCCTAATCCTCCGCGGTGGAGGCGGGGGAGTGTCCCCAACATTGTCAAGATTTAAACTAATCGTCAAACCCTGTTTTATGATTGAAGCAGGCAAGGGTGGCGGCGGGCCCTGTGGTGAGGGAAGGCTAAAATCCTCGCTCATGTCAAATGACTGTTCTAGATCGAGTGATAAAGGTGGTGAATTACCAGTTGTGTTATTAGACGCGGGGTTCAGACTCGGAACCCTAACCTCTCCTGGCTTGGCCATTTTGAAGCCAGCGAAAGCGTCTTTCTTTTTGGGGTCCTTGGTGTCTGCAGGGCCTGACAGAACGGCGATGTCTCCGAATGGATCAGGCTTTCTTGCAGGTCCGCTGTTCTTCTCGGCAGGTATTGGGTGGATCTGTTGGGGTTGTAGGGTGAAGGGGTCGAACGAACCACTGGCTGGGGCGGCGCTGAACATCTGCTGCTGTTGCTGTTGCTGTTGCTGTTGCATTCCCATTTGGGCCATTCCCATTGGCATACCCATGGGCTGCTGGGCCATACCCATGGGCTGCTGGGCCATACCCATGGGCTGCTGGGCCATACCCATGGGCTGCTGGGCCATACCCATGGGCTGCTGGGCCATACCCATGCCCATGGGCCTTTGACCGAATGCTGGTTGCTGTTGGAACCCGCCCATAGCTGGTTGTGCCATGCCGAAACCCCCGCCCATTCCTCCACCGCTGAATGGATTTGAGGCTCCTGCGGGAGCTGCTTGTGGGGTGAAGGTGTCCTTGAACTCTTTGAAGAGGTCGTCTGATGGTTTGGATTGCTCCGTGGCCACGCGTGCCTGGAATGGCCATGCACAAACAACAAACTATCAGTGGGTCAGAGGTCTCGGGTTCGAATCCCGATAAGGCCCTTATGATTTTTCTCTCATACCATGTTTGGTTGTGTCAAAAACCATTAGAGAGGTTTTGCAAGGTAAAAAATACAGTTGCGAATACAGATATGATAACCGTAACCTTTCACGTTGATGGGCACACTGAACTGGGTTTTGCACTGTGCTACTGTACGTGTAATTTTTTCACACATTCACATGGGCATGACTCATTAAATTTGATCTGTATTCACGGAATATATATATCCAATAGAAACAAATGAAATGCAACTTATTAATCCATCACAGACAAAGCGAAAAATCTGCATAACTGGTATAAATTTTCGTGCTAAGCTGGAAAATAGAATTTTGATATTAAGGGCCGTCCAAAGTTGTTAAAATTTTACAGTTCTACAAAGTGTAGGAAAGGGAAGTTGGGGGAATCGGGGGGTTGAAGACCACGTAGGACTTTACATGCGCTGTAAAATGTTGACATTTCATGGTAGTGACAACAAAGTATTTCGGGGGAAGGGAGGGTGGGGGCGTCTTAAAAAATATTACTCTTTGTAGAACAGTGAAAATTTTGACAACTTTGGACGCCCCCTTACCGGAGCTTCGCCAAACAGATCTGCCGATGGCGCGGGCCGCACTGGGGCTGCAGCCGGCGGAATGGTGCGGGGTGCCGGCTGAGGTGCGGCACTAGGGGCAGCCTGAGGGGGGCGTAGTGGGGGCGGAGGCTGTTGGGGAGGCCCACTGGAAGGGGAAAAGGGGTACGCAGCAGGGGCGAAGGGATCAGTAGGGGCAAAGGGATCAGCAGGGATTACAGGGGGTGATACCGGTGGCTCTGGAGCAGACAGGTCAAGATTCTCCATGGCTGTAATACCCTGAAAGTTTTAAAGAAAAAGGGCAGTTAAATTTGGAATTAAAGGAGCCTGTTCATATCACATTTTTTTACCCACCCTTTTTCCCCCATGGGTGTTGAGATTTTGATACCATATAATGTGTCATATTTTTCTCATCACCATTCTGAAATTTTGCATTCTCAATCTCTATATTTTCAAGGATATCTTAAACAAAACACCGATGTTATGTAAACTTATTTATCTGGTTCCATAAAACAGTGCAGTGATTACACCAACTTTTTGCTTCTCCATCCAAATTGGAGATATGCAAATTTCCTATTTTCTTCACATGGATAGTATTTTGGGGAGGTGTTTTATACGATTATTAAGTTAAAACGAAATCCGTTTTCTGAATACACTCTTTTAAACGAGCGTGACCAGATTTATAAAAAAAATTAATTTCAATGGATGTAGAAGCAAAAAGGTTGGTGTAATCACTGCACTGCTTTATGTAACCGGATAAACCAGTTTACTAAACTTTGGTGGATTTTTGACAATATCCCCGTTTGAGTGCACTTTCTCCTTAAAGCGCCCCTACATTTCTGCCAAACACACCCTCAATTGAAAAGCATGTACTCATAGCTTGACTCATCCTCTTTCAAATCTTACATTTAATAAAAGTGGCTACTATAGAGCCTTTGCACGGCGGCCATGACAGGGGCAGTCACATTGTCACAGTACGTCATGCATAAGTAGTCACTTTGTGGATCTATTGTCACATCATTGAAATATGAAAACCTGCCCCTGTTATGGCCGCCGGTGCAAAGACTCTATTGGATAACTTTGCTTATCGACCTTGGCTAAGAACACAATACTTAACATTACCAAAAAACTCTGAGTAATAAGACACACTACGTGTTGCCAGTGAGTGAGTGCTATTGAGTTAATTGTTCATTCACTCCACGATCGTTTTACAGGAGATCGTAGGTTTGAGTCCAAACCAAGTTTTAGCACATTAAAAAGCAGTTTGCATAAACATGTCACACGTATGGGTAATTCCAAAAATTAGGGGTCCAAAAGTGTGTCATGCTTTTTAAGATTTCCAAGTGTTTTTAATTATTGAAAGTGGTTTCCCAGTAGAAAATAATTATTTTTATTTGAACAAATGCCACTCAAATGTATGTGTGTGTAGATATGGCACCAAGGTTAATGCAAACTCATTCTACAGCCAATTTTCATTGGCGTAGGTAACCCGGGACACCAAACTCCTATTCAATACTATGGAAAAATTATAAGCCTTTATAAATATTCAAAATATTTTTTAGGAATCAGAAAATAAAATATTTAAGAAAGTGATGCTTCCTCCTATAATCACAGGCCACAGTCCATTACTGGGAATTTGTGGTCATAAGTGGTGATTTTTAAAGCAGAGAGTGTCGTACGTAACTGGGACACCAAACATTTTGGACCCCTAATTGTTAAGATGTCTACTCTACATGTAGCATGCAAAATATTTGAGTCCCACCAGAACACAAACCAAGCTCAATAAAAATGTATTAATAAGGCACAGGCTCAGGAAATACATGTATGAACAACTTCTTGGACTCACACAAGCAACATAATCACAGAACCTCTCATGAATTTGTAGGAGATGGGAAACCCAAGCCGAAGTGTCGTCGAATCCCTCCTGTTTCATCTGACATTTCCATTTTCCTCGGAGATCACCCAAAGAGGTTAAACTTTTGTCCTCGTCGCACGGAGGAAAGTACTCAACATCTTGCGAGAAGCGGACTCCCTTAGGCCGCAAGCTTGAGCCATTTGAGCGTTTCCGACGCAGTGTGGCCGCCATCTTTTGTTTACCCAGATTTCAGGGTATAAATTCTGTACTCCCTCGAAGTTTACATTTTTACGTGTACATCCCAGACTGGAAGATTGTCCATACTGCACAACTTACAGTACACATTCAAATTTCAGCAAGTGCATACAAGTGTATGCGTTTTCATTATCACGACATATTTCCCGACCTTTTCATTAGACGTACTTCTTGTGCAAGCGTAATTGTGATATTATGGGCCTCCATTTTGAAAAAGACTCCCAGAGTTGAGGTTAAATGTATGTCTATCTTTTTCAGCCTGCAATAATGATCCTGCCCTGGGAACAGGAACTTCTCAATATCCTGGCTTGTGAGTCACAGTCCTCCGTGGGGGAATTTCTTGAAGTTGACCCTGATAGCTGAAAGGAGTGCATGGTCCTTCGTCCAAGAAATAAAAAAGGTCATCTCGAAAGACCAACTGTATCGAAAGACCTACTGTCGGAAAGGTTTTTTTAGTTTGGAAGGCTATGTATAGCAATTCTTAGACGAGGCCAAACAAAATAAATTGTGCGTTTACGGTAAGGTCCTAAAAAAAATCCAGGTAGGTAGGTAGGAAAATTATTTTATTTTATTTAAAAAGTATGTTAAAAGTCATTTTTTTTTTTTTACAGTTTTCATTTTTTTTTTGCAATGTTCGAAACTCACTATTAACACTATTAAACATGTTCATGTACAAGTGTAGAAAATGTTATGTTTGTTGGAAATTATTGCAAATACTGCTCATTTAAAATTATCAACTTGAAAATTGGCAATAAAAGGTTTGAGGTTTGCAATTTGGCCTCAAATTCCAGGTAGGTCGGGTTACCGTAAACACACCATTTATTTTGTTTGGCATGATGTAAAAAAAAAAGTTGAAAATTTTTTTTTTATTTGCTTTCGGAAGTGGGTTACCAGCCAAATTTGTGCGTCTAATATTGTTTTTATGGAAAAGTAGCAAATTATTAGTAATTACACATCACATACGATTTTGGCTGGCAACCCATTTTCACAATATAAAGCAAATACATGTAAAATCTGTGCTAAGCAATTTTTGTGTGTGCTAAACAGCACCATGAAATTGGCCCAAGGTCATGTAGACTGAAAGTATACTATTGTACAATGTATCTACATGTATTCTGTATATGTCAAAAAATCTTAACTTGTAGAAAACAATATTTTAATTGGTGAAATATTGTGCTTTTACGGTCGTTTGGGCACAAAACATGATATTTGGAATTCTACTATTTTTGCAGAGACATGTATGCAAAGCTAGACCACATACACACATATGGGTTTTATAATAATAATGTAATACAATATAAAATACCTATACCGCGCTATACTAAGCTTAGGGCTGTGTTACAACCATTTTTGTGAATTTTTTCACTTTTGTGAATAAATCACGAGTTTTGTGATTTTTTTGACCACTTTTGTGAAAAGGTCACAAGTTTTGTGAAAAACGCCTTTTTTTTTGAATTTCAAGCTCACAGGTTGTCAAATATTGCCCACTTTTGTGAAATTTCACAAAAGTGGTCGAAAATCCACAAAACTTGTAACCTATTCACAAAAGTGGCAAAATCACAAAAATGGTTGTAACAGGTGGTCCAAAGATGTCAACATTTGCACGATGGCAGTGTATGACTTTGATGTACTGTAAAATGTTGTCATTTCATGGTACTAACAGAAAAAGTTGATTAATATATTACAGGGGAGGGAGGGGCAACTTCAGAAATATTATACTCTGTAGAAATGTGGAAATGTTGACAACTTTGGATGGACAATAAGGCTACAAATACCAAGGAAACAATCAACAAATTTAAGCCAGGTTGTGGAAAAGGGTCTTCAGAGAACTCTTGAATATCTTCTTTCTTATCACGAGCTTTAAATTACTGTAAAGTGCGATTCGCTTTGGCAAATTGCAACCAAATCTAGCTGCATGTATATGGACTACTGATCCAAGTATATGAGTCCCAAGCGCACTACATTATGCCGTATTCCATGAGCGCGAGTGGGATAACTAATACCGTCTTGGTTTGTGTGTACGTACCATTTGAAGATTGCTGACTTGGTTCTCCAAACTAAGAAGACTGTATTGTGCCGGAGGCTGAGCCACGGCTGTGGGAGTCTCCTGAACCAAAATCAAGAGGGAAAAATTGATTAAAAATTTTAACAAAAAGGTACTTCTGAACGATTTTCTAGGTTGGAATGGGTAACACAGCTATTTAAAGTTTCAAAAATGGGAGAAAGGTTTTAACAAAATGGGGAAAGTTTCCCCTAAACGGGAGAACAGTTCTGACCCCCTGAAAAGTGCTCATACTTTGTGATACAACAATTTGGGGGCTGTGTTTCCCAAACCACTGGTCCGATTGATCTAAAATTTGATATTTGGTACTGTGGGATCTTAATCAACAAGTTCACAAAAGTTTCATAAAAATTTGCAATGGTCAGGCTTTATTAGGTGAAGAGTTAAACTTGGAAGTTAGGGAACCTCAGGAATAGTCGCAGAGAGTACTTACCGAGTAGACATTTTCAGGAGCTGCCTTGGAGGTTGGCGAGCCCAAGGGATTGTCGTAACTAGGCTGCAGGTACATCGTCTGCTCTTGCATTCGCTGCTTCTGTTCGGCAACTTCTTTCTGTTTGTTGGCCAGCACAATCTCAAATAGGTCCTTCAATGCCAGGACAAGCTCGTCAGCCTGAAACAGTAGACACAGCATCACAAGGGAAACTCGTTTAGCATTGTATTAAAGGAGTGTGACCAGATCACTTTTTTTTACCCATAACTCCCCAGGACTTACCTTATGGGTCATGATATTTTTATATCATAACATCCGTTATATTTTTCTGATTACGAAACTGAAACTCCCGCGCTTCTAGGCCGCATATTTCCGAGGATATCGTTGAAAATCCACCGATTATTTGTAAACTAATTTTCCAGTATCAACGTTTATCCGCTGAAAGCCGACTCGATAGTTTTGTTCAATTTTTTACTGGAAATTGCGAATGTTTTCGGGTTTTTGGGACATGGGAGGTGTGTATGGGAGTTACTTGATAATATTGGTAAGTTACATCGAAAACTATTTTCCAGAAACTCTGGTCATGCTCCAGATCACATTTTTGAGCCCCCCATTTTTTCCATTGATGTTGAGATTTTGAAACCATATCATTTGTACAGCCAAGTGACGTCATGCTAAAATTACCTGGTTTTGTGTTTTTATTGCGAAGAATTTGTGGTTGCCTGCTTCGCCGTAGATATAGCCAAATGCTCGCTTGTCGCTGGGATCTCTCGAGATGAAAGATATCTTGACCACTTCATGTGTGTGTAGGCTCGTCTGGGAGATGAAGGACATGATAAATTTAAGTACGTCCATATAATGAAAATGGTACTCCATGTCAAAAATAACATGTCCTACTTTTGACCCTAAATAACTTTGTCATTTACCAACAGATTTAAACCAAAATTTCAGATTTTGACAAGACCTGACAAATGCGACCTGTCACGACAAAATGAGCGTAAAGTCGCACTCCGCTATTTCTTATACCAATGATTCAAAGTGAAAATTTGAAGGGGAGGTCAATTTTAGGGTTTTGTAATATTTAAAAAGAGTAACTTTTATTCTATTTGATTCCACATTTTTAGCGTCATCCATCAATTAAAAACATTTTCAGACCAATTTTAAATAGAGCTTTCTTTGTGCATTGTAAGAAATTTTGTTTGAAGATTTGTACTATTTGTTTAAACACTACCACTTCTCCACGCTGTGTTGCGTTGGGGAAATAGTTTTACCTAATGCGTTATATACCATTGGAAAGCTCTTTTTCTGCTGAATTCAAAAATACCAATATCCAATTTTTGAAAATTCCGACTTTCAGCTCATTTTGTGGTGTTAGGTCACACATTTGTTTGAGCAATTCACATCAGCGTTGACCAAGAGGTCTTGGGTTCTCGGGTTCGAATCCCGATTGGCCCTTTTCTCTCAACCAAAGTTTGGTTGTTTCATTTCAATGGTGATCAAGCACCAAGAATTTGAAATTTAAAAGCCATAGGAAAAAAACCTTCAATTTCAGAATTTGCCATTTTCAACATGGCATTGGACACTATACTCTGTCAGTGTTTCTAATTGCTGTGAATGCCAACAGTTGCAAATGCATTTGACCGGGTTTGGTGGAGGAAATCCTTCCTGTTTGTCCAAGGTTATTGTCATACAGATGTGCCAGTCACTAAATACGAAGTGTTAAAAAGTGAATAAAGGTGTGTGTTTTACTTCCTGGGGAGACCATTTGATGCATGTTACGGTATACCGCTGGGCGACTAGTGAATTTTGCTACTCGCGAGTAATCGATTAATCGAGAGTAGTTGGCAAAATATCGAAATGCAGGAAAAACAAAATGCACATTTGTGTGTATAGTAACAAACTCTACAGTGGAAATTTGCCTAATCTGTGCTGCCACGATTCTGCTTCAAACAATGCATAGATGGCGAACTTCAGCAAAGATTATTTCGTATTTCTCTTATAAAAAACTACCCCAGTTACCTTTACTATTAAATGAAAATCAAACGGTCTTGCTCCTCGATTAGACGGCATAAGTTTGCCATTATTCTCCTTCAACCCGTGCATGTAGCTACTGTCACATATGTAACATAGCATGTATTAATCGCGAGTAATCGCGAATTTACGAGTAGCGCAATGAAACAGTTCATTGAACCGGGCGTATGCGGCAAATGACACATACATGGAGATCGGCAGTCGTTGTACTTAAAACATACTTGTCAGACTTTCGGCTTGCACAAAGGACACAATGAGCTGCCCGTTACAGGGCATGATTTGAATTTTCACGCACCCCCATTTTTTGTTTTTCATTTGGGGTGTTTGAAAATAAAATGAAATTTCAAGTTCATGTCCTTTAACTGGTCGTTTAGCAGTAACTGTCAGCTAGTTTATCTGTTTTTATGGAATGTCTTGTGTGTTGGGCATTGCCAAGCTTAGGTACAACCAAAAATTTCATTCTGTAAATGTCGTTTTGGAAATATTTGTACACGTGTCCCATGCGTAACACTTTTCGCGTCAACCAGCGAATGTCCCATGCATAACACCAATTTTGCTGATTGGTCACTTTTATATCCCATATCTGACAAAATGAACTCCTCTGATGAAAAATACTTGTAACATTGCTACTTCTCAGAAGGTATGGTGTACACTGGTTTAAAATCTGTAGAAATATGGTTATTTAAAGTTGCTTAAAATTTTGAAATTCTGGTTGACGGATATTTCATGTTATTTTGAAACACGCGATTTAAATACTCAATTCTTACCAGCGTCTTGAGGTCAATAATTTTGATTCCTTCTAACGACACATTAATGATGATTTGTTGTTTGTGCTCTCCTGAAGCCCTTACAATTGCCTGTAAGAAACCAAACACACGGGGTTAACCATTTGACGTCTAAACTATTTATTTTAAAAATATATAAAATTCAAATTTTTTTAAAAGGAAAATGTGATTGGCCAAACATTAACAGAAGGTCAAGCACCACAAATACCGACTCTTGAAAGTCATTTTAAAAACGTGTGCTTACTGTAGCAGAAAAGTTGCGCTATTTCACGGCCGCGGCATGCTTAAGCATGCGCATGCTTAGAAACGGGCATTGTTGCGTCACTAGTGTTTAGCAAACAGATCGTTTGCAAACAATTTACTTATTTTTGGTTCGCATCTACGCGGTCCAAAATGCATGGGCGCTGTGTACTGCGTGTGCGTGTTCCAACGCAATGCATTTTTATGGATCGCGCGCACACGCAGTATATGATGTGCGCCACAGAGTGCACGACGCAAGCCACATAGTACCCGATCAACTAAGAACGAATATTTGAAACATCCCGCCAAGACCAGGAAAACGCATATGTATTTTCATGATTTTCTTTTTAACGTGGTACATTTGACAAAGCTAAAATTTCTTCAGATGAGTTTGTTGATGTCTTTCTTTTGATTTATAATTGTTTTATTCGCAGAATCGCTCAAAAACAGATCATCTACAGGGCCTTTAAGGTTAAGATCTCTATGAAATAGCCGGAGCCTCCGTTAGCACAAAATGGGCTGCTAAACAGCGCCATGAAATTGGCCCCTGGCTACTGACGTGAGCATACCTTTAGTTTACCCATGGAACCTAAGCACATATTGTCCCCTCTCGCATCTTCCACTGTGTCGATGCCAATCAGCTTAGCACGGAAGTTCTCACCAAACTGGCTGTAACGCACTTCTCTATCATCTGTTATAAAGAATTCGATAATTAAGTTTATTTTTGAATGTTTCTTTGAGTGATGTTAACCAAGTTAATCTGAAATTGACTCAATGCATAGTTCCGAGATTGCCCAATTAACTCCGCCCTCTTGGATATTGTTGCTATGCCTCACACGCTATCGTCAAAATGGCTACACACACTGCACAAACCAATGGGACTTTCAACGGAAAGCACAGATTCATTTGAGAAAACTCAAAGGTATTCATGTTTAAGGGTCGACAGTTACCGTAGCACGCAGTTAGTAAAAGGCCAGTGATACAGAGATGTCATATATTCGCCTTCAACAATTCGCCTTCTTACCTTTGAACAGCGGACTCAGACTCGGGCGGTAAGGACTCGGAGATTTGGGCCAAGTCCAGGGAATACAATATTTTACAAAAACTACATTATACAGGCGCCGAAAATTATTTGAAGTGTCTATTGTAATTTATTAAATCCAGGGTACCCCTCCGAATGTGAAAAATCCAAGATGACCAACATTTTGGATGTAAACAAATTAATTTTTGGCTATAACTCGGTCGTTTTGTCATCTTTTAGCATGATTTTGGTGTCTAACTAGATGTTTTAAAAGTCACAAAATTGGAATACCAGTAAGCTGATTTTGGTTTATCATTCATGAACACATGTTATGTTTTGTAAATTAATTTATCAGTTCCATAAAGCAGTGCAGTGATCACACCGACCTTTTGGCTTCCACATCCAAACTGGAGATTGAAAATTTCCTGTTTTCTTCCGAGGGATAGTATTTTGGGGAGGTCAAAATCAATTTTCTGGAAAAATCTGAACAAGCTCCTTTAATATACCAGTAGAAAAGATGATATCAATGTTATGACAACTTACTGGCTCACTTTACCATATTTAGGCCTACTGGTTTTGTGCCTTTACCTACCTCTTCTCTTGTTGACATTCATGTTGAAGCTGGTTGATTTAAAGGCACATCACAAAAGGTTTGTTCTGGATGGGGAAAAAAAAGGAAATTGTTTCTATACATCAATTTCAAATTACATGATTGAAAAACTGCTACAAATGACCATCTCTATGTGTGACCGAGGATACATACGTACATGTATTATAAAAACCGACTTGTACACAGGTCAGCTCTGTACGTCATCTACTTTCTGAGAAAAAAATGAAAAGCTTTGTTCATGCTTTTAAGGAATTGTACCAATCCACCATTTTATTTAGGCGGGTTTCCTTGCTATTCTGCATGGAAAACTAAGCCAAATACATGTACCAGGGTAGCCTTTAGTCAAGGCATCCGAGTTTTATTTCGCGCGCGCGAGACTAGCACGCACGAGAAAAGACTAGCATGCACAGACTGTCTGCCACAACCGCCTTTAACATACCGTTCTGGGGGCTTATGTTTTTCTTTATTTCTGTCTACCGTTTTGGTAGACGCGTACGTACATATAATGCATATGGTCACGATTCCCCATTGAAATGCAATGGTAAAGGCGATCGTGGCATACCATCTGTGGTGTGCGCGCTAGTATTTCCTTAAGCCCGTGCGCACTAGTTTTCTTCGCGCAAACAAAAATGTACGAAAAATAAACCTCGCCACGAAAGCCTCGACTAAAGGCTAGTATCAGGGTAGTCAGGAGCCTACATGTAGTTTCGTTCACGCGAGTGCGTCCTTGAAAAAAATAATGTGTGCACAAACATTTATATAAGTTCATATGACAGGAATTTATTCTGGTGTTTAATAAAACAAATAACGATGTTTAAAATTCGTGCAATAGAACAAATAATTTCATTCGTTGACAGATTGATCGTTCTATTCTACTCTGCTTTGCCTTGTGGAATGGAACATTAAATTTGTTAAAGTTCTTGCACTCACAAACATTCATGCACATTATGTGTACGTGTATACTATACCATACATACAGTAAGTACTACTTTTTGTTTAACAATAGTTAACAAATTTGCTCAAAATATGTGAGCTACTACATTGTGAATACATCCACTTTGTACAGCAGGCTATGTATATCGTAATAATCCTACACCATGATCTGGGCACAGGGGGTGTATCCTTGCAAAGTACACTGCTGACTAGTGCTAGTTTGACCTGTGGACTTGAGATATGACTACTGTGCATTGTAAGGGCACAGAACCCAAGTACATACATACATGTAGCTCACAAAATGATTTTAATGGAGTGGCACTACATACACTCTACAACTTGATACTTGATACAAACCCCAGATGATTCACATTTACAAGAGCTGACTGAGTCAGAATAAGAGTCATCCAAGGACTCGTCTGGCTTAATACTTACCAAATGTTGGATGCAGTGGGTGTATGTATGTACACCTGGCTGTGGAATTTGCAGGGCAGCACTAGTTGTAACAGGATCCGTGGGCTGGTGTGATCAGTCAATGACCCTTGTACCTGAGATTTGTACAAGGCAAACAGTGACACAGTACTTATGAGATAAGACTGGGTAATGGGGTGGGTTGACATGTACATGTACTAGTACCTATATGATTTCTTTAAAGATACATGTAGATAAGGCCTTTTTACACTAAATTTTGGGGTTGACGCGGGGTTGAAAAAGTGAAGTTTCATACTGGAGAAATTTGAACCCCGCATCAACCCAAGATTGATTTCAACCCGGGTTGAACTAAACCCTGCTCGGGACCAGGGTTGAAATTTTTCGCCCAGGGTTAAAAAACAGTATTGATCACGTTCACCATCTTTGTAGGAAAAAATGCTACTGCGTATTAAACGCCATAAAGTACGCGCACGCACACGCTGGAACATGTTCCAAACACGCGTGCGTGTTGCTCGTAATTTGTTCGAAATACGGCGCAACCGATGCGCGTCACAAAAAATACGCTCAATCAGGAAGTGACGTCATTTGAACGTGATCAATTGTGAAACAAGCAGGGTTGAGTTCGCACCGGGTTGAGATTCTTGCCGCTTGTGAGCTACAAATATCATGACAAAGCGCGCAAATTTTACCGTTGTTTTAAAAAATAATTTGCATGAACTTTTGCACTTTTTTTTGGTAAAAAATGGCACAAGCAGCAAAAGAAATTAAACAATGCAGAAAAGCGATGATGAATCCGGCAGGGGACAGCACTTACACATGCGCGCAATGCTCGATTATCACTCGCCCCCGGTTAGCGTTGCACAAGTGTGAATCCTCCCCGTTCAACTTGGGGTTGAACTCGCCCCGGGGCGAGAAAATCCCAGTTTGGCCGAAACAACCCAGGTTGAGAGACTCTAGTGTGAAACGGTCTATACATTGGAAAACTGATTGGAAAACTGTTAATCCCCTACATGTAACTCTTCACGAAAGAATGCTCTGGGATCTTTTAGGTGCATTACACAACACACTGGACCAACGGCTTTACATCCCTTCCAAAGGATGGAGCAAGTGTGTTTTAAGTGCCTTGCTCAAGGGCACAGGTACCACGGCCGGGTGTCGAACCCGCAACCCCAGGTTTTCACCCGAGTATTGCGAATCAGTGACCTAAACCACTCGGCCACGGTACCCCACATGTATTAGTGTTAATACCTTTAACCAGATAATCCTCAGTATAAAAGGTCAAGTGCAAATTTTGAAATCAATTGCTTTACAACTTAAAGGGAAATTACATGATTGTAAAACTTTTAAAAACAGCATTATATAAGGCCAAGAAAAAAATACCCGTTTCCTATTGCATCAAAAAAATATGTGTCTGTTTTCAATACTAGAGAGACGTTTTCCTCCAGGATTATATCTCTGTACAATGTCATTCATCTTCTCTCAAAACAAAAGAAACAGATAGATAGATAGATAGATCTAAGATATATCTTAAGATAGATCTAAGGAGATAACTTCAGCTAAACTGCAACGAATAGTGCATGTGCAAATTTCCAATAAACCGTATGTAACAAGGACACAAAAAAATGTCACAAATTATGTGTCCTATGTTACATGTGTACGTTAAATATGAATTTTGTACACATGGTTTTCAGAAAGGTATGTTGTTGCACTATTTGTGGCTTAGGTTATCTTCTTAGATCTGTCTTAAGATATTTCTTTTGTTTTTAATTTTAGAGAAGATAACTGGCTTTGCACAAAGTTATGATCCTGGTGAAAAAGTCTCCAGTATTGAAAACAGACTTATATTCAGGGTGGGTAGGTGGGAAATATCTTTTCAGCCAAAAATATTAGGGTGGGATGAGGGGACATTTTTTTCCCACCACTTCCACATTACAAATAAAAGAGTGAGCCACTTTTTCATGTTTTGAAGGGGTTAAAAAAACAGAGGCAATGGCCTCCGTTAATTTCAAGCCCTGCTTAGTATTATGCATGATTTTCTAGGTTGGGGCGGGTAATAGGAAACACAGCTTTTTTTGTTTGCCGTAACTAGCGACTTGGAACAAAAATTTCACACAACAGACAAGTTGCAACAGATACTTTTGGTACAAAAATACTTTTGTTGCATAAATTCATCAAGTGGTTGCTGTTTTATGCTTGTTAAAATGCATCCAATTTACGTGCGGAATTGTCAATGAAAATGAATAGACGGCAACTTCAAAAATTATGATGTGATGCAAAGCGCACTCTTTTGCATGAAGCATGTTATTTTAGAAAGAATTCCGTTTACTGGTCGCCAATTATTCTCCTTATGATGACTTAATAACCACCAAAACGTGTAAATATTTCGAAGGGAAGTAATTTTAGGAGTGAACAAAATTCAACAATTTCCTTGAAAATACCAGTGAATAACTGAATGGAATTCATACCGTTATTTTTTCTTGGTTAGTCTTAAATTCAAGCGTTATCTTGTCGTTCAACTGACATTAAAACAGTAACACTACAGGCAAAGCATGAGGGCGCTATAGGCATGGGCTTTGTTATGCCTATTAACTTATGGTGTGACCTAAATCAAGACTAGGTAGTTGACAGCGCTCGCCAACTGCCGATTTTGGTGATATTTTGGGGTAGAAAATCTCACCAGTGCCTGCGGGTGAATTTGCGTGATATTTGGCACAAATATAAAGAAAACCAGCCTCAATATAGCTGCACCAAAAAGAAATCAGCCTTGCAGATTTAATGACACAAACTAAAGGCGGCATGATTCACGGTGCAATTTCACGCAGCGGTCCATCAAGCTTGCAAACTTCGGTCACAGATTTCTAAGTTGCTAGTCTAACGGGAAAACCCTCAGCCCTGTTGCCTAATCTACCCCAAATCTGTGGCAAACTCACGCAAATGAAATTTGTCCCATGGCTCTGATATTTGCTCAATAGGTGCACTCACCCCAGTTTGCAAATATTCTGAAGAGTACGCATCGATCCGATGTCTAGTTTCGGTGAAATCGTGGGGAAAGTTTGAGACCCCGTGCGATGAAATACCGACTTTCACCAAAAATCAAATGTGCGAGAGCGGAGAGGTCAACACTAGACTGGTTCCACATCCTCAATTTACTTCCCTTCGTCGTAAGATGAAGGGAAGTAAATATGAGGACAGCGAACCAGTCTAGATTGTGTTGACCTCTCCGCTCTCGCACATGGTGAAAGTTGGTATTTCATCGCAAGGAGGGTCTCAAACTTTCCCCACGATTTCACCGAAACTAGACATCGGATCGATGCGTACTCTTCAGAATATTTGCAAACTGGGGTGAGTGCACCTATTGAGCAAATATCAGAGCCATGGGACAAATTTCATTTGCGTGAGTTTGCCACAGATTTGGAGTACATTAGACGACAGGGCCGAGGGTTTCCCGAAGCACTGCTCGCGGGGCTAAGCTGAGTAGTACAGTACGCACACAGGTCGATTTTGTGAACGGCCGAGTTGACTCATGGAGGAAGAAAAGACTTTGAAGTCGAGTTGGTTCAACGGTCGAGTTGGTACAACGGTTGAGTCATGCGTCATTGACCGTTTCACTTTCAGCTGGCAAACGTTAACGTTAGGCCTAAGGATTGTTTTCTTTTCCGCACAGATGTTCTTAAAACTTACTTTGTAACTTTCAATCGTCAGGCAATCAGCGGGGTCGCGGTGTAACACAGGCAAAGGTCGATATGAATGAGGGGGACGAACCTTCCGACCGGTACAAAATTAAAAATCCGAAGTTGGAGTTCAGCTGCCGATGAGGGCGTAATGACAGAACTTCACAAAAGTTTGACTGTCAAAATGAACAGTGAATTAAAGGAGATACAGATCACATTTTTGATGCCTCCATTTTTCCCATGAGTGTTGATATTTTGATACCATATAATTTGTCATATCATTTGTCATATCATCCGTATATTTCCAGGGATATCGTCAAAAATCCACCTACGTTTATTTCATCCGGTTACATAAGGCAGTACAGTGATTACACCAACCTTTTTTGTTCCACATCCAAATTGGAGATTGCAAATTTCCTGTTTTCTTCCCATGGATAGTATTTTGGGCAGGTATTTTAGGCGATTGTTAGGTCAGAGCAAAACCAATTTTTCTTTTTTAAATCGGGTCACCTCCTTTAATGCAGGATTAAGTCAAGCACATCAAAGAGAATAGAATCAAAGTTACACAAGAATCAGCTTCACAGAGATTTACTTTATTTTGTGTAATTGTAAAATTATACATCCTGTTTCTTGTTTTTAACATTTCTAGTTAAATTTATACTGATTTTATTAATGATGGCATTTTCAGCTGGACTTTGCTTGTGACAAAACAGTTCATCAGTGGTTAACATTTACTGTTGCAAATATGGTATGAGAGAGAAATCGTAAGGGTCTTATAAGGATTCAAACCCGAGACCTCTGACTCACCAGGCACTATAAAGCTGAGCTATAAGGCACAGTAGTATACTCCCTCAGGTTTTCCCAATAGAAACCTGAGGGAGTACACCACTGTGTCTTATAGAGCATCTGCCCTTACGATTTTTCTCTCATCCCAAGTTTGGTTGTTTCATTTGAATAGACTAAAGTGAAAACGTCATCCCTTGTGTGTTGCCATGGTTACTGGGTCTACACTAAAACCAGTGAACTGTTTCCCTGTGCTTCAGCAAGGGACGTTTCAGTTTACCAGTGAATGTTTAGACCCAATTACCATGGAATCTGATGTCACACTTCAGTAGTCTATGGTGATTAAGCGCCATAACAGATACTGCATTCGTTACTTTGCCCAGTTGCACTCCCATGCCGAGAGAAGAATCGAGTTCGTAGGGAAAACCTGAGGGATTATACCACTGTGCCTTATTGCTCAGCTGGTACAGCATCTGCCCGGTGTGTCAGAGATCTTGGGGAAACCTGAGGGATATACCACTGTGCCTTATTGCTCAGCTGGTAGAGCATCTGCCCGGTGTGTTAGAGGTCTCAATTGGGGAAAACCTGAGGGAGTCTACCACTGTGCCTTATAGCTCAGCTAGTAGAGCGTCTGCCCGGTGTGTCAGAGGTCTTCAGGGAAAACCTGAGGGAGTCTACCACTGCCTTATCGCTCATCAGCCGGTAGAGCGTCTGCACGGTGAGTCAGAGGTCTCGGGTTCGAATCCCGTAAAGGGCCTTACGATTTTTCTCTCATCACAAGTTTGGTTTTTTAAAGGTGATATAACAACTGACCACTAAGCTTGGGCGAATATCTGGAGTCAATTACAATCTACTCGAAATTGGGAACACTGCTAAATTCCAAGAATTTTTCCTAATTTTAGTTCCGTTTGTTTTCAAAATCCTATGCAACACGATATGCGACAGAGGGTACCTCCCCCTTCCATTGTTCCCCCATTGTGTCTCAAACATCCAAGGAATTTTAAAGGAATTCCTTTCAGGTTTTAGGGGGGTGTTAGTGCGTTTACAAAAGGGAAGAGTGTGTTAAGGTATAGGGGGAAGTCCCTTTGTCACATATGTGACCAACTCTGGCAAAACCCGACGCTTCTCGGCATTTCCCATTACGTGATATGGGCCCACAACCTTAACAAATGGCCTCTGGGACCAACTTTGGCAGAATCAACTTGAACATCGGGATACATTCAAGTTCAAGATTTGTTTTGTTGTTTGAACTGTCTCAAAATTCCTCATATTAAATAATCAACTAGTTTGTCAAACTTTAAAGACCAATAGCTCCATTTCACTTTTTCTGATCTGTCATACTTTAAATGGTCATAACTTCGCCAAAAATTATCAGAATTTCCTCAAACATGTTTTAAAAGATACCTTTTTGTATGTACACTAAGCTGATACCAAAACTTAAATTTTGAATTTTCATCACAAGTGTTGGGTTTTGCTGGAGCCGGTTATATATCATGCTGGGCACATGTATAGAATCAGTTTTATAGAATCGTAATTCCTTAAATTTTGGAATCACCAAAGTCTATTTTTTCATGCACCAACCAAGTGCTCTGAATATACAAATATCTGTGCTACATCGTCATGCTCATATGTTCTCTTCAGGTAGGTGTCAGTCAGCCGTAGTCCAGATACACTCTGTTGACAAAGGGAGAAATAATATTTGAATATTATGTAAATGAGTCCCAAGTCAAGTCAAACTGCCATTGTGTCCCAAGTCGAGTCAAGTCAAATTGCCACCGAGTCTCAAATCAAGTCAAGTCAAGTCAGGCATGTTGGTCAAGTCGGGTCATTGCGGTTCAAGTCAAGTCAGGCACGTTGGCCAAGTCAGTTCAAGTAAAGTCGTCATGACAGTAAATTTCTTTTACAGATCACATTTTTTGAGCCCCAAATCTTTCCAAAGGGTGTTCAGATTTTTATACCATGTCATCTGCCACATTTTTCTCATTACCATTCTGAAATGTCACGCTCTCAATACGTATATTTTCAAGGATATCATAAAAAAACCACCGATGTTTTGTAAGCTAACTTATCCATTCCATAAAGCTGTCCAACCTTTTTGCTTCTACATCTAACTTGGAGATTGCAAATTACATGTTTTCTTCCCATGGATAGTATTTTGGGGAGGTATTTTATACGATTATTAGGTTAGAACGAAATTCATTTTTTTGAACAAAATCTGGTCACGCTCCTATAACTTTTGGTGGCGTTATAGTGACAAGTCGATGTCAAAGATTGTAAAAAAAATTATTGGGTGTAAACCTGAGCCCAATTTCATAGAGCTGGTTAAGCGCTAGCTGAAAACATGTGCTTACTGTAGCAGATAAGTTGTGCTGACATTAAGGCTATTTCACGGCCGCGGCGTGCTCAAGCATGCGCGCGCTTGGAAATCGCCATTGTTGCGTCACTATCTTAAGCAAAATTTGGCTCTGCGGTTAAGGCAGGTTTTCAGTTGCTTACCGTTGAAGATGTCTATGAAATGGCCTGATGCTCGGTTAACGGAAAATGGGCTGTTAAACAGCTCTATGAAATTGGGCCCAGGACTTAGGTTACATTGTCATGTACCTGTAATCCAGGGACAGTAGATAGTAGATCCAGCTCAATATCCATGCAAGCACCAGGTCCTAGCTTGCCTAACTGCCTTCCAGACACTCCCAGCCACAGCAAGCCGTTGCCAGTGTTGTTCAGAACAAGCTTCAGGTCCATTGTACGTTCACTGATAGACGCATAAAGAAAGGAGACTTAGACCCCGTTCTCACTAGAAAAATTGCTTTGTTCGACGAAGATTAGTTAATCATCGTTAGTTAAAGAAGTGTGCTTTCACATCTGACTTAACGAAGATCTAACGATCTCAAACGAGCTGTACTTACCAGCAACTAGTGATTCTACACTTGATCTGAAATGGCTTCTCTATCACGATTGAGTCTGGTACCCCCGTCACATTTAGTTTGACGTCCCCGTAACCTGGGGCCTATGAAACATAAATATGGAGAAGGGGGGAAAACTGCCATAAATGGTCGACTCTGTCATATTAAAAAACTTTGTCCATGATTATACGGAGACTACCCACAGAATAAATGCATGGTTGACCAGTTTTAAAGATATTCTACTTGTTTGGTAATTACCCTCCAAAAAAAATTATGAATTATCTTTAAGCTTACTTGTTATCAAGATGGTAATGGTAGTAATCATCCTGTGAAATTATTTTGTCTGAATTGCCCCCATTCATCATTCATGCACAAAAATCTTTTTTTTGATTTTTAAGGTTTTCTGAAGTATTACTGCATCTATGTGGCTGAAATTTATACAAAGTATTTTCTCGACCTATGCTTTCAATTACCAGTGGAAATCATGCCTTTTGTAACAGTTTACCAGACAAGTATACTACCTTTAGTACACGCTCGAACGTAGCCCGAAATACATTACCATTCTCTGTAGCTGGCTGGTCTGTAGCCGGCCTTTCTCCCCCATGCCCGTCTTCCAGACTATATCCAACTTGCCGATATTCGACACACCTTTGATGACGGCTGGTTTGTCTGTACCAGGCAAGGGTTTGGCCTTCAGGCAGTATAGGTATTGCCTTGTGTCCATGGGATTCAGGTAGTTAAAACTACCAAATGTTGTCTCGGAACTTCTGTGTCAAAAACGGCAAAATCAAACAAAACATGCAACTCTGTCAGGACTTTTTTAACCAGTTGACGCCGGGATTATTTTTAGCCAAAAATAAAAACATTTTAAAAAGACAAAAATGATTGGTCAAACGTTTAGACCAGGGACCAATTTCAGTATTAGCTGAAAAGGCGTGCTTACTATAACAGATGAGTTAAGCGCTATTTCATGACCGCGGCATGGTTAAGCATGCGTGCGCTTGGAAACGGCTATTGTTGCGTCACTATCTTAAGCAAAGTTTGGCCCTGCAGTTAAGGTACGTTTTTAGTTGCTTACCATAAACGATGTCTATAAAATCATTTTCTAGTTAACAAAAACTAGGCTGTTAAGCCACTCTATAAAACTGGGCACAGGTCAAGCATCACAAATACTGCCTCTTAAGAGTCATTTCTACATTCATTGTATGAATCTTCTCACCAAAAGATCATACTTTGCAACACTCTGAGGCGGCTGCCACAGAGTGAGATTTGCTACACTGACAGGCCGTCCACAGCAGTCAAGTTCAAGTTAAAAACACGGTGTGTACGAATGAATGGTGGACAATGGACGTGTTTACATGTCAACCATGGAAGACAGCGGCAAAGCTGACTTGATCCTCCGGCACTAAGTGGTTAAATGACTAAAAATTGCTTCACATGGATATTAAAGGTCTATGCAGTTACCTGTACTCGCATTGATCCATGGTACAGATCTAAAACCTTAGTACACACCTTAGTACTCACACTCATACAGGGTGTCCTTAAAAAAAGAGAAACCGAGATTTAATTTCTAATTACGGTACTCAATAATTACTGAGAATTTTGGACAACGGCAAGTACCATCCGTTTCATCATCGTGTCCTCTTTCTTATGACGCCAAGAAATCCAGAATACATTCATGGATGACTGAGCACCTGTGGTTCAAAGCAACACTGTCGGAGATAGCTCAGGGGCCGTCCAAAGTTGTCAACATTTTCGCGGTTCTACAGAGTGTAGTATTTTTCAAGACCACCCCCTCCCCCTCTCCCCCAAAATACTACTTAAATATTTTTTGTCACTACCGTGAAATGTCAACATTTCACAGTGCATTATACGCGGTCCTCGACCCTCACCCCCCCTTCATGCGCTTTGCAGTTCCGTGAAAATGTTGACAACTTTGGATGGCCCCTTATAGCTTCTACAAATACAACGAAGCAAATCCAAATATGGGCGATACCTTTTGCCATTGGCCTCCAGCGCGTTGAGTTCCCTGACTCCGTACTCCGATGTTGGTTCCAATAAGACTCTTTCCATCACCATCGGAGACTGTGTAATGTTCTGTATCTGCGCCTCCAGGTAAACTTCATCAGACTAGAATAGAATACGAGGAATTTACAATGCGAATAATTCGAGCGATTAGATACACGTACATGTAGTTGTCTCTTCGGCGCACCAGAAAGGTACGTTAGTTCGACCCGAAAGGTTCGACCTGGGACGAGCATCTTCAAGTTACGCACTTATAGACAGTATCGAATACCTGCCATCTTGTAGGGCAACTTTTGATATTTAAATTGTAAACAATGTAAGCACGTGTAACCATGCATGTGGGGTACCGTGGCCGAGTGGTTTGGGTCAGTGACTCGCAATACTCAGGTGAAAACTTGGGGTTGCAGGTTCGATACCCGGCCATGGTACCTGTGCCCTTGAGCAAGGCATCTAACCACAATTGCTCCATCCTTCGGAAGGGATGTAAAGCCATTGGTCCAGTGTGTTGAGTAACGCACTTAAAAGATTACAGAGGCACTCTTTCATGAAGAGTAATATAGTGATACGTCATGATATGTGTCATTGACGGATCTGTGCTGTTGTCAAACACGATTGGCAAAATTGAATACAAATGTTGAGGGGGATTTGGAAAAGGTACCCCTCACCCCCAAACATACCGCAACACCCTTAACCCCCCTCCCTCCCCCCAAACACCCCTACCCCTCCCACCCCACCCAGCTCCCCCCCACTCTGTATACTAAACGGGCAGGAAAAACATTTAAACGGCAGACTTACTACATAATCCTGCACATAGCACACAGAGCAGCAGTCAGGGTGAATGAACACACAGGCCAGTAACATCACATGCAGAAGCAAGCAATAAGTGGCAAAGAAACACAGTTAGCGACTACGATACACAACAACACTACATCACATGCTCCAAGAATCAGTCACCAAGACATTAAAGGAGCGTGTCCAGATCACATTTTTGAGCCTCCCATTTTCCCCATGGGTGTTGAGATTTTGATACCATATCATTTGTCATATTTTCCTCACTACCATTCTGAAATTTCATGTTCTCAATCCGTATATTTTCAAGGATATCGTCAAAAAAACAACCAATGTTTTGTAAACTAATTTAGCGTTCTATAAAGCAGTGCAGGGATCACACCAACATTTTTGCTTCCACATCCAAATTGGAGATTGCAAATTTTCCCGTTTTCTTCCCATGGATAGTATTTTGGGGAGGTATTTTATATGATTGTGGATTTTATATGACTAATGTTACTAAATGTTTGTTATAAAATTACTATGTAATGTGGTTAAAAAGCACAATTTAATAGGGCAGCCTAAAAATTTAGCAGGGCGGTTCACTCTAATACATGTAAGGGTGAATTCACACCGAGCCTATTCACACATAAATTTGATGCACCTCGCTTTAAGAAAAAGCGGTATGGAGGGAATTTCGAGTGAAACGACGCCCTTGAAAAACACAAAATTAACTTGGGCGGAAAATGTTTTGTACTAAAAAATCCTTCCATGCTGCTTTATCTCAAAATGATGCACGTCATATTTATGCACGAAAAGGCTCAGAGCGAATCCAGCCTTAAAGTGGTCATGCAGACTGTTTCACATCTATAAACCTGACCCTACATACCGAGTCCAGTGTCTCACAGTCTCGGCCGAGTTTTTGCAGCTGATCCAGGCCCATTAAATGTGAAAATGCGAAGGAAATTCCGGACGGTACCCGGAATTTCCAGGCAGTACCTGGGTACTGCCTACCCCTAGAACTATGGGGGATACACATCCCCCATAGGTAGAAGCGTGATTTAGCAATATGGTTGTGCAGCATCTTTAACAGGGGACATTGAAACGTGGCTAGCGCAATAACCTGCAGTTTAATTCCCACCAAACTTTGTCTGATAGTTCTTGAGAACCCTACAATTGCATGTGTCTATGGATTTTTGGCAGAATCTGTCCATATAATTCTCGAAAATCCATCTTAGAAGTCAAGAACAACGGTTGCAACATGCACTATTTTGCATGACATACCGCTATCATTGACTTATTAACTTTGGATTTTTTATAATTAAATGGACAAATTCTGCCCAAAATCCATAGACACACGCAAGGTAAGGTTCTCAAGAACTATCAGATGACGTTTGGTGAGGATTGGGCAGCAGGTTATTGCGCAAGTCACATTTTAGTGTTCCTCTGTTAAAGTTGCTGCACAACCATATTGCTAAATCATGCTTCTACCTATGGAGGATATGTATGCCCCATAGTTCTAGGGGTAGGTACTGCCAGAATGTAAATTATATTTTTGTATTAGTGGGCCTGGATCCACCGCTGATTTCTGGTTATAAAAACCTCAGCCCAGATTGTGTAACATCAGACACATTTTGCACGGTCGGGTCATATATTCTACATGCACATTCCATACATTAAACACACATTTACACACAAAATGTAAATTTTAATGCCATGTCCAAGGGTTCTTCACTAGATGTTTTTTTTGGGCACGCCACCCGGACAAAATAATCTGAGGTACCGTTAACGCCTGGACAAAAATTTGCTGCCCGGACAAAAATAATATATTTTCCCCTCTAAAAACACTGAGTCATTCCAAATTAGGTGTAAAGTCGCCAAACATGATTCGCTGGCCGCTAGTGTAATTTTCGTTGACTTAATACCACACATATCTATCGCACCCAGGGGCGGATCCAGGAATTTTTCAAGGAGGGGGTTTTGCCACCAGGGAGGGGTTTTGCCCATCAGATTTTTATGTCTGCTTGTTTCGGACAGGCGGACACGCAAAAAATGCATTACATTATATTTTTTGGTGTCGGAGCAGGGGGAGGGGGTTTTGACCCCCAAAACCCCCCCTCTGGATCCGCGCCTGGCACCAATGACCCAATCCACGGCTGTGACAGTTGTATGCATTTGTTTTAAACGGCGCCCTCACGCGGCAAACCGGGGTTGGACAGAGTTCGTCGCACGAGGGCGCTGCTCAGCGCGCCCGGACAAATTGTCGACTAGTGAAGAACACTGATGTCCCTGGCAGTTTTTGGCTTAAACCAAGACATTACCTCTGCATTGTAGAACTTTGTCTTGACATCCAAAGGTTTTAATACCTACAGGTAAAGGCCAGACACAGTTGAACAAGATTTATGATTCTGATCAAACGAAGATTGACCCGTTCACATCATCAGGGAAATTTCATTTTTGATCTTTGTCAGAACTTTGTCAAAGTGATTTCCTTAGAATGATTGGGTCTAGTTGTCAATGAATTCAAAAGTCAAGGTCTTATCCCGTCTTCAAATGTACAGCTTGAAACTTTAATAATATAAACGGTGTGACCTCTGACATCACGGCAGGCATCAAAACATTGGGTGTGCGCACACATCTTGCTGTGCATAAATATGGATATTAAAATGAAAAGCTAGATAAGAAACGACTGTGTTATTGAATGGCACATCATCACTGCAACCGGTTTGGGTCGGCTAGGAACCCGTGCGCATGTAGAGCGTTTTGTGTTCGAACGTAACACGCACGATTGTCACAAATATGCAAAGCATCCCCCAATATGCAAAGCATGATGGATGCACAGGCAAGATTTGAATAGAGGGCGCTTTAAATGTAAAAACAAATGTCACACGGTCTATAGAGAGATGTTTTTGAAAACCTGCAAGCCAGGTCTAAAAATATATCAAGGTTTTACTAAAGGAGTATAAATAATTTTAGAAAGGCACAATTGCTAATAGATAAATTTGATTTCAAGGCCGTCTTACCTGAAATTTGAAGAATTTTCTGAAGTACATGCTCTCACCAGCCGGAGTGGTGTAGCTAACTGCACAAACCAAGCTATGAATACAGTGATAATATGGAAAACAATAAGTATTTTTTACAAAAAAAAATTAAATTGTTCAATAACCCATCAAGATGAGGCAATAGACCTTATGCCTAGCGGCCATGATAGAGGACAGGTTTTCATATTTAAATTATGTGACAATAGATCCACAATGTGCCTACTCGTGCATGACGCACTGTGACAATGTGACTGCCCTCTATTTAATATGGCCATCTATACTGCCATCACTGGCATTTTCATGTAGTTTTAGGGTGTCTCACAACTTTCATCTCTTACAGCTTATGTCAAAAATCTCGGTTCTCTACCACTGTGCCTCATAGCTCAGCTGGTAGAGCATCTGCTTTGTGTGTCAGAGGTCTTGGTGAAAACCTGAGTGAGTATACCACTGTGCCTCATAGCTCAGCTGGTAGAGCATTTGCTTTGTGTGTCAGAGGTCTTAGGGGGAACCTGAGGGAGTATACCACTATGCCTTATAGCTCAGCTGGTAGAACATCTGCTTTGTATGTCAGAGGTCTTAGGGAAAACCTGAGGGAGTATACCATTGTGCCTCATAGCTCAGCTGGTAGAGCATCTGCCTGGTGTGTCAGAGATTTTGGGTAGAACCCGAGGGAGTATACCACTGTGCCTCATAGCTCAGCTGGTAGAGCATCTGCCCGGTGTGTCAGAGGTCTTGGGGGGAAAACCTGAGGGAGTATACCACTAGGCCTCATAGCTCAGCTGATAGAGCATCTGCTTTGTGTGTAACGATCCACCCGTACCTTGCTATGCCACTCCAGCGCTCGCAAGAGATGAACACACTCACCAGTTGAGGGCGCTGATGCGATGTTAAGTGAAGTGAACCATGTTAAGTGATTTTGTCAATCTGCGAGTTGGAATTTTCAGCACACAGAAGATTTATGCAGTCATGCATAATGAAGCTGTTATTTGAATATTTCGATGTCAATATAATTAAAAAGAAATTTCCAAAAAACTATGAATGCTAGGATAGGGCGACAATTTGTGTGTAAAAAAGGTATATTAGGGCGACGTGCTCAATAGGGCGACATTTTGGTGTTGCCCTAATTTTGTTTTTTTTAAAACCATTTTTTTAGGTCAAAAACCATTTTTTTAAGGTCAAAAACCATTTTCTTTAGGTCAAAAACCATTTTTATCGGGACTAGAGTTGTTTCTCTTTGGTCAGGAACCATTTTTGGAAGCTTCGGGTAAAAAAATAAGGTGTCATTTTGAGTGACTCTTGAGGGTCTTCCCGAAATGTCACCCTATTGCGGCATTCAGTTCTTTAAATTTTGATTAAAATGAAAATTTGCGTTTTATTCGTTGCTTGGTATCGTACATATAAATCAAATCAAATAAATAACTGACATGTGCGTGCCAAGTTCTTTGACCTCGTGATGAATGACTTCGTCAATGCATTCTGAAGGGGCGAGCTCTGGTTGGGGTGGGGTGCCTGCCCCAGACAACGTCAACCGCTGTGAGCTGGTCTGTAAGTCTGTCTTGAGCAAAATGTCCTTGACGACTTGCCCACTGTCGTTGTGTACGCTAACGTAGCTGGAAAAAGTCTCTCCGAGGTAGATGCTCCTTCAGATATAAGAGAGACATGTTGTATTTCTGATGTAAGAGGACTGTTGTAAAAATAAGTTACAGACCAATAATTTAAAGGCAGTATACATCATTGGTAATCTCGAAAATCAGAAATGTTCACAGATTTACGCCTAACTTACACAATATCAACATGACGACCGTAGAAAACTTCCCCTGAAATGGTTTTGTCTGAAGTGCTATAGTCTTTGAGAAATGAGTAAAACAATTAGTTTTCATCTCATGAGATGAAAATTCAATTCGCCCCAAAACCATTTCGCCCCAAACCACTTCACCCGAGTGCCATTTCGCCCCAAACCACTTCGCCCGAGTGCCATTTCGCCCCAAATTACTTCGTCCAAACACTACATCGCCCAAATGCCATTTCACCCCAAAACCACTTCGTGCACAGGCCATGGTTCAGGGCGAAATGATTCAGGGCGAAGTGGTTTTGGGGCGAAATGACTGCAAACCCTTTATTGACTGTTTTCTCAAGAGTTAGACGAAGTACGGAGCTAGTTTTTGCTCATGTTGGTTTTAATCATGCATATCTTCAATCACACAGGGAGATAAAACTATTTGTAACAGTTTACCAATCATGTATACTATCTTTAAGTACATTATTCGCTCCTTGCAGGGAACCTCTGTATTGGTCTAAAAATACATCATTTGCAGTTACCCACAATTGTACTTCACGAGTTGACAAGAAAAACTGAAGGTGCTTTTAAATCTTTTTTAGAATTCATTCAACACTAAAAACATGCAGGAATTTTTCAGGTTTTCTGAAGTATTACTGCATCTACGTGGCTGAAATTTCTACAAGGCAGTTTATCAACATTATTCTTTAGTTATATAATGCTGTTGTTCCCGTTTTTAAATGTTTTCCAATCATGTAACTTGTCTTTAGGTTTGGGCAGACTGGTTTAAACCGGCTTACCGATTTTTACACAAACTTTAATGAGGGAATATGTGTACACTGCCAAAAAATCCTGAACAACAACTCATTTAGATCAACAAATACCCAAAGTTCTGAGGTAGCATAAGCAGCTCCCCAACTCCAAAGTGCTCCATTCCTTTTGGTAGACCAAGTTTTGGACAGATGTCCTGCGTAGTAGAGCCGCCTGAAACAGAGTGAATCAATAGAATTTGGTCAATCTAGCTGTGAAGCCCTTTGGTGGAGTATTAAAAGCCTAGCATACATCGACCTTGCAACTGGAAGCAACTAGTGGCAACTGGTGTTTCCGGAAACTGGAAGCAACTCGCGGCAACTGGGAGCAACGATGTACGCGCACTTGGACATGTACACATGAGTGGATGCTCCCAGTTGCGCAACTTTTTGAGATATTCTTACCTGCTAAGTCTCTGGGCTCAAACAAGACGGGGCTTGTGGTTATAAACGCAGACTTGGTCAACCGCATAACTGCAGAAAGAAGAAAACAATTAACAGAGTGATACATGTGCACCAAGCACTGTTTTATAACTCGGAAGTAGAGTATCCAAAAATCTTGAAACAGTGTTGCAGTTGTTCCTCACCAATGCATAGTTCCGACCTGTCAATCAAGCCGAACCCGCGACCAATCACAGACGGCGCCCACAAAGGTCAAAGTGATGCAATCATCGATCACAATCACGCAATGTTTTTGCCCATACAGTTTGTATGTTGTATGCGCCAGTGACCGGGTGAATTTTGGTTTCAATGTCGGGCGATTCGCTGTTCAAAGGTAGGAAAGCGCATTTTTATAAATATATGTCATCCCTGCATTACTAGCCCTTTGCTCAGTGTGTGCTACGGTAACTGTCGACCCTAAAACATAAATACCTTTGAGTTTTCTCCAATGAATCTGTGCTTTCCATGCCGAGTCCCGTTGCTTTGTACGTAAATGTCGCCATTTTTTTGCGATGGCTTGTGAGCACATAGCAACAATATCTAAGGGGCGGGGTTAACTGGGCAATCTCGGAACTATGCATTGAAATTGGCTATCACGTGAGCTTAACAAGACCTACAGAGGGATAAACCCATCAATGAGATAACCACCCCTACCATCATGACCATAGCCCCGCGAGCAGTGCTTCGGAAAACCCTGCACAGACCGCTCACCGCGTCATTTTGTGCATTACTTTATGCAGTAATTTTATCATTTATTTATATCAGAAATGCAACATTTGCGACAAAAGTGCAAGTGGGAATTATATCTTAGAATTTGATGACCTGTTGTCTGTTGATTCCAGGAGGTACGGTAGCTAAGATAATCTCAGCTCTTTTTTTATCATTTTTCATTGGGATGTGGTCTCTTAGCAGTAGAGCTGAGAGAAGTTATGAACATGAACACGCCATCACAAAAACAGGACAAAACAAATGTGTCATTTTCTCACCGTGACACACTAATTCCCCGTAAAACTCACCCAAACCTTGCCAGGCATAACCACTACGCAGGTCCTTGAGGGAAATAACCAGCCACGATGATTATTTTGCCAACAATTCCAGCAAAACAAACCGGTATGCTCACAGCCTAGCCGTTTTTGTCTTGTTCAAAAACAACCAAGTGTCTAGTCTGTGTACAAAGGAATACCAATGCGTATTGGTTACCAGACTTGACCTTAACGTCCAGACGTTAAGGTCAAGTCTGGTAACCAATACGCATTGGTATTCCTTTGTACACAGACTAGGCAGATAGACTTTTTAAACACAACATGACAACGGTTAGGCTGTGAGCATACCGGTTTGTTTTGCTGGAATTGTTGGCAAAATAATCATCGTGGCTGGTTATTTCCCTCAAGGACCTGCGTAGTGGTTATGCCTGGCAAGGTTTGGGTGAGTTTTAGGGGGAATTAGTGTGTCACGGTGAGAAAATGACACATTTGTTTTGTCCTGTTTTTGTGATGGCGTGTTCATGTTCATAACTTCTCTCAGCTCTACTGCTAAGAGACCACATCCCAATGAAAAATGATAAAAAAAGAGCTGAGATTATCTTAGCTAGAGGTACGGTAGGCCTAATTTCCTTAACATCTTTTTCAATGTATACGAACAAAATACCAATAGGCCTATTTTTAAAAGAAGTGATTTTAAAAGTGAAAAACGTTTCCTTGAAAACACTTAAAACCTTTTCTTCCCTGCGACCATGGGCTTTAATTTACAGCGCAATGGAAACTAGAGAGCCCGGTGCGGCGAACGTCATCCGAGACAGTCGGATTACATCAACTTAAAAGGACTTTGCACAGGGCGCCTCAATGTTGACAAGTGAACGGAATTCATGCTATTAAAACCCACATCATTGTATAAAATTGGGTTACGTATTATCCCACAAGATGGTGTTCACAAATTACCTTTTAAAGAGAGCAAATGCTCCTTCTCCCTGGGCGCCTCCATCTTGAAATGATGATTACTAAACTTGTTAAGTCCTCCGCGCTCAGCGTTGCATCGACACTACAATGTACAATTTCTTTTTTGAGCAATAATATCGATAGAATGGCAACCAAGAACCGAGAAGAGGAAAAGAGGTTTAGAAAAAAAGGAGATAATTGAAAACCTCGATACCTATTAGCACATTGATGATTGAACTTTTGATCTTTGCATGCCACGAAATAAGGCTTAACTAATAAGAGGACTTGGTGCAAGTTTATGGCTCAACGCGTTCGAGCCAGTCCGTCGAACGAAGGGTGAATCCGTTTTTCGACGGACCCTGGCCAGCCCTGGCCGGAACGAATTTAAAGGTACAGGCTACACAGAGCTACGTATTTCGTGGCACGAATTTGGCACGCGCTTTGCTGAGGAGCCTGTGCCTTTAACATAATTTGCACTGACCCAAACTTTTTCTTTCATGAGTTGACAATAAAAACCCGACTAAAAGTGTTGATAGCAAACGACGTTTTTACCATTCGATGCGTTAACTACCGGTTTCATTGAACACAAAAAAGTATGACTACATCTAGATAGCTGAGGTTACCTTAGCCTTTTGACAAGGCCTTATGGCTTTGGGGTTTGGGCGTCTTGAGCGGAGTATACGAAGGCTGTGCAAACGCTATGCCTTCTGTTAGCCTTTTGACAAGGCCTTATGGCTTTGGGGTTTGGGCGTCTTGAGCGGAGTATACGAAGGCTGTGCAAACGCTATGCCTTCTGTTTTGCCATAAGGCCTTTTTCGAACTGGCAACTGCTACATTATTCATTACATGCAAGCAGTTGACCCGAATGTGCAACGTCACAACATTACCCACGCCCCACTCTGCACGTAAAGATTTTGAAAACAGAAATCGAAAACAAACATTCAACTGAGCCAATGGGCGCTAGGAGCTTGTTTTGCACGCGCGCGTGTGATGCAAGTCACGTACAGTTCCCGCAGGACAAATTGACCAATCACATGGCTTGCGGCGTTATGGCCTCGTTCATTACCAACGTAGGTACGGCACTTATATTTACTTCGACACAAAACCATCGAGCTTCATGAAAATACGTTTATATTTGACATAAATTGTTTATTACATCAACATTTTATACGGAACTAATATAATTCCCATTTGATTTAATTTATTTGCCGTTTAATGTACCCAGTAAATTCAAAAGCGTAAGCCTACCTCCCTTGTTTGTAGGAGCTCCCTGCGTAATTTGCATGGAGTGACCTGCACGTGACTGGCTGATTTCTGCTACCACTTTTGGTAGCAAAAATAAAGAAAAACATAAGAATTGCCTGTCAGTTCGAAAAAGGCCAAGTGAGTAATTCACTCTGCGCGTATAGACTCTACTCAAGTCACCAAATCGCCCAAATTCACGAGGCCTTGACAAAAGAGTAATTCACTCTGCGCGTATAGACTCTACTCAAGTCACCAAATCGCCCAAATTCACGAGGCCTTGACAAAAGGCTAAGGTTACCTCAGCCCTAACTTTATCATGATGAATTAGGGCTGAGGTAAGCTACACTAAATCTATGCAGCTGAAATGTTTACAATCTACTTGGATTGCTTGGGGCATTTGTACAATCTGCTTTTGGTTCTTTAAAATGTATTGGAGTCAGTTTTTCTTAAACCGCTCAAATCAAATACATGTGGTATTGTTGATGTCCCCCATCGTGGCGCGGCCCCTAACGTGGCGGGCTTTACTTTCCGTTCGCTCTTGGCGCAATAAACAATCTGTTGCAATTCTCAAGTACCTTCATAAATTATAAAATTGAAATACGGAGAAGAATCATTCAGTTACTAGAAATTCACCGGAATGTGAAGGCATCGCCGTTCGCTTCAGGTTGTCATGACACCATACACGGAAGCCTGTAATAGGCATTTCACGTGAATAAAACCAGGCATACTGGCGTTGTGTACAGTGTCACAGTGTGTGCGTGCAAGTGGTCTTTATGGGCCATCGTAGTAAGGCATCAAACCGTTTCAGCCAATCAGCGACGCGCTCCACGTTAGGGGACAGTCCGGGCGATTTCGGGAAAAAAGTGTTCATCGTTTTGTCCTGATTGTTTGTGTTATTCTGTACTTGTTGATGAGTCAAAATATTAAAGTATTACTTTTTCTTGGAGCCTATGAATTATACTACAAGGTGTGTAAGTTTCAACTAATTCTGCTAGGGGGTTTTGCTATAAGGTGAGCGGATTTCCAGTGAGTTGTCGAAGTGCGCCAAGTTAGGGGACATCACTATACAGACTGTACATAAAATCAATGTACAGGTGTCCCACCCCTCTCCCCCCAAAATGTCCAGGAAAATCAGGCAACCTCAGAATTACATATGCAGCGCGATGTGTGACGGAGGGTATCCCGCTACAATTGTTTCCCCAGTGTGTCTCAAACATCAAAGGAATTCCTTTCAGTTTTTAGGGGAAGGCGGCAGGGGTTGGTGCATTAACAAAAGGGAAGTGTGTTGAGGTACAGGGGCGTTAGGAGGAGTCCCTTTGCCACATATCGTACTGGGTATACAGAATTTCCCCGAATCATATCCCGAGAGGGAATCTTCTTACACGAAAAACAGTTAACGAGTCATGGTCATTTTTTGGTGCAGCAGTCACACACTAGTTCATGAACCAGATTTGACTATTTTACAGTCAATGAGCAGTCACTCCTACGAGGGCCTACTTTGCTGCACCAAAATTAAAAATGACGTAACCTTTGTTTCGATTGACTGATTTCCATGCAAGAAATCAGAATCCATAGAATATATCAGAACACACAAAATTAAACTGAAATGGTGGGTCGTTTTACTGGTGAAAACCCCGTGCTCGTTTGTAATTTTTTGTTTTTAAAAGCACCGATTGGAATTGGCAATCATGCGAGCTTAAAAATAACAACCCCTCCCAAGAGATTATTTTGTTTTATTAAATAAAAAACAATAGGGAAGAGAAGGGAAATTACTGATGACGAGTTTTATTCTGATCAAACGGGACAGGGGAAAACAAATCGCTCCAGAAATTTGATTTTCAAATAAAAAAAATGTCCTTACATGCTAACATAAAAAGCAGGGTTGTAGTCTGGTCGAGTCCATCACAAGTCTATCGCAAGTCCAGAGCCGATAAAATCACAAGTCCGTCACAAGAAGCAAAGGATGAACACGCACAAACAAATGCCTTTGTTGGAGTTCATTTGAATAGCTTCAAAAGAAGTCCCAGGGACTTGTGATGGACTCGACTATAACCCTGGTAAAAAGTGTACTTAAGAAATTTGTTCAAGTTTGTACGGTATACACACGTCCTTTGCCGATTTACACGCCCACACAAATGTAATTTTAAAATAAAATACAAAACATTCTCACCAAAACAGTTTTAAAATCAGAAATGGGGACCTTTTTGTCCTGAAATAACCAATGAAGTAAATTGAGCGAAAAACAGCCGTTAAAGGCACAGGCTCGTCAGCAATGCGCGCACGCCATATTCGTGCCACGAAATACGCAGCCCTATAGCAAAGGCATGGAGCTGCGTATTTCGTTGCACGAATTTGGCGCGCGCGCATTGCTGACGAGCCTGTGCCTTTAATCCCTACGACAAAAGTGCAAAGGTTGGAAAATTAATTTCTCAAATCTATTGGTGGGATGCAAATCACTTGCATGAACATCAAAATTTGAAACACCATACAGAAATCTGTTTCAGTACAACCTAAATTTGTTCCACACTAAACTATAATAGCCCTAATAGACAACATTCGCTGGTAATCTGAAACGTCCATTGCTAAAGCACAGGCAGACAGTTCACTGGTTTTAGTGTGGACCGAGTAACCTTAGCAACACAATGGATAACTTGCTTACTTTAGTACTCTGTAGACCTTTTGCACGGGCGGCCATGACAGGGGGCAGGTTTTCATATTCAAATGATGTGACAATAGATCGTGCATGACACATGGCGACAATGTGACTGCCCCCTGCGATGGCCGCCCGTGCATAGGGTCTATAGCAAAACTAAAAGCACATAAACCACTTCAAATGGCTGGCTGTTGACGACTTTGAAGATTGGAGAAATTCAAACGATCTAAATCACTAAAAGAAAATTGAAAAATGTGTCGGGTGGAATACCTTTGGTACTATATTTTAGGATGTACGTGTATATCGTATGAATAAGTGATTATTTTTAGGGATCGTGACCAGGGACCACCGGGGTGAATAAATTCGATACAAATGTGGACAAATGTCCATGAGTTTGGGACATCTGGACGCAGTGAAAAGCAACTTGGCTCCACCGGGATTCGAACCGCGGACATTCTGCTCAACGTGCAGACGCCCTACCAATTGAGCTATGAAGCCAACTGGTGGTCTTGAATCACGGTATTGCAGTTGTTCCTCACTGATTGGGAAAGGCTATCACGTGAGCTTAGCAAGCCCTACAATGATATCATATATCATTAGAAAGCCTATCCAACCAGCACGATATGTGGCAAAGGGACTCCCCGCCTTAACCTCAACACACTCTTCCCTTTTGTTACGCACCAACCCCCCCTAAAAACTGAAAGGAATTCCTTGGAAATTCCTTGGATGTTTAGGACACAATAAGGGAACAATGGTAGGGGGATACCCTCTGCCACATATCGTGCTGCATATGATCAGATGTCCCGTTTGGGATGAACAGCACAGAAACAAAATTGCCAATAGGTCCCATATAGTTGTCGTTCTGCGCATATGTAATGGAACATTCTGTTTGAGACACACCTAACAGAGTAGTTGAGGCCTCGAACAAGCGATCGTTACAAATGTGGTGTCACTTTGAAAGGCAATGAATGAGCTTCTATTGATACGCAACATATACGACCAAGTCACAAATAACCATGAATGAAGCAGTAACAGTGTTTATGAAAGCCCTGCCTAGCAACAATCTTTGACCTGTGTTCCCAGAATACAATGCAAAACCCTGTGGCGTGGCATCTATTTTGCACGTTTTGGAGGCTTCCCTGGTGTAAACTTTGTGTATATCAGTGTAGGCAATTCAAACGCAACTGTGATTATCAGTGTTATGCTAATCAATTGATGTAATGCAAATCTGGGGCCAATTTAATGAGCTGTTTAGCAGCCGATTTTGTGCTAACTGAGGCTCTGGCTATTTCATGGAGACCGTAACTTTATCAGCACTGCCAGGCACTGCTAAATGTTTGCTAGCTTCAGAGACAAAACTTGCTTAAGCTTCCACATCCAAATTGGAGATCGCACATTTCCCGTTTTCTTCCCATGGATATTTTGGGCAGTTGTTTTATACAATTCTTAGGTTAAAACAAAATCATTTTTTCTGGAAAAATCTGAACACGTGGCCGTGAAATAGCAGCAACGCTAGCACAACTGTTCTGCTACAGTAAGCACATGTTTTCAGCTAGCGCTTAAAGATGCAGGCCCGTCAATGCGCGCACGAGGCAAAATTTCGTGCCACTAAATTCACCGCTCCATGCCTTTCTATGGAGCTGTCAATTTCGTGGCACAAGTTTGCTCCTCGCGCGTGCATTGACGAGCCTGCGTCTTTAAGCAGCGCTATTAAATTGGCTCCTGGACTAAAAAATTTAACTCTGAACCCATCCCCCACCCCTTGCTAAATTGAATAGATGTCTACAGTTCATCTTTTGGTTGTTCTTCTTCTGTATCTTTTGTGTCTTCGTCATCCGTCTTGGGGATCTCCTCGTCCACATCAGTCAAGTCCCCAAGCCCTTCGTCTTCTTCATCTTCGTCCGCGTCTTCATCTTCGTCCTCTTTCTTCTTCTTCTCTTCCGCCTCCCGTTTTTTCGTCTCCTCCTCGTCTTGTTTGTCTTTCACTTTCTTTTCACCGTCCTGATATTTGAAAGTACAAATTGACGTTATTCAGTACATTTGGTAATCTCATAAGCCACATTGGTTAAAATGCCGAGTGGTGTAGCAGATTGCATGAAAGACAGATTACATGACAACATTACATAACTAATTTGTATAGCGCACATGTCTACCCTAGGGTACTCCTGGCCCTGTTGCCATTACTAAAGAATAATGTTGATAATCTGCCGTGTAGAAATTTCAGCCACATAGATGTAGTAATACTTCAGAAAACTGAAAAATCCATTCATGGTTTTTGTGTTGAATGGCTAAAAATGTTGTCTGCAGACTACTTTTTTTTTTAAAAGCACCTTCAGTTGGAAATCATGTGTTGTTTGTTACCATTTCCATCAACATTTTTAGTCGGATTTTTCTTGTCAACTCGTGAAGTAAAATTTTGGGTAACAGCAAATGTTGTATTAGGGCTTTAAAGGACTTGTCAAGGCATGTTCAAACCCCGTCTGGTGATCAGAAGTTGGCAGCTCATCACCAACAATCAGCCCCGAAAGATGGTTATATAGAAAAGCCATTTCATCACGTCACCTGCTTTTCATAGAACTAACGCACTTAACCCCGGAGGACGTGTAAACACGTTCTTGCAATGTATTGATTGCTTTCCGTGAAGTAGAACATCCGGGAATGTTTGGGTGTCAACGGTCACGTGCGTACACGCGCGCGCCAATAGACGCACATGGACATGCGTAAAATATACTCACCAGCGTATTTTCATTCGAAGATGCCGCACGCTCGCATTGTGATACGTTCAAATTATTGAGCGCACACTTAGCTTGTAAAAATTAAAGTGCTTTTACTTGATCACGATTTTTAGCCTGAAGAATTACATTTTTATCTTTATCGATACAACAGCCGTGGCGCAACAACATAAAGCAAGGTTAAGCAACAAAGGCAAGTGCAACCAATGCGCTTTTCTTGCCGGTTATCACTCGGGCCTTGTGGGTCATGAAAAATGACACCCAAAATGGTGGATGGAAAGCGTGAAGTCACCGGAAAGCAATCAATAGTCACTGAGGCAGTTGACTCGGAGTGTTGCAAAGTATGATCTTTTGGTGAGAAGATTTAAACACTGAATGTGAAAAAGACTAATTATAAAACAAAAACATACCTTTGTTACTTTCCATAAATCATCCGCTTGTTTCTCTGCAAGTTTTACATCGCTAGTGATGAGAAAATTGTCAAAAATAGTCCCGGATTTTACCTGAAAATAGGAAAAGTACAGTTTAAAGCAAAATAGCATGATCGTGACAATTTAAAGCAGTGACACAGTGATGGAAACAGAGCACATCAGAAGGGTAATCACTTGAAATCATTTGATTCATAATCCGGTAAATATTGGTCATCATTTGTGCTCTGAGCCTCACAAAGTATCGCTTTCGACAATGTATATGGGGAGATATGGCCGAGCGGTTTGGCACTAATAGTTGTGGATTCCAACAGATACATTTATAACCAACTAGGGGCATAGACGCAAACTACACTACTCACAATAAGTTAGGGATATTGTGGGCTGTACGCAGATATTTTATTGAGGGTATGTGGGTCTTTCCACACTAATGGGCCTATGTGAAAAATCAGTTAATATTTCCTTTCAGATGTCTTCAGTTTATCCCAAACTTACAGAAATTCCCTTGTACTGTTTTCAGGAGATAACTTTTGCCCTAAAAAGGTAAGAAAATACTGCCACAACATACATTTCTGAAAAGCTTGTGTACCAATTTTCCATATACGTATGTAACAGTGGGCAGACAAAAATGTCACAATTTTGTCTGTCCACCGTTACATACGTAAAATCCATATTTGTATTTCGTGAATCTTGTGGAGACCTTTTCATCATTTTGTTCCCCATTATACCCGGGTCTGCAGAGGGTACCGGGTATAAGAACCTTTATGAAACTGGAGTTCTTACTGAATTGCTCAGCCCAACGTAACGATCCATTTGAGATTTCATTCATCAACTTCATTACATTTGTCGGCCATAATCCAGATGATAAATTCTGAATGAAGGATTTATTTAATACTTGCATAACCACAGAAAACTGAGAATAGGTCAATATACACAACTGCACAAAGCAAGCTTGATCATACATACATACCTGCCATAAATCAAGTCCTAGGGCGCTAAAGTCTTTGTACATGTAAAGTGTATCGTCAGCTTCGTAATCTGGGTTGTCTATTTCTGGATGCACCCATTTGCCTTTGTAGTCCGGATTGTCGATTTGCTTGGGTGTCCATTCACCCTACAAACACAAAATCATAGAAATTACCACAAAAATCCCAGAATTACCAATGTATAAGCAACGAAGTATTGTAAGCAACAAGAAGCGTGATGCTTATACTTGGGGAATATAAGTGGGTTTGGCCAGTCTTAAAGATGCGTTTGAAACCGTTCAGGCCCCTAGCCATTTTTGTGGTTGTTTTATTTCTGCATTGTCACACCTTGTATTCCAGATTGCTAATCATCGTTGGATGATTAGCAAAATGGATTTTGTTCTAACCTAACAATCCCCAAAATACTATCCATGGGAGGAAAACGGGAAATTTGCAATCTCCAATTTGGATGTGGAAGCAAAAATGTTGGTGTAATCACTGCACTGCTTTATGGAACAAATAATTTAGTTTACAAACCATCGGTGGTTTTTTGACCATATCCTTGAAAATCTCGGATTGAGAATGCAACATTTCAGATTGGTAATGAGACAAATGATATGGTATTAAAATATGATCTGGTCACGCTCAGAGCACATCAGAAGGGGAATCACTTCAAATCATTAGATTCATAATCCGGTAAATATTTGTCATCATCTGTGCTCTGAGCCTTACAAAGTATCGCAAAGATCCCGCAAGGGGGTACAGTGCACATTTTGCTTTCAGGCGCACGCAGTGCGGGTCAGGCTGAAAAGTGTTTAAAACTGGCTGGGCCTTTATTGTCTATTAAAGACTGGCCATGTGACGTGCTCTCAGCCAATAGGGATGCATAAATTGTCTAAGGTATTGATGAATATAATTTAAAGCCATTTTCTACAAACATAATTCAAAATGTTCAGGTCACTCATGGGTTTTTTTGTGGTTAGTTTATTTCTGCATCGTCACCTTGTATTCTGGATTGCTAATCATTGGTGGCTCCCACTCGCCGTCCATTTCTTCGTCCCAATCTTCTGGTTTCTCGGCATCAGGGTCTGGGATGAACTCTGGCTTTTCATAATCCTGTGGAATCACAAGTAAAAAGTACACAATCCAACTTTAGTTCAGTTCTCCAGTTTTAAAAACTGTTCATTTACTGGTATTAAAGGAGCTTATCCAGATTTCAAATGGATTTCATTCTAACCCAACGATCATATAAAATACCTCCCCAAAATACTATCCATGGGATGAAAACAGTAAATTTGCAATCTCCAATTTGAATGTGGAAGCAAATAGGTTGGTGTAATTACTGCACTGCTTTATGGAACAAGATAAATGAGTTTACAAAACATCGGTGTTTTTTTTACAATATTCTTGAAAATATACGGATTGAGAATGCGAAATTTCAGAATGGTAATGCGAAAAATATGACAAATGATATGGTTTCAAAATTTGAGCACCCATTGAAAAAATGGGGGGCAGTTCAAAAATATGATCTGGTCACGCTCCTTTAAACTAATGACAAAAGGCTGAACACTCACATCTGGTTTGGTATCTTCTGGATCGTCGATGTTTTCCCGATCGTCCCAGTCCTCTGGTTTCTTAGCGTCGGGGTCCTTGATCTTCTTGGGTGGCAGGAAGTCCCAGTCATCCTCGAGGTTGCCCTTCTGCACTTCCTTGTTGTCGATGAGCACTTCGTACGTGTTGTCCGGCCGAACGATCAATGAGTAAAGGTGCGTAAATTCATCGTCCTGTTAGAAAAATCATGTAATGTTGCTGTAGGGGGCCGTCTAAAGTTGTCAACATTCGCAGTTTTACGGAGCGTAGTATTTTTCAAGACCCTTTCCCTCAACCCCTAATACTATTCAACATTTTTTTTGCAGTACCATAAAAAGTTTTTTACGTGGCTCTTGTCCGCCCTCCCCCTTTTCCCAAAAATGTTGACAATTTTGGACGGCCCTTATGAATGCCATTGGTAAGTACAGATTTGATGGAAAAACCCAAATTTGGGAGTGAGAAAATTTTAAGATTTTGTGAGGAAACACTTGCAATTTTAATTTTCAGCTTGTCTCATATGTTTTGCACACAAGGTCCGAAGCCATGATCAACTTCCCAATTCTAAAAACAAAAAACCTGCATCACATACCTTACACCTGATGTCTTTCTTGGTGAGCAAATTTTTTCCTTTGTAACTAAAAATGACATGGACTTTCTTCGTGCCCGGTCCACAGATGTCGGGTCCTGCAGGAAAAAAAGATGATGGGTGGAACATTGTCATTGGAAATGTTCATTTTAAAGACAGATTACACGGTTTAGGTTACTGACTCGCAATACTCGGGCGAAAACTTGGGGATGTAAAGCCGTTGGTCAAGTGTGTTGTGTAACGGGAAAAAAAATCATGTGGTGTTTGTTACCATTGCTATCAACACTTAGTTCAACTCGTGAAGTAAATGGCCTTTTTCCAAATCTCGGCTTCGTCTCTGTCTCCATGTGGTTTACGTGGAGCCTGAGCCCAAGTCCAGATTTGGAAAAAGGCCAATGTTTTTGGTAACTGCAAATGATGTAACTGGGCCAGGGTCGTAGTTGAGTCCATCACAATCCATCACAAGTCCCTGGGTCATAATTCAAGTCACAAGTTATTCAGATGAACTCCAACAAAGGCATTATTTTGTGCGTGTTCATCCTTTGCGCCTTGTGATGGCCTTGTGATGGCCTTGTGATGGCCTTGTGATGGCCTTGTGATGGCCTTGTGATGGCCTTGTGATGGCCTTGTGATGGCCTTGTGATGGACTTGTGATGGACTTGTGATGGACTTGTGATGGACTTGTGATGGACTTGTGATGGACTTGTGATGGACTTGTGATGGACTTGTGATGGACTTGTGATGGACTTGTGATGGACTTGTGATGGACTTGTGATGGACTTGTGATGGACTTGTGATGGACTTGTGATGGACTTGTGATGGACTTGTGATGGACTTGTGATGGACTTGTGATGGACTTGTGATGGACTTGTGATGGACTTGTGATGGACTTGTGATTTTATCGGCGCTGGACTTGTGATAGACTTGTGACGGACACGACTGCAACCCTGTATTGGACTTTAAGCAAATTTTTCGTGCTAAACAGCTTTATGAAATTGGCCCCTGCTACCTACCGAACATAATGTTGTAAGGTGAATCTCCATGCATGTCCTTTTGGTCCAATTCACTGGGGAAGATCTTTACGTAACCACCTCCGCAGTCGATCTTCTGCTCGTGCTTGACAGTAAACTGGATGACCAGGTCCTTCCCCTCGTTGCTGAAGGAGTCGAACTTTGATGACATAGCGTAGAACTTGGCATCCTGGCTTGTTTGGAGACCTGCAGGATAATTATTGGATGGTTTTGAGGGTACGAGAATATGAGTCATGAAAATACTAAACGAGCCAAAGGCGAGTTCGGTATTTTCATGACGGGTGCGGTATATTGTCATATCGCCCGAAAAAGACATCCAATATTATTGTTATATAAAATTAAGCTTATACCTCCTTTGTTTTACAAGATTCCTGCAAGATTGTTGTCCATTTGGTGTTGAAAACTTCAGTTCATTACGTATGTTTTCAACTGCACGTTTTTGTTAACGTTGTACAGAATTTTTTGATACTGTACTCACAAGCGCATTGCACACACGCACAATGCATTCACTCGATACATGACGCGTGTGTGTGCGCGTGTTCTTTGGTACGCCCAGCGTGCACGCACATCAGATTGGGGCTCTGTGCTAAACAGTATCAGAAAAGCACGGTCCGTGACATCGCCACCCTATTGATGAACAATGGCTGATCAATAGGATGGAGACCTCACGGACCTGGCGACTATACCAAAATTTACATTAGTTGTTTAAATTGGTCAGCAATGTAAGCACTAAATGTGAACCATGCATGTCCTCTGGAACAAAGAAACTGCCCTACAAGATGGCATCTATTTGATATGGTCTATACTGATGGACTATCTAGCAATCAGAAAATTTGGCTAATCATCATGGCTACTCAGCCCCGAAAGATGGTTGTATGATAGCCATTTCATCATATCACTGCAAGAACACATTTGTTTGAAATATGGCGCAGCCAATGCATGTCGCGCTCAAGATCCTGGTGCACGTGGCAATCTGGAGGAAGTGACGTCATTTGAGAGATGTCTATAACATAGAATTGTGCACATGTAAACAAACTAGGACGTCGTTATTTTGTTTAGGTCTATTGCATATATTGACCCCTTTCGAACACGTGCGAATATGCCATTTTGGGAGTCAAATAATGCCGAGTCATTGTGGAAGCGATGTGCGTGCGCGTTGTGTCTCTCTCTGGTGGGCGCAACGTGGTTTAGTTTACCAATGGGAGCCTCAGCATAGCACGTTACGCGCGCTATGGACACACACAACGTGCACGCACATTGCTTCCACAACGACGCGGCATTGTTTCTCTCCCAAAATGACGTCATTGGCACGAGCTCAATACACATACCTTTGTCTTTCTCTGCGTCATTGTAAAATTTTCCAGCTGACAATTTGAATGTTCCAAGGTCATCTTTGTGTTCTGACGACACCCATCTTTCACTCCATTTGTCTGTTTAAGAAGAGAAAATAACAGGTAAAAAGGTGACAATATTTTTTCTCCTTAACACATGCGGGCACGGTAAGAAGGGTGGATTCAAACTGAGCTGATAAATTTGACGGACGTCGCTTTGAGAAAAAGCGGCCTGGAGGGGAATTTGGAGTAAATCAGCACACTAAAAATCTCAGAATCTAAAAAAAAATACCAGAAACAAAAATACCAGAAAACATTCCCGGAAAACACCAGAAGACGCCCCCGAAAAAACCCCCTGAAAACACCTAAAAACCTACGGCAAACGGACGGTTTTCCTGTGTTTTCTGGTCATTATTTTCCCAACATTTTCTTGTGTTTTGGGGCTTTCGGGTGTTTCGAAATGTTTTCTGGTAGTTTTGAGGTAGGTAGGCCTACAAATACAATCCTGGCCAAAACTCGCTGGCCCCAGCTCAATGTTGTTTGATTTCTGCGCGGTCTGTGCTCCAGCGCGGATTAACAACATTGATCGGGGGATCGGAGCGGGGGAGGTTGCCCAACCATTTTGGCCAGGATTGTAGGCCTATTTTGGGGGAGGAAAGGGGCGGGGGGTTTAGGGGGGGGAAAGGGGGGTGTTTATATCCCGGTAGGCCTACAAAAAACTACATGTATTTAGGGCATTTTCTGGTGTTGGTAAGAGTTGAGAAGTAGATCAAAATTTGTTTTCTTTAAAATTACACCGGTGTGAAGTTGGTTACTTATTCGACGTTCAATATTCAATAAGGAGCCGTTACTTATTCAACATTCAATAAGGAGCTGTTACTTATTCGAAATTCAATAAGGAGCTGTTACTTATGCAACATTCAATAAGGCGTTTTCTGTGCATTTTTATGTCGAATAAGTAACAGCTCCTTGTTGAATGTTGAACGTCGAATAAGTAACCAACTTCACACCGGTTAAAAACTACTCAGATCTAGCAGTAGCATTGGAATTAGACAGAATGATTCTGTCCCTACGGGTTTCCCGTAGGGACAGAAGGTACCTCTTTTATACAGTGGATTGTTGTCATTTTGCCTCGAAATTAGAATCACACCCAACTATTTCCAGCTAGTTGTTTCCTGTAGTTGTTTTAGATATTCTTGATTAGAAGACAAATAAAAAGCACTACTTACATTGCCGTTTTTGAATCAAAAACGTCTATTTCCGACAATCTTCGTCGAAGAAATTTCTCGGACTCCTTATCACGATAAAAACGATTGCAAACGTGTAGTTGTGCATTCACGGAAGCCCAAAGAGAACGTCAAACGAAACTGTACATTGTATGCCGCGCCGTATAAATGCGCGTGACATAAGAGCGCCACCCGTACTCTCATAGGGCCTCCGTAGATGCACACCAACTGTACGTTCGCAAAAAAAGACCACGTCGAACTTTGGCCTGACTCCACACTAGAATCGATTAGAATGGGTTTTCCTGGACACAACAAGAAATCGCAGTGTACACGTATGTTTTCATACGAAAAATGGAATCGATCTGGAATAGAATTTTGATTCTTTTTGGAATCGGAGTCGACTCCGAAAATTCTGGAGCGCCCCCAAGCGTTAAGCCTAGCCAACTTTATTTTAGCTGGTCACATCGTAACAACAGGTTTTCTCGTCGAAGATTGTCGGAAATAGACGTTTTTTATTGAAAAACGGCAATGTAAGTAGTTCTTTTTTGTTTGTTTTCTAATCAATAATATCTAAAACCAATGCAGGACACAACCAGCTAGAAATATTTGGGTGTGATTCTAATTTCGAGGCAAAATTACAACAATCCACTGTATGAAAGGAAAGCTCACTGACTACATTGGAATGTGCAGATCTGATGGAAAAACCGCAAATTTCGAGTGGGAAAATTTTAAGCTTTTGTGAGGAAACACTTGCAATTTTAATTTCAGCCTGTCGCATATGTTTTGCACACAAAGTCTGAAGCCATGATGATGATCAACTTATCAATTCTTTCCCTAAATTCTTACCAATAGTTTTAAGGACAGACGAATTTTTGAGTTACAAACTATGCAACCATTCATTCAATATAATATTTTCCCTTCTTCCAAGTTCCATGCACGTCTCCGTGTTTCTTCTAGCTCCATGGTCGAACTCGAAGTTATGCGGAATTTATGCCAACATTTACTTACTCACCATCAAACTGTTCCTCAAAATAAATGGTTGCACTTGATAGTGATAAAAAAGCGCCGACTATTAATAATACACAAGAATTCATGATGATTTTTGGAGCGTTCTTTGCAGCTAGAAAACTGAACTGTAGTGTAGGATTGTGCAGAAAGGATCGAACGATCTCGCCTCGACTTGTACCTCACGATCGTATGAAAAAAAAAGGCATGTGCCCGTAAGTTTGTGTACACGTACCACGCGCACGTGAATCAGCCATCCAGATGGCCAGCTCTGATTGGACGTACGGTAAAGCAGTGAGAGACTCTGACCAATCACAGTAAACCACGCGGTGCCCGTTTGGGACAGCGCCTCCTTTCCGCATACGCAAAGTCAAGTATTTTATACATGTATATATATTTAAAGGAGCGTACCATATTTTTCCCCAAAAAAATTTATTTCGTTCTAACATAATCATATAAAATGCCTCCCCAAAATACTATCCTATGGAAGAAAACAGGAAATTTGCAATCTCCAATGTGGACGTGGAAGCAAAAACGATGGTGTAATAATTACTGCATTGCTTTATGGAACCAGATAAATTAGTTTACAAAACATTGGTGGGTTTTTGACGATATCCTTAAAAATATACGAATTGAGAGCGCGAAAATAAAAATAAATCACTGATTATATTACTAGACGGGAAGTTGAATGTAAATTTCAACTGAATTCTATAAAATTTAAAGAAGCGTATTCATAACATTTTGAACCCGCCCCTCCCCGAGCCTCCAGGCCTTTTCCCATGGGTGTTGAGATTTTGATACCATATTTTCCTCATTACCATTCCAATTTCGCGTTATCGATCCGTATTACATGTATTTTCAGAGATATCGTCAAAAAACCACTGATATTTTGTAAACTAATTTACCCGGTTCCATAAAGCAGTGCAGTGACCACACCAACCTTTTTGCTTCCACATCCAAATTGGAGATTGTAAAGTTTCAATTTTCTTTCCATGGATAATATTTTGGGGAGGTATTTTATGATTCATGTTAAAACGAAATTTATTTCCTGGACAAATCTAATCACCTCCTTTAAAGGCAGTTCCGCGCGGCGATATTCTATTGGTCAGTAGGCCTACGTGTATAGGCCTAATACAAATTATTCAAAACCTTTTCAAGTCCTTAATGACTAATTAATTATTGTGCGTATTGTTGTCCCGTGCCGATGATGTGCCATATGGACCACTCGCTTTTATATGAACAAAATGCAAATGTGCACCATTTATAGATATTCAGAGTTGCCAGTGACATGCGACTGAAGTAGGATTCAGTAGCTATTTTCAGGAGCGGAAAATTCATCTCCAGAACTTAATTTGACAAAATACACCTTTAACACAATGATTTAATCACTGATCACGTGGTAGAGCTAGCTATAGATGCGCTCACGCCGTGCGCGGCGCACAGTGAAGAGTGTAGTCTTGGCCCAAGACTACTCTAGTCGATATTGGTTTGTGTACGCGTTGGCCATATAGTGCGCCCTCTTGCAGCACTAACGGACCAGTCTTTGCTCACTAGAGAGCAAAGACTGGCATGTTAACTTGTTTTTTTAGCAAGAATAGCAGAACACCAGTCAATTGTAATACACATCATACAAAATGTTGACTGAAAACCCATTTTTCTAAAGGAAATACATTTTGGATTAAACAAATTTTTCTGCTAAACAGCTTTATAAAATTTGGAGACTTGAGTAGAGTCTACACACGCCGAGTGTCTCATTTAGGCTGGATCCGAATTTGTGGCTTTGGCTGTTGCTATGCTGTTTCTGAGGACTTTCATGCAACAGCATGGCAACAGCCATAGCCACTAATTCGGATCCAGCCTCACAGACAGAAGGCATAACGTTCGCCAAGCCTATACTCCGCTCAAGATGCTCAATTATCCCACATTTTACCAAACAATATAACCCCAAAGCCTTGCCAAAAGGCCAGACATGACACTGTAATACGTACATCTCGAAGTAAAAATCTCTTTGAACATTTATTCTGTTCCGAAATGGACAACTGTCCCTGACCACATGCGATTACTGCAAGAAGTTTAAACCAAACACTAAATGAAAAAACAAAATCATGTTTTATTTTTTACCTCCCAACACATTCCTCATAAGAATAAGAAACTGCGCACAATCATTTATTTATGAACCACAGATAAACATATTGCTAAATAAATCTGTGTTAATGTTACTGAAGATGCACTGTATGCAAAACAGCTTTCTTGGAAAGACATTTCACCTCCATCCAAACTCCCAAACAACTATTGTTAAACCTCCTTAAAGGCACAGGCTCGTCAGCAATGCGCGCGCGCCCCAAATTCGTGCCACGAAACACGCAGCTTCATAGCAAAGGCATGGACCTACCGCGCGCGCATTGCTGAATAAAAGCACTGTCAAAATGTTCTGCTTATAACGAGGAATATTTTGGTGTTTTCATTCCAGATAGTACAAAGTCCTATAGACCGTATCGAATAGCCGCCATTTCGTGGGCAGTTTCTTTGTTCCTTGAGGACATGCATGGCTGCACATATTGTGCTTCAATTTTTGAACGGTTTACATGGCCCCTGAAATAGTCTTTTTATCAATGAAATCTGTGCTATGGAACTAGTCCATTAATTTACAATAACAAAAACCCTACTTGGAAATTGTTTGGGGGTTAAAATCAAGGTTTTTGATTTTTATGCTAGTGAAAATTTACATATGCATGAGCAAAGTGGTGATGTCACATTATGAAAACACAAGAAAATCTTCTTCAACTGTGCACAAAAGTTTCCACAATTTTCTCCAACTTGCTGAAACTTTTGTAACCCATGACGGTTTAGGTTTGTTTTACATGTTGCCTGTTGCAAACCATGAAAAAACTAAGGCTGGAAACTGCAGCATTTTTCTACAATTCCAGTTTGAAGTCTTATGTTTTTTCTTTGCTTTTTTGCTGTGTTCCTAAAGTGACATGTCCCAAACAGCGCCCCTTTTTCTGTGAGTTTATGTGAAGAAATTTTCAAAGTTGAAAAATGCCACTTTTTATTCATGGGGCATCAAAATGAACAGTAGTATTGTCTTTCTACACAAGTAATCCTTGATATGCAGCAAAAACTGTGCATAAAGTTATTGAGCATTTCAGGGGCCCTACAAAAGGTGCCCCACGAAATGGCGGCTATTCGATACGGTCTATAGGGACCCTCTTATTAATGAGGTTCAACTATACATAATACTGGGATTTTTGTAATGTGTAATACACTGAACCAACCTCGCCCCGCCGTGGTATGCGATAATTTGCATCTACACTGTACATAGAAATCTTGGATATTATAATTTAGTCATTCCATGAAGTTGGGATACAGCGTCCCTGTGACATCAGTGACCTTTTTACCATATATTTTATTAGACTTATGAATTCCAATTAGCCAATAGTACACAGAAATACCAGCAATTGAGTGTGATAAATTTAAAACCTCCATTATTTTTAACAAATTAAAGAATCAACAGAAATACCAGCAATTAATAATAGAGAAGCAACAGTCAACTAAATGGGATTTTGTGAAAATGCAGGTATGACATTCAGTGTTTTTCAACATATTTTCTTGAACCACACACAAATTCAAGGTAGAATCCTCCAAATTTAGATTACAAGTGATTGTATAGGGGTCTTTCCACAGTAAAGAGGGCATTTTGGCAACACATGCAGACCATATGGTTTGCGCATGCGTAGCAAAACTTGAAAAAGTTGGGCTAACTTTTTCAGGTTTTGTCTTTGGGGTTACTGGATATCGTATTCAATCTTGGCCATCCCTTATAATACTTTAGTAATTCTGGCTGTGGTGTACTTCTCAACTGTCAGGTTGTTCTGATGCCTTATTTTTTATTCAAAGTGGTGCTGTTTGCCATATTTGTAAGCCGTTAAACATCAATATCACCGGGTGGCCATAATTCGAAAGAGTATTTTCATCTCATCAGTTAAAAAAAAGACAAAACATGGCAGAAACGTCATCGAATGATTTGTCTTGGTACAACAGTTTATTCAACCTTGATTTCAACCAAACTGGCATGTGGGTTTGGCTGCGACAGTAAATTTACAGCAAATCGTCCGTCACTGGAAAAACACTGGGTTTTCAAGCAGCCGATTTCACGAAACTTTACGCAATTGCGCAAGTCCACTTACGCCATAAATTATTGCGCAACTTGCGCAATAAGTTGCGGCGCGTTTCACGAAAGTTGCGCCACATTTGGATATGGCGCAACTCGCCGACTTACGCCATAAAATGTGGCGTAGTTTGCGCAATGGTTTTTGGTGGCGTAAGTTGGAAAAATGTGTCGTAGGACAGTGAAAAATGGCGATAATGCAGCTAGCTACACGTGCTTATTTACCGCATCGACAACGAACTGAACCCCAGCCTTCCGTTAGTAGAAAACGGCCTTTATCATCAGTGAAATCTGCGACGCGACGCATGATGACCGAGTGACATGAGCGATGGCAGCCATGATGACTATGCAAAATTTGTGAAAAACAACGATGTATGTTTTATGTACGACTATTTTATTAAGCGCAAACATCAAATAATCGTTGATAAACTAGAAGTTATTCTCGTCCTAGAAGTTACAAGTGCTAAAGTATAAAAATAAACGTTGCGCAGCTAAGGAAAGTTTCGTGAAATCAATCTTGGGTTTATTGCGCAGCTACGTAAGTCTTACGCCATGGCGCAAGTTGCGCAGTGTTTCGCGAAATCAGCTGCATGCACCGACAGACACCACATGACGTATGTATTTAGTTGATTTCTGCGTATTGTAAACACTGCCTATGCTAAGTAGTTAGTACACGAATGTACGTTTCTTGAAACACGGTGATCAATGGTATTGTGTAACGAAATTACATCACATACTTCCGAGCGCACATGTATGTCAAAAATGGAAAAAATTTGCCACATGCGCAAACCGTGACACAACCCCTTTAACAAAGAACAAGCACGTGGTGAAGCTAACTTGCAGGCGGATTAGCGCCGTCTTGTGATTGGTTGTCTGTGTCACCACTGCTGTCCCCACTGGGCTGGTTCGGCCGATTCCTCATGCCTTGTATTTGCTGAACTAGCTCGGGATTCTGCTGTTGGATTTGGCTGGCCATCTGTTGCCCTCTGGAGAGAATGGCAAAAATATCCAAAGTCAAAAGAAACTTATCAAGATTTATTTTCTATCTTGCACCAGGGGCCAATTTCATGGCACTGTTTAGCACAAACATTTGCTTTAGCACGGAATTTCTTTGCTTTATAAAATGGGTTAGCAGCCAAAACTGTATGTCAAATTGTGTTTTTAGAAACGGTAGCAAAATATTAGTAAATAACATTTTGGCCGACAACTTATTTTTGCAATACAAGGCAAGTAAATTCTGTGCTGAGCAAATGTTTGTGCTGAACAGCACCATGAAATGCATAGTTCCGAGTTTGCCTAGTTAGCCCCGCCCCCTTGGATATTGTTGCTATGGCTCACACGCTATCGTCAAAATGGCGACACACAACGCACAAAACTCAAAGGTATTCATGTTTCAGGGTCGACAGTTATCTTAGAACATACCGAGTAAAGGGTCAGTAATACAGGGATGTCATATCATGACATACGTGCTTTCGTACCTTTGAACAACGAAACGACCGGCCTTGAAACAAAAAATTAACCCTGATCATCGCATACAACACTGTACAAATTGTATGGGGCAGAACATCGCGTGATGTTGTTGTAAGACAGTGCACTTTGACCTATGTGTGTGATGTCTGCTAGCTCTGTTGTGATTGGTCAGCGGGTTCGGTTGATTGACAGGTCGGAACTATGCATTGGCCCCAGGAATGTTGGCAATAAATGGGTACTTACACTTGTAATAAGTTAGCCATGCTGGCTTGTTGGTCTTCGTTACCACTTCCATCACCTTGCATGGTCTGTCCCATTAATGAACTCATCCTGCAACAAAAACACATTTAATAATATTAATAACAATAAACATATCTACCTTACAGGGTACTACTGGCGCTGTTGCCAATTTCATTGTGCTGCTTAAGTGCTAGCTGAAAACGTGTGCTTACTGTAGCAGAAACGTTCTGCTAACGTTACCGCTATTTCACAGCCACGGCGTGCTTAAAGGGCCTGTGACATGCTAAACAACTTTGTGCCTAATCTTTGCTTCATATGACGGATTACTTGTTCAGCAAGACATACTATTGTTCGTTTGGATGTAAAATCAATAAAAGGTGGCCTTTTTCAACTTTGAAGATTTCATTGCAATAAATCACAGACAGAGGGCGCTGTTTTGAGTGCATCACATAAGGAAGACAGAAGGGAAAGTTAAGAAAAAACATAAGACTTCAAGTTGGACTTGTGGCAAATTGCTGAAGTTTCTACCCCCAGTTTTGTCATGGCTTACAGCAGGCAACATGTAAAACAAACTCAAACAGCCATGGATTACAAAAGTTTCAGGAAAATTGAGAAAAAAGTGGAATCTTTTGTGCACAGTTGAATGTGATTTTCCTGTGTTTGCCTCTTGTGACATCGTGACCTTGGTCATGAATATGCATATTTTCATTAGCATACAAACTAAAAACCTTTGTTTTAACCCCCAAAGCAAGCTCCAAATAGGATTTTTATGACTTTAACTGAGTAGAGTGGTTTTAAAGCATAGATTTCATTGATAAAAATCCTAAATAAGGGGCCCTTTAAGCATACGCATGCTTGGGAACAGGCATTGATGCATCACAAGTGTTTAGCAAATTTTGCCTCTGAAGCTGGCAGACGTTTAGCAGTGCTTAAGGTTACGGTCTCAATGAAATAGCCAGAGCCTCCGTAAGCACAAAATTAGCTGCTAAACTAAAACAGCGCCATGAAATTGGGCCCTGCTCGTAAAACATAGCCCCAAGGGAAAAGGGTCTATAACAGGGAAAACAGCATGTTATGTGCATACTCACATGTTCTGCATTTGGGGGTTCTGCAGAAGTGTTGATGCCTGGTAGATGGGAATAAAAGAACAAGATTTCAGCGGTATTAGTGATGTTTCGGTCACACACGGTTACGCAAAACGACAACTTTTAGTGAATTTTACGTCAATAAGGCTGGGGACCAGAAGGCTGATAGTGGCCCCTCACTCTATGGCTCGCGCCATTACCAGCCTGCAGGTCTCCAGCCGGTATTAAACATACAGTTTAAGACTCGCTAAACCTACTTTTATTCCCTAATTAACTCACCGCATTCATGAGGCCTGGATTGTTAAGAATGGATCCCAGGTCCATACCGCCGAGAGACGGTCCAAGGTTGGGTAGGCCGCCACCTCCACCACCCTGTCAACAACGACCAAACAGGTTAATACCATTACAAAACAAATTCAATTATGAGTCAACCTCTCACCCATTGCACCACATTTGGGTCTTTCCAGGGGGCATTTTGGCAACACAGACCATATTTTCGAGGAAATACCTTTGTCTGGTCTAAAAATAAAAGAAATAAGTTTAAGTTGTTCTGAAGAGATAACTTAGGCCCAAAAAGGGTTACAAATAGTGTGACAACATGCCTTTCCAAAAACCCTGTGTGCAAATTTCCAATATACGCTCGTAACCGGGACGGACACTTGTGTTACATTTTAGGCCGTCCTGGTTAGGAGCGTATATTGGAAATTTGTACACAGGGTTTTTAGAAAGGCATGTTGTCACACTATTTGTAACCCTTTTTGGGCCTAAGTTATCTCTTCAGAACAACTGAAACTTATTTCTTTTATTTTGAGACCAGACAAAAGTATTTTCTGGAAAATATGGTCTGTGTTGCCAAAATGCCCCCTTTACCGTGGAAAGACTCAAGTAGCGATACAAGTAAATTAAAGAAAAATTTGTTTTTACTCAGAATCTGCTACAAACCACAAGAGCTGTCATGCCAATTGCCATATATCGTCCCCTTACTACCAGAACAGTCTATGTCCAAAATGTCATTTTGAGAATAAATAGTAATCTTCTAGATTGATGTTACTTACATCTTGTAAATGTTGATGCATTGGCCCCATGCTCCTTGATCCACTAGGTGGGCCACAAGTGCCAATAACGTAACTCGATTTTAATAGCCAAAAATTGACATAGGCTGTTTTGGTTTTTAAGGGGACAATATATGGCCCCATGTTGGTGTTTTCTCACCCCGAGGTCCGCTTCTTTGAGCTTCTTCTCAGCTATCCTCAGGTTTGTCTGATAGCTATCATTGCTGGGTTCTAGCTCAACGGCCTTGGCATATGCATCCTTTGCTCGATGCAGGTCATTCAGATGTGTGTAGGCAAGCCTGACAAAATGGGAAATTAAGTCGCAAGAAATAAAATTGTTAAACATTGCTCCCCTAAAGTTATACTGTCATTGGTTCTCAGCAAATTCAATTTTTTAGGCATTCACTCTATTTAAATAAAAAAAAACATACTTTGTATTTTAGACATCAGCAACCCTGTGAAAAACGATCTTTTTATATGGCCGTTTTTTTAGCCTTACCTAGACTTGCCCAAGTCTGATTTCCAGCGTTTGGTCTGTAATGCGCAGCGTATAGCACGCCCACTTGACTAGTGGCCTGTCTAATCTCTTTTCTTTTGTCTCGGAAAAAGCAGATTAAACAGGCCACTAGTCCAGAAGGCACGCTGTATGCAGCACATTACAGACCAAACACAGGAAGTCAGACTTGGGCAAGTCTACGCCTTACCGTGAGTTGAATTATTGACAGACTGCCAATAATTTGAAATATTGACAGTAATTGTTCAATATCTAAATGTTAGTCAATTTTTCTCAATGATGTCTCATTTAAAGTGAATAACTTATGTTTCTAAAAAAATATCAATTAAAAGAAACAAATTATTTTTCGATGCGCCACACCCAAAACGCATAGACAATACATCTTTAACCGCCATATAAAACAGCCAGGGTGCTTTACCCCATCCTTCCATAGGCTTTGCTGTAGTTGGGGTCAATCCTGATGGCTTTATCGCAGTCCTCTAGCGCCCTTTTGTGGTTGTCTAGCTTGCTGTAGGCAGCGGCTCTGTTGCTGTAGTACACGGCATTGGTGGAGTCCATGCTAACGGACTTGGTGTAACATTCCACAGCTTCACTGTATCTCTCTTGCTTCATTAGCTCATTGCCTGAAAACATTTAACGGGATAATTTTTGTAGGGGTGCGAGTGGAACATTACGGCATACAGTTCTCGTTACTCCACAGTAATGCGTGCGCCATGCACTCGGGTCACATCACATGAATGGCAAATGGCCATCAGTCAAGATGGCTGTCTCTTGCCATGACTCGACAAATACTGCTAACAAAAATTAAGAAAATACAGACATACACCACAGAAAACCCTAATAACTTTTGCGGGATTGTGCTACACGTGTGCCAATGTGATGCACACCACGACAATTTTGACACGGGTCCAAACTATTTTTCCTGCAAGCCTCGCTTTGGTTACGTTGATTATAATAGAAGAAAAAGGAAGATGGCCGCACCGTCAAAGGTCAAAGCTGATGCAAGTTGCTCAATAAAATTTGTCAGGTCTTGTTTACATGATCTGAAATGTTGGTTTATAAAATCCGTTGGCAAATGACAAAGTTATTCAAGATCAAAAGAAGGACAAGGTTTGTTGACATGTAGTACATCAGTGATCTCCACTGCCGGTTTTGTCGCCCGGACAAAAAACTCGCCCGCCCTGACAAAAAATAATGAATTTTCCCCTCTAAAACATTGTGAAAGTACAGCCAAGTCATTCTAAAATGTTGTGTAAATTCACCAAAATTGCATCGCTTGCTACTATCGATCACTTAACACGCAAATTTGTTGCATCAGCGTCGATATAACGGCCATGACAGTTGCATGCATTTGTTTTGTTGCCCCTCCCCCCTGCTGCGCGACATCGGGGCACCCGGATAAAATCTGGACCAGTGGAGATAACTGGTAGTACATATGGGTAATTCCCAAAATTAGGGGTCCAAAAGTGTGACATGCTTTTTAAGATTTCCAAGTGTTTTTAATGATTGAAAGTGGTTTTCCAGTAGAAAATAATTATTTTTATTTCAACAAATGCCACTCATTTAGTTAATGCAAACTCATTCTACAACCAATTTTCATTGGCGTAGGTAACCCGGGACACCAAACTCCTATCCAATACCATGGAAACAATTATAAGCCTTTATGGTCTTTTGTTTTGAATATTTTTCAGGAATCAGAAAACAAAATATTGAAGAAAATGATGCTGCCCCCTATAATCACAGGCCACAGTCCATTACTGGGAATTTGTGTTCATAAGTGGTGATTTTTGAAGCAGAGAGTGTCGTACGTAACTGGGACACCAAACATTTTGGACCCCTAATTTTGAGAATTACCCTTATACCTTGATTCTTGTAGTCCTCTGCTCTCCGTTTGTCAATTTCTGTGGGCTGCGTATTACCGGTCGGTGTGTCTGCGCATACATCTGGTGTAACTTTAGGAACACTGTCGGCTGGTAAATCAGCCTCACTACTCAAACTTGCATTCTGAGGGGAAAATGCAAATTGGGTGTAAATGGGTTTTTCCACGCTAATGGGCCTATTTGAAAAATAAGTCAATAATTCCTTTCAGATGTCTTCAGTTTATCTCAAACTTAAAGAAATTCCCTTGTACTGTTCTCAGAAGATAACTTTTGCCCAAAAAGTTAAGAAAATGCTGCTACAACATACATTTCTGAAAAGCTTGTGTACAAATTTCCCCTTATGTAACGTATGTAACTGAGATAAACTGAAGACATCTGAAAGGAATTATCGACTTATTTTTCAAATAGGCCCATTAGCTTGGAAAGACCCAATTACATAACATGATTCAAGGGCGGTTAAGTGCATTGCAAGTGCAAAGTTTTCATACACAATAAGCGTGTTTGTTTCGTCAGGTCCTAATTCAGATCCCAAGATGTTTCACCGCGCTCTCAACAAGGATCTCAAGATCATTGAGGGAGGGGCAGTGGTTTGCACCATCACCCGAATAAAGAGCAGTCAATATTTGTTTTATATACTTCATGCATTGATTTTGTTTGTGTCCAATGATTGGTATTTCAGGACAGAGTTTTGATGAGAGCAAAAATACACTCGCCATAAATCAATGTTGTCCGCGTCAACGTGAACACCACTGGATGCTTCACGCGAATGCCCACGCTCCGGCACACATGCGCGATATTCCATACACGCTCGGGAATATAGTATATAAAAATGTACTATCCTTTGACCTAAGACGCGAAAGGTCTAATACTTTTTTCACTTGCGCACGGAAATGGTTGAACTAATCCATGTCACGTGATCTACTTTTAACCAATCAGTGAACAAGAATCAATGTCTGAGGTATATAAAAGGACTTACCATGTCGGGGAGACCGAATGTTAATTAGTGTTTGTTTTGCCCTTTCCTGACGTAATTATTAACACTGTATACTCAGTGCTTTCCCAAGACACTATGAAAGCTTCATAGCATACTCGGGTGGGACTCGAACCCACGACCTCATTGTTTGCAGGAAAGGAAAGGCCAAAACATGTGTTTGCCACTGGTTACGGTGCATTTTGCACACTCATCTATGGGAAGCTGGGTACCAGCTTTTGCACAATATTGGCAATGTTTGGATATTCGAAGCCCAAGATTTAGGCCTACCTTTGTTCCATAAACTGTAGTGAATACTTCACGAAGTGAACGGTCTAGCCTGAGCGCTCCATCATCTCGGGTGTTGATGCCGTAGGCAGTTTCCAAACATTGTACAGCAACTTCAATAAAAACAGAAATATCTTGAGAGCATGTGTGGCCAAGTGGGTACACAGCGGTGCTCGTAAACGGAGGGTTATGGGTTCGAGCCCCACTTGTGCCAACATGTTTGTGTCCGTGGGCAAGACCCAATCTCAATTGCCTCGTCAACCCAAGCGATATTTGGGGAGCTGTTGGGGGAATGCCACAATCTAACTGCTGATAGAGTTGTACATGTAGTTGTCGCGAAATGGTTCTTGTGAATTCCTGATAGCACCGGTAATAATGGCAACAGCGCCATGGAATAAAATAAACAGTATAAAAACCTGCTGTTATTATTAACGTGGCTTCTGTTACAAACGCGACTTTTTTTGCCATGACCAAAATTCGAACTTTGATTCTTAGACCTCCTAATAAAGATATTACCAGTTAATTAATAAATTTTTATGAAATTTGACTACCTTTTGCTGCAAAAACCTGCTAAGTCCATCTCATCATTGCCACGGTAATGAGCTTTTTTGGCCGTATAACGGGCAGAAATACGTAGCCGACGGCGTTTTTGTTTGCCTGATGGTGAAACCAAGTTTTCCATTTTTATTAGAGTTGAATGGGCAGGAAATTGGCAAAAATCTCGCGTCTCGGCGTAAACAATCGGCGATCATGGGCTGCCATCTGGAATGCGACCCGTGATCTGATGCGCGCCTTCTGATTAGCGCTGTGTGAATGCAGCGGCTTTTGCGGAAATGCGGTCGGCGTTTACCAAATTTTCGGACTGACAGCTTTCACTTGATATTGTTATCAAATGTTTTTATGGAAGTGGCGTTTAACAGCTTTTGTGCCTCAGCCCTCACCTTCAATGCTTTCTACAGCTTCTTCACCCAAGGTTCCACCCTTAATCTGATCCTCGAAAAACTCCAAAATGGAAAAGATGACTTGGCTAACTCCAGCCATGTTGAGACGTGGCTAAACTGCTGTTGGTTTCTCGTAAAACTGGACTGTCGTCGTGATCAATGATTTTCCTGCGAGCAACAAGAATCAAGTGGTTACAAATTCAAATTGCGGTAATAAAAGTTCAGGAGTTGATCAGAAATTTTCTTTAAAATGACTCATCAGGCATCGGTTAGTGCAGATTTGATGGTTCGGTATTTTTTCCTTCTACATTGAACAAAGATTTAAAGGAAATTACCTCCTCGAATCAACAGATCATCCAACTTCCCACTTGCACTTTTGTCGCAAATGTTGCATTTCTGATATAAATAAATGATAAAATTACTGCATAAAGTAATGCACAAAATTACAGCGCGAGCGGCCTGTGCGTAAGCGCGACAACAGGGGGCGCTGCGCGCACGCGGGAATGGTTATCTTGTGCACTAACTGAATGCAATTTTTGAAGGAGAAAACGTTATTTTTCTACAGAAAAGCAACATTTGCGACAAAAATGCAAGTGGGAAGCATATCTTAAAATTACATTATCTGTTGATTCCAGGAGGTAATTTCCTTAAAATCTTTGTTCAATGTATACGAAAAAAATACCGAAAAAATACCATAGGCCTAGCGCCTATGGTATTTAAAATCCAACAAATAAACAAGTAAAAATTTTTTTTAAATTCAGCTCTCTGAAACTAAGACTAAGTAGTAAGTCAAGTGTAAGAAGGCAGAAAAAAAAACCTACATTCTTTTCATGCTCTGCTGCATACTTACCTAGGCCTATTTGGTTCAACAAAGAGGATTTTTCTCGACACAACATGCAAAACAATCATGGAAAAGTAAAGCAATGGGAAACAAACACGTCTGCTTTAATACTTGTACCTGCGCTGCCTGAAAAGTGCTCCCACGATTTTTAAAGAGCGCCCTCAAGAGAGGGGGTGTGTTTGTCAATCAGTATTTCCCAGGCTGCGTTCGACTTGTCTAGACAATAGCTGTCTCATAATGGTTTTTACACAAGTTTTGAAGCCATGATTAACTTCTCAAATCTTTCCATTGCTCATTCAACCCCTACCAAATTTTCATGGGCCACTGTATCTTCAAATTTGAAAAGAAAATCTCGATGTAGCCAAGTTGCTTTTCACTGCATCCAGATTTTCCAAACTCATGGACATTTGGTTCACATTCGTATCGAATTTATTCACCTGGCCTTGCCTGGCGGTCCCTGGGTCATAATCCTTAAAAATAATCATTAATATCAATACTTAATAATGGGGGCAAGCCGGGCAGGGGTTTGGGGCGTATCTTAAGTGATCTCTGGGAGGGGTGGTTAGCTCATTGAAGGGTTTATCCCTCTGTAGGGCTTATCCCTCTGTAGGGCTTGCTAAGCTCACGTGATATAGCCAATCCCAATCAGTCATTGTCAGTGAGGAGGAACAACTGCACTGCCGTGATTCGAGACCACCAATTGCTAGGCCGTCTAGTCTGCACATTAAGCAGAAGGTCCCCGGTTCGAATCCCGGTGTAGCCAAGTTGCTTTTCACTGCATCATGGACATTTGTCCACATTTGTATCAAATTAATTCACTGTGGCGGTCCCTGGGCATGATAATCCCTAAAAATAATCACTGACTTATCCATACAAACTTTAAAACGTTCAGGTAGGCCTATTATTTATTTTAATTAAAATCTTTCCTTTATTTTGTTTAATACTATTCATAATTTTTTTTTTTTCCCTATAGAAGATGATAAAGACACTGTGTTTCCGCCTACACCACCATTGGTGTCAACGGTCCTTTCACACCGTTACCAGAGTGCATTCACCAATGGTGCCTATCGTTATTGAGCAAACGGTAAGACATTTGGAAGCAGTCTTTTTATTTACTTTTTATTCATAAATAAAAAGAGCATAATTTAGTGTAAGCCTTTGCCTGCAGAGAATTAGACGTAAAGATAGAACATTTCATCTTTAGCACTGTCTGCTTCTCGCTGACGTGTGAAGTTTTACTCGAGCACAAGAGTATAAGGTCGAGTTTGGGCGGTCTGATCTTGACGCGTGAACTCGGAACAGGATCACACACCATGTCGTATCCACCGAGAACTAGTTACACCCGTGTCAAGAACAGACTGCCCAAACTCAACATAGTAAAGTGAACATGGCAGTTGTAAACTCAATGTTTTCCTTGGGCGTGTTTGTTTCGTGACAGATCCCGAGTTGTTTTACTGCGCAGAAACAAACGAAACCGCTCTCAACTCAGATCTCAAATCACGTGAATTGCAATTTAATTACAAAATTTGTCAAATTTCTGTACCAAATTTCACCCACGACATTCATAGTAAATAAACAAACATTCTCAATTTATTTGCATTGTGTGTTGTCGCTGAGAATTGAAACAACACGATTTACTCTTCGCAACGTTCACGTCGCCATTTTGGATCTAGCGCTGAACAATCTCTCAAGAAGGATCCCAGAGACCACAGATCTCGATCAGGATCTATGCGACGTAAACGAGTTCACCTTAGATCTGCACAGATCTGGATCCGTCCGAAACAAAACATGCACCCTTATTTGTGCCATACTGTCACATGACCTATAATTGAGGCAAAAATATTGCAATAAATTAAGAAATACTTGTATGTGTGCACTTAAAACAAATTGACAAAAGTTGATTCCCAGATAAAGATCTTTTACTGATTCTGCTATCAGTATTTCAGAGATGTCAACATTCACGATTTAGGCGTAGTTTTTACAATTGTTTCAGCCAATGACGATCAGTATTATTGTGACATAATTCAAGAATGCATAGCTTCAAATGTGGGGTTTTATAGGCAGAGGCTCGTCAGCAATTAACACGCGCCAAATTCGTGCCACGAAATACTCGGCTCTATGCCTTTGCTATAGAGCTGCGTATTTCGTGGCACGAATTTGGCGCGTGCGCATTGCTGACGAGCCTGTGCTAATAGGGCTTGGGTGTAAGTCATAAAATGTTGTGTCCAAAGCGCGTGCTCCGTGACAAATTACTCTTTTTCAAAGTGCAATGTTGGCATCTAGTATTTAGACCTTTTATGTCTTTTTTTATTCAATGCAGGGTCGAGGGGAACGAGCATACGACATATATTCAAGGTTACTGAAAGAACGCATCATTTGCTTGATGGGCCCAGTAAGTACATGCAGACATTACTGTTGTACAGTACTACACAAAGTTGGGGGGATGCAGAAAACATATATTTGCAATTATCCTGTTTTCTGGCCAAGGATAGTACATGTATTGTGTGAAGGGGTACCGTGGCTGAGTGGTTTGGGTCACTGACTCGCTACACTTGGGTGAAAACTTGGGGTTGCGGATTCAATACCCGGACATGGTACCTGTTCCCGTGAGCAAGGCACTTAGGCACACTTGCTCCATCCTTCGGAAGGGATGTAAAGCCGTTGGTCAAGTGCATTGTGTAACAGCACTCTTTCGTGAAGAGTAAGGGGATTCCCCAGTGTCTCTGGCCGTTAGCTGCCAATTAATGGTGCCACCCACCTATGTATCTTGATGTTTGGGTGGAATAATAATGACATTTTGTAAGGCGCAAAGTAGCTAACAACGTTATTCAAAGGCGCTGAGGCCATTATTATCACTTCAACTAGGTGGCTGCCTGGCCAGTGGCGCCGACCCTATCAGCACTTAGATTGTGGCATTCCCCTGACAGCTCCCCAATTATCGCTTGGGTCAACGAGGCAATTGGGATTAAGTGCCTTGCCCAGAGACAAAGACACGTTGACCGTAGTGGGGCTTGAACCCACAACCTCCTGATTGCAAGCCCCGATTTCATACCCACTAGACAACCTGTGCTCCTTGTAATTTCATGCAATTCAGCCTATGGGCTGCGATTTAAAGTTTATTAAACATATTAAATAAAAAAATAAAGTATTTTATATGATAAGTTAGATCAAAAACCATTTTCCATGAAAAGAAAATTAACACCCTTGTTTAAGGATGCATGTCTCTTTAATTTATTGAGAATTAATATATTTCTTTGATTTCAGATTGATGATACGTTGTCCAGTCTCGTGGTTGCACAGATGCTATTCCTGCAGTCGGAAAGCAACAAAAAGCCCATCCACATGTACATTAACAGTCCTGGTGGGTTTAGATTTAGTAGTACATGTAGTAGTATTAATTCTTTCTGGTATTGAAACCAAGAATTCCTCAAAAGCGCCTGTGGCACTGTAGCTCGTAAGCCTGTGCCCTTGAGCAAGGCACTTAAACACACTTGCTCCATCCTTCAGAAGGGATGTAAAGCAATTGGTCCAGTGTATTGTGCAATGCACTTAAAAGATCCCAGAGCACTCTTTCATGAAGAGTAAGGGGTAATCCCAGTGTCTCTGGCCATCTACTGCCAATGGCACCACCCACCTATGTATCTCGATGTTCAGGTGGAAGACACTTGGCTTCATACAACCCATTATAATGTGCAGCGCATGTGAATATATCGATATGGAATGTGCGCTATATAAATGTAATATACAAATAATGAATGTTTAATAGTAGTGCAATAGTATGATTAATTTTATGAGGTGACAGATTCAATGTTTTATAAGAACATTGAATCTGTCACCGAATGAAATTATTTGTACTATTGCACGAATTTTAAACATTTATTATTTGTTTTATAAATCACCATAATAAATTCCTGTCATCTGAACTTACAAAATAGCATTGAATCGCCCGCCATTTGTGTTTGATGAGCAGGTGAACATGCCCGCTTTAACACGCAACGTGTAGTTCAAGAGTATAACACATGGTAGCCAACCATTCATCTGCACAGCCGTGCCTATTTTTTGTGCGTAGCGTGTAGTTTGAGTGGATATACCACGGAGCATTGGTGGATATATCCATGGCGTGTCATGGATATACAACACTCGCGGTGCACGTTATACTGAATAATAAACAACACATACCAATCAGAAGATGGGGATTTATTCCGGTGTTTAATATTTATTAATAATAATATTTTCTCATATGATTATTTGGATATGCAGGGGGTTCAGTGACAGCAGGTCTAGGCATCTACGACACAATGCAGTACGTATTACCACCCATCTCTACATGGTGTGTAGGGCAAGCATGTAGCATGGCTTCTCTACTGCTAGCGGCTGGCACGCCTGGCATGAGGCACAGTCTACCCAACTCCAGGGTCATGGTGCATCAACCTTCAGGCTCGGCAGTGGTAGGTTTGCATTGGGAAAATCGCTTCATTTGAAAAGGATTTCCAATCCTGCCGTTAGACAATACAGGCGCCACCAAGCGTTTGATACAGAAAAGTTACATTCGATGTGCGCGTGCACCTGCGTCAGTGGGAAAAGTCAACACGAGCATTGCCAGACGTGTGATAAAACACTGTCTATTCTCACGAAAAAGAGCATAGATTGAACTTTTTTCCCATTCGCACTCATTGTAAACCGTGTTTAAATAATCTAGGCTTCCCAAATAAACTTCAACCTCTAAATCGGGTATTCGTTTTCAAATCAAATCTGAACTTTTTGTGCAGTAAACAAATACACCGATAATGACCGCTCCGTCAGAAAATGCCCTCTCCGACAGAAACGTCCGAATTGTGAATGCATGTCTCTTTATTCGATGCAGATCAGAAACTCTTCGTTTAATGAAGCAAAGTTGCTTCAATCGACAAAGAGATCACTTTATTCGACGAAGCAAATTAGTAATTTTCCATGAAGTAATTTGGCAGGCTTGGTGACACACCTGGCCGGTGTTTCAAACCAGCTTCTCAACACCCAGCTCAGCGGTCGAGTGCTTAAGACGTCTGCCTAGTAGTAGTATGCAGGAGGTTATAGGTTCGCGTTCCCCCCAAGCATGCCATGAAGTTTTCCTCATAGTGTCTCGAAGAAGCACCGGGTATTCAATGCTAATCAAGTTACACCGGGTAGGGCAAAACAAACCCCAATTGACATCAGAAGCACATATGCATGCATATGTGCATTACTAGTGATCAGCTTTTAAAAGTGCAGTTCTCCAAAAATGTCTTGAACATGTCGGAACATGTCTTGAGACCTTGTGTGCAAAACATATGATAAAGGCTTTCCTCACAAAATCTTCAATTTTTCCCATTCGAAATTTTGGGGTTTTTTTCATCAAATCTGCACATTCCAATGCTAGATGAGTCATTTTAAAGAAAACAATTTCTGATCAACTTCCCAACTCTTACCAAAAAGTCTGATAATTACACCTTGTCAAAACTACCAGTGTTCAGACTGTTGTAACTATTTAACTTGAGCAGAGGATGGCTTGTTCCAACCAACACTGATTTTAATTTCCAATTTACAGGGCCAAGCCACTGATATTCAGATACAGGCAGAGGAGATTCTGAAGATCAAAGGCAACATCAATAAGCTGTATGTGAAACACACAAAACAGCCTCTTGAAAAAATGGGTGAGCATGTCGTCAAATTCTTCTTCTTGGTTACTATTTTTACAAATTCTGTTAATAAAATATTGCAATAACCTGAGCCCAATTTTATACAGCTGTTTAACAGCCCATCAGGCTATTTCATAGACATCGTTAACGGTAAGCAACTGAAAACCTGCCTTAACCGCAGAGCCAAATTTTGCTTAAGATAGTGACGCAACAATGGCGGTTTCCAAGCGCGCTCATGCTTAAGCACAACTTTAGCACAACTTTTCTGCTAGAATAAGCACACGTTTTCAGCTAGCGCTTAAACAGCTCTATGAAATTGGGCCCAGAGCATACACCCAGACAAGAATAATGACCAGTACTCAGAAAAGGAAGCTTTATATCAGAGGGTTAACGAGAATTCCATAGAATCAGGGGGAAGTTGCAACCCAAATCCATTATATTCTTCCGAGTTTGTCACTAACTATTGGACAGGTTTATTCCTTTTAACCACTTGATGCCGGAGGACGTGTAAACACGTCCATTGTTCACCATTTATTTGTACACACCGTGTTTTGAACTTGTAGCAAATCTCGCTGTTGCGAAGTGTTGGAATGTATGATCTTTTGGCGAGAAGATTAATACAATGAATGTAGGAGTGGCTCTCAAGAGTCCGTATTTGTGGTGCTTGACCTGGGTCCTATTTCATAAAAGTTAAAAACAATAAAATATAATTTTCCTATCTTTAAAAACATGATTTAAGAATGTTTATTTAGGGAATGTTTCTAAGTGGGCATTATGAAATAGGATCCTGGTCTTAACCTGTGGCCAATCACATTTGCCTTTTAAAACAAAATTAGTGTTTTTTTGTTGTTGCCAAAAATAATCCCAGCGTTAACTGGTTCAATGTGAACTTTTCATTTCAGCGGCAGCCATGGAGAGGGACTGCTTTATGAGCCCAGAGGAAGCTAAGGAGTTTGGGATTATAGACAAGGTGTTGGAGCATCCACCGCTACCAGGGGAAGAGGAGAGTAAAGAGAACAGCACCACATGACAAGAATAGTTTACTGTTAAATTACTCACTGGCCCATTATATCATTTGCATATAATTTTTTTTTACGAATTCCAACAACAGCAGCATTACATATAACTAAACAGTGTTGACAAACTGCCTTGTAGGAATTTCAGCGACATAGATTGATTGGAAGACAGTTTAAATAAAAACAAATCAGTTTCTCCCACAAAGATTAAAACCAGCTCCGTACTTCGTCTAACTTTTGAGAAAACAGTTAAAAAAGGGTTTAAAGTGATTTCACCCTGAACCACGGCCTGTGCACGAAGTAGTTTTGGGGCGAAGCGGTTTTAAGGCAAATTGAATTTTCGTCTGAGACGAAAACTAATTGTTTTACTCATTTCTCAAAGACTATAGCACTTCAGACAAAATAATTTCAGTTGAAGCTTTCTACCTCATCATGTTTATATTGTGTAAATCTGTGAACATTTCTGGTTTTTGAGATACCAATCATGTATACTGCCTTTAAACGGTTATATTTGCCAGTGCGTGCAACGGCAAATTTAAACTTGCTCAGAGAACGTTTTAACAATATTCCAATTCCAACAGTGTTATTGTTAGGAACCCACCTCATGCTCATGATGTTTCAATACCGCTGAAATCATTGTCATCAAAATTACAGAAGCATGTCCAGAACTCATTTTTTTTACCTCCGGCCCTACCCCCTATTTTTCTCACGGGTGTTGAGATTTTGATATCATTAGTCATATTTTTCTCATTACCAATCTGAAAATTTTCAAGGATATCGTCAAAAAACCACCAATGTTTTGTAAAGTAATTTATAAAGCAGTACAGTGATTACACCAACATTTTTGCTTCCCATGGATTTTGGGGAGGTATTTTATATGATTGTTAGGTTAGAACGAAATCTATTTTGTAGAACAATCTGGACACGATTTAGCCTCATTAAAATACATAAATACAATGCAAAAGCAGGGGGGGTCTTGACATCACAATCCCCCGATGAACTTCACTAGTGCGTGGCTATGTTGGTATTCTGTCTCTTAGATACGCCAAGAGACTTGGTGTCCCTTTAGCTAGTACGGTTGGTCTTGGGTTCCTGAATGGATTGCCTCCAAGCAGCAAGGACCTGGAATATGCAAAAAGAAAGAATAAAGACCTAATTGGGCAGCGTATTCAACTCCTTGCTTTCCGCTCCCAAAAAATTAGTTTACTAAACATCGGTGGTTTTTTGTTCACGATATCTTTGGAAATACGTAGATTCGGAGCGCCCAATTTCAGAATGGGTTACCAGCCTCCATGTCCAGATGAGCTCGCTTAACTTGTCAGTCTTTTTCTTTGAAAATACTTGCATTGAGGTTTCAATGTAAAAAACTTATGCTATAGATTTACATGTATTGGCATGATGCAGAATTCTTCATAGCAAAATATAATCCGATTTCCATTTATGGTATGGAAGTAAAACAGCACACTGCTCGGTCGTGTTATTGTCTACTGTGAAGTCATTAAAGGTAGAGGCTTGTCAGCAATGCACGCGCACGCCAAATTCGTCCCACGAAATACACAGCTCCATGCCTTTGCTATGGAGCTGCGTATTTCATGGCACGAATTTGGCGCGTGCGCATTGCTGACGAGCCTGTGCCTTTAACTTAAACTCAAATTTTCACCTTAATATTTGTAAATTTATTGTTTTCTTGTCATGAATAGTATTTTTTTGGGGTATTGACCCCCTTCGAACACGTGCAAATACGCCATTTTGGGAGTCAAATAATGCTGAGTCATTGTGGAAGCGATGTTCGTGCGCGCTGTGTGTGTCTCTGGTGGGCGTAACGCGGTTTAATTCACCAATGGGAGTCTTGGCATTGCGCGTTACGCACGCTATGGACGCACACGCACATTGCTTCCACAACGACGCGGCATTATTTGACTCCCAAAATGACGTCATTGGCACGAGCTCAATAAGGGTCTTTCTATAAATTAGGGGTCCAATTTTTGTGTCCCCTGTTACATTTTACATCTTGTTTTTGTAAATTCAGGACACATTCTTTAAATACTTTCCATCTCAAGGAGTGAGTACAATTCATACAAAATGGTTTAAAAGCCATTTTAATGATTTTTGTTCGAAAAATAACACATCAGGTGTAGCGGGGACACTAAATGTCACACTTTTGGACCCCTAATTTATAGAAATCCCAGAAGTTAGATATAAATAAATCTTCCAGGAAATCTTGACATGCTCCTTTAAGACTTCAGTTGCCTCCAAAATAGACAACGTACCTTAGTGTCTGGACATTTCCAAGCTCCGGCGGTACCTGCATGATGTCATTATTCTGTAAATCTAGGCTGGCTATCTTTGGCAGCTTCAGTAGGTTAGCTACGTCAATGGTCCCAATCTGATTGTCACATAACAGAAGGTTCTCCAGGTTGGACCACTGAAAGATGACGGCCGGGATTTCCCCAAGTCGGTTACAGGAGAGATTGATCTCACGCAGCTTGGCCAAGGTGGCCCATTCGGAGGGAAGGGTACTGATTGCATTATTCCTGAGCAATAAAGTGAAAGAAAGTGGATTGAAATAAAATACAATAAGTTCGGGATATTAGTGTTCAATTTTGATTTTTTTCTTCAAATGACTCTTTTCACCTATTCCTGTGACAAGGTGCGTCTGTCATGCAGATACAATTTTGTCAAATCGTATACAAAATCATTCAAGCGGAATGCATACCCTAATGTAGCTCCATACTATACGTCTTGTTTTTCGAATAGAATTCGACTCTCCGGCTGTCGCAGTACAGTCGTGGCTGTCGTGGGTAGGCTATGTTTTTGCATGGAGGAAGGTTTTTTGGCTGCTGATGATACCAGCAGCACTTATGTTTGTTTTAATCAATGGTCTGACAGTGACTAGCAGACAAAGCATTCTTGTCTCGAGGAACGCCAGTGATGGTTTCGCGGTGTCATGTGAAAGTATGTCAAATCACCCGACTGTGTAAACAATCCCTGCTCGTAAATTCTGTCTCAAACCTTGCAAGATTTTTTGATGTCATGTGAAAAGGCCTTTATAAACCACTCGACCATCGAGGTCGGTGTTAAGAAGCCGGTTCAACAAGAAAATGTATTTTGGCTTGCGTAGGGAAGAATGAATATACTCGTGGGGTTCATAGCGTGGGCCTCGAATCCACGACCTCCTGCATACTAGGCAGACATCTTAACCACTCCCACCGAGCTGGCTGGTGTTGAGTAACTGGTTCGATTCATTGTCTCACCTGAGATCGAGATGAGTCAGGTTGACCATCATCTGAAGCTCAGCCGAAAGTACTGATAGTTTGTTGAAGGCAAGATTCAGCTCCGTTACAGTCTTGGAGAGGAGGACAATGCTACATGTAAAACAGAAAAACTTTATCAATTAGCATAGTACTCTGGTCAGTATGTGGGTTGGGTTCTCAGTCCCTGCTTGACTCCGTGGGTTTCCCCTCTATACAGAATTGTATAGGGGTTTTCCTCCCACCTCTAAAACTGAGCATTTCATCATCGTCTTCTCTTCACAGGTTTCTTCAGGCTTACGAGCTACAGTGCCTCGGGCACTTCTGAGGAATCCTTGGTTTTAATACTAGAAAGAATTAATATAATATAATATGCATGCATGTGTTGTTTGACTTGCGGAACTATCTGTACTTACTTTGCAGGAATTTCGGTCAAGACATTCTTGCTGAAGTTAACACTGTTGACTCCCGCTTCTCGGGCTGGTTCCCACAGGGTGACTGTTATCTCGCTGGCTTTCTTGTCACTTGAGAAAGGCAGGTAGAAAAAAATATCAATTTTTGTTTCCAGTATTGGGTTTTTTAGTCTGTTTTTAGTTGCCTTGGCTTCGTTCGAAACATTCTGAAGAGTCTATTTTGAAGTGAGAGGCCGTGATTGAGGAGTTATGGGTTCGAGCCCCACTTGTAAATCTCAACTTCCTCGTCAATCCAGCGATATTTGGGGAGCTGTTAGGGGGAATGCCACAATCCAAGTGCTGATAGGGTTGGGTGCCTTGGCCAGGTAGCCACCTAGTTGAAGTGAAATGGTTCTGGTGATTTCCTCATGGCAGCCAGCGATAAAAATAGCTCCTTTAAAAATTGGTCCTGCAATCCTACCTGTAGACCAGTGACTTGCTAGTGACGGCCGCTACTACTCCTACTGCACTTGAAGGATCAGATGCCGAGTAACTGTCTTGAGGGACCGATTCATCCTCAATACGACTTTGAAGAAACTTCAGTATTCCTTGGGTACCCCTCTACAAACGGAATGGGGAACAAGGCCTCGAAAGTTGATGTATGACCATAGCACTTCACTCCCCCCCCTCCCCTCCTCCCCACACCCAGCGGCAGATCCTGCCTCATTAAAATATAGTAACAGGCAGTGTTGTAATGAAGACTCGGGACGACTGACTTGACTTGACTTGACTTGAGACGCAAACCTCAAATGACTTGACTTGGACTCGAGTAACTGTTGCAAATGACTTAACTTGGATTTAGAAAAAAAAATTTGACTCGCGTCTGCCAAAAATATTATAAACCTTTATGCAATGTTTTTTGGTCATTTTGAGGACCGAATTGTATTTCAGCGTTTGTTTAAAACATGAAGCATTCCTGGCCAGAACAACAAAAGTAACCCTACATGAATGCAAGTTTCAGCGTTTAGATTCATTTTTGAAATTAGCTGGAACAAATTTACTGTCGTGATTATTTGACTTGACCCAACTTGACCAACAACATGCGTGACGTGACTTGACTTGACATTGGTGTCAAAAAACCTGACTTGAGTAGGGACTCAAAGGCAGTTTGACTTGACTTGGGACTCAAAGGCAGTTTGACTTGACTTGGGACTCAAAGGCAGTTTGACTTGACTTGGGACTCAAAGGCAGTTTGACTTGACTTGGGACTCAAAGGCAGTTTGACTCGACTGGACTCGACTTGGGACTCAAGCAGAGGGAGACTTGTTGCAACCCTGCTAACAAGAATACGATGGAACTTGCGGGAGGGGGGCGGGGTGTTGGAGCATTCCAGAAATTAGTGATTCAAAAGGTAGAATGTGTGCACCAATAAACCTGTACAATGTCACAAGAAGGAGAATACATGTACAATAAATTGTAAGGGTGATTAAGTGTGAAAAAGATGAACAGCTATTAGATGTATGTACTCACACTTATAATATCTCTGCGTATGCCTCGCATTGGGTTTCCATCCAGTACTAATGACTTGAGAGATGTTAGAGTACCAAGCTTGTATGGCAAACTATTGGAAAAAGAAAGAAAAAAATGTATGAAAATCTGTTAATACACTTACATGCATATATATTAGTGCTGGGCGACTGGTGGATTTTGCTACTCGCGAGTAGTTGCAGCAATTACTCGCGAGTAGTTGGCAACGTATCAAAAGGCATCAAAAAGATAAGAGTGACCCTTCCGAAGACGTGTCTTAGCGCTTTGTGAAATCGGCCCCAGGTCTTCCAATTAACTTTTTGGATAAGCAGGTCATTGTGTTTTTACCTTGAAAGGTTGTTGTTGGTAAGATCGAGTCGTTGTAAGTTCTTCATATTGATTATCTGTTCTGGGATCTCGTTCAACTTATTGTCTCTCATTGACAACACATTGACAGTAACCAGGTGCTCCAGGTGGTCAGGGGACAAGACCGCAATCCGATTGTTACCAGCGTGAAGTTCCTACATGTATAAAGGATGGAACAAATCGTTCAAAGCGTGAACGAGTTCTGTAATATTCTCTCGTGCATGGTTAAATATTCATACTGTACATATCTAGAGCCCTACCAAAATCGTCGAAAACTGGCAGAAAAAATAAAGAAAGACATTAAACCCAGAAGTAACAGACCCGACAAGACGGTCTTTCGAGCTAGGGCAGGACACGCGTGACATGTCTTGTGCACACGCATAGCTAGCGCAGTACTGTCGTGACCGCACAGTGGCTCGTTTTGGTGCCATGTATGTGTATGGTTTGTGTGTGCATTGGCGGATCCAGGGGGGTGGCTGAGTGGGCTATAGCCCCCCACCCTAAAATTGAAACAAAAATAATAATAAAAAACAGAGAGAGAGGGAAGAACGCACTCCCCTTCCCATAGTCTAAATTTTACGTTTTTAAATTTGTAATGGGAGTTTGTAAAAAAAATTGACTCTCAGCTCCCCTAGAAACATTTATTTATTTATTTATATACCACATCCAACAGCGGAGGGACCGCCAATTACAGGAATGGGAGCAAGTGTGGTCGAGTGCCTTGCTCAAGGGCACAGGTGCCACAACCCGTCACGGCCAGGAATCGAACCTACATTCTAGTACTAGCACAGGAACTTAAGTTCGACGCACTAGACCGCTCGGCCATAACACCCCTCTGGATTTACCTATGGTATGCAAGGTCCGATATTCTCTCGTGTAGCAAAACACCGCAGAGACTGCTTTGGACAAGGCTGTACTGACCTTCAGACTGATGCAGGCTCGTAGAAGAGGCAAACCAGTCAGTACGTTGTGCTGAAGAAACAACTGCTCCAGTGATTTCATGTTCCCAATCTCAGCTGGTATCTCTGGCAGTTTGTTGCAGGAGGCATCTACAATCCTGACAGCTGCGGAAAAAAGCCAATTCCTTTAAAAGGGGAATTACACCCAAGAAACAAAAGTAATTGTGCTGAACAAGTGTAATTCGTACATTATTTTTATACAAAGAACAAGGAATTTGACCCGCTGAATATCGGATATGAACTTTACAAAGAATGGCTTATTGATGGCGCCATTTTGTCCGGCAACTGGGCAATAAATGATGTTTTCGCGGACACCTTCGTGTACTCCTTTGGCAGTACTACGAAACTCTAGAAGTGCCATCCGACTCGTTGAGATCTCGAGATAGTTTATCTCAGGATAATGACATAATAAGTGCAAAATGTCGTCATCCCGTGATATCGGAGGATGACATCCAGAATGTAGGTGCCCATCAGCAATTCTTTGCGAAGTTTGTATCTGATTTTCAGAAGGTCAAATTTATTTTTCTTTGTATATTCGAAATTTAAATTCCGAGACAATTTAAAATAAAAAACGCCCCAAAATATCAGAACCTTTTTGTATGTCCACCACTTATAACAGGCCAAAGCATACCTTTTAGCATGCCCATTTCTGACGGCAATGACGTAATCTGGTTGTCTGATACGTGGAGTGTCTTGAGTTTGCTCAGATGACCCACTGTGTAGGGCAGGGTGGTCAGCTTGTTGTGTGAAAGATTCTGAACAAAAAAGCAGTAAAACAATACACATTCTTTATGGGTCATTCTATAAATTTGGGGTCCAATTTTTCTGTCCCCTGTTACGTCTGACATCTGGTAAAATGTTGTATTTTGTAAATTTAGGACATATTCTTTAAATGCTTTCTATTTCAAAGAGTGATTACATAAAGTACAATTCATAAAAATATGTTTTGAAGGCATTTTTAATAATACTTGTTTGGCAAATGGCAGTATGTCAGGTGTAACAGGGACAGGAAAATGTCACACGTTGGACCCCAAATTTATAGAATGACCCTTATGGAAAGCTAATAGTTTCACTGCTTTTTGCGGGGATACAGGGTGACCCCACCCACCCCCACCCTCCCCCTCCCCCAAAAAGAGTCCAGATCAAACCAGGCAACCTCAGAATCTGTTTCCCCGGATCCTGATAGAGAATCTTACAAGAAAAATAGTCCTTATTGCATCAGAATCAGTCAAGTGAATCAAACGTTGTCATTTTTGGTGCAGCAAAGTTACAGCCTGGTTCTTGAACCAGCAGCCGATTTCATGAATCCTTATGCGCTGCGTAAGCCCGCTTACGCAACTTTTTATTGCATAAGCTGCGCAACATTCCTGTGATAATTACACGCAAGCCTATGGGGCTTAAGTGTCTTTCTATAAATTAGGGGTCCAATGTTGGTGTCCCCCGTAACATTTTACCATCTTGTTTTTGTAAATTCAGGACACATTCTTTAAATACTTTTCATCTCAAAGAGTGAGTACATAAAGTACAATTCATACAAAATGGTTTAAAGGCCATTTTAACGATTTTTGTACGAAAAATAACACATATCAGGTGCAACGGGGACACTAAATGTCACACTTTTGGACCCCTAATTTATAGAAAGACCCTTATGAAATTTTCAAAAGTTGCGCAAGCTACGCAATTTTGATAAAAAGAATTAGCTATGCACCTAGTTTAAGATTAGTTAATAGTAGGTCACTCCTAGTTGAGGGCTGACCTTGCTACACTAAAAATGGCATTCGTCACGCTTACATCGCGCTAAATTTAAATTAATTCATCTCGGTATAAGCACGACGTCTGAAACAGGCTTAACACTCACCAATTCTTCGAGGTGAATGAATTCCCCTAACCCTTCAGGCACATCTGGTAGCTCATTGTACTCTGCATGCAGTGACAGGAGGTTACGAAGCTGAAACATCTCAGGTGGCAGGCTAACCAGTTTGTTGTGACTGGGGATAAATAGAAATTGTATTTATGAAACGTTTTTAGATCAGGTGAGTTTTATTTTTGCTTATTCTCACCCATACACTCTAGCTTTGCCGAGATGTAGAACAAATGAATTTTTCCCTAGATACAGAATTGTGTAGGGGTTTCCCCCACCTCTAAAACTGAACATTTGTTCGTCTTCTCTTCACATGTTTTTTCAGGCTTACGAGCCACAGTGCCTTGGGCACTTTGAGGAATCCTTGGTTTTAATACCAGAAAGAATGATTAATAATATCATATCTCCTTCCCTTCTCTTTAGAAAGTTCAAACAAAAATGACTTAGTTTACAGTATTAATGGATGCGTTCGGGCGTGCAGTTCTCGCTCCTCCGGAGTAATGCGTTCGCATTGCACTCTGGTCAAAACGGCAAGTCTGCTGTCCGCATGCGTGAATGGTCAAGATGGCCGTCTGTTGCCATGACTGCACAAAAAACGCCGTTTCACTGCTCACAAGAAACTGAAGAAAATACAGACTAAGTCGTGAAAACCTTGATGCCGTCTACAACAAACTTTAGTGAGTTGTTGTTTCAGTTATCCAGTTGACACGTTGAGGAAAGTCACCATACATCCCACCCATATTCCACCATCTTCGTACAAATCACATGACACTCGTCAGGAGTAAGAGCACACTCCCCATTTGTCGGAGCGTAGCGAGAGCATACTCTCATTGACCCGAGTGTCGTTAATCTTGCTGTTTGTGCGAGTATACTCGTACTTGTGTTAACACAAGTACACGCCTGAACGCAGCCAATAACTACTCATTTTGCTGGATGGACAATGTCGGAGAAATTTGCTGTTATCTTATCATGGTCTCAGAGCAGATAAAAGTGGACTGACCTGATGTTGAGTTTTTGCAGGTTGACCAGCTCACCGAGTGCCGGAGGAAGAGATGACAACATGTTATCGTGCACCTATGAAAATTCAACAATGATAAGAGCAAATTGATTGAATTTGAAATTAATGTTACTGCTAAATTTATGTAAAATACACGTTAATGTGCAAAAAGTAGCCAATGGCAATGGTGCATATGGCGGGCGATACAATGCACATTTGTAAGTCCAGATTACGGGAATTTATAAATTCGGGTGTTTTATAAAACAAATAATGAATGTTTAAAATCCATCCTTATTCTTTACAAAAAGAGTTCTCTGGGATCTTTTAAAGATAGTATACATGATTGGTAAACTGTTACTATTGTTTTATCCCGTTACTATTGTTTTGTCTAACTATTGAGAAAACAGTCAAAAAAGGGTTTGCAGTCATTTCGCCCCAAAACCACTTCACCCTGAACCATGGCCTGTGCACGAAGTGGTTTTGGGGCGAAGTAGCAATTGGGCGATGTAGTGTTTGGATGAAGTGATTTGGGGCAAAATGGTACTCGGGCGAAGTGGTTTGGGGGCGAAATGGCAATTTTCGTCTCATGAGACGACAACTAAATGTTTTACTCATTTCTCAAAGACTATAGCACTTCAGACAAAACCATTTCAGGGGAAGTTTTCTACGGTCATCATGTTTATATTGTGTAAGTTAGGCGTGAATCTGTGAAAATTTCTGATTTTTGAGATGCCAATCATGTATACTGCCTTTAAAGCCCATTGTATCATTTGCAATGACCCAATTTTGTTTTTCATTAGTTGCCAAGAAAAACCTTAATCAAAGTGTTGATAGCAATGGTAACAAACACCACATCAATTTATTTCCGTCAAAAATGGTATTTCATGCTGGAAACTGACAGCTGAAGGTGGTTTTCTAAAAAAGTCCCGTGCACAAAATTCATATAGATTTTTAAGGTTTTCTGAAGCATTGATGCATCTAAGTAGCTAAAATTTCTTGAGGCTAGTTTACCAACATTCTTCCTTAGATATGTTACACTCTTATTCCACGAATCTGTAGAAAGTTTTATCTTAATTGCAAATGAAACACGGAGCCTTTAAGTGTGTTACACAACACACTGGACCAAATGCTTAACATTCCTTCGGAAGGGTGTACACTGTACATGTGTAGTGACAGACTACTTACATCAAGCACAGTCAGAGCAGGTAGTTGTTGTATATCATTGGAGATTTCTTGCAACTTGTTGCAAGCCAGAATAAGCTTGACCAGATCTGTCTGCTCCCACCAGCTATCCTCAGTCTTGTCCAGAGACACCGTCTTGGCCTCCTCAGGTATGTCAATGTTGATCCGCCAAACACTGTCAGGGACTTGGAAAATAAAACAGACGTATAAACGCAGATCCAGGATTACTTACATGTGCACAAACACAGTTTCTCAAATGAGCAACGAAAGCAATATCTTGGGATGAGAGAGAAATCCTAAGGGCCTTATCAGTCAACAACAGCAGTTGCAACATGCACGTGGGTCTTTCCACGCTAATGGGCCTATTTGAAAAATAAGTCAAAAATTCCTTTCAGATGTCTTCAGTTTATCTCAAACTTAAAGAAATTCCCTTGTACTGTTCTCAGGAGATAACTTTTGCCCCAAAATGTAAGAAAATGATGCCACAACGTACATTTCTGAAAAGCTTGTGTACAAATTTTCCATTTATATATGTAACGGTGGACAGACAAAAATGTCGCACTTTTGTCTGTCCACCGTTACATACGTACACAAGCTTTACAGAAATGTATGTTGTGGCAGCATTTTCTTACATTTTTGGGCAAAAGTTATCTCCTGAGAACAGTACAAGGGAATTTCTTTAAGTTTGAGATTAACTGAAGACATCTGAAAGGAATGATTAGCGTGAAAAGACCCACTTATAATCTTTCGATTTTCGATAATTAAATTGACAAATTCTGCCCAAAATCCATAGACACACGCAAGGTAATTAAGGTTCTCAAGAACTATCAGACGAAGTTTGGTGGGAAGTGGGCAGCAGGTTATTGCGCTAGCCATGTTTCATTGTCCGTCTGTTAAAGTTGCTGCACGACCACATTGGTAAATCATGCTTCTACCTATGGGGGATATGTATGCCCCATAGTTCTAGGGGTAGCCTAACCTACGTGTGCATAAAATAAACTGCAAGTTAGACTCTATTACCTGTAGTGAGTTCTCTGTTTGACAGGTTGAGCTGTCCACTGCGCATTGCCTGCTTCAACAGCGCCGACGACACGGTGTTGGGTTCTGGCTTGCTCGGCTTCTGGAATCCAGCCCTTGGTTTCAGGGGACCTCTGTCCCCCATCGCACCTCCCGCTCGGAAACGGGACATAGGGCTTAACTTAAGTTAAAGCCTCGCTATAGGGTAAGAATTGAGAAGTTGATCATTGTTTTTTTAATGTTTTTCATGGAAAAAGTCCATATCGCCTGTCACGTCCCAATGAAAAAAAAACAAACGATATTTAGGGTCCAAGTTATTCAGATTTTTTTTTAATGGGTTTAATGAACCTTAATTTGCAGCCCGTAGGCTGAATTGCATGAAACTCGAGATACATTGGTGGGTGGCGCCATTGGCAGCTGATAGCCATGCAGAGACACCGGGGAATTCCCTCACTCTTCACGAAAGAGTGTTCTGGGAACTTTTAATTTTTGTATTAAGTATATGCGTTACACAACACACTGGACCAACAGCTTTACATCCCTTCTGAAGGATGAAGCAAATGTGTTTAAGTGCCTTGCTCAAGGGCACAACCGGGTATCAAACCCACAACCCCAAGTTTTCACCCAAGTGATATGCGAGTCAGTGACCCAAACCACTCAGCCACGCTACCCCATGTATCTTCTCATTAACAATTACAATAGCACACACTAACGTCAGATTTTTCTTTAAAGGCACAGGCTCGTCACCAATTCGCGCGCGCCAAATTCGTGCCACGAAATACGCAGCTCCGTGCCTTTGCTACACGGAGCTGTGTATTTCGTGGCACGAATTTGGCGCGTGCATTGCTGACGAGCCCCTGCTTTAACATGATTCAATGCAACATTTGTTCCGCTCCCCGCCCCACCCCGAGAGGTGGGGATTGTTTTGCGTGACAAAATCCCCACCCTGGGCTGCTTTCGAGCGCTCGTCCCTGGTGCTCCCAGGTGGTGGAAACGTTACGTCACACACATGCTTACACACGCTTTGTGGCGAGCACAATGGAGCACCATGGAGCACCTGGTGCCGCGCTCGAAAGCAGCCCTGGCCGGCCCTGGGCCGGGCACAATAGACTACTAAAGTAAAAACGTCACCCTTTGTGTGTTGCCATGGTTTTTGGGTCCACATTAAAACCTGTTTCCCTGCGCTATACCAATGGACGTTCAGATTACCAGTGAATGTTTAGACCCACCATGGCATGGCAACTGACGTCACACTTACTTAGCACAGGTGATTTCTGTTCAGAAACAAAAATTGAAATCAACAATTACAAAATCCCACCTTAGGCCTATAGACAAAAAAAGGAACATACAGATATTATACTACATGTACTGTCAAAATGGTCCTGGAAAATCTTTAACATGATATAGGGCCTACAACTTACCGGTAGCTGCGCCACGTACGTACGTACTGCATATCCTCAGCCGGCCCGCGGTCGTCCAGTCCTCGTCGCATGGTGGCGCTCGACTCACCCAGCTGTTACCGTACCACTGGCACTATGGGGGCACGTGCTAAATGACAGCACTTTCCAACAGAGGGCGCCTTGAAAGGTACGGAGGATAAAATTCGCTCGTACCCACCGCCTGTAAGTGGGAACGGAAAAAACCACTAAACCGTCCCTGTGCTTTTACAATGGTATTTTTTTCTGACGGCCATGATGATAGAGCCAATTGCCACGGCAACACGTCACACATTGGCTGTCTATAATAAGGAATGGCATCTAGTGTGGATTACACACAAAAATACAGCAAAATGTATTTTGCAAGCTTCATTCATTAATATTTTTTTAAAAGAAGAGAAGGAATGAAAAGAAATTTGAAATATCTGTACACATTTCGTATTTTTTTATCTGGAAAAAAAAAATTTGTTTTATATGAGCACCACGCCAAGTCCATCACAACCTCTCCGGCCAAGGGATATCCAGGGGCGGATCCAGGGGGTGGGGGGGGGGGGGGGGGGGGGTGGGTGGGGGGTGGGGGGGGGGGGTGGGTGGGGGGGGGGGGGGGGGGGTGGGGGGGGGGGGGGAGTGGGGGGCGCGGGGGGCGCACGACCCCCCTTTAAAATTTTGTTTTTAACAAATTAAATAAATTAACTTTTTGTGCCATATCCCACCACAGAGCATCTAGAATGCATCTAGAAGCCCTAACGGCTTCGCACTACGCGCTCGCTATTTCATTGTCATAGGGGCGGTCGGGTTGGCGGTCGGGTTGGCGGTCGGGTTCTTTCCTCGCCTTTCACCTCTGGGGTCCCGGGTTCGAATCCGGGGCGTGTATGTGGATTGGGTTTGCAGTCCCTACTTGAACGCGTGGGTTTTCCCCTGGGGAATTTGGGGAATTTCTCTGGGGGTTTTCCTCCCACTTCTAAAACTGAAACTCCTTCTTCGTCATCTCAAGTTGATAATATAGTATAGTTAAAGCTAAAACCGTATAGTTGATGGCATAAAGGGCCTTAGTTGCCGAAGATGCCATACAATATACAACAACAACATTCATTGTCATCCGCATTTCATGCTTAAAAGTTTCACGCTTAAAAGTTTCATGTGACGGAAATTTGCCCAAAGTGTGGTCCAAATGTCGGCAAATTTGGAAGTCAAGGAATTTCCCGACGAACTTCAAATTTTGCATGCTCCAAACTTTTGCATGCTCCATATTCCGCAATTGTCCTGCAAAATTTACAGACTTTCGCCGGGAAATGGCCGATAAATTTAAGTATGTAGGAAAATCGGTGCTCGGGCTTCCTGCCTACTCCATCCCCTGACCGTGACTGTCTTGACACCCTGCTCTGATGTACTCCTGACTTGTGCGCATGCTCGGACCTTTGGATGGCCGTTGACCCACCCCAGTTTGTGACGGAAATTTGCCTAAAGTGTGGTCCAAATGTCGGCAAATTTGGAAGTCAAGGAATTTCCCGACGAACTTCAAATTTTGCATGCTCCAAACTGTCTATATTCCGCACTTGTCCAGCAAAATTGACAGACTTTCGCCGGGAAATGGCCGAGAAATTTAAGGATGTAGGGAAAACGGTGCTCGGGCTTCCTGCCTACTCCCCTGACCTTGGCTGTCTTCACACCCTGCTCTGATGTACTCCTGACTTGTGCGCATGCTCGGACCTTTTGATGGCCGTTGACCCACCCCAGTTTGTGACGGAAGTGTGGTATATTTCAAGATATCTTCCTATTTTGTTCAAGATATCTCATATATTTTTACAAGTTTAAAACTAATTTGATGACGGCGTGACACGCTGTTTGTTGCTGCTAGCCCCACGCGCAACTCATTATTTTTTCTGGGCTTTTCGGTACTTGCGGGACCGGCAGGGGAATGGACAATGTTTTCCTGGCCATGATGTAGGACTAAACTTAATTGAGAGATTTCTTTCGACTTTCGTCATGGGCAGAAACAAATATTGGAACTTTTTGTCGTTCACGATGGAATGACCTTGCGTACGATCGAATGCAAAGTGCAGTGATGCACGTGATGTCGGTTTCCCGCGCGCGATTACGAGTCCATTGTCCAGTCCTTTTTATAGCTCCATGGTCGGGTCCAGTCAAGCTGGAATTCGGAACTGTTACGATGAGTATTATGACTGGGCGAGTCAGCACACCGTACGTACACGGTTTTTATTCAACCAAAATAAATCTCGTCAATACAAAAACAAGTAGGCCTACACGTACATGCATGTTCTGCAGCGTAGCATAAAATCAGCGTGTCCGTCCGCAGATCGTCTGCACATCCCATATCGGCGATCGCCTTTTCTCCCACTAATTAAAACTGAAAAGAGTATTCCGCACACAGTGCTAGTAACATCATGCCCAAGAGAAAGGCATCCTCCCGAGTCAGTGAGGCAGCTGCATCGAAAAAGACCAAAGCCGCAGAACTAGATCCTGATTCAAATTTCGATGTAGAATGGAGCGATCAAGGGCCACGTGGCGGATCCAGTAATCTCCCGCCTGTGTTCAAGCTGACTGGCCCGGGAATCAAAGGATCGAAGAAGATTGCTGCCTTTGATATCGACTCGACACTCATTGTGACAGCAAGTGGTAGAACCTTCCCAACAGGTTAACTTGGTTGTATTCTTTCCTCCAGTCCATGACTGGATTTCATGGTTGGATTTCATGGTTGAATTTCATGTTACGAACTTGGAAATTTTATTTAGGGCCTAGTCCTATGTCAATTTCATAAAGCTGTTTTATTGCAGAAAAATGTGCTTAATCCAAAATTTGTTTGCTTTATGTAAAACTAATTTGTTTGCTTTATGTAAAACTAGGCTAGGCCTAGTACTTAGTCAAAATATGATGTACTGTCGGTCACACATTTGTTACCCGGTGTCATATAAGGCCAAGTTCGATCAAGCGGCTATAATAGTCGACTAGAGTCCCTCGAACGACGGGTAATTTCCGTTGTTTGAGGGACTCTAGTCGACTAGAGTCAGTGAACTAATATAGTCGCTTGATCGAACTTTCTCTAATTATGCCTTTGTATACGGGCACCGTGACTGGAGTGAAAACAAATTCATGTACGTGTTCCGTAGACAACGGCTTTGTTCCTTATTGGCTTTGTTCCTTTGCTTGTCGCCATGGGCAAACCCGTTGTTTTCACTCCAGCCCTACCGGAAGTGACGTTGCGGCGACCAACAGAATATTCATTTAAAAAAAAGTTATTGCTAACTATTGCCAAGGTCGAACCTTGCTGTGACTTAAACAATTGCCAATAAAATATTTTGATTGTTTCAAACTGCAGGACCTAGTGACTGGAAGTTTATGCACGACAAAGTTAAACCGAAGTTGCAGGCGGAGCACAAGGCTGGATACAAGATCGTGTTTATTACCAACCAACGGGGCATGGAGAAGGGTCACAATCCACCCGCAGGTTGGAAAGGCAAGATGAAGAAGATCATCAATGAGTTGAATCTTCCCATTCAGGTTGGCCATCTGAAATCATTTAATTGGTGTATGATATGAGACCGAGTGACATCACCCGGCCCCTTCCATTGTTTCAGGTTATAGGGTGGAGTCGTGTGTTAACAAAAGGGAAGAGTGTGTTGAGGTATAGCGGCAGTAATTAAGGGGGCAGGGAGTTCACTCGGTCGCATATCTGAAATGGCTGTAGGCCTATGGTTAACGGAAGAGCACCCTCGCGGGCCAATTAACTAGTGCCGACCTTTATATATTACCAGGGCCATAACAGCATTATTATTTAATTATTCCAAATATTTTTCTATTTTGTTTAACGACAGCCCCATGAATTTGCCGACTGTACCATGAATTTGCCGAATGGAATAATTATTTGGGGGTGTCACCCCCCCTCCCCCCCACCCCCCCCTCCCCCCCACCCCCCCCCCCCCCCCCCCACCCCCCCCCCCCCCCAATTACTCGATAAGGGGCCGATCAAAGTTTTCACGGAACTACAAATCGTAGGAAGGGGGGAGGGGGGGTCGAGGACCGGGAACAAATTTACATGCACTGTTAAATGTTGACATTTCACGGTATGAAAATGTTGACAACTTAGCTGGGGCATAACAGTCGTAATTTTTGGCCATAACATACATTTTTGAACTACTTTGTTTGCACAGTGTCAGTGTTTGCAAGTGCATACTTTCCAGTATATAATGCCTCTTTAAAAATGAGCTTCAGTGTGACATGATCATTGAATCGTTGGGATTATCGGTGAGAATTGTCGTTTTCTATCCATTTACTCAGGTCTTTGTAGCTACGGGCGAGAACGACTTCCGTAAACCAGGCACCAAGATGTGGGATATCATGGTAAAGGATCATAATGAAGGCATCAAACCCGACATGTCAGCCTCGTACTACATTGGAGATGCAGCAGGCCGACCCAAAGACTGGGCCCCTGGCAAAAAGAAAGATTTCTCCTGCGGTGACCGTATGTTTGCCTCCAACGTTGGCATCAAGTTTATGACGCCAGAGGAGTACTTTGACGATGAGAAGCCAGCTCCGTTCAACTGGCATTCCGTTGACCCGGCAGAAGTCTTGAAGACGGCGGAGAAACGCAAATCAAGTTACCACTCCAAGGTACATGACCTCTCAAAGTAAAACTACTCACAATAAGTTAGGGATATTGTTTTTAAAAAGTCATTTGAAAAAAAAATTTTTTTCCAGAATTGAACAGCACCAATCTCGCTAACTTATTGTATAACACTCGCAACAAAATATTCAGTACCAGTATATTTTCAGTGAAATTGCCTGTGAGAAATGTACATTGTACTTAGATAAAAAATAATCTAAAGCTCGTGTCATTTTCATTGTTGCTTTTGAGACCTGTGCGAAACTGTCATTTACTTAAAACAGCCTGAATTAATATTGGGCCTTTGAAGGCCACAAAACGACAGCAAAAAGTTCCATTTGAATACTTATATTTCTGATGGAAATTGGGGGATGCAGATACCTCTCGTGTATGCCATACTTGATTTCTAATGGCCCCGTAACCACCGGGGTGAATTAATTCGATACAAATGTGGACAATGTCCAATAATTTGGGAAATCTGGGTGCAGTGAAATATAACTTGGCTCCACCAAGTTTCGAACCGCGGACCTTCTGCTGAACGCGCAGACACCCTACCAATTGAGCTATGAAGCCAACTGGTGGTCTTGAAACACTGTATTGCACTGATTGGGATTGGCTATCATGAGAGCTTAACAAGCCCTACAGAGGGATAAACCCTAAATAGTTTATAATTGTTACCACATGTGCAGGACAAGGAACTGATACTCATGGTGGGTCTGCCGGCATCTGGAAAGAGCAGTTTAGTCAAGAAGTATTTATTACCTCATGGCTACGTCCACGTCAATCGCGACACCCTGAATACTCCGGCAAAGTGCATTGCGGCAACCAGGGATGCTATAGAGCAAGGCAAGAGTGTTGTTGTCGACAACACTAATCCGTCTGCTGACGCCAGGTCTGCCTACATTAATCTTGCTGTTGATGCAAGTAAGTACAAAGTAGCCTTCGGCAGTTCCACTCCGAAATTGAGTACAATCGATTCCACTTAAGGGGCGGATCCAGGGGGGCGTGGGGGCGCACGCCCCGCCCCTTTAAAAAACAAAAAAACAAAAACAAAACAAAACCACTTTTTGTGCACACTTTTTCTGCTTAAAGTAGTTAAATATTGCCCCAGATCGCACCACAGAGCATCTATAATCTATCTAGAAGCCGTTAGGGCTTCGCGCTATGCGCTCGCTATTACATATAGTCATCATCATTTCATGCTTAAAAAATGTCACGCACGCCCCCCACCCCCTTTTAAAATCCTGGATCCGCCCCTGACTTTGGGAATCCGAATCGCGATTTCAGATTTTTGAGATATCTATTCCCTTTCATCTAGATTTGATTCCCAGTGATAGCTTGTCAATTACATTAATTACCTAGCAGTTCTGAAGCCAAAACACTCGACTTGTGCAAGAGTATTCAGCCTTATCTGACAATTTCCACATATTAGGAACTTACCACAGGCCGGCATCATTTAATGGACGTTTAGTGCCACTTGGTGCCAATAATTGGGTCGTCGTCTGCACAATATGTAGTATCGTCAATGTAGGCCTACACGCACTTTTTTTGTTCACGATACCTGTGAAAGTGCTGGGTCTCTGTGTGAAGTACGATGGTGTGATTGTAATACATGTATACTATGCCAAATTGAAAAGAAAAAAACCCAATCGCTCCCCTACAGAGAGTACCCTGGCGACTCCGCTGAGCCCACTATAGAGTAGGATTCGTAACAGCCATTCGGCATTAAGCTTGGTGGTATAAACTACCTAAATAATTTAGGTTTGTTTATATACCAAATAAATGGGTATAAACGACATCAAATTTGAGTAGTTATAGTTTTCACCTAACCCAGGTAATTATTCAGTGTATGTAATTCCCGGAAATGTGCAAATTGCACAAGGCCCTTGATATCAGGGAAAGTTTTTATTAATAGTTCCGACCTGTCAATCGGGCCAAACCCGCGTGACCATTTATAACCAATCACAATAGACAGCGCCCACCTAGTGTATTAACATATCGCTCACAAACAAACGCACCTTCTTGTAAGCAGTACTCGGCCGTACTGCTTTATGAGGTGGCATCGAGTGAATTTTGGTTTCAATGTCGGGCGATTCACTGTTCAAAGGTAAGAAAGCGGGTATTTTATGAATATATGACACTATAACATTAGTAATCCTTAGTGTGCAGTGTGCTAAGATAACTGTCGACCCTAAAACATAAATACCTTTGAGTTTTCTCCAATGAATCTGGGCTTTTCATGCCAGTCCTCAGTGCTTCGTGTGTTGTGTGTCGCCATTTTTGCGATGGCTTGTGAGGCATACCAACAGTAACTAAGTGGGTGGGGTTAATAGGGCTATTTCGTCACTATGAATTGTTTAGCAAGGTACATGTAGATTCCATAAACATGTTTTTTCCATCTGTACTTGGCAGAATACAAGGTTCGCTGCTTCATAATGGATACGCCCATCGAGTTGGCACATCACCTCAACTACATGCGTCAGACCCAGACTGACGGCGGAGTACGTCGCATCCCCAATGTTGGGTACAATGTTTACAAGAAGAACTACAAGGAACCTGCAAAGGGTGAACAAATTAATGACATCATCAAGATCCCATTCGAACCCACGTTTGAAGATGATGGGCACAAGAAATTGTTCCTGCAGTGGACAGGAGACTAGTGCAATAAATTATCAATATCAATACATGTGTATTTAGCTAAAATTACTGGTAGCTAGTCAAAAACACCAATAGCTGAATCAGATAACGTGTATTAATGTGCTTCATTTTAAAGAACGCAACATTTCAAATGAAACAACCAAACTTGGGTTGAGAGAAAAATCATAAGAGCTTTATCGGGATTCGAACCAGAGACATCTGACTCACCGGGCAGACGCTCTACCAACTGAGCTATAAGGCACAGTTGGTATACTCCCACAGGTTTTTCCTTTGGACACAATTTTTCTCTCATCTCAAGTTTGGTGCAGCTTCATTTTAAACTGATTTTTATCTTTAATAATCATTCGGAAAAATTATTGAAAAACACCCATTTACCCAGTTCTTTGAATGGTTTGTATGTGGTAAGTGTGTCAGGTATTAAGCAGCTGTCGTTTTTACGTGCCGAAGGAATTTTATAAATGTTGCAATTTCGAGATTTTTGTGGTTATAGAACACATTTTAATGTTAGAAATAGATTTTAATAAAATAAAAAGGATATTTTTTACGTTATGTTGGAACTAGGGATGGGACTTTTATCCGGTTAACCGTTTAGCCAAAGAAAGAAAAAAATAACAAGCCGGTTTTGCCGAACGTTTAAACGAAACCCAATTTTGAAGAATTTACAATAGTTTTCAGAGGGTTATTTGTAATGACTTTATGAAATTAAAATAAATTTATATGGGGTTTTAGTAAAATTGACTAGATAAAGGTTCAAATGGGGCCTAGGGGTAGTGTGCATTGCAAATGCATTTACATGTATAAGCACCATCTTTGGTGTCGGTCGCGGAACGGTTAACCGACACTTGACAAATTGCAAACCGGTTTCTGAATTAACCGTAAATTCCCATAGCTGAAACAATTAGCATTCAAATGAGATAACAGTATAAAAACAAAAATCTTAACAATTGGAAATTTAAATGTACATATTATAATGATATCACATTCGAAAATAAAAATATTAAATGTTGAACTGTGGCCTTAATTTTATTTTATTGAATCATTTTAAATACTGTATTTAAGATTTTTAAATATTAGCAATGATTAAAATTGATTTGAATCATGCAATGGTCACTAACTCAGTGTTTACATTTTATGAAATTTATATGATTTATATCGTGTTTATGAATTGAAATTTATAGTATTTTGTTTTGCTCATTTGCTTTGTACAAGTGTTCATTGACAGATCCAAGGGGAGGGGCTGAGGGGGCTATACCACCCCACTCCCACTTCCCGCCCTCCCCCCCCCCAAAAAAAAATAACCAAAAAAATGCGGGGGTTGTGCGGGGAAGAGCGCACTTCCCATAGTTTATGGGAGTAGTCCAGGTATTAAACGTGGACCCTAAATATAACATTTTTAACGGTGGGAGAGGAGTTTTCAAAAAAATGACCCTTAGCCAACCCCCGTATATATGTAGTGCATCAGACCTCGTTAAGAGGTCACTTTGGGCTTTACAGATTACCTTGCAATAACAGAAACCTGGCTTGTATTATCATAAATAAAAACAATCATGAAGAAAGTGGGACCTAACATTTTCCTTGTTATAAGCAGAATGTTGAACAGTACTGCTATTAGGTTCAAGTGTTTTCTATACATTTAATGAATTTGTATGTGTAAAATGTCGATTAAAGAATAAGTTACCTTGAATTGTAATTATTGAACATTGAACGTTCTTTATATTACTTTCTTCGAAATATATTCTTCAAATTTAAGATTCTGTAAATTTCTTCAGATTATATTCCAAAATAATGTTTTTGTGTGATTCAATTTAATGGCTTTTACAGACGGATTATCATCATTACATGATTAGAACACGAGTTAGAACAGCAACAACAAAAAAATGTTGATAAACTGCCTTGTAGAAATTTCAGCCTCGTAGATGCAGTAATACTTCAGAAAACCTTAAATTGTGTTGAACGAATAGTAAAAAAAACAAAATTTACAAATGATTTTTAAAAACGCCTTCAGCTGGCAATTTCTCACACAAAGGTACCATTTTACACAGGAAAAAAATCATATGGCGTTTGTTACCATTGCTATCATTAATTTCAGTCGGGTTTTTCTTGTCAAGTCATGAAGTAAACTTTTGGGTCAGTGCAAATGATGTATATTGGGGCTTTGAGCCTGAAGATGTTAATTTCAACATACAATCTTCTGTCGAGACTTTGGTTACCCAATGTACATGCATTGTCTTAAAATGACATTATTATTAATTGTAACATGAATAATTAATCCCCTTTCAACCCTCTGGAAATCCAATTAAAGAAGCGTGTCCAGATCACATTTTTAGCACCCCCGCCCCGCCCCCAATTTTCGCATGGGTGTTGAGATGTTGATACCCTATCATTTGTCATATTTTTCTCGTTACCATTCTGAAAAAACACCGATATCATAAAAAAACACCGATGTTTTGTAAATAATGTATCCGGTTACATAAAACAGTGCAGTGATTACACCAACATTTTTGCTTCTACATCCAAATTTCCTGTTTTCTTCTCATCATGGACAGTATTTTGGGGTAGGCATTTTATATGATTGTTGAGTTACAACGAAAACCATTTAATCCATTAAAATCTTTTAATTGTAACATAAAACCCCCTTTCAAGTTTGTGGTACGGTCACGCCCTCTTCATTACTTCTTTTAAAGAATGATCAGAAGCGGGCGTTTCTATTGATCTTGTCATATATCTCGGGGAAAGCCTGTTTGCAGTCCAGCTTTTTTCGGAGTTTGTCGTAGAGTGTGTGGTCAAACATCTGACGAAACTCGTCCCTTGACATGTAGGTGTCTGCATACAGCATCTGGAATCTGTGACATCAATGAAAAAATTAACACCGGTGTCGAGCATAATATTATAATGTGTATGCGAGGATTCAAACGGAGATTAGAAAATTAATTCAGTTTTAAGTTTTTGATACCATATCATGTTTTAAAAAATTCATTACCGTTCTGAAATTTCGCGCTCTAAATCTGTATATTTTCAAGTGATTACACCAACCGTTTTGCTTCCACATCCAAATTGAATATTGCAAATGTTCCCGTTTTCTTCCCATATGGATATAGTATTTTGGGGAGGTATTTTATGTGATTGTTGCATGGTTTATGCCTAAAGCGAAATCCATTTTCTATAAACATCTGAACAACTCCTTTAATATGTCAACACTCACCCATTGACACCTCGAGTAAATTCCTCAACACGTCGGGTTGACTCGATATAATGGAAACTTTGTCTCTTTGGTGTTCCATATGCTCCAACATCAACGTACATCTCATCTTCGTTACCCTTGGGATGCACCAGTCCAGGAAGTGAAGGGAGTAAAAAGGGGCAAATCCATAATGGATAGAGCTGGTGACGCAACAGAAAAAAAGTTAAATAGACCCACATCATTCTTGATACATAGAATGTATGTACAGTGTAGTATAATTTGCAAACGTTGGAATCTTTAACTGATAGCCTAAACGAGGACGTTTAAGCTAGGAAGGAGGCTGTGTGACACAAATTACCGAGCGTACATCGGTATGAAGATATGTATGGACTACAGAGTGCGCAAGAAGCTGCGGGCTGTACATCGAATCTAATCACTGGATGCAGTAATTCCCTCTAATTAAATTCGAAGCCACCGTCCGCCATCTTAGTACTCCCAATACAATGCCTTGCCTATATAGCTTCACTATATTCACTAATCTACACGTGTTAAATGGAATGCAAGCGATCGTATGGACCGGGGAGCAGTCTAGGGAAAGCATTGTGTTGGGAGTAGTAATATGATCGGCGTGTGGCTTCAATTCTCATATTGCCAGCTGCTATTGCATATTGAATCCATAGAGATCAGTGGGGCTGTAGTATAGGGTAGCTCGTAAAATCAGTCTGTCATTAGAACAGCGATTGAGACGTGATTTTCAGTCCCCATTCCTTGAGTCTGTGCCGACCTATGCGAGGCATTTAATCAATCACGTATGAGACAAACAAATGTTTACCTCCAGTTCCCGATCATAACATTCAAGACAGTCTTTCAGCTTGGTGAGGGGCACCAGCATGTCTTGCACCACATGGTGCTTCTGGTACAGCTGCCGCAGTGTTTCACCTTGAGTGAGCTTTAGAAGCGAGATCTTGGGCGGTACCATCCAACCACACAGGTAGCGAAACAGCGGATTGTTGCCAAATGGAATGATGTCCTAGATGAATCAAAGTCAAAGATGCATTCAGGCAATGCAATAGGCCTATAAATGTCCCCACCTGCAGAATCAGTTTGGCCTATCGGGTTATTTGCACCATCAATAAAAGTATTTTTGTATAGTCGGGAACCAATACCTCCGTACTTTCGGTTTAAAATCTTCCAACTAGAAATTACATGTGCCGGGATGGAATAACCAGATACTGGAATAACTAAGAATCCACCAAATGTAAATTGGCTTTAAATGCACTTGTCCCGATAAATCTGTTGACATGCAGTTTGTGTTTGCTCGTGTAAAGTGAGTTGGTTAGCTGAATCTATTCACCAAAAGCATCTTCGGGGATTGTGGATGCCTACACGATAGGAAGTAATTAACTGGCAGGTTTTTCGAGGTAGATAAAACAGTATTCTTTGCGTCCAAGTAGGAAAAAGTGGCGATGTTCCACTTTCCACAAAATCCACAAACCAGCTTGGTGGACTGAGGAAGGTTGGATTTCAATTATACCCACCTGAAGCTCCCAGAAGATGCTCCTGTTGTGACGATGGTAGTAAGGATACAGTGGCACGTACTCGACACCTGGCCCGGACTTCAGATACCCCTCGACATGCTTGAAGAACCATGGCTTCCAAAACTGCCCTAATTGATTGACCTGTAATAACAAGTAACTTGTGCTAAGTTCGGGCGGTCTGTATGTTCTTGGCACCGGGTATATAATTCCCCCTCGCGCCCAACCGACAGGAACGCTACCCGAGAACACTGCATTCGGAACAGGATCACACCCTGCACTTATCCATCGAGAACAAGTTATACCCGTGTTAAGAACATGCCGTCCAAACTCAACAACACAGATAAATGCATATGCGTGCCACCAAGAGGATGTGCTGTGGAAATATATGTAACCATCTCATATTTTCCCCAACCATGCAGGGATAGATTAGACATTACGTCTACACCATCTGCCAGCTGATGCGGGGCTCACTATAGACCGATTTATGATTGTAGCTCGCTTGCAATATCGTGCACCTAAAACAGGTCTTAAAGCCCGCGGTGAGCAGACCATAATCGGTCTATAGATAATTTGTATACACTGCACTACATCTTGTACATTGATGAAGAAGTGTTAATTGCAAAGATAATTAATGATTTTCATGGTTAATTTGTGAAACCGCACGCACCATCCACCGGATTCTGGAGGAGCTTGTTCAGGTTTTTTTCTCCGGAAAATGGATTTCGTTCTAACAAACATAAAATAACTCCCCAAAATACTATCCATGCGAAGAAAATGCAATTTGCAATCTCCAATTTGGATATAAAACTGATAAATTAGTTACAAAACATCGGTGGTTTTTTGACGATATTTTTGAAAATGTACGGATTGAGAGCGCGAAATTTCAGAATGGTAATGAGAACAATATGACACATGATATGATATCAAAATCTCAACACTCGTGGGGGGGAAATGGGGGCTCAAAAATGTGATCTGAACACGCTCCTTTAAGACCGACTAATGGATGGCCGGCTGGCAGTGCTAATTTGAAATTTGTCAACAATACAATAGTTTTCAATAATCTCCTTTAAAAACATACCTTACTTTCTTCTACCGTATCGGTCATATTGGATGTCATGATTACACCTTTATCCCTGCTGTACATCAACAACTCCACGAAATCATTTCCTGACGTCTTCCTCGTTTCCTCGGTGAACACGTTGACGATTTCACTCATGGAGTGCGCCGGTTTGTACTCGACCTTCACATACTTCTTCACGGGAACGATCTGAATTTCTACTGCCACCAGAAATCCCAGAGTTCCATAGGACCAGGGAACGGAGTAAAACAAGTCTGGGTGATCATCCTGTTTTACAAATAATTTTGTGGCGATAAAAGCTGCATGGCTTATGAACAACTAAGCCCTGCCATGCAAATCTTACAATGGGACTATCCTATACCCTTTCAAAGTTGTTTTGTGTGTATAGACGTTTAAGATAGATCAAATGATTGGAAAACTTAAAAATAGGAACAAAGTCAACATCATTACCATCCTGAGATCTCAGGGAATTTCTACTCTGCAAAGCGACGTGACAATACCCTGAGGAAATACACGCAAATCTGTGGAGCGAGCCGGCTGTTGTCTTGAGCCAACTCACGCCCGAGTCATTTTGATGTAATTTAATCAATTCGGTCATGTTATGCCGAAAAGAAACAATTTCTATACTTTCCAGAAATTGTATTGGGTTCCGTTCCTTATGACTGTCCCATTCCTACCAAACTTTCAAACGACGAACCTTATTTACTATAACAGGGATGCATGCTGACGAATGTAATGGAACGGATTCCCCAATATGCTTTAAATAGCAGCCAATCGCCGACGCGGACAACGGCCAGCATTACCGAGTACATTGTATCACATGCATGCACGGTGTTTACAATCTGCGCGCGTTACATTTGAATGCCTGCAATCGTGCTGCGATGCACTGCAAGCGTCCTGATTGGTCCAGCAGAGGCGACAAGATTTCTGTCGCTAGTCCCACCGCCAAATGGGGCCTTTTTCAACAGGGCCACTGTACGCAGGAGTTAGGGAGTGCGTTAAAGGGGCACTGTTGCAAGAGGCCTAGGATGCATCATTACATAACTACATCATTACATAACATCATTGATAAACTGCCTTGTAGAAATTCCACCCACAAAGACGCAGTTTTCAGTTGGAAATTTTCCCCACAAAGGTACCATTTTACACGAAAAAAAATCATGTGGTGTTTGTTACCGTTGCTATCAACACATTCAGTCAGGCGTTTCTTGTCAACTAATAAAGTAACATTTTGGGTAACTATCAATGATGTATTGGGCCTTTAAGTTTGGGCATAGGGAAAATTTCTATTTTAAAAAATCTGGGCTTTATATGCGGACATTATGACCAGAGGGCTTGCTTTCCATAATTATAATTTAAATCTAGAATGATAAATATAGTGTACAAATAAGCCAGGATAATTTTCCAAATATTCAACCCATTTATATGGGACCTATATATATTGTTAACCTCACAACTTTAGACAGATTAATATTGCACTCCATATTTACATGCATCACTAAAATCTAAATTTGAACTTTGATAGTGTCAAATTAGGCCTATATCTTTCTTTACCTTTGACCACAAAAAAGTTTGACGGATTTTGACCCCAGATATGTTATAACCTTCACCATGCACTGATCAATGCAGATTACGATGTGTTGTCTTGTCCTCAAAATTAAACTTTTGGGTCTCTTTATTGGAGGCGTAGGCCTACTAGAAAAAAAATTACCCCATTGTTCTAGCCCGTTCTAAAGATAGGCCTATATATACATTGTGGCTCCGATTATAGATTTTGGACGATAAAAAACACCCGGTCCAAGAGTAAAATCATTCCTTCAAAACATCTTGTTTGACTGTAGCCATAATTGTCTGGAAAGGATGCTTTCCAAATGGAGTTTTGAGGACTAGATTTCGTCACTGAACTTCTTGAAACATCATGTATTTCTCAACAATTTTGGCCCATAAATTGAGACCTTTGGAGGTCAACACGAAATGCGACAGTTTTGAGGGGGTCGGCACATTAAATTGAATGGGAAAATCATAGGCGAGTTAGTATTAATCGTATACTGCGTGTTGAAATCGCATTTTGAAATAAAGCTAAAGATAATCTTTCCAATGATATATAAGAATAATCTTGATAGGTATGAAGGGAAAGGGGCTTTTTTTCGACAGACACACCTTGTCAGCGGAATAGGTGAAGATCGACTGCAGTCATTTGAAAAACAATCAAAAATTGACAACATACCAATAGACTCTTTGCACGGGCGGCCATGACAGGGGGCAGTCACACTGTCACCGTGCGTCATGCACGAGTACGAGTAGGCACTTTGTGGATCTATTGTCACATCATTTAAATATGAAAACCTGCCCCCTGTCATGGCCGCTGGTGCAATGGGTCTATATCCCTAACTTATTGTGGGTATTGTATGTTCCCTATAAAGCCGGCCGTACACCTTGCGTTTCGTCCGTGATCCGATCACGGTAGCGCATGTTGTGCAGTCGCATCACAAGGTGTACGGGTTTTGCGATGAGTTCCGATGTGGTCACGATTTTGTGTATACGTGTCCGTCGCAACGCATCGCAGAATTTCGCGCATGCTCGAAGCCGGTCGTACACCTTGCGTTCCGACTCCGTTGCGATTGCACAGACACGCCAAATTTCACCAATTAACCAACCTTTGTGCATCTGACCAAGCTGCCATCAGCCATGACGAGTTCAAATGACACACACGTGTGCTGAAACAAGCCGAACCTGTGGGAGGAGGTCTCAATGCCCACGCCCATTATCAGGCCTCCTGTATGATGACACAACACACAAAGATGACCAATGAAGGTTGAATCAAGCTAATTTTCAAGTAAATCTTTTGGTATACACTCGAATCACCTATAGACAGATTAGGGCCTACATGATTGGAAAATTGTTAAAAACAGGGACAACAATTTTACATAACTAAAAAGTAATGTTGATAAACTGCCTTTTAGCAGCATAATACTTAAAACCTAAAAAATCTGTGCATGGTTTTTGTGTTGAATAAATGGTAAAAAAATTGTCTGCAGACTTGTTTTATTAGAAAAGCACATTCGGTTGGCTATTTCGCCCACAAAGGTACCTCTTTACATTGGGAAAATATCTTCTGAGATATACTCAAAAGGTAAAGTGGATGTTATACCGCATTTTGCCATAGTAGGTAAAAAATACAAAACAAATATGATCCTCGGAAAATACAAAAAAGTTAGCATACCAACAGTTAGTTCATCAAGTTCTGGCAGTACAGGGAGTGTCCAGCCGAGTGGATTCAGCGTAGCTGCCAGCTGACCCATGTTGACCATTGGCTCGACTCGTACTACCTTTCGTTCAGTGTCCACCTTCAGAATGTCCACTGCTTCATTGAATGAAAAGATTGCAATACAGGGTGTCCCCAAAAAATGTCCAGGACAAAACTGGCAACCTCAGAATGTATGCTTCCCCGGCCGGATCCTGTGGGGAATCGTCTTACATGAAAAATAGTTTTAATTGCATCAAAAGCATAGTCAAGCGAGCCCTCAATTCTGCCTATTGACTAATCCCGTGGCCAGTTCTTGTCAAATAATCCGATCTGATTCAATTATGAACTAGGATGTGACTTTGCTGCTAGCACCAAAGATGACATAACTTTTGATTCGCTTGACTGATTTTGATACAATAAAGACTAATTTAATGTAATTTTGGCTCATCACCTGGTCACTCCCAGGCGGATATATCGTACTGTACAGCTTGGGAACATTCACCGGAGTGTTGCTGGATTTTACATTAAACACATCACACGTTAATTCATTAATCTGTGAAATAAAATTAATTGTTAGATTTTTAGAAGCAAAGGATCGCTTGTCCCTGAAACTGCTTACTTCTTGATCTGCTTGAGTAATACTGTTTGTGGTTTAAACCATTTTGTAATTTAAAATTATAATAAATTAAACTAGAATTGGAATAAATAAAGATAATAAAATATGACCTTTAACTGTGTTAAAGCAGCGTGTTCAGATCACATTTTTGAAACCCCGATTTTTCCCATGGGTGTTGAGATTTTGATACCATATCATTTGCCATATTTTTGTTCATTACCATTCTGAAATGTTTTGTTTTCGATCCGTATACCTTCAGGAATATCGTCAAACGTTTTGTAAACTAATTGATCTTGTTCCATAAAGCAGTGCAGTGATTACACCAACGTATCAAAATTGGACATTCCAAATTTTCTGTTTGCTCCCATGGATATTATTTTGGAGAGGTATGCCCCCTATGATTGTTAAGTTGAACGAAATCCATTTTTTGAAAAATCTGAACCCCTCCTTTAAGAAATGGACTTTTGTTCAAAATCTCAAATAAATCCTTTATACCTTACCGAGATTGATGTGAACATTGAAGTGTGTTTTCTTGTATTTTGCTACACGGAGGCTGATAGTCTGGTAACCAGGACGCGACGTGCACATAGGGCGTTTGCCTCCTTCCTCTTTCCACATCTTAACCTGCAGACAAACATAACGGCCAACTCCATGGATGCGGATCCTGCAGCCTCATTAAAATACAGAAATACAATGAAATTCAGGGGGTCGGACCCCCTGAAATCCATTGTATTCCTGTATTTTAATGAGGCTGGATCCACCACTGAACTCGTCACTTTGGAGTTTAACCACCAAAAATCGTAAGGGCCTTATCGGGATTCGAACCAGAGACCTCTTACGATATTTCTCTCATCTCAAGTTTGGTTGTTTTATTTCAATGGTGATTCGGCACCATAGCAGATATTGAGTTCGTTACCCTGAAGTTTTAAATGTTTAACATGCCTCCGGATAAGTTTTTGTATATAGCTCAGACAAATATGTGTGACTTCACTCGACCAACATGCATGAGATTGACAGCTAGATGTGCGACAATATAAACTTGAAAATAGAAGTAGGCTAAAATGTTTCTGTTATGAAAAATCAAGCTTTCTGCGATGCAAATATTATTTTTTGAAAGAAGTGCCAGCAGCCATAGTTGAAGCGAAATGGTTCTGGTGATTCCCTGATGGCAGCGGTAATAATGGCAACAGTAGCACCCCGCAGGGTGTACATGTGCGCTATATAATAATCCACCATTATTTTTAATATTCTTTTTCCATCCTGTCTGTTAAATTGAATTTTTCACCACACAATCACAGAATCACCCAATTTTATTGTGTTTTTTCAACGTTAAGATTTTAAGGTATAGCTATTAGCCTATATCCTGCTGCCAAAAACCTGCTGCAACTTTGATAAAGAAACTACACAAAAGCTGTGCTAGTTTCCAGAGTTGCAAGTCGAGTCCATTACAAGTCTAGAGCCGATAAAATCACAAGTCCATGACAAGTCCGTTACAAGAAGCATGAATACGCACAAAATAATGCCTTTGCTGGAGTTCATTTGAATAGCTTGTGACTTAAATTAAGACCCAGGGACTTGTGGTGGACTTGTGAAGGCTTGTGAGGACTTGTGATGGACTCAACTGCAACCCCGCAGTAGTTTGTCCGTTGAGGGATACTGACAAGAATCAGCAAAAAAGTAAATAAGCAAAAAATATCAAAACAATAGACCCTTTGTCTATTGGTTGTTATATACCTGTCTCTGTATACCTCTGACACGTTCGTCATGCTTCTGTGGTGCTGTATTAAGCCTGAAGATGATCCAATTGCGGATGAAACTCACAGTATCGTAAATCACAGACAGCGGAAGCAAGAAAAAGCAGACCAAGATCCAACGTTGGTGGATGATAGTGTACTCCAGCCCCTTGATGCGTATCCACAACAGGAGACTGAGGATGGGCGCAGCGCACAATGCTCCCCACAGTTGGTACGACATGGTTACAATAATGAGCCTGTAAAATTAAAGGCCATTATATCTGTTGCAATGACCTAAAATTTTACTTCTCATGAGCTGACGAGAAAACATTACCAACGGTCACAAATACGACACGAGTTTATTTCTGTCAAAGAAATTACTTGTTTGTAAGAAATTAACAAGTGAAGGCTCACACGTGTCCAAAGGGTGTTGATAACTTGATACCATATTATGATGTGTCAGTTTCAACCATTGTCCGCACCCTGCCAACAGCGTTCCCAGATGGTTTTCAGGCACATTGGTCGAGTTCGGGTGGTCTGTTCGTGACACGGGTAACTTACCATCTTGTTCTCGATGGATAGGTGGTGTGTGATCCTGTTCCGAGTCCAGTGTTCTCGGGCCATGTTCCCGTCGTTCGGGCGCAACCCGAACGAGTTAACCTGTGTAAAGAACAGACCGCCCGAACTCGGCCAATGGTGCAAACATTAACAGTAAGGGCGGACACACGGGTGCGGACATAATGGACCCAAAACCATCTACAGACACAATGGATCAAACGGACACAATGGTCCTACAAACGTCCGCAAAGCTTACCTTTTGATTTATGGCCGTACGGTTCACCTAAGGAAAAGACCCCTTTGATGAATAGTGTCGGGTTTTATATAGACCTGTGGAATCTGATATAATCTCCGATGATTCCAAGGTCCGGTACGCACTATACCCCTGGAACTATAAGGGATACTGATATCCCCATAGGTAGAGGCGTTGCCGTGATTTAGCAATAATTAATGTCGTGCAGCAACTTTAACAAGTGGACGTTAAAACATGGCTATACACCGTATCGAATATAGCCGCCATTTCGTGGGGCACCTTTTGTTACTTAAACCGTTCAGCAGTGCACTGTAAGCACAATATATGCAACTATGCATGTCCTCAAGGAACAAAGAAACTGCCCCACGAAATGGCGGCTATTCAATACGGTCTATACAGCGCGATAACCTGATGCCCAATCCTTATACCAAACTTATAGTTCTTGAGAACCCTATATACCTCGCGCGTGTCTATGGGATTTGACAGAATTTGTCCATAACCCAAATCCAAAGCTTTGAAGCCAATGACAACGGTATGTCATGCAAAAAAATGCATGTTGCAACTGCTGTTGTTAACTTCTAAGATTAATTTTCGAGAATTATATGGACAAAATTCTGCCCAAAATCCATATACACACACAAGGTTCTCAAGAACTATCAGATGGGTTTGATGGGAAGTGGGCAGCAGGTTATCGCGCCGGACATATGTTTTAAAGTCCGCCTGAAACACTATGAAAAACAACCTCGATACGGGTTTAGGTGCCATGCCTTACAAGCACGATCGTTGCGGTAAGAGGCGGTAACGTCGTGCGGGCGAATCACACTAACAACTTTGTGGTTACTCCGCCATGTTTGACCGGAAAATTGACCCAAGGTGCTGATCCCCACCTTTCTGATTTACAAATCTAAAGAGCCATGTTTAATAGCATTATTTGTTATCAGGATCTCAAAATAGGTATAAGTTTTAATGTGAATAAAACATTCAACTGGATCTAATTGTGTCGCGTAGGTGGGACATTGCGTCGTGAGACGGCGACACACCCAAATGGTGTTGCTAAGAATATTGATCTGTCTATAATAATACCCGGGCAGTAATGATGCACAAAAATTACGAACCCCTACATAAATAATTTTTTTAAAAAGGAAAACACGAAGACACACAATCAACAAATATAAGTAAAACGAAGGAAACAAAAAAGGGAAAAAAATGCGAAAGCAAAAGGCCAAAAAAGTACATTCGCAATTTTCGCTGTTCGAGGGACTTTGAGACTGACCAACTGTACGTTGACGTTGAGGGCGCTACCATGGCTTACCACGTGCACTCGTACTCGCACTCAACTGCTCAAACTTCAAAGAGTATTCATTTTCGTTCTGGTCGCCACAAATTTCCCTTTAGTTGTTGTTGTTGTATATTTTATGGCATCTTCGGCAACTAAGGCCCTTTATGCCAAATTTCCCTTTACCATGTTTACTAGGCTTATATAGTTATAGGCCTATGACTAAAACACCAAAAAGTGTTTGAAAGGGAAGTGACTGTAGGAGTGAAAAATATTGAAGCTTTCTTCTCTGCCATGTTCCATAAACTCTGCACACGGCATCTCTGAGTCTGAGTGGCGACTGATGCCAAACTGGTTGGAGTTGCCTGTTTGGACATGTTGGATGCATGAGCTGGAATAAAAATCGTAACTCCGTAAGGCGTGAGGACCTTATCGGGATTCGAACCCGAGACCTCTGACATCCCGGCAAATGCTCTACCAGCTGAGTTGACAGTGGTAGGCCTATACTATACTCCCCCCATGTTTTCCCTTCATTCATGAACCCAATTTTTGTTCTCGCTGTTGCATGGGGGGTGGGGTGGGGGGGGGGGGAGGGGGGGGGGGGGGGGGGGGGGGGGGGGGGGGGGGGGGGGGGGGGGGGGTGATATTTTTGGGTCCAAGTTATCCCAGGTTGGACTCTGTACCGCATACTAAATATACTCGTAATGCGACGTCCAACCTGGGCTAGGGTCCAAGTTAGCAATTAAAACCCCAAAACTTTACTTAGTAGACTAGTCATTTAACCGGAAAACCTTTCAATTGCCATTCTTGTACAGGCCTCAGAGATTGATTTAATAAAAACAAAATTAATATTGTTTTATATTAAAAAGCAACGTGACAAAATTGTTTTTTTCTTGCGAACCTTACAGTTTCAGCTACGATGTGAACATCGAATACCATGCTGCGTAATTGAGTATAGGCCATGGATGAAGAAGTAAAACAGTGGCTTGGACGAGTCAATATGTGGAATGAGACCATCTACGGAAGGGTTAATGAGACAGAAATGGCCGACTTGAGATCATTCCTTCAGCGGCTTGACAGTCAACTTCATCAGTGGGTAAGAGCCTAAAGCGGTCCTCCCACTATTACGTACAATTTGGTATGACTGTGTCTGTGTATAGAGTCTATAGACAGTCTCTGGTATAAATCGCACCAAATTGTACCTAATCATTTGAAATTCGTGGCAGAAATCGCACAGTGGGAGGCCCGCTTATCACTCAATCCTCCAAAATAAATACGATTTTACATAATTTATGTGTGGCCTAGTGGGTACACAGCCGTGCTCGTAATCGGAGGGTTATGGGTTCGAGCCCCACTTAATTGTGCCAATGTGTTTGTGTCCGTGGGCAAGACACTTAATCTCAATTGCCTCGTCAACCCAAGCGATATATGGGAAGCCGTTAGGGGGAAAGGCCACAATCTAACTGCTGATAGGGCTGTGCGCCTTGCCAGGTAGCCACCTGGTGGGTGGTTCTGGTGATTTCCTGATGGCAGCGGTAATAATGGCAACAGCGCCAGGAGCACCCCCGCAGGAGCAGACATATGCGCTATAAGTATCCACCATTATTATTATTTTTACACCCAAGGGAGTTAAATTTATGGTTTGGTCTGAATGCTTTGCTACAGTTATTTGTCTTCTGAGAAGTTGATCAGAAATTTTTCTGTTTCAAATGACTCGTAAAGTATCGGTAAGTGCAGATTTGGTGGAAAAACCCAAATTTGGGAGTGAAAAAAAAAATGAAGATTTTGTGGATAAAACTTAACCATTTTTCAGCCCGTCTCATATGTTTTGCACACAAATCTCAATACGTTCCCTACATACATACTGCAACTTTGCAAGATTTTTCTGCATTGAAGATTCTTTTCAGGGGTTGTGTTGTTTGTGTGGAGCGCGTGTGGTCTAGTGGGTATGAAGCGGGACTCCCAATCAGAAGTTGGGGGTTCGAGCCCCACTTCGACCAACGTGTCTGTGTCCCTGGGCAAGGCACTTAATCCCAGTTGCCTCGTCAACCCAAGCGATGGGAAGCTGTTATGGGGAATACCACAATCTAACTGCTGATAGGGTTGTGCGCCTTGGCCGGGTTGCCACCTAGTTGAAGCGAAATGGTTCTGGTGATTTCCTGATGGCAGCGGTAATAATGGCAACAGCCGCCTCGGAATATAGATAGATGGCGCTTTACAAATGCTTGTGATTATTATTATTATTCATGCAGGATAACCTTTCAGTTGTGTCGCAGAATCTACCAAGTGTCGGCCAGCTCCTTCGATGTCTTTGCAGCAATGAACTTCTTATGCTTCATGGTTCGTGTCATAAATTTACCTTTCCTGACTTCCAACAATGATAGACCGATCCAGTAAGCTCCGCCCATTTAGCAATTGTCTAGAAACATGGCACGCATGCGAGACACGTGTGCAATGGAGTCGCGTGGCAACATAACATTTTGTTTACTGCTTTGCGGCCGCGCCTTGGTCAGCGCGTATGGAACACGCACACAGAAACTGCACGCTGGAAAGCATCCAGTCATGTGCGTGCGCATACGACACACTAGCTTTACGTGTAACGCACGAGATCGACGCACATCTAGAACGCGGTGTAGAAAAGTAAATGCAAAATATGGTAAACGACAAGCTAATTTTGATGAGTTTTACCGATTTACACAAAAGTATTTATGAATGTATTAAAAGTAGGTTTAATTGGCCAATCTTAAACAATGTTGAAAACTGGCTAGGGTCCTGGGCGCTGATAAAAATGATGTTTATTGTGTTTTTGCGTCACTCGTGCTGCAGTTTGCCGTATCTCTGTGCACAAAATTGAGGACTCGGGTCAGCAAAATGGAGATCCACTTTTTGGTTACCTCAACCTGTGATTGGTCAATTCCAAAATGGGCGGAGCTTGCTGGATCGGTCTATTGTGTGTGTCTGTACATGTGTTTGAAGAACAGCTGCAACACTGTTTTTCGGGACCACCAAGGGGCCAATTTCATAAAGCTGTTTAGCATCCCAAAGTATAAGAGTCGGTTACCAGCTTCGCTCGTCGTGTTTGGGGTTCACGACTTAATACGTCCCCTGTGCATTTCGGTGTGAGTTAAGAGAGTTGCTGGTTCCACTTGTCGTGTTTGGGGTTCACGACTTAATACGTCCCCCACATTTTTGTTTTCTTCAGAAAGTCTTACTTTTAAGAACGAAAAGAACGAAATTTTGTTTCAGACCAGCACTGTTAATTACATTGTTCAATAGCGCTGTAGGACTCGATCGACTCGAAAGTATATTCTTACGAATGCCAGAAATTATTTCATGTGTCACGAATTATGTTGGCACCAAAAAATCTTCCAACATGTGAAATGAAATTTGGAAAATTTGAAATAAATCATTTGAACCACTTGAAATATTTTGAGCACTCGAAATGTATTTTATCTCCCAAAGAAATACTGTTCTCGTCCTAAAACAAACTTACGAGCTTCCAGAGATCATGCACGATCATTGGCACTTGCATTTTGTTTGACACTTAGTAACATCTAATGTTTTTGTTTTAATCAGAAGCTGATTACCAACTGATCATGCGATGTGTTCTGGCCTTCTATACCAATCAACCATGCAACCTGCTGGAAGAAAAGGCTCAAAAGTGGGCCCAGGTATGTCAGTAGTGTACTCGGGCTTTGGCATTGAAGGAGCGTGTCCAGATCACATTTTTGAGGGGCCTCCCCCCTATTTTTCCCCCATGGGTGTTGAGATTTTGATACCATATCATTTGTCATATCTTTCTCATTACCATTCTCAAATTTCGTGTTCTCAATATGTAATACTAATAATAACGAAGTATTTAAAAAACGCCTTCCATGTCACAAAGACATCACAAAGCGCTGTACATAAAATACACAAATTTAAGAACCTAAAAAACAATCAAGTTAAAAACTAACAATTAAGTGATAAAAATGTTGCTTAAAAAGATATGTTTTCAAATTAGTTTTAAAGCTTTCAAAAGTAATCATGCTTTTCGCATCAGACGAAGAATTTCCATGCATAACACAAATTTTGCTGATTGGTCACTTTATTAATCATATATCTACATACATGTATTAAAGGTAGTCTATTTGTTTAGTATTTACCCTCCCAACATTTTTTTAAATTATTATCTTTAAGCTTACTTGTTATCAAGATGGTAATGGTAGTAATCATCCTGTGAAATGATTTCATCTGAAGTGCCCCCATTCATGAGAAAAACATGCCTTTCTAAAAACCCTGTGTACAAATTTCAAATATACGCTCGTAACCGAGACGGCCTAAAATGTAACACAAGTGTCCATCCTGGTTACGAGCGTATATTGGAAATTTGTACACGGGGTTTTTAGAAAGGCATGTTGTCACACTATTTGTAACCCTTTTTGGGCCTAATTTAGAGACCAGACAAGGGTATTTCCTTAGATGGTCTGTGTTGCCAAAATGCCCCCTTTACTGTGGAAAGACCAACTTGTGATTTTATCGGCTCTGCACTTGTGATAGACTTGTGATGGACTCGACTACAACCCTGGTGTATGTTGTCAATCTTGTATTTAGTTTTGTCTATTACTGCGATAAGGTGTGTCTCTCATACAATTGTCTATTCATATACAAAATTGTTCAAGCAGAATGCATACCATCAATAAAATATCTGCGTACACCCCACAATATCCCTAACTTATTGTGAGTAGTGTAGTGTACATAATTGGTTCAAAATCTGTAAAGATATGGTTATCTCAAGTCACTTGGAATTTTGACCCTCTGGTTGATAAATACTTTGTAAATAAAAGGCAGTTCCTAAATTTTGCAGTAATCTCTTGACATGGAATTTCTTTGTCCTTTTGTCACGCAGTCCCAAGTCCGACATGGTGTCTCATATTACAAGGAGATTGATCCCTGCATTGGAGTAGCTGAGTCCATTAGTTGCCCAGTCAGCAGTTACAACCATGTGGCTTCTCTAACGGTACACTGCTCTGTTTTATTCAAAATGTAATTAAAAAACCTCCCAAGGAAAAGGTACATGCACAGAGGTCTCGGGTTCATATCTCAAAGAACACCATATCATTTTTCTTTTATACTATATTTGACATACATGTGATTGCATTCATAACTTACACCACTGTGCCTCGTAGCTCAGCTGGCAGAGTACTGCCCATTTTGCCAGAGGTCTCGGGTTCGAATCCCAGTGTGACATTTCTGTCATCTCTGAATCTTTCCTGTTTGGTTGTTTCTGTTGTCGAGCACCAGACCAACTTTCATTTTAACATGTGCATTATTCGGGGCAAGTTCGATTTCCGACTATAGTTACATTAACTACAGTTTGACTACATGTATTTCCAACCGAACGCAGTCTAGCCAATGACAGTTAGTCGTGTCTGGTCGACCATTTGCAACCAGCCCACAGGGCACATCGCGCTGGTCACTGGTACCCATTAGGTATTGAGTTGAATTGCAGCATTTTGCGAGGAACCAATTGACTAACCAAAAGCGTTCGCCCTTGGACGTTAATGCGCATTTGTGTTGCCAGTCATAAATCGAACTTACTGAAGAATGCACCCATCGTGTCCACCATGCAAACTTTTTTGTTTTTATTTTTCGACCTCCCAGGTGATAGAATCGATAGTGAGAGACCTGAATCGAGTGCCTTTGACCAAGTGGGACTCAATCGCTAAGTAATGCCTACATGTCACCTGGGGCCAATTTCATGGCGCCGTTTAGCAGCCGATTTTGTGCTAACCAGTGACGCAACAATGCCTGTTTCCAAGCATGCGCATGCTTAAGCACACCGCGGCCATTTATTTATTTATTTATTTATTTATTCCATTTATTTACCCAGGGTGTGCCCAAACAGTTTACAAAAACTGGTTTCCATTGGGGCCCTGCAAACACACATAGAACAACTTCATAATTACTAACAAACTGGAATAAGATACATTTGTACAACAACTACAACATAAAAAAACTAATGGTTACAGAAGAACAACATCACAAGTAATTATTATATATGCACGTGACACTAAAATTTACGCTAATTACAGGAAGGGCGAAAAACCCGCATAAACTCTTTTTAAGAGGAAAAAAAAGGGAAAATTCCCCTCCGGCTCCAAAAATTAAAGTTTGATTTTATGGCAACCAAGTCATACGACTCCGTAAATTAGCATTTCTCACTTGAAGTTGATCATGTGAATATTATGTGTATGTTTGGCGAAGTGCCATGAACGTTAGCACAACTTTTTCTGCTGCAGTAAGCACACGATTTTAGCTAGCGCTTAATTTATAAACCGCACCATGAAATTGGCTCCTGCTCTCTTGGTAAAATTATGCACATTAGAACCAGCAATGCTCGTAATACACTTCTGGGGCAAAACAATTCCAAATAGTTTTGTGATTTTGGGGAGGCATTTTTATAGATTAATTTTATAGATTAATTCCTATTAATTTGTCTGCTGTAAAAACACAGACAAAAGTACTGTAAAGAATATTTTTCCAAACATAGATGGCATCAGGAAAAAATTGTCTTAAAGGTACACACCGGCCTACTGTTTACATGATTTAGTGATGTAGCAGCATTGACAATACTTTTTTGATGGTCGTTGTAAAAAAAAGATCATCAAAATATCCCGTAATTTACTAAAGAAGTGCAAAATTAACAAAAACGGTCAAAAGACGGGTTATACGCTTTACCAACCGTTGCAACTACGCGCGAGCCTCACGACTTTGTCACAAACGATTCTCTCTTCTCCTGCTCAGGATATCTCCAATTTTCTGCTCACCGTTTCACTGGACAACCCGGACGACCGAATAGGAATTTCCGTTTTCTTTTGAGGAGTTGGCATCATGTTTTTTCTTCACGAACGTACACCGAAGCAACACGCCCGTGTGTGTGTGCACTCAGGCTATTTGCCGTGCTGCGCGGGGCAAATATCCTACACTCCACGGTAGCCTGCCGTAGCACGCGCTCGTTCCTGTTCTCCGGACTCTCGAAACAAACAATTATGTTCGAATTTTCAGACTTATGTTTAACTTTGTTTCATACCTGTATAAATAGTCTCTCTTTAGTAAATTACTTATTATTATTATAATTATTTCTTTCTGGTATTCATACCAAGGATTCCTCAATAGTGCTCATTGCACTGTCACTCGCAAGCGTGAGGAAACCCATGAAGAATTAGAATTAGAAATGGCCAGAGACACCGGGGATGATCCCCCTTGCTCTTCACGAAAGAATGCTCTGGGATCTTTAGAGTGCGTTTTCATTACCTAACACACTGGACCAACGGCTTTACATCCCTTCCGAAGGATGGAGCAAGTGTGGTTGAGTGCCTTGCCCAAGGGCACAGGTACCGTAGCCATGGGGAGGTTCGAACCTGCAACCCCAAGTTTTCACCTGTGATTGCGAGTCAATGACCTAAACCGCTCGGCCACGGTACCCCGCTTAAATATTGGGGGGAAATCAGAGTTGAATTTGGTGCAGTTCTGCAGTAACAAATTTTTATACGGCTGGAAATACAACTAACTCACAAGACCACGTGACTTTTCGGAACCAGAATTTGGTTCCAAAAAGTCACGTGACCTTGAATTTTTCAAAAGTGCTCAAAAACGGCAAAATTTGACGGCGTCTTTTCAGGATATATCTAATTTACTCTCGAAGGCGCTTCAGAATAATGTATGCGTCTATTTCGAGCCCAAAATAGCCCAACAAAGCCGGTGTGTTCCTTTAACTAGGCACTTGTTTATTGTTGTAAGATCATATCTTTTAGACTTAAATATCCGCATACTTGTAATGAATAACTGTTTAAAATGCTCTTAACAATATTTTTCAAGTTCTCAAAATGGGGCAAGCTGGGCAGGGTTTAGGTCATATCTTAAGTGATTTCTTCGAGGGGTGGTTATCTCATTGAAGGGTTTATCCCTCTGTAGGGCTTGTTAAGCTCACGTGATAGCCAATCCCAATCAGTGAGGAACAACTGCAATACCGTGTTTCAAGACCACCAGTTGGCTTCATAGCTCAATTGGTGAGGCATCTGCACATTAAGCAGAAGGTCTGCGGTTCGAATCCCGGTGGAGCCAAGTTGTTTTTCACTGCATCAAGATTTCCCAAACTCGTGGACATTTGTCAACATTTGTCTCAAAAAGTAATTCCGCAAGTCACAAATAATTCTTTTTATCTGTGACACAGTTGCCTGGTACCCAGCACCTTGCTGTCCAATGACACCTTGATGAATGTGTCAGAGCTGTGTTTGCCTTTGATTACCAGTGACGTTGATGGTAATGCACCACTGATTGAATGTCTGCTATGTTGCCATGGAAACGGCACCGATGATGCCTTAAGTTTGGCCTTTTTTGAGGCCGTTATGAAGTCACAGGAATGTGCGTATACAAAGAAATCTTGCCGTAAGTGCAAATCTGATTTTTTAATTATTTAAAAACAATTTACATGATTGGAAAACTTTTAAAAACGGGGACAACAGCATTACAGAACTGAAGAATAATATTGATAAACTGCATTGTAGAAATTTCAGCCACATAGATGCAGTAATACTTCAGAAAACCTTTAAATGCGTCCATGGTTTTTGTGTTGAATGAGTGATAAAAAGATTTGTCTGCAGACAATTTTTAAAAAAAGCACCTTCAGTTGGCAATTTCTCTCACAAAGGTACCATTTTACATCGGGGGAAAAAAAATCATGTGGTGTTTGTTACCACTTTTAGTCTGGTTTTTCTTGTCAACTCGTGAAGTAAAATTGTGGCTAACTGCAAATGATGTATTGGGGCTTTAAGCTTACCTTCCCGTTGTATGGCAGTGTTGGAATTGAGTTACGAAGCTCAAGTGTCTCTGTGGACAAGGTACCTTCCAGCCTTCGAGAGCGAGTTTTTTCACCTTGTAGAAGGCGTGATTCCATTACTTGCATCATCATCAGAAACCACAGCGAAACAACTTGTCTTAAGTCGTCATATTGTGAGTTAGGATCTCATATTTTTTACTACAAAAGCTAATCAAATATAATGTGAAACTGATGTGTTCAGAAAGGAATGTTAAATTTTTTAGTCTCTTAAGCTCCTACGCTCCGTCGATTATTGGCATTTTACCGATATCAATATATCGGCATCTGAACATAGATTAAAGGAACTTGGAAAATGGATTACGTTCTAACCCAACAATCATATAAAATATAGTGCTGTAACGAAGTCCACAAGTTCGGGTTCAGGTTCGGCAAGTATTGCCGGCGGTGTGGGTTGAAAGTGCACGCACGTGCAGTTAGCTTTCTTTATAAAATATGTATTTTTTATCTTGAAACCCGCTCTTTTACACGATTTATATGTCGTAATGAACAAGATAACGGCTTTGGTAGGATGAAATTGACCCAAAATTCGAGACACATATTCCAACAGATACACAACTTTCATCCGTTCATGAAATATCCCAGTCGGCAACAGGAAAGCATCTTCTGTGGTAGTGACAAATGACAATCATCTCAAAATGGAAACATTACCGGTGATGCTACTTGAAAATGTTAATGTTGACATAAGCAAAGCAGATGATAAATGCGTTCGAACAAAACAGACGACAGCGTTGCGCGTGCACTCTCTTCGTACACTTAGAACAAAAAGCTTTATAAAATACTCTCTTGCTTGAGCGTGCTATGCTCAATCCAATTTTTTTATATTAATCGTAACCTGATCATTTGCATCTACATGTAATTGTTGACAGCCCAGGGCCTGTGCCGAGAACCCTTCCCTGCTAGCAGCAGTCAACACATGGTTGGAAATCCTGATGCAGCAAGCTAGTGGTGGAACATTTGTCTTCATGCTCTCAAACTTAATTTGCGAGTGCTTGAGAGAATACCAAAGCTTGTTGCCAGCACGGTACCATTGCTGCTATAGCAGACACTCGGAGATTGATTCATTGAGCAGTCAGCTTCAAGTTACTCCCCACGGTAAGTTTGTGCTCCTATCAAGTATCGGGTGTAGCAGTACATAAACTCCTCAAAAAAAGTTCGGAAAGTCAAGTTTGACTGACGATTTCTCTCTTGTTACCAAATCATTTTCCTTGAATTTGGTATCATTGGAAAGCCCTGTTATTCCTCTTTACAATGATGTGCCATTTGTTATGATTAAGCAATTGGGGGATGTGCAGTATAGCGGAATACGGGGGCGGGTGTAAAGTGAAATGTTACAAAATGCATTGTTATTGTCAAAGTGTATTGACACATTCCCATCCTCTAAGCAAAAGGGGAATGCATTTTGTTATATTTCCCTTTACACCCACCCCTATATTCAGCTGTGCTGCACATCCCCTAATTGCTTAATCATAACAAATAACACATCATTGTAAAGTAGAATAGGAGGGCTTTCCAATGGTACCGAATTCAAGGAAAATGATTTGGTAAAAAGAGAGAAATCATCAGCGAAACATGAGTTTCCAAACTTTTTTGAAGAGTTTATATACTAAGAAATTAAAGAAACGCAAACATTTTCTCCACTTTTTTATTAAAAAAGCAGTCAATCTGAGAGTGGGACTTTTCAGCACACAGAAGCTTCATGCAGTCATGCATAATGAAGCCGTTATGTGAATATTTCGATGTCAACTTAAATACCTAATAAATTTTCAAATTTTGATTAATCTGAAAATTTGCATTTCTTTTGTTGCAAGTAAAACACAAATGTGAACGCGAAATGGCTTGAGCACTGGCCATATCTTTCAGAAGTCTCAAAACCCAGGCTCGAATTTTGGTCACGGCAAAATGTGGATTTTTTTTTTCATTTCTTCTAAGATTTCCTCAAAGTAACCACCAACTACTCAAAGCATTTCGTGTTCATGTACGCGTTTAACGTGCATCTAAACCTCCCTATTTTCTCACACAGAGCTACCAGTGGGACTGGTGATTCATCACATTAATAACATCAGCAATTGTTTGTGCCGGCTCCACTCGGCAGATCGCAGCACAAGGCTAAGAGCGTGGTTTGTCCTTGCTAAGTGTCAAGCCTGGTATTCTGCTGTTGTGCGACTGCTGTTTTTGGGCACCATGGACAGCCATCCACCATGTCTAAACATCGTTGCCTGGTACAACATTCCATTTGCTCCTTACGATGATCACCAGCAATATAAGGTACATATACGAGTACTGCAGTGGACCAGTAGACAGTTGAAGGGAGCTTGTCCAGATTTTGTCCAGAAAATGGATTTTGTTCTAACCTAACAATCATATAAAATACCTCCCCAAAATACTATGCATGGGAAGAAAACAGGAAATTTGCAATCTCTAATTTAGATGTGGAAGCAAAAAGGTCAGTGTTATCACTGCACTGCTTTATGTAACGGGATAAATTAGTTTCCAAAACAATATCATTAAAAATAAACGGACTGAGAACGCGAAATTTCAGAATGGTAATGAGAAAAATATGACACATTATATGGTATCAAAATCTGAACAGTACACCCATGGGAAAAATGGGGGAGGAGGGTTTAGGGGGTCAAAAATGTGTTCTGGACACGCTCCTTTAAATTTAATAGTTGTCTTAAATTAGTAATTGATTTAGCTTGCGTCGGCGAGATTGAATGTTAATTAGGGTTTGTTTTTCCCTTACCTGACGTAATTATTAACACTGTATACTCAAAAGAAGCTGGTATGTGAATATTTCGATGTCGACTTAATAAAAACAATTACGTTTAAAAATTTGACCAGGCCCAGTTGAGTGACGTGGTGACGTCTTTGCGAGGCCTGTGTAGCAAGTCTGGTATACTGTCTCGGGACCTAATGTACACCTTCAGTCATCTGGTTGGACCTCCTTCCCACGGCAGTTGGGTCAACAACATAGTAAGACCTCTGTGTATGCTCTTTGCTGTCTATGCGAGAGGAGCGCCCCTAATAATGCAGGATATCATCAACATGGTAAGGGAGTATAGTCAAATTCGGTAAATAGGGGGCGTATTTGAAACCCTGTTTGCGTGTTGGCAGAACACTAGAACGAAGTTTTGAATGCCGAGGACGAACACTCGAACACCATTTGCGACAAGTGGGCAGTGGATGAAGAACACTTGGGAACAAAAATGGCGGACAAAGAATGGATGGCTATGGCTGGAAGTGATTTAGGTGGTTGACTGTAATTTCCTCGCAACTTTAGTAAGTTAACTGCATGTTTTGAAAAACAACAGCTTGTTAAAAACAACATTATATGTCCTCTATATAGACTGCTTTACGGTGACGTCACGCCTTCCACCATTTTGGGCGTCATTTGACAATCATGACCCACCGGGCCCGAGTGCTAACCAGCAAAAAGAGCAAGAAAAGCGCATTGGTTGCTTAACCTTGCTTTAGGTTTAGGTTGTTGTATCGAGAAAGATAAAATGTGTGATCGAGTAAAAACAATTTTGTTTTTTTACAAGCTGAGTACATGCTCAATAATTTAAACATATCGCAACCCGTGCGTGTGGTATTTTCGAATGAAAATACGCTGGTGGGTATTTTTTACGCATGTTCATGTGCGTCTATTGGCACGGGGTGGCCGGTGACACCCAAACATTCCCGGATGTTGCACGTGGTCAAAATTTAAAAGTAATCTATATGGAACTCACTTTGAGATTTTAATGAAGTGTTTTCTCAACAGCCAGAGCGTTACCAACTTGCACCATTTTGAGAACATGATGCAATCACACATGTTTCATCTCTTGTAGACGTTTGATCGGTCACAATCCTTTTTTTAAATTTACTTAATTACTTCTGGCCTTGCTTGGCATGAATTTGCATAAAAATTGACTGTTGTAAATACATGTGCTTGTGTTGCAGGCAACACGTGGAGATAACCCCAGTGCAATTTCAAGATTCATATTCCTGCTGGACAGTGTTGAATTTGCCCTCGGTGCAGCATCGGGACAGAAGCATCAAAGCTGGCAAGCTCCGAGTTCTGCTCTGACTCAAACCTTGTGGTTGTTCAAGAGGACCTATGATGAGGACCTTAAGACTGGGTCCTGCTCTGTATCATTAGACATGCAAGAAAGCCTGCAAGGACGGTACAACAGAGTATGCAAGCTTCTTTCTTGATGTTTCCCACGAGTTATGATGAGGTATTGACCACTCTCACAGACGGCCATCTTTGTAGGAAAAATACAACTGCGTATTAAACGCCATCAGGCACGCGTACGCACATCGTGGAAAATGTTCCAAACACGAGCACGCGTTGCTCAATTTTTGTTCAAAATATGGCACAGCTGATGCGCGTCACAAAAAATTATGCAAACAAAATGACGTAACTTTTGATTCGCTTGGCTGATTTAGATGCAATAAAGATTATTTTTCATATCAGGATCCGGGGAAACATAGATTCTAAGGTTGCCAGGTTTGACCTTGACTTTTTTTGGGACATCCTGTAAAAACTGCACCCCCCAAAAAAAATGTTTTGGCCTTGTTCCTTTTCATAGGCGTAGGAAGCTCTTTAAAAGCGGGGACACATCGGGTCGCTCTGGTGTCGCTCAGTGGGGGGTAGGGGGGTAGGGGGGGGGGGGGGGGGGGGGGGGGGTGGGTCTTGTATAGACATACATCTAATATAATGTAATAGCATTGCCATTGCCGTGGTGTTTTATCAGCGGTGTTATATTTGTTTCATTAACTTTTTGCCGACAGTACCATGATTTCGCCGACAAAATAAAAATTACATCATATATGGGAGGCAAAAAAGTGGGGGTGCAAATTGACATCTTTGCCCACCACCCCAACCACCACCCCCCCCCCCCCCCCCCCCCCCCCCACCCCACTTTTGAAAGCTTTTTCTTCAAAGTATCTGTTTGGCAATACTTGCCGCATATTGTCGCATATACTTGCAAGATGCAAGTATATGAGTCACATATACCATGCCATGAGACTCAACACATCTGTCCCCAGACGAGTACGTCATTTAGATAAAAAGAAATATATCGTTAGATAATTGCACTCTCATTTTCAAACTGATATCAGTTTGAGGACTGGAGCAGATAACTACGGTACTAAAAACTAGTTTGTAAAATGATTCGGGCTAGAATAGATTATCAAAATTGTTTTCTTGTCCGTTTTGAATTTTTAAAATGTTCTTAATCTCGTGGTTTCAGTGTGTTGAAGGTGACATGCATACGCTACTCACAATAAGTTAGGGATATTGGTATGTTTCTTGTTTGATTTTTTTCTTTTTCAAATGACTTTTTTCACTTGTTCCTGTGACAAGTGTGTCTGTCATGCAGATACAATTGTCTAATCATATACAAAATCATTCATGCGGAATGCATACCCTCAATAAAATATCCCTAACTTATTGTGAGTAGTGTATTTTCATTTTTTGCAGTAAACAGTCAAGCGGATCCCTAGTTGATGCAGCAGGTGGACACACCACATATGGACTATTCTGGGTTTTTTATGACCCTCACGGAAAAAAAATCTTGCAAAAGTTAAAGATTATAATTGTTTAGAATATTCAATAAAACAAGTTAACTCAATTTCAGTGTTGTATCGTCTTTGTTTTACAAAAATAATACATGTCAAGTCGAAATATTATACATGTAGTTTCCTCGGCAGTTATTACAGTCGAACCCTGTTAATAAGAGGTCCTGGTGACTTCCTAGATTACCTTGTTTTAACAGGAATGAACATATGAAACACTTGCGGACATTTGCTCACAGACCCTCGCGACTTCACGCCTAAAACGAGCATGTACTCTCCCTAAATTTTTCCCTGTTAAAAAATGGACGTACCTACCCAAATCGTATACCATGCTAAAAAATGGATTTTCAAAACTAAAAGTGTTGATAGCAATTGTAACAAACACCACACGATTTTTTCCCATGCAAATGGTACGTTTGCGGAAGAAATTGCCAACTGAAGGGGCTTTTAAAAAAAATTGACTGCAGACAATTTGTTCAACATTCATTCAACACAAAAACTATGCATGGATTTTTTCAGGTTTTCTGAAGTATCTATGTGGCTGAAATTTCTACCAGGCAGTTTATTAACATTATTCTTTAGTTATGTAATGCTGTTCCTGTTTTTAAAAGTTTTCCAATCGTGTAATCTGTCTTGAACGTTTTGATAAAAGAAATGACAGCTGTCACTTTGAGCTGCCCGTTTTAATTGACACACTATTATCCCGAATGTTGAAGCTGTGATAATCTAATCGCTTGCGTGATCAGATAACGTTCATAAGTATTAAACCCTGTCCTCTTATACTCGCCATAACAGTCGACAAATTGAATTTTGTGACTGAGTTTTAGCATTTGATTCTACACTGGTTCTTTCTACTGTCCAAAATGCGGCTTAACTTCGTCATTTTAACGCTCCTTTACTTGGTGTTTTATGTGCAGGGTAAGTGATGTTGATTCTATTTCAGCACTCGATGTCGAGCAAAATAACGTAATTACCGGGGCCTGCTCTTCCCGGTGAGTAGGGATCCTCACTCTGTTCAGACAAATATAAGAAAAATTTTATTTTACATACTTTGTTCATATTCATGAAAAACAGTTCCACCCTGTAGGACAACCCAACAATGGAGTTTCAGCACTTACATTGTGGCATTCCCCTAACAGCTCTCCAAATATCACTCGGGTTGACGACGTAATTGAGATTAAGTGTCTTGCCCAGGAACACAAACGCTTAGCACAAGTCGGGCGCGAACCTACAACCTCTAGATCTTAAGCACGGGCTGCCTACCCACTAGACTACACATGATGCTCCCTTGCAGTTCAAGTTGATAACATGAATTTGGAACTGCACAATAGCAATGGAGATTTTTAAGTTGCCTGATCAATGGAAAATGATTAGAATATTTCATCCTACATTTCTTTCCACGGATTGGAAGTGCAAGATTTTGCGTGTTGAATGTAACTGTTTAGGATACAAAGTGGTCCGCTCTGGCCACCACCCCATGTTTTAATAATAAATCATTAGACCATACGAAAAACTGACATTGGATACATTTTCTCGCTCGAATACACCAGAAATGCATTTGAATTTGCTAGTAAAAGGACGTACTGTGCATGTTTTCCTACAAGTTTGGTAAGGACACTTCTTCTCTGTTTCGAATTAATTTTACGCCCTTCAATTCCATTTAAAGACAGTCACATTTGTTAGCCAAGACATCAAAATTTGAAGTTGCTCAGTTGAAATACAAGCCGCAACATTGGACCGTCATTTAATTTGGAACACGATGAGATCTCTCACGCCTTTGCGTTATACTATTTTCCTTGTGCTATAATTTGGACACTTCGTACATTCAAAATAATTACATGCAACAAAACAAAAGCGACAATGAACACAACTTTGCTTAGTTGTAGTAGGGTAATTCCCAAAATTAGGGGTCCAAAAGTGTGACATCCTTTTTAAGATTTCCAAGTGTTTATAATGAATGAATGTGTTTTCCCAGTAGAAAATTATTATTTTAATTTTAACAAATGCCACTTAAATTTAATGTTTGTGTGCAGATATGGCACCAAGATTAATGCAAACTCATTCTACAGCCAATTTTCATTGGCGTAGGTAACCTGGGACACCAAACTCCTATCCAATACCATGGAACAAATTATAAGCCTTTATGGTCTTTTGTTTTGAAAATTTTTCAGGAATCAGAAAACAAAATATTGACGAAATTAATGCTGCCCCCTATAATCACTGGCCACAGTCCATTACTGAGAATTAATTGTGATCATGAGTGGTGATTTTTGAATGTATGTAACTGGGACACCAAACATTTTGGACCCCTAATTTTATGAATTACCCAGTAACCATTTCAGTTTGATTGTTTGGTGTTGTTTCAAGAGGTTAAAATTGTTTCAATACTGGTCAGTATTCCCTTGGGGCAATCCAAAATTGTCAACATTTTCATATTTCCTTCCCTCCCCCTGAAATACTACTTATCAACATTTGCTGTCTGTACCATGAAGTGTCAACATTTTACAGTGCATGTAAAGTCGTACGTGGCCCTCGATCCCCCTCCTCCCCCCTTCTTACGCTTTGTAGACCCGTGAAAATTGACAACCTTGGACGGCCCCTTAGTCAGTACATGAAACATTGTCTTTATGCAGCCGGAAAGGACGAAATATGTTATCCAAACATCGGTTGTTTCAACTATGGCTATCCCTTCTATGCTCCACCGATGCGCCCACTGAGCATGCCTCCCCAGTCACCGAGTCACGTCAACCCTCGATACCTGCTGCACACGAGACGCTCCCCACTAAAGAGAGACGCCCAGATACTCGACAGCGACGATGCAAGCACCATCACCAACTCGTTCTTTGATCCTGCCAAAGAGACCAAATTCATATGCCACGGATTCATCGAGAGTGGTGGGTATGCATACAGGCCTTGGGTCCTTAAAATTGCAAATTGCTGAATTGGATGTCCCGTCCTAGGCTACTTTTAACCCTCGGAGCTGCAAAGGGGAGCTTCCGGAAGGCACATTTTTGTATTATTTTTTTACTAAAAAACCTTTGGCCCAATTCTGCTCAAACTTCATGTAATCCTCGACTGATTACCCTAGTCTGTTCCCCTGTAGTCGCCTTTAATGTTGAGTTCACTTACCCATCAGGTCCACCCTGGGGAATCTTGGCCTCAAGCCTAGGCCCACTGATTTGTGTACAAACCATGATGAAATTAGCCTTTTGCTTGTTCCTCATGAATAGCGTCTGGTGTACTGATGTACTTCCTTAATTCACACCCACACTTGGTATCCACTTGACCAGACTAAGTTTTTGTTGCTATGTGGTGCACGTGACCGGTTTGAAGTACAGAATCAATACCGTGGGACAGAATGGCGTAAAGCAACCAAACCGTTGATTGCCTAGCAATGGCGTGCACCACGTAGCAACAATAGCATAGCATGTGACTTTCTAAACTGCAACTCCATTTGAAAGTGAAGAATTTGGGGCACCAACCATTATGCAAATGTTATTTTTTTCGTCATTCATTTTTCCTTCAACTGTACAGGTGTAATAGAGTGGGATTTCTGGATGATCGACATGGTGAAGGAATTTCTCAACTACGCCGACTATAACGTCATCCGCGTCGTTTGGGGTGGCGGGTCCTTGTTTCCCTACAGCATGGCCATGGCCAACACGCGTATTGTCGGTGCAGAGACCTCCAGACTTATAGACAAAATCAGGGTATCACAAACTCGGCATGTGTGTCGGGCTTTAAAATTTATTTGAGTTTAATGAACTTCAAATCGCAGCCCGTACGCTGAATTGCATAAAGCTTACAAGTATCTTCCACCTACCTAAACATCATTAGGTGGATGGCGCCATAGATACATAGGTGGATGGCGCCATAATGGCAGCCGCCAACATGTAAATGGCGACTATACAGGATGTCCCAAAAAATGTCCAGATCAAACCAGACAACCTCGGAATCTGTTTCCCCGGATCCTGATAGGGAATCTTCTTACATGAAAAATAGTCTTTATTGCATCAAAATCAGTCAAGTGAATCACACGTTATGTCATTTTTGGTGCAGCAAAGTCACACCCTAGTTCGTGAACCAGTTCTGATTATTTGACAACAAGAACTGGCCACCCAGTTTAGGATTAGTAAATAGGCAGTCACTCCTAGTTGAGGGCTGACCTTGCTGCACTGAAAATGACATAACGTTTGATTCGCTTGACTGATTTTGATGCAATAAAGACTATTTTACGTGTAAGGAGATATCCTGTCAGGATCCGGGGAAACCTAGATTCTGAGGTTGCCCCCTTCTCTGACACACAAAACAAAATGTAATGCATTGTTTGTGTCTGCCTGTCCCGAAATCTATCCATTTGTGAAAATGACTCGCAACAGGCAAACCTTTCGCAAACATAAAACACGTTTAATTTGTTCAAATATACTCTGCATATCCAATGCTTTCGTAAAAGTACGTGTTTTGCTTTCTGTTTCAGGAAATTTACAATATTTCAGCTTCGACGTTTCACTTCATTGGCCACAGTCTTGGTGCACACATCGGTGGGTACACTGGTGAGAGACAGCCTGGACTGGGTCGGATCACTGGTAAGGAAAAGATAATGGAAACGACAAACACTCGGTACCCGAGATGCCATGAAATGTCAATTGGATGGACATTTTGTTAATTTTTATGACATCTTCGGCAACTAAGGCCCTTTATGCCATCAACTATACGGTATTAGCCTCAACTATACTTGATTATCAACTTGAGAAGGAGATGCAGTTTTAGAAGTGGGAGGAAAACCCCCAGGGAAATAAAATACCCTGGGGGGAAAACCCACGCGGTCAAGTAGGGACTGCAAACCCAATCCACATATACATGCCCCGGAATCGAACCTGGGACGCCAGAGGTGAAAGGCTGGGAAAGAACCACTACGCCAACCCGACAGTACAGTGCAGATGGATGTGTGCCCATAAAACTAGCTATACGTAGAACCATATTGTTTTACATGCCTAAATAACAATGTACGCACATTACGCAAGATCATGTACTATCTGGAACCTGCGAACATCGACATGGGCAGAAACGCATCTTGCCTGTATATTGGGGAGGCTATGGGAATCGGGAAGGATGTGGCGCATCATAGAAAAAGAACTAAAGTTAACCAAATGGAGAAGAAGCAGCAGGAATCCACGTATTAAAGGAGCATGACCAGAGTTTCTGGAAAATAGTTTTCGATGTAACTTACCAATATTATCAAGTAACTCCCATACACACCTCCCATGTCCCAAAAACCCGAAAACATTCGCAATTTCCAGTAAAAAATTGAACAAAACTATCGTCGGCCTTCAGTGATAAACGTTGATACTGGAAAATTAGTTTACAAATAATCGGTGGATTGTCGACGATATCCTCGGAAATATGCGGCCTAGAAGCGCGGGAGTTTCAGTTTCGTAATCAGAAAAATATAACGGATGTTATGATATAAAAATCTCATGACCCATAAGAAAAGTCCCGGGGAGTTATGGGTAAAAAAAAGTGATCTGGTCACACTCCTTTAAAGACAGATTACATGATTAGTAAACTTTTAAAAACACGAATAATAGCATCACATAACTAAAGAATACTGTTGATAAACTGCCTTGTAGAAATTTCAGCCACATAGATGCAATTATAAATACTTCAGAAAACCTGAAAAATCCATGCATGTTTTTGTGTTAAAATGAATGGTAACAAAATTGTCTGCAGACAACTTTTTTTAAAGTTAGCAATTTCTCCCACAAAGGCACCATTTTACATGGGAAAAAGGGCATGTGGGGTTTGTTACCATTGCTATCAAGATTTTTCTTGTCCACTACTGAAGTAAAATTTTGGGTAACTGCAAATGTTGTAATGGGGCTTTGATTAAAACCCCATCTATGTTCGTTTCATTGTATAGGACTGGACCCAGCCGGACCTGGCTTTGAAAACACACAACCCGAGGTTCGTCTAGATCCGACAGACGCTGTTTTTGTGGATACAATCCATACCGATGCTCAGCATACGCTGGAGCTTGGTAAGCTTTAAGGATTCGTTCAGATTCTTGAAAACTGAATATCTGATCCTCCGATTATTAAAAGGTAGTATACATGATTGGTAAACCGTTACATATACACTGTAGTTTCATCCCCCTGTGTGATTGAAGATATGCATGATTAAAAACCAACCTGAGTAAAAGTCAGCTCCGTACTTAGTCTAACTTTTGAGAAAACAGTCAAAACAATTTTACAGTCACTTCGCCCTGAACCACATCGCCCTGACCAACTTTGCCCTGAACCAGGTTTTCTGTGTCTCTCTGCAGGTTTCGGAATAAATGCCCCAGTAGGCCACATGGACTTTTTCCCGAACAGCGGCCGGGATCAGCCTGGGTGTGATAAATCAATTATTGAGGACTTATTGGACGAAGGGCTGGCTGGAGGTAATTAGTAATTCTTGCTGCAGACGACTACCCCGATGTTTCCAGAAATTTTGCACTTTGCAGGAAAACAAATCCGGCATATCACATTAGAGGAGCGTGTCCAACCCGCATTACATTTTTGAGCCCCCGTTTTTCCCACAGGTGTTGAGATTTTGATAACATATTTGTCATATTTGTCTCATTATTATTCTAAAATTTTACATTTTCAAGGATATCGTAAACAAAACACAAATTTTTGTAAAATCTGTTCCATAAAGCAGTGCAGTGATCGATCACACCATCCTTTTTGCTTCCACATCCAAATTGGAGATTGCAGATTTCTTGTTTTCTTCCAATGGATAGTATTTTAGGGAGGTATTTAATATGCAGGTATCTGTAACTAGCTGGCACCACACAACCTACAATCATGTACTTAGGCATTCGCTCCAGGTTCACGTCTAAAATCAATGAGGAATCACATGACACATCATCCATAAACCGTAAGGCACTAATAACTTGCAGTCTTGACGTTTTACGTTTGTATTTACATGTAGGAGCGGTGAGAATTGTGGCGTGCAACCATTTGAGGTCACATGAGTTTTTCTCCGATTCCATCAACAAGTGTCCGATTTATGGCTTCAGATGCCCAAAAGGTTGGTCAAACAAAGCACAGTCCTTGACTTTTTCTCGTATCAAAGACATTTTTCTCACGGACGAAACCTTGAACCGTGTTTTTGAATCTGTTCTGTAAAATATCAATCTCGAAATGCCGTGTATAGTTTTGAATAGAATTTGGCAGTCTGTGCGTTTATGTCCGTGGGTGCACCCCTCAAGGACACCGCACACGTAAACAAAATGACGTCATTGTTTCTTGGCTCTATAGATGATGAGCCCTTTGACGTCACAGCAAACCAAAAATACCCCGCGTTATGCGCACGCATCGTGTTTTACATAAATTTGGTTTAGGAATGAGGTTGCATGTCAAAACGTCTTTGAATTATGTGACCTTTGGCATCATTACCAAACCAAATTTATGCAAAACAGGATGCGTGCGCATAGCGATGACCTTTTTTCAACAGAGGGCGGTTTACATATAAACAGAGAGTACATCGTCTATTCTACTCTCTTTACTCCCTCCTCCCGAGGTAACAACCAATCACGTGTAAATATATTTTACCGTTTAGATGACGATACCTACGAGAACTTTGTCAATGGTGAATGCTTCAGTGAAAGCTCAGTTGCCATCATGGGCTTCCACTCTATCCTCAACAAACCGCCCCCGGGTGTCCAACACCAGAAGTACTTCGCGGCAACCACCGACACATCGCCCTACTGCATGGGTAAGTCAAGCTACAGACTGCTTTACGGGGACGTCATGCCTTCCACCATTATGGGTGTCATTTGACAATCATGACCCACGAGGCCTGATAGAGTGGTAACCGGCAAAATAAGTGAGAAAAGCATACATTTGTTGCACTTATTTTGCTTAACCTTGTGCTAGGATGTTTCGCCATGGTTGTTGCGCCGAGTAAGATAAGAATTTCTTTCTTCAGGCTAATTTGTGATCAAGTAAAAAACACTTCCGTTTTTTACAAGCTGAGTACATGCTCAAAATTTTGAACGTATCACAACTCGCGCATGCAGCATTTTCGAATGAAAACACGTGTATTGTTATGCACGTTCAGGTACGTTGGCGCGTGTGTACGTGCGTGTTTACGAGCGTGGCCGGTGACACCCTGATATTCCCGAATGTTGCACATGGCCTAAAGCAGTCTATAATGGGATCGCTTTCAGAAAAAGCGGTATGGAAGGAACCTGGAGTGAAATGACGAACTGAATTAACTTGGGCGGAAATTGTTAGTGTGATGTTGTGATTTCAGTGCGACGTTTTACATGTATATTTTTTTCCCCAGAGAACGCCTTTCACTTCCGACTGTATATTGAGGACCCATGGTTCTCAGAGACCTTCAAAGGGTGGGCCTTTGTGACTCTCTTCGGTACTAAGGGCAAGACACAGAAGACAAAGCTTAACCGGTAAGCATTTTATACCCTCCAACCGCCTACTGATATTTTGGGCAGACCTGTCTAAGCACTGGACCAGTAAATACACTTAAAATGTCAGGAACCGTAAGGGTGATAGCTTCAAATCAAGTTGACCACTCCAGATGCTTACTTTTGCTGAGGCCGGATGACGTGTAAACACGCTCTGGCAATGTATAGTCACAGGGGCAGTTGACGAGTTAAAACGTCAGCTTTGCCGCTTTCTTCCACGGTTGACTTGTAAACACGTCCATTTAATTGTCTACCATTCATTTGTACACACCGTGTTTTAAACTTGAAGTTGACGGCTGTGGACGGCCTGTCAGTGTAGCAAATCTCACCCGACATTGAAACCAAAATGCACTCGGGGCTGCTGCTTACAAGAAGTATGCGTGGTACGGCCGAGTACAGCTTGCAAGTACATGTGTCTGTTTGTGAGCGATATACTAATGCACTGTCTGCGTAGCTCTGTTGTGATTGGTCATAAATGGTCACGCGGGTTCGGCTCAATTGACAGCTCGGAACTATAAATTTCGGTGAGGTGTGAGGTCTGTTTTTTTCTGCTTGCGCAAAACAGGGCGAGTGTGAACTTCAAACCGGGCACCGAGGTGAACTTCATTGCCAACACCGACGTGGATCCAGGAGACCTGACTTCACTGCAGTTCTACTGGGATCATGACTTCGAGTTCACGAACCCATTTGACTGGCCCATCTTTGACGATAACGAGATTTACATTCACCAAATTGTGATAAAATCTCCTTTGCCCCAGAAAACGTAAGTAGAAAAAAAGATAAATTTATTTACTGAGCAGCAAAAGTAATGCAAATTTTTAGTTTAATCAAAATTTGAAAATTTCTTTTGTAATTAAGTTAACATCAAAATATTCACATAACAGCTTTTGTATTACTGCATCAAGCTTCTGCGTTTCTTTTGCTGTTCAGTATATGAATGCGCTTGCACATGCATTTTTTTACAAGGGCGCCCTCATGTAAACGAAACTACGTCCCTGACTGCCGTTTATTTATGGCTCTGTTTTCTGTGTAGTACAGCCAGGAAACAGCCTAGATATTGTGGAGGCTTCACAGAATTTCTTGAAAGCATGGACACACTTTTGTATTGTTTTCTTGGAACATGGATGAGGTCCTGAGCTGACTTATACACTGATTGCTATGTTTATCATACACTAGTAAAACATGAAGATAATGTCATACAAAGGTACCATTTTACACCAAACAAATGTGGTGCTTGTTACCATTGCTATCAACACTTTTACTTTAGTAAGATTTTTCTTGTGAACGCATGAAGTAAAATTTTGGGTCACTGCAAATGATGTATAGAGCCTTTGCACGACGGCCATGACAGGGGACAGTCACATTGTTACCATGTGTCATACATGAGTAGGTGCTTTGTGGTTCTATTGTTACATCATTTAAATAAGAAAACCTGCCCCCTGTCATGGCCGCTGGGGCTTTATTTAAAGTGAATAATGAGAGCACTGTTCATAAAATACATGCTTACAACACGGAAAATCCGATGCAAGCAAAAACACTGTTTCACGTCGTGTCACGTGTAACTGTATCTGCCGTGTACTTAACACAAAGGTTCCTCACTCCGTTTATTTCCAGTTACACCATGTGCAACTGGAAACCACGTACTGGAATCAACGCCGACAGGACAGCTTACTTCAACTTGTCCAATTGTTAATGGTTTAACCGACCATCTACAAGTTAAAGGAGGAGATGATATAATTATATTGTACCTTGTACCTTGTACCTGCTAACCCGCTTGGACCCTATATATCACACATCACGTCCCCACATTAAAAAAAGGGATATTTAGGTAGTTGGACTACCCTGTGTTTAATAATATTTTTTTTCCCGCACTTTTTAAAATGTTTTTCATCCAAATTCATAGCTGGTTAACTTCAATTTCGTTCCATGACGAGTGAAACGCACAAATGCTATTTGATTTGGTCACTGGTCTTTCCAAATGGTCAACCAATTTCAGTATTTGTTCATTCAGTGTCATAAGATTTCAATCTTGACTGATGATCATCTACATCATGTAAGGATTGAATTCGTCTTTGTTCAACCGATTACAAGAATTTATTGACCCAATTGGTTAGACTGTATAGAGCTTTTTTGACACAATTTTGAAGGACAACTTTTTAGGTTAGTTTCTCTCATGATTCCGAAATTTAACAAATTGTATCATTCATCGTACATTTGGCAACTGCTAACCACGAAATCAAAAAGTCATTTTCGAAAAGTATATGGAAACGTACAAAATGGTTCGGACAAATATGAACATGGGAAATGGAAAGTCGGGTATTTTCGAGACGAAATCGTAGTTTACCGGTTATGAATTTGAATGAAGAAAGTTTAAAATGTGCGGGAAAACCTATATACAAATGGTATCTCAACGAAAAGATGCACGCACCTATGCCTCAATATAACTTTAAATAAATCTGCTTTTTGTATGATCTGAAAATGTCTAATGCGATCAGGAATTGTTTGTGGTAACCAGGAATTCTTTGCATTGAGTAAGAAATGTTTACTGTGGATCGGGGAAAGTTTCCATGAGTCAGGAAATGTTTTCACTGGTCCATCGGAACAGTGCTTTTGACAGATCTAGTTGGTCCTTCTGATTCTGTGCTAGTCTCGGACCATGGGACCAGTGTTAATTTCGACTCTGCACAGTCATGTACTGTATATAAACTCCTCAAAAAAAGTTCGGAAAGTCAAGTTTGACTGACGATTTCTCTCTTGTTACTAAATAATTTCCCTTGAATTTGGTATCATTGGAAAGCCCTGTTATTTCTCTTTACAGTGATGTGTCATTTGTTGTGATTAATCAATTGGGGGATGTGCAGTACAGCAGAATACAGGGGTGGGTGGAAAGTGAAATGTCACAAAATTCACTGCTATTGTCATGCAGTGCATTCCCCTTTTGCTTGGAGGATGGGAATGTGTCAATGCACGTTTTGACAATAGCAATGCATTTTGTGACATTTCACTTTACACCTGCCCCCATATTCAGCTGTGCTGCACATCCCCCAATTGCTTAATCATAACAAATGACACATCATCGTAAAGAGGAATAACAGAGCTTTCCAATGATATAAAATTAAAGGAAAATTATTTTGCAACAAGAGAAAAATCGTCAGTCAAACTTGACTCTCCGAACTTTTTTTGAGGAGTTTAGTTGTAACCGGTATGCTCGGTGAGAAAATTAAAGGCCCATCATGTCATTTGCAGCTGAAATTTCTTTTTTAAACAAATTCCAGTAACAATGGCATTACATAACTAAAGAATAGTGTTGATTAAAAATACTTTGTAAACATTTCAGCCACATAGATGTAGGCTTAGTAATACTTCAGAAAACCTTAAAAATTGTGTGCTAACAATTTGGTAATTTCTCCCACAAAGCTAAAATTTTACACTATGAAAAAAATCATGTGGTGCTTGTTACCATTGCTATCAACACTTTTATTCCGGTTGTTTTTCTTGTCAACTTGTGAAGTAAATTTGGGGTAACTGCAAATTGATGACTGGGGCTTTAAAACATTTATAATAAACCGAGAAAGTTGTACTCGCAGTACGAGAAAGTTGCATCACCTAAAAATGTCTTGACAAATTGATCAATAGTTACTTTAATGACAACTTCCCACAATTTGTTGTAATAAATGTTTTCCCAATAAATACCGCAGAATAAAATATCTATTATGATTCAGTCTCATTTCTGATTCAAACTTTATTAATGTATGAATCCATTATGGTGATGTCATACTATTGAAACTGTTAATCTACAGTCCGCTGTTGATTATTTTAAGAATCTACGGAAACTGTAGATTATTTTTTTAAGGAAAAACATAAGAATTGAGAAGTTGATCATTAAATTACTTTGCAAGCTTCAATAAGTGCCGAATTAATATAATTTCGAAAAACTTTAAATTATAGTGGGAAAATATTTTCTTAGAAAACACGTAAATTTTCAGCCAGTCTCGTATGTTTTAGACAATGTCATTTTAAAATGTTGGAAAGAATACATTTTTCTCTTGCATGAAAAATAACCTTTATTGCATCAAAACCAGTCAAGCGAATTAAAGGAGATGTTCAGATTTTTCCAGAAAATGAATTTCGTTTTAACCTAACAATCATATAAAATACCTCCCCAAAATACTATCTGTGGGACGGAAACCCAAATAGTTTACAAAACATCGGTGGGTTTTGACGATATCCTTGAAAGAAAAACGGATTGAGAACATTTCAGAAATGCTAATGCATGTAATGAAAAAAATATGACAAGTTATATGGTACGTGTCAAAATCTCAACATCCATGGGAAAAATGGGAGGCTAAAAAATGTGATCTGGATCGACACGCTCCTTTAAAAGTTATGTCATTCTGTTCATCCGGTGCAACGCCTTGAGAGGAAACTACATGTACTCTGGAGCAACTGCACTGAAAGTCGTGTTAATTTGCAGGCGAGAGCATTTTCAGAATTTCGGGTGAGAAGGCCTAGCCCTAGTCTAGTGTATAAGCTGATAAAGCTCGTCTTGGTATGAAGTTCATCTTGGTAGCTATAGAGCTACTTTTAAGTGTATCTTAGCATAATGGAAACACATTTTTGCTGTAGATTCTTACGGCTAGAGTGTGATAAAATCATTGAGTCAACTCGACCGCGACATCGGTACGGTATTGATATTTCACGCGTAATTCAATGGTCGAGTTGTTCCAACGCCTCTGTACGTGTACGTCAGCGTGCGCTGTGTAAATTATGACAGGATTTTTCACTCATTTTCGCAAAAAGTAGTGTTTTTCAACCATCTTATTATTTTTATTTTTGGCCAAAACACCTCAAAATACAGCTTGGTATTAAACTGTCATTTTCTGATTCAGCAACCCAAAATTAGGTGAAATCAAGTGTTTACCAACTTCTACTAAAAAATGCCTCTTCTTGCCCTAAAACGGCCCTTTTTTTAATATCGCCTGCAGCCGATTTCACGAAAAATTGCGTAGCTTGCGCAACTTTTGAAAATGGCATAAGGCCTAAGCCCCATAGGCTTGCATGTAATATCACAGGAATGTTGCGCAGCTTACGCAATAAAAAGTTGTGCAAGTGCGCAGTGCATAACTTAGGATTCGTGAAATCGGTTGCTGGACTAATTAATGAGTAATGTATTATTATTATTTATTTATTATTATTTCTTTCTGGTATTCATACCAAGGATTCCTCAATAGTGCTCATTGCACTGTCACTCGTAAGCGTGAGGAAACCCATGAAGAATTAGAATTAGGATTAGAAATGGCCAGAGACACCGGGGAATCCCCTTGCTCTTCACGAAAAGAATGCTCTGGGATCTTTAGAGTGCGTTACCATTACATAACACACTGGACCAACAGCTTTACATCCCTTCCGAAGGATGGAGCAAGTGTGGTTGAGTGCCTTGCCCAAGGGCACAGGTACCGCAGCCGGATTCGAACCCGGATTCGAACCCGCAACCCCAAGTTTTCACCCATGATTGCGAGTCAATGGCCCTAACCACTGAAAAAGAAGAATTTTTTTGATTTCCTGAAAAAGGGTCTCCTAATTGATTAATAATTTGGGTTCAAAATTATTTAATGTTGGGTTGAAGCCCGTACTGAAATTAACTTAAGTAGGCGGCTGGCCCTATATGTAGAAGAGTAGAAATAAGTGGAATAGTATTTATAATATCTAATTAGATTTTTAAATCTCCTTTTAATGCATGTATTCCAGATTTTGTCTTACGACAGTTGGCAAAAAAGTCGGCTGAAACGTCGGGCCGTGCGTTGTTTGGGCCCAATCAGTGGCTAACTTCTCCCAGAAAACTGCAAGTATGGTAAGTTTTTTGTCCTCCGATTTGGACACGGCTTCGTCAATACCTGCACCTTCAACCCTAGTGCACTAACCTTATGGACCTAACAAAAAAATAAAGATTTTCCTAAGAAATTTGTCAACATTTTTCACACTAAAATCATGATTTCTTGTTAAAATCAAGGTAAAAATTTAGAATTTTTTCTTGATGGGAAAACCCAAATTTAAGAGCGGGAAAAACAATAATTTTTGTATTTTTTCCTTATTGAGCTCATGCCAATGACGTCATTTTGGGAGTAAAACAATGTCGCGTCGTTGTGGAAGCAATGTGCGTGCGCGTTGTTTGTGTCCATAGCGCGCGTAACGCGCTATGATGAGGCTCCCATTGGTGAACTAAACCGCGTTACGCCCACCAGAGACACACACAACGCGCACGCACATTGCTTCCACAATGACTCAGCATTATTTGACTCCCAAAATGGCATATTCGCATGTGTTCGAAAGGGGTCAATACATTGAAAAAAAATTAGAATGAAATTACCTCCTTAAATCAACAGATCATCCAATTCTAAGATATACTTCCCACTCGCACTTCTGTCGCAAATGTTGCATTTCTGAGATAAATGATAAAATTACTGCATAAAGTAATGCACAAAATTACGGCGGGAGTGGTCCGTGCGTAAGCGCGACAACAGGGGGCGCTGCGCGCGCGGGAATGGTTATCTTGTGCACTAACTTGAATGCAATTTTTGAAGGAGAAAATGTGACTTTTCTATAGAAAAGCAACATTTGCGACTAAAGTGCAAGTGGGAAGTATATCTTAAAATTAGATTATCTGTTGATTCCAGGAGGTAATTTCCTTCAAATCTTTGTTCAATGTATACGAAAAAAATACCATGATTTTCTTAGAAAACACTTGGTCCGAGAAAACACTTGGTCCGAAGCATATGCCCTTCGGCTTCTGCTTCGGGACATACATGTAGTCATGGCTTCGAGATCACCTTGGGCCTATAATCTTAACCATGCCCCTCAATGCAGTCAATATTTGTTTTAATAATTAGTGTCTTTTCATGATAGAATCAAGAGAAAGCGCTAGATGTTTCTCTGGAGGCACTCACCAATCGAGTTCAAGACTTGAAGTCTTCACTGATAGACTTCCTGGCCAAATTGGAGCAGGAACATGCCACCCTGTCATGGTAGGCTCTTCATGCTCATTTGGAATATCAACTACGTGTAAAGGTTGTACGCATGAGCTCCCAATCCCCATCTTTCCAAAGCAGAAAATTCCATTCCAGTCATTTTTCTCTGATACTTCAGCTTGTCTGATACCTCATTGGCTGCACGTTGGAAAGGTCAACGCACCGCGGTTCAAAGTTCAACAAATTTGAACTTTGACTGCAGCTCAAAACGCGTTGCATGTAGAAAATCGGTCCATGTGGAAACCATTGCCACGGGCACGCGCAAGACCATTTTTCCGCAATAATGTGAGTGCGCTAAGCAAGGTTATGAATATGCATTTTAGGTAGCAAATTCGCTACAAAACAATCCGGCCGCCGGGGACTGTCGGCCGCTCTGGCCGTCGCACATAAGATGTGTGCGGCCAGAGGCATTCCGGCTAACCGAAAACATGATTACCATGGAAGGTAGGATCATGTTTTTGGATCAGTTTTTCTAAATTGATTCAGTTTCTCTGTATTTTTCTGCAGGCCATCTGTGCTCAACAGCTATGCTCTTTTATCAGGTATGCTTTTTACGTATGTAGCAGTCCAGGGGCCAATTTTATGGCGCTGTTTAGCAGCTGATTTTGTGCTAACGGAGGCTCCGGCTATTTTATGGAGATCGTAACCTTAAGCACTGCTAAACGTTCAACTTCAGAGCCAAAATCCGCTAAACTCTAGTGACGCAACAATGCCAGTTTCCAAGCACGCGCATGCTTAAGCACCTCGTGACTGTGAAATAGCCTTAACGTTTAGCTCGATTTTTCTGCTACAGTAAGCACACATTTTCAGCTAGCGTTAATCAGCGCCATGAAATTGGCCCCTGATTGCATGGAAAAAAAGAAAAAGATAAACTCATTAATTGGCAATTCAAAAAATCTTGTGCCAATCCAGGATTTTTCTCCAGTCCTTTTAATTTGTTTAAACAGCGTGTATAACCAGAAGTCATAAAATGCAAGTTATTTGCGATTTTGAAACAATTTCGTCTGGTAATTCTTTGCCTTTTTGTGATTTGTAGGACAGATTAACACACTGAATAAAGTCTTGAAAAGTGACAAGACTCCTGCTCTGCGGAATCTTGTTCTCCTGCCCTTGACTCTTTCACAGGACAGGGATGAAGATTTAGAGGTTGGTATCTTAACATACATATACAGACACATTTCTTAACGGGGAATTGGTCCCTTTACATCCAGCCGTAAGTGGGGTTTGCCTAGTCCGACTACCCTTGACGCTAACAGCCTCTCTCGAACGAATTTGACAGGCACAAGTCGCAAGACTTAAAGGGCACCTGAAATGGTGTTTTTATCAATGAAATCTGTGCTATGGAACTAGTCTATTAATTTACAATCATAAAAACCCTACTTGGAAGTTGTTTGGGGGGTTAAAATCAAGGGGGGTTTTTTATGCTAAAAACGAAAATTTACATATGCATGAGCAAAGTGGTGATGTCACATTAGGAAAACACAGGAAAATCTCATTCAACTGTGCACAAATTTCCACATTTTTCTTCAACTTGCTGAAACTTTTGTAACCTATGATGGTTTAGGTTTGTTTTACATGTCAAAACTAAGGCTGGAAACTGCATCATTTTTCCACAATTCCAGTTTGAAGTCGTATGTTTTTTCTTTGCTTTTCTGCTGTGTGTTTCTAAAGTGACATGCCCCAAACGGCGCCCTCTTTCTGTGAGTTTATGTGAAGAAACTTTGAAAGTTGAAAAGTGCCACTTTTTATTTATGGGGCATCAAAATGAACAGTAGTATTGTCTTTCTACACAAGTAATCATTCATATGAGCAAAAACTGCATAAAGTTATTGAGCATTTCAGGGCCCTTTTAAGGATCGACCGTACAATCTAAGGACCATCATAATGACTCCTCGAACATGCTATTTTTTTCACTTTTTAGAAACCTCAGTCCAGTCAACTTACCATTAATACGTTGTTGGATTTACGGGGAACATTACAATTGTTTACCTACTTCCAACGTTGATTTTCGCAGATTATTGGTGCAATGTTTACCATTCCCTTTCACATTTTTATTTTTATTTTTAAATCTTTTTGCAAGACAATTTTCCTTGTATGGCGCCCTCTCTTAGTGATTGTCGGTGTTAAATATGACGCGGCGGGTTGTAAACAATTCACGGCGAATCGTCTTGCACCAAGACTACAAAAATCCATGAAAATCACTGATCAAGCTGCTTGCCTTGCATTTTGCATGACAACCCGGATTTAATAAATCAAAATGCACCCATTTATTTTCTTTTGTATGTCATCAAATACAGTTTGTGAGTAACAGGCCGAATTACATTGTTCACATTTCAACAAACAGAAAATGACCGAAGGCAGGGTACCAGCATTTAACCATGAGTTGGTGCCAAATTACCTTCGCACCAAAGCCGAGCCCGAGGTTGAGGAACGAGAACTCCAACTGAAGCAGAAAGCATCAACAATCTCATCTGATCAAGTACAGGTAGTGAACTAATCAGGGCTCGAAATTCATGAAAAAATCTGCTAGACCACAGGGTTAGTAGCTTAAATCATTTACTGGACCGACGCTATTTTTACAAGACCAAAGCCACAAGGAACGTGGATTTACTGCTCGTTAGTTTAAAAATACACTGGACCACTGGTCTAGTACGGTAGAGAAAGCACTAGACCGAGGCTTAAATTACTGGCCTCGGTCCACCGGTCCAGTGGGTATTTCGAGCCCTGCTAATGCTAACCATCGGATGTTAATGGAGCTTGTTTAGATTTTTCCAGAAAATGGATTTCGTTCTAACCTAACAATCATATAAATTACCTCCCCAAAATACTATCCATGGGAAGAAAACAGGAAATTTGCAATCTCCAATTTGGATGTGGAAGCAAAAAGGTTGGTGTAATTACTGCACTGCATTTGGAACCAGACAAATTAGTTTACAAAACATCGGTGTTTTTTTTGTTGACGATATCCTTGAAAATATACAGATTGAGAGAGCGAAATTTCAAAATGGTAATAAGAAAAATTATGACAAATGGTATGGTATCAAAATCTCAACACCCATGGGAAAAATGGGGGGATCAAAAATGTGATCTGGACAAGTGCCTTTAATGCTATTAGTATGTACAGGGTGACCCAAATAAATGCCACACATAAAAACGGCAATAAAATGCACAATCCTTTTGGTAACATCATATTTGGTGCACATTAACTTGAATCCGTGCATGACTTGTCCACCAAGTTTCAGAGCCAAACAGTCTGTTTTTCCTCTTTCCAAAATGTGTTTAGATTTTGCACAGTTTACAAAAAAGAAAATCTGTTTTTCATTGTTGTTTTAAAAACTTGCAGCAGAAGCAGATTAACAGCATGAACAAACTGGTCAATCGCATTTTGGATATGGTCAACACAGCAAGGGACGATTGGGACGGTGATTCAGCCGGTGAGGATGTTAATGTACATTTAATAATATAGCGCCATTCCATATAGATCATGCCGCTGTTGCTATTATTACCGCTGCAATCAGGAAATCACCAGAACCATTTCTCTTCAACTAGGTGGCTGCCAGGCTAAGGCGCACAACCCTATCGGCACTTCGGGCGAGTTTGTTTCGGACGGATTCAGATTTGCGCAGATCCAATTCACGTGACTTGAATTCCTAGTTGAGAGCAGTTTCGTTTGTTTCTGCGCGGTATTAAACTCTGGATCTGGATTCGGATCTGTTGTGAAACAAACACGCCCTTAGATTCAAGTCTTGTCTACACGAGCCAACATTTGTTGGTCAACAAGGTCCAACATCTGTCTGACGATGTCGGCTGACCGAAAGTTGGATGGTGTGGACACCACTCCAGATAACGCCCGACATCATCCAACAAGTTGGTCCATGTTGGAACATGTACCTATCACCCGACTTTGTTGGAGCTTGTTGGGAAACGGGCCAATAGCAGATTAGAATGCCTGTCACATGAAGGCAGCAACCAACTGCAGTCGGAATGTGCTGGAACATGAGCACAACTAGTTCCAACAAATGTTGGCTCGTGTAGACGGGCCTTTAAACTAGTGTAGACTCCACTTTAAACTAGTGTAGTCTGACTTGTACGCATGTTTCGTTTAAACTCAGCAATGCGACTAAGTTCTTTGAGCAACTCCAATCCAGCGGACACAGCAACCTTAGTGGCAGCAGTTACCACGGGCAGAAACATGAAACCCATCCGTCTGCCGATGCCGGGTCAACACAGCATGCCTGGCACACCAGGGGGACCGCCAGGCCTGTCACAGCAGCCCAGACCCGAGCAGCATGGTAAGACAGAAATGCTTACACGTAGTTTGCTAAGCACAAAAATTTGCTTAGCACAGAATTCGTTTGCTTTGTAACATTGATCACCAGTGAAAATTGTATGTGAAATTGTGTTCTTAGAAAGTGTAGCAGAATTTTGGTAAGTAGACATCACATACGATTTTGGCCGGTCGCCTATTTTGGCAATATAAAGGCAAGAAAAATCTGTGCTAAGCAAGTTTTTGTGCTTAGCAGTGCCATGAAGTTTGGCCCTGATCTTTAACCATTCTTTCTGAACAGTTTTTATTTTAACTTTATCTGTTTTTTTTTGCCCAACAGTGCCAATGGGCAAAGCCCCGAGTGTTATCAAGACCAACATCAAAGCAGGAAGCACTGGGCATCCTTATGGCCACCGATGAAGGAAAATGAACTACACATGAGGACAAGCCATATTTACTTTCATCACACCAGTGTTTGAAACATTGTTGGTACGGTGAAGTCATTTTGGTATAATGGGATGTTCAACCAGAGTTTCGAAATTTCAAGTGACTTGAAATAGCCACATCTCTACAGATTTTGAAGCAGTGTACACCATATACCTTTTGAGAATTGGCAATGTTATAAAGTGCTTTTCAGCAGCGTCATTAATGCATAGTTCCGAGTTTGCCTAGTTAGCCCCGCCCCTTGGATATTGTTGCTATGGCTCACACGCTATTGTCAAAATGGCGACACACAAAGCAATGGGACTTTCAACGGAAAGCACAGATTCATTGGAGGTATTCATGTTTCACGGTCGACAGTTATCTTAGAACACACTGAGTAAAGGCCAGTAATACAGAGATGTCATATCATGACATACGTGCTTTCATACCTTTGAACAACGAAACGACCGGCCTTGAAACCAAAAATTCACCTGGATCATCGCATACAACAATGTACAAATTGTATTGGGCAGAACATCGCATGATGTTGTTGTGAGACAGTGCACTTTGACCTATGTGGGTGATGTCTGCTAGCTCTGTTGTGATTGGTCGGCGGGTTCGGTTGATTGACAGGTCGGAACTATGCATTGTTTTGATAGATACCAAATTGACAAATCAGCCAAATTTGAGTTACACATGGGACAAACGGCAATATGCGCAGGACACACATTTACCTGTATACACCATTCCAGAATGAAATTTGCAGGTGCATATAAGCTTGGTAATGCCCAACACACATCATTTAATGAAACATGTGAAATAACCGAGTTATTGCTGATCAGCCTGTTAAATTTCACGTTAATAATATACGCTTTTATATTTGCTGCACCTAAAAAATCGTAATGACAACTGTAGCATCTCTGCTAAAAGCATGTTTTATTTCTTTATGAGGGTAAGGAGTTTGCTCAAATTAATTTCAAAGTACTGTTTGATCAGTATTATGGGCATATGAGACCCTTTGCAAGGGCGGCCATGACAGGGGGCAGTCACGTTGTCTCCATGCACGAGTAGGCATTTTGTGGATCTATTGTTACATCATTACAATATGAAAACTTGCCCCCTGTCGTGGCCGGGGGTGCAAATAGTCTATAGACCGTATCGAATAGCTGCCATCTTGTAGTTGTAAGGGCACCTTTTGTTACTTAAACTGTTCAATAAAGTAAGCACAATACGTGCAACCATGCATGTCCTTACGGGAACAAAACAACTGCCCCTCAAGATGGCGGCTATTCGATACCGTCTATTGGAGTATAACATGAAAGAACTATGGGGATTCTGAATTAAATGGAAATTTTAGTTATTATTAGCTGTACATATATACATTACCCAACCAAAGTTTGGACACACCGAACAAGTTTAGGGTTTCCGAAAAGGAAATCTATGATTTTGTTGTTTAATCATAATTCATGTAACGTAAATCAAGCTGTGAAAGCCAAATTATATAAACACCTCAAAAAAAGTTCGGAAAGTCATGTTTGACTGACGATTTCTCTCTTGTTGCAAAATAATTTTACTTGAATTTTATATCATTGGAAAGCCCTGTTATTCCTCTTTACGATGATGTGTCATTTGTTATGATTGAGCAATTGGAGGATGTGCAGCACAGCTGAATACGGGGGCGGGTGTAAAGTGAAATTTGCAATCCCCACTTTGGATGTTGAAGCAAACATTTTGGTGTAATCACTGCACTGCTTTATGTAACCGCGGATAAATATTTACTAAACTATAAGAATCAAATCTAGTATGCAAGATGGCAAGAGATAGACAAACATCTTTATTTAGAAACATTTGTCTTGGGAGATGAGGGCTGGTCCTTCGTAATACAGCCAAAAACCTCGAGATTTCCGTAATAAGGGGTTCGCTAAAAGGAAAAGCGGAATTGGATATATACCAAGGACAGACAAAGAGGTAGCACACCGAAATGTTCTACCCCATAAGATAGAGGACAAGCACTTCAGAGCCTCCAGGCAATTAATAGACCTCGTGTTCTCAAACTTTATTCCTGGCCATTGCCCCTCGTTTCTAACGGGGCCTGATTTAGTTGGGTACACCGAGACGTCTGGTGGTCTCCTGATATTTAATATGCATCGGTCACCCCATATATAGGTGAAATGGTCGATTATCGATGGAATAAACTTGCAAGTGAAAAGGCGCGTGACGTAGTATACAACTGCTTAGCACCTGAAACGAGGCTGTCGGTACTAGTTTGAAATTTATCAAGTATCGGAATTTTCGAGAATTTTGTCCAATGAACTAGAGCTTCACTTCGGCTTGCTTTTTCCTATAGAGCTTTTGCACCGGTGGCCATGACAGGGGGCAGGTTTTCATATTTAAATGATGTGACAATAGATCCACAAAGTGCCTACTCATGCTTGACGTACAGTGACAATGTGACTGTCCCCTGTCATGGCCGTCGTGCAAGGGCTCTATAGGAACGTCGATGGCACGTACAGTTCTCGTTGAACAAGCAGAGGCCAACATGGAGGCACTGCAGAAGAAAACATTTGATGGCATACGCCATTAGTTCAGAATGAAGGAATTGTTGGCTATTATTGTTCACAACAATGAGCAATGGCGTGCTTTGGCCAAACGTTGAAAATCGGAAAACCCTGGCACAAGCAAAGCAACTCGACAAGAAAGACGTCAACTAGTAGGCCTATGGAGAAATTACAAATTGTCTTCGAAAATGGTGATGAAAATTTGCAAATGGAAAGACTCGCGGTGCAATGGCTCAGTATCTGAAACGAGGATGGTGCCATTTTTAAATTTGTCAGTTACCGCAAATTCAGAAGTCCGGAGTTGGTCTGTAGGATGTCTAGTGAACATCCAAAAGACGGATGATGAATTGAGATGTGCAATAATCCCAATTCAATCACAACGAAAATGATGGGCAATGTGGAGCAAAATGTTCGAAGACTCACGAGAATACAGGAAGCCGGCAGGAAATTAGGGTCGAGAGAAGTACAACTAGAACACTCGTACATGGAGATATAAAAGCGCCGATTGTAACAGTTTTACCATCTTTAATAGGCTACGGTATATCTTAGAACTTCTACTAAAAATGTAGAAATATATATTGGAAGTCAAAAGAGAAACTTTTAAATATACAATTTTTTCACATTTTCAGCAGAAAGGTCGAACTGGGGCCAATTTCATAAAGCTGTTTAGCAGAAAAATTTGCTTATTCAAAAATTTGTCTGCTTTATAAAAATAGGTTAATAGTTGTATGTCAACTTGTGTTTTTAGCAAGAATAGCAGAACACCAGTCAATTGTAATGCACATCATATAAGATTTTGACTGAAAACCCATTTTATAAAGCAAACAAATTTTTTATTAAGCAACTGTTTCTGCTAAACAGCTTTATGAAATTGGCCCCTGGGCAGTTCACAGATAGAGAGGGATTCAAGCCTCAGTGTCGTACCAACTTTTGGGTTAGGTCTACCAATTGGTGAAATTGATATGTAAGGAATAATTGTCGTCAGTCATAAGCGTTTTAACATAGTACATACAAAAAGAAAAGAAAAACATCTTGATAATATTCTTTTGATGCATGTTCAGCATACAAAGCATGAGGGAAGCATTTTTATAGCTTGTCTCAAAGTGGTGGAAATCCGTGGAATTTCTTTAAAGGGCCCCTTATTTAGGATTTGTATCAATGAAATCTATGCTTTAAAACCACTCTACTCAGTTAAAGTCATAAAAATCCTATTTGGAGCTTGCTTTGGGGGTTAAAACGAAGGTTTTTAGTTTTTATGCTAATGAAAATATGCATATTCATGACCAAGGTCACGATGTCACAAGAGGCACAGACAGGAAAATCACATACAATTGTGCACAAACGATTCCACTTTTTTCTCAATTTTCCTGAAACTTTTGTAATCCATGGCTGTTTGAGTTTGATTTACATGTTGCCTGCTGTAAGCCATGATAAAACTGGGGGTAGAAACTGCAGCAATTTGCCACAAGTCCAACTTGAAGTCTTATGTTTTTTCTTAACTTTTCCCTTCTGTCTTCCTTATGTGATGCACTAAAAACAGCGCCCTCTGTCTGTGATTTATTGCAATGAAATCTTCAAAGTTGCAAAAGGCCACCTTTTATTGATTTTACATCCAAACGAACAATAGTATGTCTCGCTGAACAAGTATTCCATCATTATGAAGCAAAGCTTAGGCACAAAGTTATTTTGGATGTCACAGGCCCTTTAAGCTATTTTGAACCACATAAAATATTGTCCGCGGCTTATTCTATTTTTAACTTAAAATATGACTATATGTAGGCCTACAGTGTTTATTTATTTTAGTATTTGTTTAATTATTATATATTTCAAGCATGAGGGAAGCATTTTTATAGCTTGTCTCAAAGTGGTGGAAATCCGTGGAATTTCTTTAAAGGGCCCCTTATTTAGGATTTGTATCAATGAAATCTATGCTTTAAAACCACTCTACTCAGTTAAAGTCATAAAAATCCTATTTGGAGCTTGCTTTGGGGGTTAAAACGAAGGTTTTTAGTTTTTATGCTAATGAAAATATGCATATTCATGACCAAGGTCACGATGTCACAAGAGGCACAGACAGGAAAATCACATACAATTGTGCACAAACGATTCCACTTTTTTCTCAATTTTCCTGAAACTTTTGTAATCCATGGCTGTTTGAGTTTGATTTACATGTTGCCTGCTGTAAGCCATGATAAAACTGGGGGTAGAAACTGCAGCAATTTGCCACAAGTCCAACTTGAAGTCTTATGTTTTTTCTTAACTTTTCCCTTCTGTCTTCCTTATGTGATGCACTAAAAACAGCGCCCTCTGTCTGTGATTTATTGCAATGAAATCTTCAAAGTTGCAAAAGGCCACCTTTTATTGATTTTACATCCAAACGAACAATAGTATGTCTCGCTGAACAAGTATTCCATCATTATGAAGCAAAGCTTAGGCACAAAGTTATTTTGGATGTCACAGGCCCTTTAAGCTATTTTGAACCACATAAAATATTGTCCGCGGCTTATTCTATTTTTAACTTAAAATATGACTATATGTAGGCCTACAGTGTTTATTTATTTTAGTATTTGTTTAATTATTATATATTTCATTTTGATCGTGATTTATGGTATCGTGACATCCGGCCCAGCTCTAGCTGATGGTATGAAAGCGCGGCCATATCAGGCGCATATCGAGTACTGCACGTACATATTATAAACGCACGTGAAATGGACTGAAAAGGCGCATTGCATGATTCGAAAACTGTTAAAAACGGCGTTTGTGATGAGGATAAAACCAACCTGCGATGAAGTGTGTGCACATACATTGACAACAATCCATTTTCAATAAATAGTTTTCGTATAAACAAAATATATCATATCTTGCGGAACCATTGCATTGGACCATGGAGGAAGAAATGTTTCTTCCTCCATGCATGGAGGAAGGAGCTTTCCTTCCTCCATGCTCCATGATTGGACCATCCTATCTCGATCTTCCATTTGAACAGTGTTAAATAAGGTTTCCCGGTCAAGTGGCCGTGGCTGATTAAAATTTTAGGACAATGCAAATATAAACCGTGGGCTGGGTATGTTGCTTTTATGAATGGATATGGTTTATTGACCTCTACGATCCTAAAGGGCTATGAGAATATATATAACTTGTTTAATTTTATACGGAGTGTATGGGAAATGTACATTTATGTAGGCCTGTATTATATACAATGAGAAGATTTTGTAAAATCTGCACGGACTGAACACGTGCATGTGAAGCCCAAGCATACGTGGTTGTAAATAGCTGCGCATGTTCGTAGTTTAATATTTATGGCCTTCTGCAGGCGTTACGTTGCGGTTCAGGAAACGTGGATGGAAAACGGAGGGTGTGTTCTTTTTTGACATCCCTGGAATGTTTGTACGTTAAAGGAGCGTGTTAAGATATTTATAGAAAATGAATTTCGTTTTCCCCGAACAATGATATAAAATACCTCCCCAAAATACCATCCACGTAAATCCTAATAAACGGCTGCATAGAGTCTAAGTTCACATTGCGCATGCGTACAACAATCATTTACAGAATTGAGCTTCTTGTGTAATTTTATTGGCTAAAATTAACTCCGAGACAGTGAGAGAGAAAAAAATACGTTAGGTTTTACCGTGGCCCAGCCGTCCTCATTTTATCCCAAAATGCAGTCATTTTTCTTCAGAAGGAGTCCTTGTTTTGCTCTTCAAAATGACTGAATCGAGACGAATCAGGGCCTTGTCTGACTGCCAGAATGTGGAGAAAGGGACGAAAAAACTCTCTGCACGGAGCCAGTCTGCGGATTACTGGGCCGGGGACCGCGACGAGCCACCATCGCCGTCTGATAGGGGCGGCGGTAGCGTGGAGATCCAGACTCCAGGCGGATTTAGGCATATTGGTGGCATTACCAACGAAACTGTGTCCACCATTCAAGCTGCTGAGCGCGAACTCTTCACGGATCTTTCACGAGCACAGGCCTTTGAGGACACAGATATTACCAGCTTCGCAGTGTTTGACCGAGGACCAATTGGCATGATTGGAAAACTGCGGATAAATGTAGCACAGGAAAGAGAGATTTTAGGTGGAGCCTACTTGCTACGCACTGTGGAGATTAACAAAATACCTGGTCAGACATTAGGTTTTTATATACGTGAAGGGGATGGGGTCGGGAGAAAAGAAGGCATTCACGTATCCCGTCTGATGCTGGGTGGTCTTGTAGAAGAATCGGGGCTCCTACAAATAGGGGACGAAATTCTCTATGTAAACAATGTTGATGTGACGAGGAAATCCCTTGATGAAGTTTACATGATTTTACAGATACCGATACGATTATTGATAACTCTAAAATCACGGCAGATTGGGAAAGGAGTTTTTCGTTCAAGTTGGGGCTCATTCACAGCAGACAATATCAGCAGCCCGGGGCGTTTTTCCCCGGCAGCATTGGGCCAGAACTCTAAGCAGAGGTCTATTTCAGTCGGAACGAATAGCTCACTTGGGTCGACCTCGGACCGCAGCCCTGGATCATTTACTGATAGCCACTCAAGTTTGACTGTGCATTGTGAAGAGAAGGAAAATAACATTCTTCGGTCGAATATGAAGACATACAATCAGCAAAGGACCAAAAGCTCTTATCGGGACATGGACCTACCGGAGGAATCTGAACATCAAGTGCAATCAGCTCTGAGGCCCAATATGGCCAGCAGTAGTACTAGTAGCAGCAGTAACAGCAGTGCAATCGAGGGCTCTGGTGGTAGCATCAGTGCCCAACCTCTTCCGGTTCCAGTACTTAGAGACTTTAAGTTACGGCACCTGAGTGCCAGCGACGCCCAACATGAAACTGAGACGAGTCCCAAGCCAGAGACCTTCCATCGAGCTGCCTCCTTCGACCCCAGCACCTTGCCTGTTGAAGAGGACAGTGATTACATGGTGTTTGTGGACGATGAGGATTACGACGACCTTCGCGAGGTTCCTGACACTGAAATGGATGCATTCAGCAACGAGCATGGCTTGCGGAGTAGCATTCCATTGTACTCCGGATGCAAAAAGCCAAGACCGTATTCAGCCTACACCGAGTTGGATCATAAAGGATTCGGTAGGGAGCTAGATGACTTAAGAGATGCGCACAGGCTGGATAAAACTAAAAGGCATGGTTCTGGAAAGCTGAGAAGAGCATCGTCCTCGGATGATGTCATTGTTGCTTCAACGACAACTGTGAAGCCCAAAGAATCTGAAACCAATAGACAACATTCCGTCTCGGGTAAGTAGGATAAAAGTAGCTTGGATAATCCCAATGCTGCGAACGCGATATTTGATACCATAGTGCCAAATCACCATTGAAATTAAACAACCAAACTTGAGATGAGATGATTTTTTTTCTCATCCCAAGTTTGGTAATCCATATTAGTAAGTTAATTGCGTAAGTCATATTTCGGCCAATTTTAGATTTTGGCCTACTAAATCTGCTCTTCAAGAGAGGCACCATCATTGCCAGTTCAAACATTTACTGTACAGGGTTTTTCTAAAAATAAAAAAGAAACGAAACCGAGATTTTATTACTAATTGCAGGGGTCGAAATTAACCTGAATTTCATGCTGGTCAGAAGGACTAGTATACTGTAGCTAGATTAGAGAACTTTACTGGTCCTGCTGAAAATTTGGTGGTCCACTCACTATGAGCAACTAACAATGGAAATTGGGCACACACCATTGTTAATAATGCTCCTAGTGACTGGTGCTTTTCAAAATGACACCGACATACTGCAACACTTTCTGGTTTAAGGTCATTGAGTGGAGGATGGATTGAATTGCTTTTTGATCCAACACTGGGGCAGTCTGGAGAGATCGGAGAAAGAAATGTAGTTGTCTGAAAATGTCTAAAGCGATCAGGAATTGTTTGTGGTAACCAGGAATTCTTTGCATTGAGTAAGAAATGTTTACTGTGGATTAGGCATCAGAGAATGTTTCCATGAATCAGTAAATGTTTTCGCTGGTCAATCGGATCAGCGTCTTTGACAGATCTAGTGGTCCTTCTGATTTTTTTTACTGGTCTCGGACCACAAGACCAGTGAATTGTAACTAAAGTACATATAGGGCACAAGGGAGATATCCTTCGTCAGGGTTAAAATGACACCCTGATCGTGTCATTATGTTTCCGGTTGACCGAGCAGTCCCCAATGTTATGAAAGGGTCTAGTTAGGGAACATCCAGTGGCCTGAACCATGAAATAACCTGTTTGGACGATCAAGGTGTTCTGCTGTTCTTGCCAAGAACACAAATTGACATACAACTTTAACTATTATCCCATTTTTATAAAGCAAACATTTTGGAGTAAGCACATTTTTCTGCTAAACAGCTTTATGAAATTTCAACTTTATAATGAGGAAACCTTTCATACACTACACTTTTAGCTGTTTCTCAACTACCTGTATAGACATGCACTGTGGTATGTTTTATGGTGTTCGGATATTCCTGCATGTGTACGCTAAACCTCTATAGAAGGGCCATCTGCATATTCTGGCCACATTTTGTCGGTCCCTTGGGTGGCCACTATATACAAGTTTCACTGTAATTTCATTGTGCTTTGACTGTACTGGCCAGTGTGCAGAAAGAGAGGATTGCACAGGATTACTGAGATAGATTAGCCTATTTTAGCACCTCTTTAATAACAGGATGGCCCACTAGGCAGTTGATGGGTGTGCATATATTGGGGCAGGGGATTAAAAGGCATGGCATGTTGCAGCGTGTTTACACTTGATCCACAGCTCGGGGTCAAACACCGAGCTCTCCTGTAGGACTACAAGTTGTTTAACTCTCTTTTCAAACAAGGCCAAAAAACTTTAGGTCGTTCAGACCTCCATCTCTGGAGCTACATGTAACCCCGGAGCTAGCTAGCTAGCTAGCTAGCTCCTCCCAAAACTCTTGTTGTCTGAATGCAACTTACATGTAGCTCCACCTCTGGAGCTACAATCCTGGACAAAATAGTTGGGACACTTGAAGTGTGTACCCCCGCTCCCCCATTCAGTGTTGACGCCGACTGGTGCAGATTTCGGTGGCGCGCAGTACCCCAGCGGCCCAACATTGCGCGGGGGTTGCACGGGGTTAGCCAGAGTGTCCCAAGCTATTTTGTCCAGGATTGTCTGAGTTTTTGCAGCGAATATCTAAGTCTCATCTTTTTGACGTATTGGTTTTTCTGTGCAAGTTTAAGTAAACCCAAACGGGAAGGCGAGCTCCAGCTCTCTGTTAATTACAACTGAACACATTGTTTTATCTTGAATTAGTACAGCTATGAGACAGGAAAAGCTATTTACCTCTTTGTCTGGGGACCATACAAGCACTAAATTATTTCTTTATTCAGGGCGTTTTTCCCGTCCTCGGGACACGCTACCTGCCGAAATTCCACGCGCACTCCACAAGCATATCAGAGCTCTCATGCCAGTGTACGTGTACATCTGGCCGCTGTGATAGCACAAATCAATGCCAGTTGAGGGCGCCCTTACATGGAAAAAAGAAGAGGTAGTAAAGAGTGGGAGGAGCAAAACAGACCACGTGCAAGGGGCCACGTTGCACAACATGCTCTTTTACTGCTTATAATACCTCGGAGACATTAATAAGTATCACAACTTGAAAAAAAGAATCTGACGCAACCCATAGTATATGGCAATTGCTCAAGGATCGTTTGTCACGCTTTGGTAGCAAATATATTTTAGAATTGACGTATTCTCTAACGATTCACCCTGTAACAATAAAAGGAACAGTTACTTAGCAGCTTTTATTGTTTGTGCAGCGGTGAATCGTTGTAAAATTGAACGTAGGACTAAAAATCCCAGCTTCAGCAGGTATCAGAAATGGCCGAGTGGGTAGATCACCGTGCGACTAGGAATGATGGAGAGTGTTCGAATCCCACCGCGGACATTTTTTTCTCCAACGAACCATGGCGACGTTTAAGTTTGCAATGTGTACTACGTCATAATTATGTAAAATTTTGTTTAAAAAGCAGAAAAGCACCGGATTTTTAACAAATCCCTGGATTTTGATTTTTCCCCTATTTTCAGACAATCCTGGACAAAATAGTTGGGACACTTGAAGTGTGTACCCCCGCTCCCCCGTTCAGTGTTGACGCCGACTGGTGCAGATTTCGGTGGCGCGCAGTACCCCAGCGGGCCAACATTGCGCGGGGGTTGCACGGGGTTAGCCAGAGTGTCCCAAGCTATTTTGTCCAGGATTGTAGTTCCAGGGCTACATGTAGCTCTCCCCAAATTTAGTTCCGAAAATTTGTGGGCCTAGCTTCACCTTTTAGCACAGCAGGTTTCTTTTATGACTAAGACTGTGTTTACACCGATCAAGATTGATCCCCTGGTAAGAAGGCGTCAGTGTTTCATTTTTGATTTCGGAGTGTCGCTTGGAAACGGGCATTGTTGTATCACTAGTGTTTAGCAAAATTTGTCTCTGAAGCTAGCAAATGTTTAGCAGCCCCGTTAGCACAAAATTTACTGCTAAACAATTCCATGAAATTAGCCCCTTATGGTTTGTCGACGACCAATGAAATAAGCATCCCTGTCTTGAGGAATGCCAGTGAATTGTTTCACTAGACTAGTACATGTATGTCCTGTAAAAATGAAAGTATGCCAAATCGCTCTCGTGTAATAAATCCCTGCTCATAAATTCTGTCGCAAACCTTGAGTTTTTGTCAAAAAAATTACATGTTATTGTTGGCTCCATGTACAAAACAAAAAATCCTTGGTTGAAGCCAAACCATGTTTGACCTTATAAGGCCAGGAATAATCTTGGTACATTGACAGTGAGTGGGAAAATGTCCAAAGGACCCATAGGGAGACGTTATTGGGGAAACCATGGATATATTGGTACACATGTAAATATTCCAGTTTACTGTGTATTATTCAGTGGCCTGGAGCAAAATACCTAGCTGATGGTTGTACATTGTACAAGGTCACAACCCAGTGTGAGAGTTGCTCAAAAATGTCCTCCTGTTGTTTGTAGTCTGAGCAAGTTATAAGCCGTGCCCGCATTGGACTTGTTTTGGGGGAGGTTTTACCGAGACGATGGTAAAATGAAAAATGGCTAAATTTTACTGCTGTCCGCATTTTGACTTTGTGACACAGTAAAATTTTACTGAGACCGTGGAAGAGCATGCGCAGTGTCCCTTCGTAGTTTGACCTTCATGGCCCGGACGTACACTTTTAGCGACTCACTGTGTCCGCATTGGACTTTTTGTCTCGGGAAAAGTTACCTGGGAACTTTTCCTGGGCAGCAGTTGGCCAGAAAAAGTAACCGCTGGACTCGGGAAATGTTACTGATAGGAAAACGTCCTAGGCTGTCCGCATTGGACACAAAGTACCCATTGTCTCGGTAAGTTTCCCCAAAAAAGTCCAATGTGGACAGGCCATAAGTCGATTTGAATAATTTACCCTTCGAATATTCGAACTAAAGGCCCGTTTACACTTAATTCGCCTTTGCCGAATCGAACTCCGCAATTAACAAAAAGGCGAGTTGAAGCTGGGTAGGCGATAAGTGTAAACGCAAAAGGTGAATTGAAAAAGGTGAATTAAACCTGGGTCTGATTCGCCCTTTTCAAGTCACCTTTGGGTTGGGGTTGAGCCCCCGGGGTTGAATCCCGCAATTGTCAAGGTCGCTTGTAGTGTAAACGCTACCCGAATACAGATTCGGCAATTTCAGCGTCCTTGGGGCGGTGCCCGTCGTGTGGTACCAGGTTTTATCGACAAATCCATGCATGTGCTACGATCACAATTAATGGTGAAGGCAAATTGAAGCTGAATCAAGGTGCAGTGTAAACCCGAGGCAAACGTTCAGATTTGCAGTCTCAATGAAAATGCCGGGTCTGTATCCATTTTTAGTGTAAACACTAAACAAGTGTTCGATCGAATATCAAATAATCATTTATATACCAGTAGCCTGATTCAGTCATGATTTATTAGGTGTAAATTCCTGAATTGGCCTACATGTATACTGTAGAGTAAATTTTAATGCAGTACGTTCAACCTAGAAATGCAATTAAGTCCACTTCATATATTTGGAGCACCATTGTTAGAGCATGGTTACAGCAACTAACAAAATAACACTCCTGTAAACAAAAATACATTTTGTTTCTCTCCCAATTTACTGATCAACTCATTACTCATCAACCTTTTTGAATATTCGAATACAAATATTATTATTTCAATATTTAGGTTTTTGATGGAATGTATTCAAAAACTTGGCACAGCTCTACATATACTATAGAGTCTCTTACATGGGCATTAGCGACCCATTTCTAGTTCTGTACGCGCACCAACCAGACGATAGGTTTACTTTTATAGCAAGAAACATATTTCTGACATGATTCAATGGCCAGCTTCAGACATTGGCAACCAAAGCTGATGAAGAATAATTATTGGTTGAACCTGTAATCGGGGGCTGCGTCCCACGTTGCCAACATTCACTACTGGTCTATGAAAATCAGAGTACCGGTTTGTTGGCAAACGTTGCAAACGTTTCCAATGTTTGCATTATCGAACACAGCATAAACAACATGGCGGTGCCGATCGACATGAAAACATTGCTGGTGATAAAACTTTTTGATTTGCTTGAGCTTTTGAGTGCAGGTGTTCGTGTTGTAACAAGGCAATAGCTCCACACATTTTCCAACTGCATGCCAATCACGCATAAAAGCTTTTACTGCATGCCCGCTTTCTCCAAGGACACGCTAACCCGGGTCGGCACGCTAACCCGTTTCCCACGGCAAACACTAACCCGGAGAATCGTCTCAAGGCTGCCGTTAACCCAGAGATTGGTGGGTTAACCCACCTCCTGACCAGGGCTACAAATTACTCGGGTTAAGTGGCATTTTTGGCCAGTTAACCCGGGTAATTCGTAACCCCGAGATTTGCCGTGGGAAATGAACCCTTAATCCGGGTAATCTCGGGGTTAAATTTTTCTGTTACTCGGGTTATCTCGGGGTTAAAATGTCGTGGGAAAATGCCTTAAGTTGTTTCCCACAACACAAAATTATACTAACCACAAACAAACAAACAACCATCCAACCCAACAACCCAACAAACAAAAATCACACATACTGTCATCTGAAATTTCGTGATGTTCGTAAAACTAAAGTTACGTATGTAACACATGTCTGACAGACCCAACAAGGTCACAAGCCTAGACAATTGGTGCAGATGAAATGTACAATGCTTCACATGAATGGTGTCAAATTTCGCTGCTTCATGGTGGCTGATTTGCTAGCAAAAATGTGCAATTTGTTTTGTTCAGTATGTCGAGCATATGGGTGTTTCTATAAATTAGGGGTCCAAAAGTGTGACATTTGGTGTCTCCCGTTACACCTCATATGTGTTATTTTTCGTACAAAAATCATTAAAATGGCTTTTAAACCATTTTGTATGAATTGTACTTTATGTACTCACTCTTTAAGATGGAAATTATTTAAATAATGTGTCCTGAATTTACAAAAACAAAATGTAACGGGGGACACCAACACTGGACCCTAATTTATAGAAAGACCGGTATGCCTACTGTACAAAAGGTGTATAGGCTACATGTAACTCAAATAATATAACTTGTATTAACATTTTTTTTATTAAAGGTACTAGAAAATGTTAATGTCAGGGCTTTAGACATTTTCTTTTCTCTTTTTTTTAATTTTAAGACAAATCACACACCTTAAAATTAGTCAAATGACGTTTGCTAATTCCACATCTCAAACATGCTTGGAGTCGTTTTAAAATGATTGACAGTTATTACAGTAGTCATGCACTCTGGGCAAAAATGTACGGAAAAATAATGCAATTTCGTATATTGATGGAAAATTCAATATGACATTTTTCCCTTGAAACACATGACATGTACAGTATGTAGAATGTCCTACAACATACAGTGTGTACGTACGGGTATGTATGTACCGGTACATACTGTAGTACAGTGCAATAAGCATAATGCGTATGCTACACCATAAGGACTGCCTTGCAATGACTATACGTTTGTACGTATTTGCACCAACCGTACAGTCATGTACTGCCTCTCATGATGCGGCACTATAGTGTGTGGGCGTTTTTTCCCACATAACGACAAAACAGCAGTACTGGCAATGACACTCACACAGCGCTGGCCAAGCAGGCTGTCCATGAATATGGGGAAGACTCGAAACATGGAGACTATTTATAGAACATACCCATGTACTATAGAGTAGGTACATGTAGGTCTATCTGTAAATGTACATGTGCAGTGCCCCATCGCTTTTAAGCAATTATGTACATGTACATGTACATGTAATGGTACATAAAGTATACGGTACATGTGTGTACCGGTATACAAATTAAATTTACCCGTAACATAAGGCTCAAAGACTAATTAAATGACATGACTGATTTACAGTTTAATTTCTACAGTATTTCAACTTGTGTACAGTGCATATTATAATTCAAGTCATTTACATGTATCCCATGAAGGTACGTACACGTACATAGGCCTTTTCACACAAGGTTTTGACGCGAGGTTGATGCAGGGTTGGCACGGGGTTAAAAAAAAAGCAACTTTTCACACGTGAGAAATGTCAACCCGCGCCATTCCCGAGATTTGTTTTTTAACCCGGGTTGAATTCAACCCTGCTCGGGGCCAGTGTTGAATTTTTCTTTGCACTGGGTTGAAACGCTCTCCCCGGGTTGAAAACGGGAGTGTGAAACGAGCAGGGTTGAGTTCGCACCGGGTTGAGATTCTTGCCGCTTGTGAGCTACAAATATCATGCCACGTTTGTAGGTACATGTACATGTACATTAGCATGATTAGGGGGAAAATCCATTAATGTTTTGTGTACATGTACGTAAATTTGTGAAGTACAACTTTTCGGAAATTTGTTTGATGAGCTGCCAAAATTTGTTTTGTTCAAGAATGTTGAGGTACTACAATGTATATATACAGAACAACGTGTATTTTCAACAGACAACTCTGCCCGGGCTGATGCTGCACCAGTGTAGATCGTTCAGTCTTATTGCCGGATTGAACTCATTCGGGGACAAAATAAATTTGGTTTTGCACAAAACAAGTGTAAGATGATCATTGATGCAGCTACACTGTACATGTACATGTAGGTGAATGCCGGGTTGAAAAATTCATGGGTTAAGACTTGAGAGAAAGCCCTCAATGGAGTTTATAATATATAAATTTTTCAAATTTCTTTGCCTTTATGTAGGAGATGTCAAGCCTGGTCGGCCTCGGTCGGCCATTCTCGAGTTCTTTCCCAGTGCTATGAGGAGGTCCGGTGAAGGGAAAGCACGTATGCGTAAACCAGGACAGAGCGAGAAATCCATCAAGTCAAGCCACGTCGGTAAGAAGAGCGATAAGGGGTCATCTGATGTCACGGGCGAGGGCAGTTCAAAATATGTACCTAAACCCTCACCCGACAAAAAAACTAGGCGAATATCTGCAAGCAAGCCGCTCGACATCGACGTAACGCAATTCACTAAATACAAGAGTGATATAGGATCCCGTTTGCGGAACAGACAGATGCCACTGTCTGGAATCCTCACTCTACATCTGTATGGAAGCAGGAAAATGTCACCGTCGTTATCCTCCAAGAAGGACGTCCGTGATCTGTACTGTGTAATGGAAGTGGATGCCGTCCACAAAGCTCAGACTGCAACAGTATCGGCTAAAGATGAGTTTTGCTGGGATGAGAAGTTTGAAATTGACTTGGAGCGAGCGCATGACCTCGGCCTTTTGATATACAGCTACACAGACTGGGACACCAACCGACAGAAGCTCTGCTACAAGGCTGTCGTACGGTTAACGCAGCTTCTTATGCATTCCACTCGTCCAAAGGACGAACCCTTCTGCTTAGCTGTGCGGTTGGAGCCCAGGGGGATCATGTATGCAAAGTTTTCCTTCACAGAGAGACACGTGACGTTGAAGCGCGTGCCCTCCCTGGATCGGCGTGGGCTATTCGGCGTGCCGTTGGAGGTGGCGGTACGGCGAGAGAACACGCACACTAACATTCCCATCATTGTGCATAAGTGTATCGAGGAGATTGAACTGAGAGGCATCAACATGGTCGGTGTCTATCGGGTGTGTGGGTCGGCTAAACGCAAGAAGAGACTTCATGACGAGTTTGAAGCATCCAGTAGTCTGGTAGATCTGTCCAGAGAGAACTACCCCGACCTCAATGTTATTACAGGTGAGAAATCAGGTCAACTATAGACCCTTTGCAATGGCGGCCATGACAGGAGGCAGGTTTTCCTATTAATATGATGTGACAATAGATCCACAAAGTGCCTACTTGTGCATGACATGCAGTAACAATGTAACTGCCCCCTGTCATGGCCATTCATGCAACAGGTCTATTTCCAAAGCGTATAGTGCTTAAAAATAAACATTCTTTTCTCACGGGATAATCACTTGGGGAGAAAAAATCACTCTCCAATTGGAGATTGCAAATATCCTGTTTTCTTCCCATGAATAATATTTTGGGGAGGTATTTTATATGATTGTTAGGTTAAAATGAAATCTAGAAAATCTGAACACACTCCTTTAAAGGAGCTTGTTCAGATTTTTTTTCTCCAGAAAATGGATTTCACTCTAACATAACTACATGTATGATATAAAATACCTCCCTAATATACTATCCATGGAAAGAAAACAGGAAATTTGCAATCTCTAATTTGGATGTGGAAGCAAAAAGGTTGGTGTAATAACTTCACTGCCTTATGGAACGGGTAAAAATACAAACATCTGTGGTTTTTGGATGATATTCTTGGAAATATATGGATTGAGAGCGCGAAATTTCAGAATGGTAATGAGAAAAATATGACATCAAAATATGACATCAAAATCTCAACATCCACGGGAAAAATGGGGTAGCCAAAAAATGTGATCTGGATACGCTCCCTTTAATTGCGGACTTTTCGCTCCTGTCTAGCACACCTACTGGTACACATACGGTACATGTAACTGTATTATTTAGATACCCAAGCAGAGAGTGTACAGTAATATGTACGGTATGAAGTGTTCCAGCGCTTGGCGTGTATATTCTCACCCAAGAAATTAGGCTCACAGTCTGTAAGCATGTAAGGGGCACAGCCACAAAGCCCGAGGGAACAAAATTCAAGACCAGTGGGAAGAAAAGGTAATACCACACTCTGCAAGACGGTGAGAAGAAAATGAACAACCACGATTTACTGGACCAACTGGTTGCTTGAAAGGAGACTGTAAATAGATCCTCCAGGTTGCTGGAAGCAGAATTTAACCCACCTGAAAATCTTTTGAAATTGGACTCCACCAAAATTTGAAAGGGAATTCTAGTACGGTAATACCTACATGTACATGTATCTGTGCAAAGTTTTGGATTTGAAGCACAAGCTTGGAAGCCTGCAGACATTGCCTGCCCTAGCTCGGCAGTGCACATGTGTGACAACTGTACAGTAGACCTACATTGTAAGTAACCCATTTTACATACAACAGATAGGCCAAGGTCTGAGTGGGCATTTGTTAAAGGAGCGTGGCCCGATTTTTTTCAAACATTAATATAAAATACCTCCCCAAAATACTATCCATGGGAAGAAAACGGGAAATTTGCAATCCCCAATTTGGATGTGGAAGCAAAAAGGTTGGTGTGATCACTGCACTGCTTTAATATGTTACCGGATTATTTCGTTTACTAAACTTTGGTGGATTTTTTACAATATCCCTAGAAATATACGATTGAGGGCAGAAATTTCAGAATGGTAATGAGAAAAATATGACACTTGTATGGTATCAAAATCTCGACACCTATGGGAAAAAAGGGAGCATCAAAAATGTGATCGGTCACACTCATTTAATTTAAACAAGTGAGCAAGTGTTGACACTATCCGAATAAAAAAAATGCAAGGGAAAAAAAAACATTTGGGGGTTACATTGTGTATACAATTTATTCAAACATGGTTTTTATTAATGATATGTGACTTTTTGAGCGGGCCTGCTATAAAGTCATGACAAGTTTTCAAATTCGCAAGAAATCGTAAGAAGCCGGGGTGCAACAATGAACATGGGTGTGGCCTATGAATTTCCCCAACTTCCAGTGATACCGGTACATGCTGGCCTACATCATTTGACTTCACTCACACATCTTACGACATTTTCAACATTGATGCAGAATCCGCAGAAATTTTGAAATTGTTCAACAGAGTTCCCACGAATTCCCACGACTTTTACAACCTGCATGATGTGTACTGCTGTGTACATGTATATGCAGTATGTACCGGTAGGCTATAGACCGTATCGAATACCCGCCATCTGTGGGGGCAGTTTCTTTGTTCCTTGGGGAAATGCATGGTTGCACATATTGTGCTTACATTGTTGAACAGTTTTAAGTGGTGTTCCCATTGGACTATTTTTGGTTAAACTCCCGTGGTTGTGCGGGAGAGTAACAAAATTTAGTCCAATGGGAACGCACGGAGAATTAGCGTCCCTGTAAAGTTACCGCGACCATGATGTAAAACATACAGGGCGAGAGAGGCCGCGGAAACTTTCCGCTCAACCGCGGGAGTTTTAGAGGGCCCTCGAAAAGTCCAATGGGAACAGCGCCGCCCTGTAGAACTACCGCTGCCGCTGTGTAAAATGTCAAATTGATGACGTCACTTCCTGCATCGTGCAATCCCACCACACATTGCGCGACAAAATTCTGGTTATTATGTACGGGCCATGTACATGTACGTACGCACGTGTTTTTTCATGCTCTTTTCTTTGCAAATATAATGGCAAGTTTAATCGAAGTTGTTAGAAATTTGATTGGGTTTCGTGCAGCATGCACACAATAAATAATTTCGCGCCAATATGTGTATCGCATGGCATGTCAAACATCCTGTTAGGTCAAGGGTTATGTAAACCACGCCCTCAATTGACCACGCCCTCAATGGCCAGCCGAGTAGCTAAATTTTCCGCTCGCGTCGTGTAAAATATATGGTAAGTGGGAACGCACGGGAGATTTACAGGAAGGAATGTTTACAGGGAGTCGCGGAAAGTTCCTGCGAGGGCGCGGAAAAAGAAGTCCAATGGGAACACGCCTTAAGTAACAAAAGGTGCCCCACAAGATGGCAGCTATTCGATACGGTCTATAGGTGTACAGGGGTCTTTACTGTATACCGGGTACATATTTTCATAACACCAGTGTCTGTCATCAGATTCGCAATGGATTTGATATAGATACAAAATGATTGAGTGTCCTGTACAGTGTACATATAATTGCATGTACCAGTAATTGTTTTCTAGAACACACATGGTGAACAGATAACAGAAAGAGACCTGTCTGGTGACTTGAACATAAAGAACTATTGTACCATACATATATCACTGTCCTGAAGTGGCAACTACATCAGTAGTTCAAAATTGTTGTACATGTCATTGTGAATTTAAAATAATTATTATATAAAATGAAGCTTTTGCAGATACCGTGAAAGAAAACAGCGGTTCTTTTTTTCCCCTTTACTCCCCTCCCCTTCAATTAGATAAATGGAGAAATGCGATTGACTTTATTTCTTTTGGTGGCATTTTTGCAGGTGTCTTGAAGGACTACTTGCGAGAGCTTCCTGAGCCGTTATTCACGTCCAAGATGTGTCAGCGTTTCATGGACACATTCGGCAATCCACCCGGTGATGCTGCCCAGAATGGGGAGCTCCTGGTCAAAATGATTGAGTCACTGCCACCAGCAAATAAAGTGAGGCAAACGGGGGTTTGAGGAATAGTAGGGAGGTTTAGATGCAGGTAGAACGTGAACGTGAAATGTTTTGAACACTTGGTCATTACTCTGAAGAGATCTTAGAACGGATGAAAACCAAAAAACCAAGATTCAAATTTGAGTTCTAAGATCCATGATATGACCTGTGCTGAAAGCATTATTTTCGCATTTACATTCGTGCTTTAGGTGCGTCTAAACCTTCCTCTTGTCTGTTGTACAGTACCTCTACATGAGCATGTGCTATAATTTTTGGAATACGTACATGTACATGTAGATGCCACTGCTTATTGGGGAGCGTGATCCAAAACTGGTGAACACTTAATGAAAATTTCAAAATTTCTTAAATTAATCAAAATACTACCTAAGAAATGTCCATATTTTACAATCATATTACAAGAATTAATATAATAATTTTGACTGGGCACACTGTGTTATCACATTTTTAAGAAATAGTTGAAATGCATGAAAAAAATTGTAGTTTTTGTCAATTTTATTGATTTTCCGTCCCTCACGCATAAAAACAACCTCTGCATAAAACTGTAAAGTCAATTTCAACATGTGATAAACTGGGTGTGTGTATTAACATCAGTAGCAGGTAAACAAACAGGTTCACTTTAGTTTTCATTTGTTGTACAAATGTATTGACTAAGGAAAGGAATTTGTCTCTTGATTTCTGTCCCTCACGCGAGTGATGGAATTGGATCACGCTCTGGGGACCTGAAAAAGTTTCCTATGGCTTATGCAAAGGTCAGCTTAAGCCGCCCTCAGGTTGTACTCGGGTCACAAAACTAAACAAATTGCTGAACAGGCGGCAACTCGACAAACAGCAACCGTGCTCAAGAGTAATAACGCAATATATCTGCTATGGTGCCTAATCACCATTAAAATGAAACAACCAAACTTGGGATGAGAGAACAATCGTAAGGGCCTTATCGGGATTCGAACCCGAGACCTCTGACTCGCCAGGCAGATGCTCTACCAGCTGAGCTATAAGGCACAGTGGTATACTCCCTTAGGTTTTCACTGAAAGATAAAAAGTTGGGTTTATAGGGAAAACCCGGCGAGTCGGAGGTCTCGGGTTCAAATCCCACGTTCGGATATAAGAAGAGTGTAATTGTACGAAAACAAGTGCGAGAACAGTGTGACTTCTGTCTAAAAAAAATAATGCTCGTCTGTTTTTTCTCCATCTGCAGACTACAGGGGCGTACATCCTTGACCATCTCAAGTTGATCATGGTCCACTCCGAGACCAACAAGATGAGTGCGTACAACATCGCTGTCTGCTTTGGTCCTGTGCTGATGAGTGCGGCGTCATACGGCAGTAACACAGTGCTCACACGGGAAGTGGCCACGGGCAAAGACGCAGACTATGAAAAACACATTGAGGTGCTGCAGACAATGGTGGAAGTGTGGCCGGGCAAACCGAGTGAGTAGGCCTAGTTGCATGCATATAACTAAACAAATGTAAGTTCTTACAGATGTGTGTATTTTAACCACTTGATGCCGGAGGACGTGTAAATGTGTTCTACCAATGTATAGTCACAGGGGCGCTTTGCCGCTGTCTTTCTACAGTTGACGTGTAAACACATGCATTGTCCACTATTCATTTGTACACACCGTGTTTGAACTTGACGGCTGTACCGTAGATGGCCTGTCAGTGCAGCAAATCTCGCTCCGTGGTGGCTGCCACATGGTCGCACTTTGAAACATTATGCTCAGTCATCCATAGAGGTACCTGAGGATCTCTGTCTGGATTTCTTGGTGTCCTGTTGGTTTTTTCTAAAAGTCTGAACAAAACTATTGCCTTTTATCTTCAAGCAAACTTGAATCCGTGCTTTTGATTGGTGAATACAACAGTGTGACATTGCACTACATGTACATGTATGTACGCCTATTTCTACATGTATTTTATGTCGCAATCTGCTTAATGCGCCCTGGTATTCCAAATGTACTGTGTCCCCTACACAAAATAATTCAGAGCTGCATATCACATGACGGTGAATTCAAACGTGATGCGGCTTGTTATGCCATTGACTCTCTGCAATGTAGCGCTTCTCGCCCTCACCCGCGCGCGTGCGTCAAGTTTGCTTGTGGAATACGGCATAATTTAGTGAGTCTGCATCCCGTGTACCACTCGTCCTTTGACCTCATGATACCGTTATATAAAATGTAGACACACTAAATTATGCCGTATTGCACTCGAGCTCGTAGGATAACTGATAATGTGTAAATTATCACGGTGCGGCCATCTTCCCTTTTCTCCTATTAAAATGAACGTACGGTAACCAAAGCGAGGCTTGCAGAAAAAATAGTTTGGTCCCATTTTGAAATTGTTCATTGTATGCATCACAATGGCACAGGCGTTGCGCGATCAAGAGAGCGCGCAGTGCGGACAGTGATTCTTAACTGGAGATTACATGCGAATGCGCAGACTCACTTATCGTACCCGACACGTACTATGGGAAACAAGACAAAGATGGACGCACCGTGATAAAGGTCAATTACCGTGAAAATAAATCTTGTCAAAAATGTGTATCTGTCATGGACTCTATAAACAGATGCCAGCGGTGTGGTCAAAGAGGTCCCCGACAATAAACAGCAAGACCTGCAAGTGGAAGAAGGGCAGCCACTAGCCGAGCCTGACAATGACCCAATGTTGGACAATGACCCAATGCGTGAAAACCAAGAAGAGGACAGTTGTTATCATAGTAATGACGACCTGGACGAGACACTACGGGCCAAGGACGAGGATGAGAATGATGATGGTGCTTACCCAGAACAACAGCAAGAACAGCAGCAGGAACAGCAGCAGCAACAGGAACAGCAGCCGCAGGAGCAACCAGAACAGCAAGAGCAACAACCACAGCACAACGGAGAAGACGAATGGGATTCAGACAACTTGCAAGTGTCTCCATGTTAAAGGAGAATTATGCCTCGGAAACAAATGGGTCATTCCATGAAGTTGGGATACGGCGTCCCCATTACATCGCTGACCTTTTTTACAATATATTATTAGGCTGAAATGAATTTCATTAGCCAGTAATACACAGAGAAATACCAGGGTCTGAGTGAGATAAATTAAAATCCTCCGTTATTTCTTGACAAAATAGAGAAGCAACCATATGGGATTTTGTGAAAATGCAGGTGTGACATTCAGTGTTTTTCAACATATTTTTTTGAACCACACAAATTCAAGGTAGAATCCTCCAAATTTAGATTACAAGTGATTGTTTAGATCAAGAACCGTGTGCTAATGTCGAACAAGTCTCTCAAAACTGAAGGCTAAAAAATCAACAGGCAAACCAACCATTTCGTGCGACATCATTATACAAGTGTACGTGTATAAATGACGACTTGCTGTTCACTAAATGGCCATTTTATGGAAATGAAGAAATGTCACACTTTGTGCCCCAACTTCATGGAACGACCCAAATGGCATTGTGCTAAACAAGTGTAACTCATACACTATTTTTATACAAAGAACAAGGAATTAGACCCGCTGAAAATCAGATACAAACTTTACAAAGAGTGGCTTATGGGTGCCACCATTTTGTCCGGAAACTGGGCAAGGAATGACCTTTTTGTGGACAACCTTTTCATGTGTATTGCTATAGGAGTACACGAAGGAGTTGTCTGCGAAAACGTCATTCTTTGCCCAGTTTCCGGACAGAATGGCGGCGTCTATACTACATGGCGTCGCTGCAATTGTTATTCTGTGTGAAGTTTGTATCCGATTTTCAGCGAGTAAAATTCCCTATTCTTTGTATAAAAATAATGTACGAGTTACACTTGTTCAGCCCAATGTCTTTTGTTTCTTGGGTGTAATGCCCTTTAAAATGCGCACAAGTTATCGAATTGTGCACTGCATGACATTCGTGTATGTAATAATCTTTTTTTGGTATCCTACATGTATATCTGTGACTACACGTAGGTATGTACATGTAGGTACAACCACCTTCGACGGAACATAATATAGACAATTCGCACATATTTTGTTCTTCTGATGTGACAGAAGTGGCACTCCACGCAATCCCAAAAAAAATCCTCTCCTTGTTGAGAACTGCATCCATGTACATTCGTTATGTGAATTGTTTATGGTACATGTACCCGAGTCTGGTCCTTGTGGGACAATGAACAATTTTACAATTTAGACACCAAATATTGCATTCGTTGCTTTGCTCAGTTGCACAAGTAGCGCAAAATTGGGGTCGTAGGAAAAACCTGAGAGAGTATGCGTTCAAACCCTGATGGGCCCATATGGCTTTTCTTTTGTCCCATTTAATAGCAGAATGTACATTCTGCTGTTAAATGCACATTGTATACTGCCAGTACAATAGAGATCAGTGACTTGAATGGAACAGTGGCCAATTTCATAAAGCTGTTTAGCAGAAAAACTTGCTTAATCCAAAAAAAATGTTTTTATAAAAATAGGATTTTTTTATAAAGCAAACAAATTCTGGATTAAGAAAAATTTTCTGCTAAACACCTTGATGAAATTGGCCGCAGATCATTTGAACGTAATGACTTGTGGAACGCTACATGTGCTCTGGTTTCACAGCATTTGGAAAGACCATCATGTATTCAAATAATACACAGGACAAGCCACATAAAATTGACGCCAGAAAATACATTGTGGGAGTCACAATTTTGGCCTTTGTAAGTCTCAGGCCCGTTTCACACGTTGTACCCACGTCGTGTCAAAATGTCGTGGCACATCACGCCTTCAAATGTCGTGGCAGAAACACGACATTTGAAGGTGTGATGTGCTTCTGCCCTACCAAATGGCATAAGCAACACTTCTGTCAAGCGAGAAAAGTTTGAATGCGGTATTCAAACTAAAGCCCTGGGTCAAGTTCCACTTACACAAACGTTAACGTTTTTCAAAAAAGTCTCTGTCTCACCAAGAAAGTGTTGGCTTAGAAATATTGTTCTTGCATCAACCACTTGCTGCCGGAGGACGTTTAAACACATTCTGGCAGTGTATAGTCACAGAGGCAGTTGACGAGTTAAAATGTCAGCTTTGCCACTGACTTCCATGGTTATGGCCACCATTTATTTGTACACACCATGTTTTGAACTTGACGGCTGTGGATGGCTCGTCAGTGTAGCAAATCTCGTTCCGTGGCATCCGCCTTGGAGGGTTGCAAAGTATGATCTTTTGGTGAGAAGATTCATACAACTTAATGTAGAAATGACTCTCTAGAGTCGGTATTTATGATGCTTGACTTGGTCTTAACTTTTGGCTAGTTGTGTTAATGGAGGCTCAGGCTATTTCATGGAGACTGTAAACTCATGCACTAGCAAACGTTTGCTAGCTTCAGAGGCAAACTTGCTAAACACTAGTGACGCAACAATGCCCGTTTCCAAGCACGCGCATGCTTAAGCACGCCGCGGCCGTGAAATAGTCTTAAAGTTGGCACACGTTTGCAGCGTTTGCCCTTAACTTTTTTCCCAACTGGCCAACAGGGCCAGTTGGCTTAAGTCTTCACTGGCCCGTCGGCATTTCAAGTGGCCCGGTTAAAATTTCCGGTTCTTTTTACACACAGTCGACCTTTAATGTTTGCAATAACCACATTTGAGTGAATAAATCGGGAAAATTTGGTAGTCATAAGGTTCTCCCCAGTACAAGTTACATGTACATTATATTTCTACTGAACAGCCGGACCATTTGGGGAGGCTTTCCAACTGGCCCGAGATGATTTCAACTGTCATTTGGCCAACGGACCAGTGCTAATTCGAATGCTGGTTTGCAGCTAGCGCTTAAGCAGCGCCATGAAATTGTATATGAGCGTGCTGTGCACACATCAACAGCAACTGATCAGTTGAGTTGCTTCCAGTTGCAAGGTCGATGTACGCTAGGCTTTAGTTACTACTCTTCTTTCTGGGCGAAACTTAAAACCTTTAAACATTCAAGACATGTAGTGCTCCTTTAAAAGACGTATTTTTAAAATTACCCAAACAATGCTTGTAATATGTATTTCGTGTAAGATTTTGTAATATACATGTAGGTAGAAACAGTCATTGTGAACATATAGAACAGTCAAACAAATTGTATATTTTTATTTAAGGTAACTTGGTGTGCACATTCAAAGAAAATGTAAAATACATTGTGTAATTGACGCAAATGTGTAGTTCTTCGCAAGGAATTTTAAATGTATGTGTGTATATGGTCTAAAATAATCTGATGCGGAAAAGGTGTGCTTATAATAAGTGGTTTTGAATGGGTTGAAGAAAGCATTTTAGAATGCGGTACGAGGGTATCGCGTATATTTATAATATACCCATCCAAAAAGTTAAGGACCAGTTTATTGCACGCATGCCATACAGAAATGACAACACGTAACAAGTTAATGTTCTTTCCATTATTTCATTAAAGAACCGAGAAGTGTTTACAGAAAATTCCATGTCAAACGCAGCAGTGAAAACGAAGCTAGAGGCTGTAACACTCAACAACTCTCTAATTTCAAAATCACAACAACTGTGTCTCTGACAAACAGTGTTAGTAGCGCGTGTTGCCGCCGTTGTTTCGTGCATTCGAGGCAGCGTTGCCACATGGAGCATACCAGGTTGCAGAGGAGGTCTCAGGGCACTGCATTCCAGGCCCCATCGCTCCAGAGTAGTACACACCTTCCTCCGGCAAGCCGGGGTCAGCAGAATGCAGTGGCCGATCTGAACCCCATAGAACATCTGTGGGACGAGCTTAGACGTTCAACAGCATCACCGTCGTCCTGCTGCAATGGCTTCGCCAAGAGTGGAATGCAGTGCCCCAAGCCTTCCTCTGCAACCTGGTCCGCTCCATGCGACAATGCTGCCTTAAATTCCTTGGAAACAACGAAGGCCACACACGCTACTAACACTTTGTCAGAGAAACTGTTGTGATTTTGAAATTAGAGGGTTGTTGAGTTTAACAGCCTCTAGCTTTTTTTTCACTGCACCGTTTGACATGGAATTTCCAAACACTTCTCGGTTCTTTAATGAAATTATGAAAAGAACATTAAATCATTAGGTGTTGTCATTTCTGTATGGCATGCATGCAAAAAAAACGTCCTTAACTTTTTTGTCAGAACTTAAAAACAGATTACATGATTGGGCAACTTTTTAAAACAGGAACAACAGCATCACATAACTCAAGAATAATGTTGATAAACTGCCTTGTACAAATTTCAGCCACATAGATGCAGTAATATTTTAGAAAACCTGAAAAATCCATGCATGGTTTTTGTGTTGAATAAATTGTAAATAAATTGTCTGCAAACAATTTATTTATTAAAAAAAGCACCTTCAGTTGGCAATTTCTCCCACAAACTCATGTGGTGTTTGCTACCATTTGTTTTATTTTTTATTTTTTTATTCAAGACCCAATTCCACCAACTACGGTCAAAAGTGACAAAAAATCTCATGAAAAAAAAACAACATGCTATCAACACTTTTAGTCGGGTTTTCTTGTCAACTCGTGAAGTATAATTTTGGGTACCGGTAATTGCAAATGATGTATTGTCTTTAAGACATAAAATCCGGAGGTCTCTGGTGGGTACCGCAGTGTGGATGGACTACGTGATTGTACTCTCATCCCACGTTTGCTTAATCAAATTATAAATTTGAGTGTTCTTTTGTGTCCCTTGTGAAGTAAACTGTGCATGTAAATATTCCATGTAAAAATGTACATGTGGTTGTCATGGTCACCAAACTGCATTTTTCGCTTGCTCTAAAAGTGTAAACTTGTAAAAGTACATTTCAAAAAATAAAACCAGTTTCCCTTGTTAGTAACTATTGTACATGTAAACGTTGAAAACATGGAATTGTGCGGTGAATCTATACACTTTTTGATATGTCGTATTATCGTGTACATGCATGCGCATTGCGAGTGGTTGGTATTCCGGAGGTGCTCAGTGAAGTGTCGTCCTATTTTTATGCGTAACTGCGGGCTTGGTTACAATTTATAGGTATTTAATATTTTGTATTCTTACTAGCGCACTCGCTACTTAGGACTGTGCACAACGATGTTCAAAATGGTTTTAGCTGGCTTTTTAGTTTTATGAATTTGTTGATTTTTTTCAAAACATTATTTCAGTGGTTTATCGGATCCAGTTTTGCAATTTTTGCACATGTGTATCAAACTGTGATGCGCATTACACTACGGGGGTCGATGTGTTTTGGCATCACAGCAGTACCAGTACTAAGTAGACTACACATGCCTCCTTCGGCTCTATAATTACTTATTTTGTCTGCGTGTATATTTCAAGTCGCTCCAGTTGGCAAGAAGACGAGTAGTGGCAATCGTTTTAAAAATTAAAATGTATATATTGCTTAATTCGTGCAATTAGTGGCGTTTTTAAGAAGAAAAAAAAAAAATAAAAAAAAAAAACAGCTACCTTTGGTACTCTCACTATAGACTTGGTATAGACCGTATCAAATAGCTGCCATCTTGTAGGGCAATTTTTTTTGTTTAAATTGGTCGACAGTGTGAGCACAAAATGTCAATGTGAACAAAGAAACTGCTCTACAAGATGGCAGCTATTTGATACGGTCCATAGACTTGGTATTAATGAATCTGGGAGATTTAAATACGCATGTATATGCATTTAGAAAAAACCGCCAATACATGTTATTACGTACATGTAAGCGTGTCCAATAACAATTCTTTGTAATTTAGCCTACATGAAAGGAAACTTATAGTAAGAACAGACATTTTTAGCTCCACTGCTTTTTTTCAATGAATTTTTGTTTATGCATGTATATGGTGCGGTAAAAATATGTCAGGAGTTATATCCCCAATAGACCGTATTCCTGAACGCGGGAGGGCGCTCGAACAAGGTGGTTTGGGGGAAAATGTCCATAGACGACAGTAGAAAAGTGGGGGTACGTGCATACGTACGTGGGGAAAAGTCGCGTACGCGGAGCGCGCAGACCTGTGTCGCGCGCACAGATTTCCATTCAAAATAAACGTTTGGAAGGCGTGTGCGCGTAGCGCGTTTTGTGTTCGAACATAACGCACGATGGGCGCGGACCACTTGACAGCGCCCTCCACGTTCAGGAATACGGCCTATTGGCCTTTTGCGTGTTTCAAATGTACTGACGTTACTCCTTTCACATGCACATTGATGTCAGACCAGACTAAATTTTTGTTGCTATGTGATATGACCGGGCGCACACGGCAGGTGTGAACTACAGAATCAATACCGTGTTCAGGGTAGGAGTGAATGGCATAAAGCAACCAGACTGTTGGTTGCCAGGCGATGGCGTGCACCACGTAGCAACAATAACATAGTATGTAAACTTTCTAAACTGCACCTCCATTTGAAAGTAGAGAATTCAGGGCACCAACCAAAGGTCACACGCAAAAGGCCTATTGTCAAATGACTACAGGGATTGTCATACTCAAAATTTCTTCCAGTGATTAATTTTTTTCCATCTAATGGGTTTGAAATAGTTTTAAAATGTACAATGAATTGCGGGTTTTTTTGGGGGGATATTTTATTTATACATTGCCTTTTTAATTGGTCCACTGGAAATGGTAGAAATTTCTTAAGCTATGTGTAATATAGAACTAATATGAATCCTGCCATAGATGTCATGTATTGACTGGTCCGATGTATTCTATTTATGAACAGACTAAATGATGGATAATTTCTTTGGTTTTTAATGCTGTGTGTAAAAAAAAAGAGTGATTTATGATGTGGATTTCGTGTTCATGTACAAAGATTTTGCATTATGTCATGTGCTAAGTGGGAACATATAGTAGTAGAATAGACTACTAAAGTTTGACGTCATTTTGCCAGGATAACTGGGTCTAAGCATTCGCTGGTAATCTAAAACGTCCAATGATAAAGTGTAGGGAAACAGTTCACTGATTGTAGAGTAGACCCAGTAACCTTGGCATGTGTTCTAAAGTGAAATTAAGCCGTGTCCGCATTGGACTTGTTCTTTGGGAGGTTTTACCGAGACGATGGTAAAATGAAAAATGGCTAAATTTTACTGTTGTCCGTATTTGGACTTTTTTGAAACGGGAAAATTTTCTGAGACCGTGGGAGAGCATGTGCAGTGTCCCTTAGTGGGATGACCTTCACGGCCTTGGCGTACGCTTCCAGAGCGCTTTTACCGACTTGATGTGTCCGCATTGGACTTATCGTCTCGGGAAAAGTTACCTAGACAATTTTCCTGGGCAGCAGTTGGCCAGGAAAAGTAACCGCTGGACTTGGAACAAATTACTGAGAGGAAAACTTCCTAGGCTGTCTGCAATGGACACAAAATGGGAAAAGTACCCATCGTCTCAGTAAGTTTTCCCCCCAAAAAAGTTCAATGCAGACAGGCCTTTATAGAGTACTAAGGTGAAAACGTCACCCTTTGTGTGTTGCCATGGTTATTGGATCTACACTAAAACCAGTGAACTGTTTTCCTGCACTATACCAATGGACGTTTCAGATTACCAGCGAACGTTTAGACCCAATTACCATGGCAACTGACGTCAAACTTTAGTAGTTTATTACTACGATTCAAAGCTTCGAGTCGTATAAACAAAATAACGAAAAAAAGTGTATTCGTAAGTGTGCTTAGTAGTGTAGAAACTGAAGGCATGCACTGCATGTAGATGTGTGTATATTGTGCAGTGACCGACCGCTTGAAAATGACGCTTCTTTTAATCCATATAGACAGACATTCCCTGACCACGTGCTGCAATAGACTTACGTTAACAAGTTTTTAATAGTGTGTTGCCTTGTATTCGTGATTTCGTGTGTGGAACATAGACAGAACAATTACATGTATTCGCCTGTAACGTACAGTTCTTAATGATAGAATTACAGTATACTGTCGTTTTTGTGTACTTATGATGGCAAAGCCTGTGTATAATTATGCTACAAATGAGAAATAAATGATACAAAACGTCAAAAAAGTGCAGTGTACATGTTTCTTCATGCAAGTGCTTTAATATAATGACCCGTTTTTGCAAAAAATAATTCACATAATTCATAAAAAACTTTTCATGAATGTTCATTGGACTGATCGTAAAATACACAAGTTGACATACAATTTTGACTATTAACCTATTTTTATAAAGCAAACAAATTTTATATTAAAGGTACAGGCTCGTCAGCAATGCGCGCACGCGCTGAATTCGTGCCACGAAATATGCAGCTCTATAGCAAAAGCATGGAACTGCGTATTTCGTGGCACGAAATTGGCGCACGCGCATTGCTGACGAGGCAGTGCCTTTAAAGGAGCTTGTCAAGGTTTTCCAGAAAATGGATTCCGTTTTAACCTTACAATCATAAAATACCGCCCCAAAGGCCAAAATACTATCCTTGGGAAGAAAACAGGAAATTTGCAATCTCCAATTTGGATGTGGAAGCAAAAAGGGTTGGTGAAATCGCTGCACTGCTTTATGGATTTTTGACGATATTCCTTGAAATATTCGGATTGAGGGCACGAAATTTCAGAATGGTAATGAGAAAAAAAAATGATATAACAAAATCTCAACACACATAGGGAGTCAAAAATGTGATCTGGTCACGCTCCTTTAAATTGGCAACTGCTCGCACCTGCTTGCGCCCTCTTTTGTCGGTTCACTATTTTGTTCCTCCGTTCAATAATGAACTAGTTTCCAGTCCACCACTTTAAAAGATGTGAGTCAGATTACGCATAGCTTACTTGCAAATGCGCCCAAAACAAGTTCGCGTAATGTGCTCAACAGCAGTTAAAAGAAGAAAACTTAATAATAATTTGCAACTGGCATATTACTTGAAAATGTTCGAATAATTCCAATTCTGAAATAAGTTCCAAAAATCAACTTTTTATATAAATAAGGAGAGGACTGGGACATATCACAGATTGTTATTTAGACTGGTTTCTGTACCTCATATTCTACATACAAACATGAATACATGTAGTCGAAGTCGTATGTGGATTATGTGGACCGGAAACTAGTCTAATTATTACTCACCTTGGCACAGTTGTTTTTTTAGTGCATTGTTGCCGTACGCGTTTATCAGGCATAGCGCTAGCGATGCACAAACAGGACCGTACCGCAGGCGGTCAAGGACACAAATGCGCTCTGAAGTATTTTTATGTCAGGATCAGGATCATGGCCGATGCTACTACAGACATGACGGAAGCTACGCTGATGTGTACTCGAAACAAATAGCCATAACCTTTCTACGTACGATGTAAACTTGAGTGTAACATCAGGCAAACGATTTTGCGGTAAGTGTAACTTACACATGCACAATTTTTGTTTTTTTAGGCCACGCATGTTTTATATGAAATGATGGCATGCTGTGGTTAATTACAGTCATACTATAGTCAACTGGTCAACTCGAGTCTCGACCGTTTGCCAACTCGACTTGAAATTGACCGTTGTATCTACTCTACTGTTGAACCAATTCGTCTAAAATAAAGTCAAGTCAACTCGTCCTTTGACCAACTCATCAAGGCCAAGGGTGTGGTTGAAACCCGGAGGTAGTCGGAGGTAACCCGGAGGTAACCCGGAGGTAGAATTGTTTGTGATCTTGTACATGCTACAACCTACCTCCGGATTGTTATTTTAATACCACGTAGCTCCGGAGCGCGAGCCACCGTCAACAAACCAACTACACGTTAGCAAACAAAAGCTACCTCTGGGTACTTTTGGGTACCTCCGACCACCTCCGACCTCCGGGTTTTATAAATTTCCCTCATCAAGACAGTTCAACCAACTCGACCACTGTGCAAACTGTTCTTTAAAGTTACGATGCCATATTACTGGGTGGACGATTTATTTATTTTTATTTATTTATTCACCACATCCAACAGCGGAAGGACCGCCAATTACAGGAATGGGATCAATTAACATAGATATTTGATTAACTATCAACTTCTAAGTTGAATTAGAAACGGGGAATCCCTCCCCTTGCTCTTCACGAAAGAATGCTCTGGGATCTTTAAAGTGCGTTACATGTAACAAACACACTGGACCAACGGCTTTACATCCCTTCCGAAGGACGGAACAAGTGTGGTTAAGTGCCTTGCTCAAGAGCACAAGTGTCACGGCCCGGAATCGAACCCACCTTCTAGTACTGGCACAGGAACTTGAGTTCGACGCGCTAGACCGCTCGGCCATAACACCCCACAATGGGCTGTGCTGGCACAAACAGATGTTACTGTGCAAAGACGGTCGCGTTGACCGTACCGCGCCAGCAGAACGCAAAAGCGAAATATTTGTGCCGCGAATTTGCAGAAAGTCTAACTTGTTTCAGCCTGCACAAGAACTACGTTTGCAGGAAAATGTTTGACGTCATATTTATGTCAGCTTTGCTGTTGATTAAGCAGAACAGTAGACGACAGTTTAAAGTGTCAACTGTCAAAGGAAATTGAGTAGTTGATCATGGCTCGTGACCTTGTGTACAAAACATAGGCCTATGAGACAGGTTGAAACATTTCTAGGTGTTTTCTCACAATTTTAAAATTTTCTCACTCTTAAATTTGGGTTTCAAATATGCACTTACCGATGCTTGATGGGGTAAGAGTTGAGAAGTTGATCAGAAATTTGTTTCTTTAAAATGACTCATCTAGCATCGGTAAGTCCAGATTTGATGGAAAAACCCAAAATTGAGTGAGAAAAAATTAAAATTTTGTGGGGAAATACATGTACTTTGAAATTTTTTAGCCTGTCTCATATGTTTTGCACACAAGGTCAGAAACCATGATCACAACTACATGTAATAAATTGTTTTCTGATGAGTCATTTAAAAAAAAAACCATTCTGATCGACTTCTGAACTTGTAATTTCAATTAGCGTTGACTTTTGCAGGTTGCAAAGTCCGGTTGAAGCCGAATCGAGGTTTACATGTACCAGGTACTTGTAGTGTAAATGCGGCAAATGTTAAGTTTTGCGGTCGCAATAAAAATGCCGGGTTTGTATCAACCTTTGCCATTTTGACTGTTTGTACTGTAAACATAGCGTAATTGTACAATTTACCCTAATTCCACTACACCACAAGGTGTAGGCCTATTTAGAACACATCTATTGTTATGCTAAATTAATCTCTACCCTAAGCCAATTTACATTTAACAGAAACTGCCCTTTGATCCCAAGCCTCAAATGGATCAGTTTCACAATGGACCTAAAGTTGGCAAAGGCCTGTTATTAATGCTTTCAACCTTGCTGATTACATGGGGCATGTACAATGTATGTACGGTACTTACATGTACCTGCAATGGTACCGGTGCATTGGGTGGTTTTGCGAGTGATATTAGGGAAAAAATTAAGAAGTTAATCATGGCTTAATCAGACCTTGTGCACAAAACATACGAGACTGGCTGTAAAATTTTATCTTAAAATTTCCCATCAAATCTGCACTTACCGATGCTTGATGAGTCATTTTAAAGAAAAAAAATCTGATCAACTTCTCAACTCTTAATACCGCTATGAGAAGAAAGGAGACTTAAGTATTTTTATGACGAGTGTGGTACATGTACGCTCATATCACCCGAAAAAACTTAGACCTTACAAGCACCTTTTTTTTGCAAGATTTTTGCAGGAGTTTTGTGTTAAAATCTCTAGTTTATTTCCTACGTTTACAGCTGCAGATGCATTTGTTAATTACTGTAACAGTTTTTTTTTGGCGAGCTGTGACACAAATGAGTCTATAGACCATATCGAATAACTGCCATTTTGGAGGGCAGTTTCTTTGTTCCATGCGGACATGCATGGTTGCACATTTTGTGCTTGCATTGTTGACCAATTTAAATGTCAAAAGTTGCCCTGCAAGATGGCAGCTATTTGATACGGTCCATACCGATTTCCCATCCGTTTGTCCGTCCGTCTGCACAAAATGTTAGTTTTTCATTACAAAGTTTTTTGTTACAAATTTTTGTTAAAGTTTGGGCGAGGGGGGAGGGAGCCGTGGTTGGGATTTGGGTGATGAGCTTGGGTGATGGTGGTCGTGTGCGGGTGGTAGGGGGGGGGGGGGGGGGTTGGGGGTGGGGGGCGGTTGAAGGGGGGGGGGGGGGGGGGGTTGGGGTGGGGTGGGGTGAGGTACACATGGATTAACGGATGACAAAGTATACTGGCACAAGACTTCCGGAGAAATTTTACATAACTTTTACCGCCTTAATGCAGTAGTTATGCTAACTTTAATGCTATTCATTAAGAAAATGCATAGCTAAGAGTCCATTATCAAACTGCTAAGCTATACCGAATAAAGTATGCCCTGCACTGTCTGCTCCGCTAAATTTTGAGATGTCAATATTGAAGTTGTCTGTGAACAACTTTATACAATTAGTAAAGGTTCAATGTACGTATGCAGAGAAAAAAGGGCACCAATTAAGTTGAATAGCTATGGTGAGGTTCCATTTTTTTTTACTGGTACTTTCAGGTCTGGATATTTTGTCTGACCATTTTTTGATCTACGTAATTTTACGCTTTGGAAAATAAACCTACGCGTATTTTCATCAAGTATTGATGTTATTTTGTAAACAGGTTTTTATTGATGTACACAGTATACATTGTGGAACAGATACTAAAATTCCCCTGAGCTATTTCAAAAGAACGTTTTTTGTAGAATTGCTTTCAGGTGCAGTTTCATTTCATTGGTTAATTTCTATAAAACGAGCAAGCTACCGTACCATACGCGTACGTGACATGTACGAAAACCAACGTCTGCAAATGTAGGCCTACATGTAGATGTACATATGTAGAATGTATCCAGTACCTTCATAATTCAGATAGGCTCGGTAAGTGTTTGAAATTCCTTTCGTAGCTTTAGCCGCTGCGTTGTACTACATGTACTGTTAAAGGCAGTATACATCATTGGTAATCTCGAAAATCAGAAATGTTCACAGATTTACGCCTAACTTACACAATATAAACAGAATGACCATAGAAAACTTCCCCTGAAATGTTTTTTTTGTCTGAGGTGCTATAGTCTTTGAGAAATTAGTAAAACAATTATTTTTCGTCTCGTGAGACGAAAATTCAATTCGCCCCAAAACCATTTCGCCCGAGTGCCATTTCGCCCCTAAACCACTTCGCCGGAGTGCCATTTCGCCCCAAATTACTTTGTCCAAACACTACATTGCCCAAATGCCACTTCGCCTCAAAACCACTGCGTGCACAGGCCGTGGTTCAGGGCGAAATGGTTCAGGGGGAAGTGGTTTTAGGGCGAAATAAATGCAAACCCTTTTTTTGACTGTTTTTTCAAAAGTACGGAGCTGGTTTTTGCGGAGCTGGTTTTTGCTGGTTTTTATCATAAATATCTTCAATCACACAGGGGAATAAAACTATTTGTAACAGTTTACCAATCATGTACATGTACATGTATACTATCTTTAACAATAACATTCCATCGTGGAAATTCTTCTGTGCGTCTGCACTTGGATTTATTTTGTACAATGTAGAATGTCTTTCGACCTTGGTTAAAACTTTTAATGTGTCACCTGGGCATGTGTCCACAAGGACATTATGTGTGTTCTGTCAAGGTTTGCATATTATGACCGTGTTTACACTGGTCCCGAGCTCGGGATCAAGATTGACCCCCTGATAAGAATGTGTTGAGGTTAACCGCAATGGCCTCGAGTGCCGCGTTTATATCTGTTGTTGATCCCGAGCGCGGAGCCAGAAGTTGCAGTCAAAGGTCAAGCTAATGCAGCAGAATTCCGAGATGTTCCGTCCAGTTTAGCCATTATTTCTGCGCTGGCCCAAATGTCCTACTCCAAAAACTTCGCCAGTTCGTCGTTGCTCCACGAGCGCCCGCGAACTTCGTTTGCCATCTTTTCACACGAAGACAACTCGATTCGGCTGCTTCGTCTTCGTCAACTTCTCTTCACGACGAAATAATGTCAACTTATGCTATGTCGGAAATCGTTGAATGACACTCCGAAATTCTTGATATAACAACAAAAAACTAAGCTGTATGATAATGACAAAGTGTCGCTAGATAGTTGCAGAAAGTAGAGAAGTTGCAGAAAGTAGAGGAAATACAGAAACACTTTTTCTCAACGTGTGAAGTTTGTATCGGACACGCAAAAGAGATTGCTGAATGCAGGATACCAATTACGTTTGTAGTACGTTGTGTTTTCGTAACGGACACCAGCGAGATTCTCAGCGTTGCATCATGTCGGGGTATCATGCATTTTGTCATGGCATACATGCCTGCACACAATGCATGGAACCAGTGGTACCTGTGTGCGTGTATACATACTACGTGTACACGTGTACATAATACGAGCGCGGGCTCCCCTGGAATTTTCGCGCGCTTTAGCCCGCAACAGGATGTGGGGAAGATTTATTGCCCAGCTAACCGCAAACTGATCCCGAGCTCGGGATCGAACCCTCCGCCATCGCGAGACCAAAATCTCGGGGTCTGATCCGGGGCCAGTTTGGTTCCGAGAGCGTTTACACCTATTTGTGATCCGGGGCTGATCCCGAGCTCGGTGTTCGATCCCGAGCTCGGGATCAAGTGTAAACAGGGTCTATGCAGCAGGATACCGGTATGTGGCAATGGGTACTGTCCCCCTTCCATTGTTCCCCCATTGTGTCTCAAACATCCAAGGAATTATAAAGGATTCCTTTCAGTTTTTAGGGGTGGGGGTGGTGCATTAACAAAAGGGAAAAGTGCATTGAGCTTAGGGATGGGATGTTTAACTTGTTAATCGTTTAACCGGGAAAAAAACATGAAGAAAAAACAGTTTTGCAGAATGTTTATTGAAACCTAATTTTTAAAACAATTTACTATAGTTTTCAGAGGGTTATTTGTAATGACTTCATGAAATTAAAATAAATTTATATGGGGTCGTGGTAAAATTTTCACCAGATAAAGGTTCAGTGATTATTTTGGGGGCCTATAGGGGTATTGTATACAATTGCACGTGCATCTTTAACACCAGCAAACCAGTTAACCGACACTTGAAAGAATTGTAAACTAGTTTCTGAATTAACTGTAAATTCCCATCTCTACTGTCGGGTAATGCACTGCGACAGAACATACATGAATATGATTTACAATGTAGGCCTACACCTTTTATCAATTATAAATATCCTGAACATCTGAATCATGTTTGCATTGTATTGACCCCACTGCCATGACTGCATGTTGTTTAAGCTAAATTAATTTATTTATTTATTTATTCACCACATCCAACAGCGGAAGGACCGCCAATTACAGGAATGGGATCAATTAACATAGATATTCGAATAACTATCAACTTCTAGGTTGAATTACAAACGGCCAAAAGACACCGCAGAATCCCTCCCCTTGCTCTTCACGGAAGAATGCTCTGGGATCTTTAAAGTGCGTTACCGAAACCTAACACACTGGACCAACGGCTTTACATCCCTTCCATAAGGACGGAACAAGTGTGATTAAGTGCCTTGCTCAAGAGCACAAGCATGACAAGTGCCACAACCCGTCACGGCCTGGAATCGAACCCACATTCTAGTACTGGAGTTCAACGCACTAAACCGCTTGGCCATAACACCCCATTCCATAATTCACGTAATTATGGAAGATATTCGATCCACCAATGTCTGTTGCAAATTAGTTTTTCAAATTTGTATTCACTTTGTCAGGTGGCAGTTGCCCTCCAGAAATTTTCCCCACATGTTACCAGAAATTTTGAAAGGTGAATTTTCCATCAAGGTTAAATGTTTGCATTTCATGCAAGTGCAGTTTGTTTCTTGTTTACATGCTGTTCATAGACCGTATCGAATAGCTGCCATCTTGTAGGACAGCTTTTGTTATTTAAATTGGTTTAACTAGGCATACATGTCCACACGAGAAAAAAAGAAACAAGATTGCAGCTACATGTATGCCCTTTCCCACTAGAACATTGATCCCTTAGGTGAACTCGCCCCAGGGCGGCCTTGAGGTGACTCACCCCCCCGAGTTCAACCCTACGTCAATTCACACTTGTTGTTCTGAGTCTCGCCCCGGGGCAAACTCACCCCGGAGATCGGCACCTCATCCCCCACTTGAACAAGTGAGAACTCGCCCCCCTGCTCCTTTTCTCACTACCGTTCTCGTCCCGGGGAAAGTGTCTCGCCCCGGGGCCAACAATTTTCACCCTGGGGCCAATGTCATTACCCTGTTTTAGCACAGAAATTGCTTAGCACAGAATTTCTTTTCTTTATTTTGCAAAACTGGGTTGCCAGCCAAAATCATTACCGGTATGTGAGGTGTAATTACTGACATTTTGCTCCTGTTCCTAAAAATACAATTTGACATACAATTTTGGCTGGTAACCCATTTTACAGAGCAAAGAAATTCTGTGCTAAACAAATTGTTGTGCTGAACAGCGCCATGAAATTGGCCCCTGGTTCCAAGCAGGGTTGAACTACATGTACCAGTATCTCCGGAAATGAGACTTGCAAGTGGGAATTGAGGCTTATTTTCACCCCGGCGTCGCTCCGGGGCCACCGCCGAGATTTTGTCATGTGGGAAAAGGCCATATTTAACACAGTCTATTAACCCAAGGTTAGAAACGGCAACTTACATGTACATTTAAAAAATAATAATACATTGTAATAATACATTGTAATGTACAATAATAGGTTCTGGCTTACATGTGTACTTGTATTCAGTCTCGCGTGGGTCAGCGGCTTTCAGTTTTGGGCGATAACCACTTCTTGTTTCGAGTACTGTACATGTACATGTAGCAATCTTGAGCTACAGTAAGCGATGATCCTGATGCAGTAGCGTGGAGTTATTGTTCATGGTTTGAGGGGAAATAGTATACACATATGGACTGGCAATGAGGTCACTAGTGCACGTCTATGGGCCCCGAGGGACTGTGAGTGACCACAAGAGGGTCCTATTTCCCTCCGCCTTCGGCCTCGGGAAATAGGACCCTCTTGTGGTGACTCACAGTCACGAGGGGCCCATAGACGTGCACTAGAGAATTAGGCCAGTCCGTATGTGTTTTATAACACACCTCAGGCAAAAATACACACGTACAGATAAAATTCAATTTAATACATTAACAAGCAACCTCCAGAGGGCGCAGTAACCGGTCACTAGTTTTTGAGACTCGTGACCGGTCAGGAACACTAGCAGGGAAACACGCGCGCGTGAAGTCTTAATGCTCGCGCCCGAAACTTTATACGCGCATCTAGTTCACGCTGGCGCAAATTTCATGCACTAGCTTAGATTAGTGAACCTCACGTGACTGCGTTTCAGCCAGTCAGGATTGAGAATCAGAAAGAGGTGTGTTATAATGAAAACTAATGACCACGAGGTGTTGGATGATTGGGACTATCGCCCGAGGTGCAGCCGAGGGAGATACAGTAGTCCCAATCATCCAACGAGGAATCATCAGTTTTTACTATTTCTACTTCAAACCATTTTGTATTTGTTGCACTATACTGTACCTCATAAATATTCTTTTAGGCAGCCACAGTATTTCGTGGGTCTTTAAAATTTCCTTCATGGGTGTTTAGTTTTTCCTCAGTTAGGTCTAATATTGCAAAGTGAGTACCACCAAATGTCATGTTTGAGTTATGCTATGGCATGCATTGTTGAAAAAGATCACGCTGTACTAGGACAAATCTAAGCTGCAAATCGAATGTGGAATAGTACCTTCCTGATTTTATGCAGAAGACGTGGGGGAAATAGTCAAAACAACACATAGTTGAGTTGCTGGAAGGACCAATTTCATGATGTACAGCTGCTGCCTGTTGAATATATCTTCGGTGACACCACAAACTGACAAGCAGTGGCACTTCAGTGCTGGTCTCGGGCACAAAATGACGTCAGCACATACATGTAAATTGTGTTTTCATGAAATTACACCCAGCATTTTTGTTTTCAGAAGGGACACCTATCGTAAATTAACAAATCAGGGATTGTTTCGGTCAATTTTTTGATTATTATTCTACAAGCATTTGGATGATATTATTCGTGTCCAGCATTTTTATAGCTTTTTTACAAATAAATTCAACGTTTTCTTGGGTGTCAGTTCGTGGAAACAAAAATTCCTGCATTTTGAGTCCAGTATCCGGAGTGCGCGCGCAAACACTCGGATGTCAGTTCGTAAAAACTTGTTTCCCCCACTATGCGGGTTTCACGAACTGCAACGGAAGTGCACTTGGGTGTCACTTCGTGGTGTCAGCGACGATATACTATGAGGTACGGTACATGCACAGGGTGTCCTAGAATAAAGGAAATCGAATTTAAATTGGTAATTATTCAGTAATTACATCTTTGTGTCCTATTTTATGATGTGCTCATGTGTAACACGTTTGTCTTTTCAGATCTTGAGAATGGTACATGAGCAAGGAGCACCCTACCCTGCCCCACACTGCTTCAGGTGCACACTGCACTTTGCTATTGTTCTCTACCTGACAGTGGGCACTCAAGGGCTGCATAAAGTCCAGGCGCAAGACACAGGTATCGTACACTGTACGCATTTCTTTTAAATGGTTGCACAGATTCAAAAAGATATTGGTCTGTGTGGTGAATTTGGTGCAGGTATTGGGGCGTAGGAATTTACATGCACTGTAAAATGTTGACATTTCACGGTAGTGACAACAATTTTTTATAAGTAGTATTTCGGGGGGAGGGAGGGGTCTTGAAAAATACTACTGTACTCTCTATACATGTAGAACTGTGAAAATGTTGACAACTTTGGACAGCCACTAAACACATCCCTGATTGAAAGAGAATTGAAAATTAAATTGTTCGCAAAGACAGACTCATCCATCCCACGTTTTCTGTTTGCGTGTAATTTTTAAAAGCTAACACAGCCTTGTCCAAGGCTTTTTACTTGACCGTAAATGCTGAGACGCACAAACTTTGAACAAGTTCGATTGACGACTATAGTTAGCTACAGTTGGGCTATTTCTAACTTAATGCAGTCTAGTCAACGATGGTTAGTCGTGTCTGGTTGACCATTTGGAACCAGCCCACAGGGCACGGTCGCGCTGGTCATTGGTCATGTTGGTACCCATTAGGCATTGAGTTGATGCAGTGTTATGCATGGAACCAGTTGACTAACCAAAGGCGTTCGCACTTACACATTAATGCGCATGCGTGTTGCCAGGATGACGTTCGACCAGTGGTTCACTCTAGTCGTGAATAGAACTTGCTCTATATTATTTACAATGTATTTCTGTGGGTTGCGTGCTTCCCTCCAATTAGTGTCTCAGGTGGCAAACATTGATAAACCCATTGTCCAACAGCCTTGTTTCTGCAGCAAACTGCTTGATATTTTTTTGTTAACACTGTCGCTGGAAATCCAGAAACGAGCACTCATGTGAAACTCCATCCTTTTGCAACAGTCAAGTGCCCCTTTAACGCACTCCCCTACTCGTGCATTCCGAGGCCCTGTTGAAACTGGCCCCATTTCGCTGTGGAAACGGCGACGGAAATTTTGTCGCCCAATCAGGACGCTTGGTAGTACATTGCGGGCATTCAAATACACGCAAGCAGTTTACACAGTACAGTGTAATACTCAGTTGTGCTTGCCGTATCCACGTTGGTGATTGGCTGCTATTTAAAGCCTACAGGGAATTCCGTTTTTAAATCCCCGTTATTAATTTGAACAACTGCGGAGTAAATAAAAACGTCGCCGGAAATTTCAGTAGGAAGGGGTAGTCAAGAAGAACAAAAACTCAATCAAATTTTTGGAAAGCATAGAAATTGTTTCTCTTCAGCATAACATGACAAAATTGATTAAATTACATCAAAATGACTCGTGTGCATTCTCTGCAATAGCCGCCTACATGTAACTTCACAGATTTGCGTGTATTTCCTCAGGGAATTGTAATGGCACTTAGCAGAGTGGAAATTCCATGAGATCTCAGGATAGTGAAACCCTGGCTCTTATAAATAATCATGATACACTACTCACAATAAGACAGGGATATTGTGGGGTGTATGCAGATATTTTATTGAGGGTACATGTATGCATTCCGCTTGAACGATTTTGTAGTATACGATTAGACAATTGTATCTGCATGACATACATGTTCCGTAAGCACCTTGTCACAGGAATCTGGTAAAAACAGTCATTTGAAAAAAATAAAATAAAAACTGGACCACATTATTTTGATCGTACAGAACACGTGTGCCGGTTGTACATGTATGCCATTGTGAATAAATTAGGGATAGAAATTTGGCAAATAAATTGAATGCGTAGGGCTTGTGTAAATTTGTCCTACATGCAATAATGGAAGTGCAACAGGACAAAGGTTGAAAGTTCTGTTGAACTGTGTCGTTTGCGGAGCACCCGAGTACATGTACAGTAGTCAAGCAGTTTTTAGTCTACCAGTCTCAACCCCCTACCCCACCCCCTACTGATGAGGTGCCAGTAACCAAAATCCCTTACTGTGTGTCTAGGAAAAGTGTGTTAAAAATAATTTATCGGGATTGTGAAATTAATAACTTCCTCATGGCATGTGGCAAGAAGTACTCGGGGAGATTCCCTCCTGTCATGAACTTTTGTGGCAACACGCAATTATCCTGCACAATGTTTAGTAGGAAAGTGCAACGGCAATGACACAGATTACTTGTATGATTTCCTGTTGCAGATGTGTACAGTTACATAGGGTACACTTGCACACGTACATGTATGTACCGGTATACATACATGTATGTACGTCCTGTTTCGCAATTTGCTGAGACTTTGATCACAGTCGTGTTTTAAAATAACATGAAACGGAGGCGGATTCAGGATTTTCGAAAGGGGGGGGGGGGTGGGAGGGGGGGGGGGGTGGGAGGGGGGGGTGGGAAGGGGGGGTGGGAAGGGGGGGTGGGAAGGGGAGGGTGGGAGAAATGTTTAAGCATGAAATGGTGAAAACAATCAAATACCGAGCGCATAGCATGAAGCCTGCTTAAGGGCCCTGAAAAATGTTGGATTCTAGGTGCTCTGTGGTGCGATCTAAGGCAATATTTAACCACTTTAAGCAGGCAAAAGTGTTATGTCATGTGAGGGAGATACCGGTACCCCAACAGTTGCGAAAGTTATTGATAATTAATAAACTAACAGATACAGTACATGTACATGTAATTGTTTGGTTTTTTTTAGGAAAAGGGGGTGGGGATGTGCGCCCTCCACGCTCCCCCTGGATCCACCCCTGTGAAATATCTGTCAACAAGAGGGTTACATTTTTTAACTTGTGGCTTGTAACAGCCGTATCTATACAAATTTTGAACCACTGAAAATGAACACTTAATGATCTTAACTTTTGGCCAATAATCATATTTGCCTTTAAAAAAAGAAATTGTATTTTTCTTTTTTGAAAGTCCATTGGGAACACCAATTTACACAGGTTGGTTTTATCATAAATGAAGATAATGCCATTTGTTCGGTCTTCCAATCCCATTTCTTGTGTTTTACAGTTGACATCTTCCCAGTCCGGCCCACATTTCTAGACGGCACAACCTTCAACCTTTCTTGCACGGCAGCACAGTCCAACCCAATCCATGGCGAGGACATCGGATGGAGCCGTGATGGCATGACGCTACCCAACAAGTGGTACAGTGCGCTTGATGACAAGACATCGCTGTTGATAGTTGAGAATGCGGTGTTTGCGAACAGTGGACTCTACGCTTGTGTAGCGGGACAGTCATCTCCTGGTAGTGGGAACAGCACAGAAGTATTTGTTGGAGGTTTGTACAGTACACACAAGTAGACTTGTCCCATTTTTTCCAGAAAATTGATTTCGTTCTAATCCAACAATCATATAAAATACCTCCCCAAAATACTATCCATAGGAGGAAAACGGGGTCTTTCTATAAATTAGGGGTCCAATGTTGGTGTCCCCGTTACATTTTACATCTTGTTTTTGTAAATTCAGGACACATTCTTTAAATACTTTACATCTCAAAGAGTGAGTACATGAAGTACAATTCATACAAAATTTAAAAGCCATTTTAATGATTTTTGTACGAAAAATAACACCTATCAGGTGTAACAGGGGACACTAAATGTCACACTTTTGGACCTCTAATTTATAAAAAGACCCAACAGGAAATTTGCAATATTCCAATTTGGATGTGGAAGCAAAAAGGTTGGTGTAATCATCATCAATTGTTGGGCAACATCAATTGTTTTTGTAAAAATGATTTTCCATCAAAATTCACAAGTTTCCATACTGTTTCGTAATTTCCTGGCACCGTATTTCATATTACTTTGTCACAGATACAGTACAATGTATGTATTCTAGAAATGTATGTGAAACCGTAGACATACAGTACATGCACAATCTCCACACAATATATTTCACAGTGGATTCCATGCAGTAAAGACAAGTTGACAGTCAATAGGCATGTTTTTAATCGGGGAAAAAAGAAGAAGAAAAATTTGACGCACAGGGTTTAAAGTGACGCGCACGCTAACGCTAAACATAGCTCTTTTTTTTGGCCTAAACAGAAATAAATTTTACAACTGCCACCCCCACAAATTATTTATAGAAGTGTACTACATGTGTTTGGCCTACATTTTTTTCCTGCTGTATAAGTGCAGGAACGCTACGCAAATGAAAGCTAAAGTGAAAAGAAAACAAGAAATAAAATTGAAAAACTTGGCATTGATCACTCTGGTTTGAAAGGAGCGACCCTGAAGGAAATTTACATACAGGTGACGGATTCCTGGCTCTGCTGGGATCACTGAAAATTGAATGCATACCCTGGACAATAGTGCAGTTGGGTTACTGCCTTTGGAGCATGCATGAAAGTTGTATGAAGTACATGTACATGTAATGTAATTATTGGGTCAGTCCATATAACGCCGAGTTTACCCTTGAAACAGACCAGGAATCGATTTCACAAAAGTTAAGACGAGTTCAATGCGTCCTACAATGTAATTCCTATACCAACTTCCTAAGATAAGAAGAGTGACTCTTCCTAAGACGTGTCTTAGCGCTCTTTGAAAACGGCCCCTGGCATTTTTATTGCGACCGCAAATCTAAACATTTGCCATGTTTAAATCGCCTATCCTCCCCACTAATTGTGACAGCAGAGCATGCATGGGCTGTTAAGTGTTGCAGAACTGGTGCCAGATTGGTCAATTAAATCTACCACATGGTGGTCACTGCCCCAAGGATGCCTCAAATTGCCAAATGGGTAATTCCCAAAATTAGGGGTCCAAAAGTGTGACATGCTTTTTAAGATTTCCAGGTGTTTTTAATGATTGAAATTATTTTTATTTGAACAAATGCCACTCAAATTTAATGTTTGTGTGTACTGTAGATATAGCACCAAGGTTAATACTTATTCTACAACCAATTTTCATTGACGTAGGTAACCCGGGACACCAAACTCCTATTCAATACCATGGAACAAATTTTAAGCTTGTTTTTAATATTTTTCAGGAATCAGAAAACTAAATATTGAAGAAAATGATGCTGCCCCCTATAATCACAGGCCCCAGTCCATTACTGAGAGTTTGGGGTCATAAGTGGTGATTTTTGAAGCGGAGAGTGTCGTACGTACATGTAACTGGGACACTAAACATTTTGGACCCCTAATTTTGGGAATTACCCAAATCTGTATTCGGGTAGCGTTTACACTACAAGCAACCTTGACAATTGCGGAGTTCAACCCTGCCTAAATGGTGACTTGAAAAAGGCAAATCAGACCTTTTTCAATTCACCTTTTACATTTACATGTACACTTCAATGTACATGTACATGTAGCACCTACCCGGCTTCAACTTGCCTTTTTGGATATTGTGGAGTTTAATTTGGGCCTTTTACCGCCCGTCCGAAACTCTTGATTGTCCGGGCAAAAATATACCCACAAAGTGAAATAAAAAACATGCAAAAAAAATCTCCAAACTCCTTAAAACAAGACGTGTTTATCGCAAAAAGGCAATCACAGTACAGTGTACTATAAAGATGTGTGATGCTTGCCAGTAATAAAGGACGTATGAAATAGGATTTATATTACATAAAACTATAGTACAGGATGTGTTTAACTCATCTCAATCAATTTCAGAGAATTTGATAGTTGCGTTTTGGTGTAATTGCAAGTTTTCTATTTTTTTGATAAAAATGCTAATGAGCATTTCCATATTCATGAGCAAAGCCGTGATGTTATATCAGGACAACAGAGGAATTCTCCATAGACTTGTGTACAAAAGTTGGTTTCATTTTCAGTGGCTTCTTGATATCATGAACTGTATCAGTTTACTGAGTTTGTTTAGTATGTCATTCCCAACAATCCTGACAAGTTTGTTTGAGCCAAAAATTGATCAGTTGGGTACTGTTACTGTTTGAAATGTAATGTTTTTTTGTTTTTCAACTGTGGGTTCCCTCCATGACTAGCATTAAACAGCGCCCTCACCCATCATAAACATTTTTGAAGTAAAGAAAAGGTCACTTCTTTCTGAAATAAAAACAAATTTTAGTGTGCCTCTTCGTAGGCAGCAGTTTGATCCTTTGATTTGTGTATAAAACCAGCTTGTTGTTAATTTTCACTTCACAAATCCTTTAAGTTAGCCGTACACCCGTCACCATCCATTGCGAATGCATTGCTCTTGCAACAAAAACTTGTTTACTAAATTGTGCTACTTCTCAACAAGAAGTCATACCGTACATGTACATGTACATGTACACGGTACCTGGGATTTTCACCCAACACTGCACTTTAGTTCTTCCCAAAATTGTAAAAAATCGAAATTGAAAGTGGAAGTGGGGGAGGTGCTTTGAAAAATTCAATACTCCACCCCTACAGCCCCAGGGGAGTTTACTGGAGCTGTATGTACCAGTACGTTGTATGGTACATTTTTTGTACCTCGTGTGTGGCAAATATATTTAAAGGAGCTTGTTGAGATTTTTTCACAAAATGGATTTCATTGTAGACTAACGATCATATAAAATACCTCCCCAAAATACTATCCATGGGAAGAAAACAAGAAATTGGACGTGGAAGCAAAAAGGTTGGTGTAATCACTGCACTACTTTATGGAGCGGATAAATTAGTTTAGAGCGTGATTCGAAACTGGTACGGTAAATACTGGATGAAGACTTCAAAATTTCTTAAATTAATCAAAATAAAAGTCCATATTTTACAATCATATTACAAAAATTAACAGAATAAATTTGACTGGGCACACTGTGCCATCACATTTTAAAGAAATAGTTGAAAATGCATGTAAAAAAATTCCTTTTTTGTCAATTTTATTGATTATCTGTCCCTCGCGAATAAAAACAACCTCTGCATTAAACTGTAAAGTTAATTTCAACATGTGATAAACTGGGTGTGTGTATTAACATCAGTAGAAGGTAAACAAACAGGTTCACTTTAGTTTTCATTTGTTGTTGACTAAGGAAAGGCATTTGTCTCTTGATTTCCGTCCCTCACACGTGAGGGACGGAATTGGATCACGCTCTTTACAAAACATCGGCGGTTTTTTGACGATATCCTTGAAAATATACAGATTAAGAGCAGACAATTTCAGAATGGTAATGAGAAAAAAATTACAAATGATATGGTATCAAAATCTCAACACCCATGGACAAAAATTGGAGGGGGGAAGTTGGTGATAAGAAATTGTGATCTAGACAAGCTTCTTTAACCAATGAACTGAAACCAATTATACATCAATTTGTGTTTATTTCAATTTGGCAATAGCAGGTGATCACCACCGTATTATGAGCATACCTTTGTACAAACATGTTCTATGTACTTTCGATCTTAAATAACCTTGTCATTTGCCAACGGATTTAAACAAAAATTTCAGATCAAGTAAACAAGACTGACAAATTTTATTGAGCGATTTGCATCTGCTTTGACCAAGAGGGTGAGATTTAAAAGCCATATGAAAAAAAACCTCTAAATTTGAGAATTTGCCACTTTTCACTTGGCGTCCTCTGTTGTCAAGGAGATCATCTATGTCTGAGGTCCCTTTGCACCCCCTGATGAGTTGCGCAAAACGATCGAGATGGCTTGCAATGACAATTAGGGGTGACCCTGCATTTCTTCAGAAGCTTTCGGCTGCAGCACGCACTTTCCGCCACCGTCTCCAGTATTGTATCGACATTGGAGGAGACCAAGTCAAAAGTGGCGAATTCTGAAATTGACTTTTTTTGTATGGCTTTGAAATCTTACCCTCTTGAGGCCTGTCCGCATTGGACTTTTTTTGAAAAAACTTACCGAGACGATGGGTACTTTCCCATTTTTAATCCAGTGCAGACAGCCTAGGACGTTTTCCTCTTAGTAACTTTTCCCGAGTCCAGCGGTTACTTTTCCTGGCCAACTGCTGCCCAGGAAAATTTACCAGGTACATGTAATTGTTCTCGAGATGATAAGTCCAATGCGGACACATCGAGTCGGTAAAAGCACTCTGGAAGAGTACGTCCGGGATGTGAAGGTCATACTGCAAAGGGACACTGCGCATGCTCCCCCACAATCTCGGGAAATTTGTGTAAAAAAAGTCCAAATGCGGACAGCAGTAGCAATTTTTCATTTTACCGTCGTCTCGGTAAAACGTGCCAATACGGACACAGCTTTGGACAAATTTTCAGAAATTTTGGTTTAACTCTTTCACTACGGAATATTTTCAAGGTCTGTGACGTAATTAATTAAAGGCCACCATTTATTTATGTGTCAAGGCGAGCCGCTGGCAGCGGCTTTCTGTCCGGAAGTAGACATTTCTCGAGCCGCTGTCAGCGGCGCGCCGTAGTGAGCGAGTTAAATCTGTTGGAATTTGACAGTTATTTAAGATCAAAAATAGGACATATTTTTGGTTTTTTTGACACGTTGTACATATGTACACATGTAGAAGTGTACAATGTACAGGAATAGGAGGCATCCGATACTGTTTGCCAACTGACTTGCATTTTGTGATGCATATACTCATTAAAGTTGTTTGTCGTGACCAAGCCAATGAAAGCGTGGGCGAGCCCCAAGATTTATTACTGTGAGCTGCTAATTATTGGACTTAATTTTGAAAGGACAAGTCGTGCGTGATGTCTCTGTTTGTTTGTGACGTCGGGTAATTGAAAAGTTCAATCATTTTTGACATGAGACTGTTCTTTTCACATGCCGCTTGTGGCTGCACTAGTCTCTTTTTTGAGCCAAATTTGAAAATCGCTGTCAAGCTACATGTACCTCTATGTGTACCAATTCTGTAGGCCTTATAAAAATCCTAGGTAAACAAAGGTATTTAGTATGGTTCATGTACATGTACGTATAATGTTCAGTAATATTTAGTTGAAAAGTATACACATCCAAATATGGTGAAACAAAAAATACATACACTGAAATTAACCTGCTATTAAGGCCACCTGTTTATAGTGGCCACCCGTCTTTGGTCCCAAATGCCATGTGTGTGTGTAATGCTAATGCAATCTTTATAAAGGGGGCCACCTGTTTATCATATTAAATCTGTTTTTTACGGTCCCGAGGGTGGCCACTATACAAATTTCACTGTACAGGTTCTTTAAGGGGTTGGAAATTAATTGGCTGATGTACCAGATATATTCAAGTATTTGATCGATTATGAAATTTACAAATAATGTTTTAAGGATACAAATATTCCAAAATATAGGCCTACATGTACAAGTATACAAGCATACATGTACACAGTTGATGAACCAATGCACAAAGCAAACTGTGCCAAAAGTTTACCAACATTTGTATGCCCTTATTCCAGGAATCTTTAAAATGTTCCATCGTGCGAGTGATATATTATATTGACCTTTAAAGAAATCATCTCTTTTCAGTTTGTGTCACAGTGGCATGTACAGGTCTCTCAGTTAGCCTAAATGTACATGTCGCTTTTGGAACAGAGTCAAATAAATACATGTATCACCCGCTCTGGAAAAAGGTAGCATAAGTTGTGTAGGCTACATGTAGGTCAAGTTTTTGCGACCATAAGTAGAAATCTGCAGCAGATCCACGCTCATTAAAATGCAAAAACACAAAGGAAATTCCAGGCGAAACACGGACATTCCAGGCAGTATCTGGGCACCGCCAGGAATTTCCATTGTGTTTTTTTGTTTTAATAAGAGCGTGGATTTGCCACAAATTTCTTCTTATGGTCGCAAAAACTTGACCTACATTGGTGTGTAGCCTGCGCGATTTATGCTACCTTTTTCCAGAGCATGTCACAAATGCCTTGCCTTTGCAAGTTACAAAAGGCTATGTACATGTACTGTTTTCCTGTACATTTGTACTGAATACATGTACCTCAGTGTTCGGAACATTACCATAACAATGGACCTCAAAGTCTCAAACTGAGTGTAAACGCTCTCGGGACCAAATTGGCCCCCAGATCAGCCCCTCGCGTTTGCGGAGGGTTCGAGCTCGGGATCAGTTTGCGGTTAGATAAGCAATTAATCTTTACCGCATGCGCTCCACAGCCGTAGCAGGGGGAAAAGCCTGTGAAATTCAAGTGGCCTTGTACGCTGTACATGCACAACCCATGCACACATTGATCAGTACATGCACACATATGCATAACCTTTGACTGCAACTTCTGGCACCATGCTCGAGATCAACTACAGAATGTAAACGCGGCACTCAGGATCATCGCGGTTAACACTGATACATATACCAACTGTGCCTTATAGGGTACATGTAGCTCAGCTGGTAGAGCGTCTGCCCGGTGAGTCAGAGGTCTAAGGTTCGAATCTTGATAAAGCCCTTAAGATTTTTCTCTCATCCCAGGTTTGGATGTACACTGTACTGTAAGCGCTGTGGCAATAATATCCAAATAAATTAGCATAATGGTTAACGCCCCGAATTCTTCACTTTCAAATGGAGGTGCAGTTTAGAAAGTCACAGACTATGCTATTGTTGCTACGTGGTGCACGCCATTGCCTAGCTATCATAAGTCTGGTTGCTTTATGCCATTCTGTTCCACGGCTTTTAAAAAAAAGTTGTCTGCAGACAAAGTTTTTACCATTCATTCATGCACAAAAACCATGCTTGAATTTTTTAGGTTTTCTGCAGTATTACTGCATCTATAGGCGCGTTCCCATTGGACTTCTTTTTACGCGCCCTCGCGGGAACTTTCTGTGACTCCCTGTAAACATTCCTTCCTGTAAATCTCCCGTGCGTTCCTACTACCATATATTTTACACGACGCGAGCGGAAAATTTAGCTATTTGGCTGGCCATATGTGGTCAATTGAGGGCGTAGTTTACATAATCTTTGACCTAACAGGAGTTTCATTTTCAGGAAACCCAATCAAATTTCGAACAACTTCTATTAAACTTGCCATTATATTTGCGAAGAAATGAGCATGAAAAAAACACGTGCGTACGTACGTACATGGCATGTACAGTACATAATAACGGAACAATAATTTTCGCGCAATGTGTGGTGGGATTGCACAATGCAGGAAGTGACGTCATCCATTTGGCATTTTACACAGCGGTAGCGGTAGTTCTACAGGGTGGCGCTGTTCCCATTGGACTTTTCGAGGGCCCTGTAAAACTCCCGCGGCTGAGCGGAAAGTTTCCGCGGACTCTTTTACCCTGTAAGTTTTACATCGTGGTCGCGGTAGCTTTACAGGGACTCTAATTCTCCGTGCGTCCCCATTGGACTAAATTTTGCTACTCTCCCGCACAACCACGGGAGTTTAACCAAAAATAGTCCAATGGGAACACCACTTAAGTAGCTGAAATTTCTACATGGCAGTTTATCAACATACGCTTTTAGTCAGAGGTAGAAATAATGTCATTTTTAACAGTTTATCAATCATGTGCTCTATCTAGGGCCTATGACGTGCTAAACAACTTTTTGCCTAATCTTTGCTTCATATGATGGATTACTTGTTCGTTTGGATGTAAAATCAATAAAGGGTATAGCATTTTTCAACTTTGAAGATTTCATTGCAATAAACCACAGACAGATGGCGCTGTTTGGAGTGCATCACGTAAGGAAGACACAAGGAAAAAGTTAAGAAAAAACATAAGACTTCAAGTTGGACTTGTGGCAAATTGCTGCAGTTTTCTCCCCCAGTTTCGTCATGGCTTACAACAGGAAACGTGTAGAACAAACTCAAACAGCCATGGATTACAAAAGTTCCAGGACGTTTGAGAAAAAAGGTGGAATCTTTTGTGCACAGTTAAATGTGATTTTCCTGTGTTTGCCTCTTGTGACATCATGACCATGAATATGCATATTTTCATTAGCATAAAAACTAAAAACCTTTGTTTTAACCCCCAAAACAAGCTCCAAATAGGATTTTTATGAATGTAACCGAGTATATTGGTTTTATAGCATATATTTCATCGATAAAAATCCCAAATAAAGGGCCCTTTAAGTCTTCCAATACACATTTTACACCAGTTGTCAGCTCTTGAGCTTGTTTTTTAGTCCTTACAGTACTAGTAAATCAATTACGCCAGCTTAAATTTCTAGTGAGACTCCTTTTTTTCAGTTTAATCCGATCCCCATCTAAGTAGCCGGTTGACAGATTTGAAATGCAGCAAACTCCCTCCGGTAATTACAACTTAATTGTAAAGCCAGACGGCGCGAGACAAGTTGTGACGTTCGGCTTCCTACATTATTGAGGATATCCATTAAAAGCACCGGGTTTCCTTTCAATGAAGTCGGCTTTTTCCATTAGGTACATGTATACATGTACATCAGGTCCTGTCAACCATTATGATTATACAAGAATAGAAACTAAGCATGTACATGTACGTGTACATGTAGTTGGTGTTTGTTTCGAAAGCAACTGACGTCAGAATCAAAATTAATTTACAGGGCACGTTCAGAAACCTACTATAGTATACAAATAATGAATGTTTATGAGTCCAATGGGAGGAATATTTTCATGAGGTGAAAGATGGAATGTTCCATTCAACGAGGCAAAGCCGAGTTGAATGGAACACATCTTTCACCGAATGAAAATATTCCCTGCATTGCACGAATTAAAACATTCATTATTTGTTTTAAATAACGCCCAAGTAGATCCTTGTCGTCCTACTTTTGTTTACAAATTATTCAGGCTTACCCTTTGAGTTTATTTCATCGTCCGTCATAAAGTACAAGCCTGCCATGTCACTTGTGAGTTGTAGAAAAATGTTTTTGTGGCCGGGGCCGGGGCCGGTCACGTTTACTGGGCGCGCTCGCATCATACATTTGACACGCGCATCACATACAATACTGTACACACGCACAGTGGACGCGGGCGCACCAGGCAATGGAAAAAACGTATGGAACAAAATTGCAATGTGTTGATAGCAATGGTAACAAACACCACATGAATTTATTTCTGTCCAAAATGGTATTTCATGCTGGAAATTGACAACCGAAGGTGGTTTTCTGAAAAAATTCCGGTACCATTCTCTTGCACACAAAATCCATACAGTATATAGATTTTCAAGGTTTTCTGAAGCATTGATGCATCGTATGTAAGTACATGTATATATACGGTAGCTAAAATTTCGTCAGTCTAGTTTACCAACATCCTTCCTTAGATATGTTACACTCTTATTCTACGAATCTGTAAAAAATCTGTAAGGAGAACGGTGCATGTTTCTATTTGCGCTGTCCTGATAAATTCCCCGGTATTTTCCTTCCTCGAAATGAAAAATTGCTGGGTGAAATTCTTGCCCCTACCGGTACATTACCTGGAAATAGCGTTTAAGATTGGTTTCTACTGGGTCCCAATATAATTTAGAAACACGCACAGTGTCAACTCTAGCCTGCATGCATGTACAGTCCATGCACATGTACCTGGCGGCCTAATTCTGTTGTTATCCCATTGTAAAGCATGGTTGCCTTTGACGGCCTTGAACAAAAAACTTTAGCCTGTATTTGTATTACATGTCACAGTTTTATTTTTGGGTCATGCTGCACTGCATTATGTCATGGAGGAAGGACGACTATTGATACACATGTACACTACTCACTATCACAATAAGTTAGGGATATTATGTTGTCAATTTTGAATTTTATTTTTCTTCAACTGACTGTTGTCACTTATTCTTGTGACAAGGTGTGTCTGTCATGCAGATACAATTGTCTAATCATATACAAAATCATTCAAGCAGAATGCATACCCTCAGTAAAATGTCTGCGTACACCCCACAATATCCCTAACTTATTGTGAGTAGCGTATACATATGCAGTGAAATCTTGTCAAGCCCGAGATTGTTTTTTCTTTCTTCAATACTGTACATAATGTACCAGTGCTATGAGCAGGAATTCAATGTTTTCTTGAGCTATACTTCCGTTCCCATTGGGAGGGCTGCATTACCCCTTTAACCCTGTTCCCAAAGTCCTGAAAGAAACTGCCAATGTTTTTCTATGTACATATGAATATGACATGTGCTTGAAGGGTGTGGTTGTTTCATTTCAATGGTAATCGGGAGGGCACCATACCAGATATTGTGCTGGTTACCTTGCCCAGTTGCGCTCCCATGGTTCATATAGGGCAAACCTAAGGGAGTATACCACTCTACCTCATAGCTCAGCTAGTAGAGCATCTGTCTGTTGTGTCAGATGTTTTGGGAAAACCTGAGGAGTATACCACTTTGCCTCGTAGCTCAGCTAGTGGAGCATCTGTCCGGTGTGTCAGAGGTCTTGGGAAAACCTGAGGAGTATACCACTGTGCCACATAGCTCAGCTGGTAGAGCATCTTCCCAGTGTGTCAGGTTTTAGGGAATTAAACCTGCGGGAGTATACCACTATGCCTCATAGCTCAGCTGGTAGAGCATCTGTTGGGTGTGTCAGAGTTCTTGGGAAAACCTGAGGAGTATATACCACTGTGCCTCATAGCTCAGCTGGTAAAGCATCTGCCCAGTGTGTCGGAGGTCTTAGGGAAGACCTGGGGGAGTATACCACTGTGCCTCATAGCTCAGCTGGTGGAGCATCTGTCCGGTGTGTCGGAGGCCTTGGGGAAAACCTGAGAAAGTATACTACTGTGCCTTATAGCTCAGCTGGTATAGCATCTGTTGGGTGATTCAGAGGTCTCGGGTTTGAATCCCGATAAGGCTCTTATGGTTGTTCTATCATCCCAAGTTTGCTAGAAAAGTCTTTAACTCAACTAACATTACTAATTTTTGTATTGACCTACCACAGTTCCCCCAAGCAGTGCTATGGATCTGTCTTGTTCCAGTACGAATCATTATGATGTCACTTGCAAATGGGAGCAAGGCATAGAGACTAACATCAACACAAGCTACACACTGCAGTATGACTTGGATTCTTCTGTGTAAGATTTTTTTTTCAATTATAAATAATAATGGTAAATACAAAAAAATGTCCAGGCCAAACTAGGCAACCTCGGAATAAAGGTTTCCCTGGATCCTGATAGGGAATCATCTTACATAAACAAATAGTATTTATTGCATCAAAATCAGTCAAGCGAATCAAAAGTTAAGTCATTTTTGGTACAGCAAAGTTGTACCTAGTTCATGAACCAGATCTGTATTATTTGACAAGAAGGGTTTTGGGCACTTTCCCATTGAATCACACGTAAAACCTCACACATCCGCACTTTCTCATTGCTTGTGAAGATTGCGCGTGTATGTTATGCACCTATCAAATGTTTCCCCCTCTCCCCCTGCGCTGCTCCACCCCTTAGGTGGGGGTTTGGACACGCTTTTCGTACCCCAGGGTGGGGACCCACTGAAATACAAATTTGTGTGCATAAGTAGCAAGGTGTGCACGTTTTGCACCCGAGGGTGGGGATTTTGTCACCTAAATTTTGCCCCAGGGGTGGGGATTTTGTCACTCAAAAAGTGACAATCCCTACCTCTTAGGTGGGGCAGCCCGGGAGGGGAGAGGTGGGGGAAACAATGATAGGTGCATTATGTTCAAACACAAAACACGCTACATGTGCACATGTTCAAAACTGACCCAAACCGGTTACGGTGATGTGCCATTAAATAACAGTCGTTTCTGATCTAGCTTTTAGTGGATATCTGTGGGGGTGACCTTATATATAGACTGTCTTGATCACAATTTCTAGATATGTTTCTTGTTTTTCTGTTTTTCTTTCTGACAGTGATAGTTCTGGTTGGTATACCTGCCCTCTGAAGGACGTCTGTGAGTGTAGCGATGGACGAATGTGCACGGTGAAGGACACTGTTCACACGATGGCCACGTTCCGTGTACTCGCTACTAACAAACTCGGAGATGCTTACTCGCAAAGCGTGAGATTTAGTATTGACATAGACAGTAAGTAGCCAAACTGTAAAGTTGACAAAATTTGCACTGGCAGCCTAGTATCAGATGCTGAGCCATTGCGTTACGTCTTTTTATAAGTAAAATATATCACAAAAGAAAGCAATTGAGACCGCTTTCATTGGTGTTGAAATTTTGATACCATATTTTGTCATATTTTTCTCAATACCATTCTGAAATTTCGCATTCTCAATCCGTACATTTTTAAGGATATTGTTGAAAAACCACCAATGTTTTGTAAACTAATTTATATGGTTCCATTAAAGGCACAGGCTCGTCAGCAATGCGCGCACGCCAAATTCGTGCCACGAAATACGCAGCTCTATAGCAAAGGCATGGAGCTGCGTATTTCGTGGCACGAATTTGGCACGCGCGCATTGCTGACGAGTCTGTGCCTTTAAGCAGTGCAGTAATTACACCAACCTTTTTGCTTCCACACCCAAATTTGAGATTGCAAATTTCCAGTTTTCTTCTCATGGATAGTATTTTGGGGAGGTATTTTGTATATGATTGTTAGGTTAAAACAAGATCCATTTTTCTGAACACGGTATAATTTCTTGACATTGGAGGACGCCAAGTTGAAAGTGGCAGTTTTTTATTCGTATGGCTTTTAAATTTTACTCTCTCTGTCAAAGCTGATGCAAATCGCTCAATACAATTTGTCGGGCCTCGTTTACATGATCTGAAATTTTGGTTAAAATTTGTTGGCAAAAAACAAAGTTCACTGAAGTTACTAGGACATGTTTTTCCTGACATGTAGTATATGTACCTGTACAATGTGTACATATGATGTCACTCTGCGTAATGTTTTATTGCAGCTGTTCCAAATCCGCCAAGGAATGTCGTAGTAAAGGCAAAACCACATTCGCAGTTTCATGCCAGCTGGGAAATACCACGAGATTGGAAAAAGTATCAAAAAATCTACTTGATCTACAAACTGGAGTATCATCTCGAAGGTTCATCATTGTTTACAAAGGTAGCGATACACATTTACATGTACACCCCAGATTCATATCTTCTTTTTATATCATCTGCCTGGTGAGTCAGAGGTCTCGGGTTCGAGTCCCAATAAGGCCCTTACGACTTTAATATGATCGCAAATTTGGTTGTTTTATTTCAATGGTGATCAGGCACCATACTAGATGTTGTGTTCATTACACTAAGACCTGTTAATGTTATGCACCTATCAATTGTTTCCTCCACCCCTCCCCCTCCCCCTCCCCCCACCCCTGCGCTGCCCCACCCCCTAGGCGGGGATTTGGTCACGTATTTTATGCCCCAGGGTGGGGCATTTGACCCTTTTAAATAACATTTTCTGTGCATTTGTATACAAGAGGCGCACGTTTTGCACCCGAGGGTGGGGATTTTGGTCACCTAAATGTTGCCCCAGAGGTGGGGATTTTGTCGCGCAAAAAGGGAAATCGTACATTCACATCTCACTTAACGAAGATCAAAACCGTTCAGTCTAAGTAACTGCTAATGAAGATCGAATGTGACTCCACAATGGCCTGGTCGCACCTGTGTGTTGAGCGTCAAGTGCTCTGTGTGGTTTTCTATTACGCCCCTCACACATGAGCAACGAGTAAAAAAACATGCACTTGCCAGATGCTTGACGCCTAATGTATGTATGACAAGGCCTGCCAAATCGTCTCATCGAACTTAAGCGATCTCTTTGTCAAACAAAGTTACATGTACATGTATGTTGCCTTATCGAATGAAGTGATTGTAACCCTAATTTTCACCGCATGAAGAGGCATGTGTTCACATTAGGAAGTCTCTTTGTAAGATCATCCTCGCTTTGTCCACCGAAGCCAATAGCATTTGTCCAACATGCATGCAGTGTTTTGCAACTTTCCCAACACAACTTCATCCGTCAACACACACTCTCTAAGACGGGGTTGTAGTCGAGTTTATTACAAGTCCAGAGCTGATAGAATCACAAGTCTGTGACAAGTCCCGCACAAGTCCGTATTAAGTCCAGTAACAAGAAGCAAAAGGTGAACACGCACAAAATAATGCCTTTGTTGGAGTTCATTTGAATAGCTTGTGACTTGGATTAAGACTTGGGGACTTGTGGTGGACTTGTGAAGGCTTGTGTTAGACTTGACTACAACCCTGCTCTAAGACTTTGTGCACAAAACAATAATTGCCACAACATTGGGCTCTACAAAAGTGTCACAAGTGTGCTTCACATGATAGCTAGAATTCTGCAGGGATATTTTTAAGATGTGGTTAAAGAAAGAAAATTTGAATATTTTTAGTGAACTTCCATCTCTGTACTGACTGTCCATGCAGGCTTAGATCATTGAGCGTGTTTCTATGGGGTGCACCGGCATTGAGCGATTTTTGCCGATGGGGTGCCTTCAACCGGTACGGTAGAGACAAAATACCGGTTATTTGGCACTTACGCGTCGCTGTTTCTACTGGCAAAATACATCACCCCCCACCCCATAAAACCCCACCCCATCACGTACGGGTCCACATCCCAACCTCCCACCCCATCACCCGCACCCCAACACCCCGTCACCTGCACCCCAACCCAGTCAATCCCAACCCATCCACACCCCATCACCCGCACCTGCAACCCTCACCCCATCACTCTGCACCCACATCCCAACCCCACCCAGCCCTTTAATCTGCACCCCAACCCCCAAAAACCTTCTCCGAATAGGTTGTAATTTGCCAATGCGCGCACCGGCAAATAACTGTTTAAGGCTGTTTTTACTGAAAAGATGCCATTTCTAAAAACGCTTCAGTAGATTTACTTCGTTTGGTTTACTGCAGGAAGAGCCGGACATCAAGGACGGCAATACGCAACTGCATTTTCCCACAGCGGGTGGCCTGCTAGCATACACTACCTACTGCATCCGAGTTGCCGTCAAGTTTATAGAAGGCAAAAACTGGAGCAACTGGTCCAATGAATCCTGCGCGAGAACATTGGAAGAAGGTACTAACCTCTTGACACCGAAAGACATGTAAACGTGTTCTGGCAATGTATAGTCACTAAGCTTGGGCGATTCCACGCCGGAATCAGGTGGAATTGATTCCACTTTAGAAATCGGAATCGCGATTCCAGATTTTTGAGGAATCGATTCTCAGTAGGAACTGATTTCCTTTTTAGCAAGATTCGATTCCTTGTGATAACTTGCTGATTCCAGAAATTACCTAGCAATTTCAAAGCCAAAACACTTGTCTTCTGCAAGAGTATTCAGCCTCTGATAATTTCCACATATCGGAACGTGTGTGTGGCACAGGCCGACATCATTTTATAGACGTTTAAGTGCCGTTCGGCGCCAAATAATAGGTCTTCGTCTGCACAATATGTAGTATCGTCAATGTAAAAGTCAATGACGTAGTTATTCAGGATCAATAGTAGGACCTTTTTTGACACGTAGCATATGCTAGTATATGTGTATAAGGTTTCACACACATTTGTTGTCATTAATGATTTTCTTGCAGCGCCAGATACAATGCTGAATGCAACTTGGAGTGCCCAGCTCATTGAAGAAAACCTGTCACTTCGTGACATTTTTATAACATGGCAGGTTAGTGCATGAAATGACAACCAACATAAAATCAGTTAGTCAAGTCTTAACCTTTTGCAGTGTTATTAATTGGCCATACTTTCCCCCCTACCCCTATTTACGGTGTTTGGAATAAACTCTGATCAAAAACTATTGGGATTTCCCCACAATATGTGCCACGAATTTCACCGCGCTCCATACCTTGCCCTAGTAGGGTAGCCGCTCTTACAATCTTGGAGGGTGCAGGCCATGGTGCAGGCTCATTATTGATGCAAGCTCAGCTCACGGGGCGATGGACCCGATGTGCATAATACGCCCTGACTTGGCGCAAATATAAATAGCCTCGTCCATTCTGCAAATACCAAATATTTGTCACAAAAATACATACGCTTTGTAAATCCTTTGTAAATCACATATTACAGATATGGTCACATTTGTTTCAAGAAGTTCTCATATAGATGGTTGAATTGACCGTACATGGAACTCTTCGGTACAAACAACATACAACACACACAACTAAGCGCGCGCGTAATTCGACTAGCCTAGCAACGCATAAACACAGTGGCGAGCTCGCATAAATAATGAGCCTCCACCCTCCGGGACTGTAAGAGCGGCTGCCCTACTAGGGCAAGGTATGAGACGCGGTGAAATTCGTGGAACATATTTGTTCGTAGCGCATTAACGTTGATTTTGTTTTCATTGTTTTTCAGCCACTCCCCAAGGCCGACGAACGCGGCGTAATCCTCGGATATAATGTAACTAATGTTACCTCAAAAAATGACACCGTTACTACTCTAGACCCAACCAGCACAAATATTACCATACCAGGTAGGTGTATAGTACATGTATGCTGATGTTCACATGCCTTTCTCCTTTTGGGGTGGGGGATTGGGGGAGAGGGGTGCAAAATTTGCAATGGGTTGCAACAGTAAGCATCGTTAATATCAGCATTAGAACTGAAACACAAGGGCATAAGTTTTCCTTACATGTGAGCTTTGCTGTAGAAGCTAGGACCTACATGTTTGTATCATTTCAAAGATAAAACGATTAAGGAAGAATGTTGGTAAACTAGCCTGAAGAAATTTTAGCTACTTAGATGCATCAGTGCTTCAGAAAACCTTGAACATCTATATATGGAATTTGTTTACAAGTGAATGGTAATGCACGGGGCCTTTTTTTGAAAACCACCTTCGGTTGTCAATTTCCAGCAGGAAATACCATTTTGGACGGAAATAAATCCATGTGGTGTTTGTTACCATTGCTATCAACACTTTGAGTAAGGTTTTCTTGTCAATTCATGAAAAACAAAATGGGGTCATTGCAAATGATACAATGGGCCTTTAATATGGATCTTGTTTCCAGCAAGGCTTAATTTCATAAAGCTGCTTAATTACTAAATAAAAAAGCTTAAGCATAAAACAAAAAAATAAACTTTCAGTAAGTGTTTGAATGATGTTGTCTGTTGTAGGCTTGGACAGGTTCTCAATGTATAAATTTGCTGTTGAGGTCTTCAATGGCGCTGGTTCATCACCACGGACGTATCTGGACATAGCTGCTGAGAATTCAGAGAGTAAGTCTTAAAGAGGACATATGTACCCAAAGAATAGAAAAATACTTGGCTAAACACATGCAAATCGTTGTATTTTAATTTGATATAACTGAAGAGATATTTGACTCGGAGGTTTTATTTTTTATTTTTTATTTTTTTTGCTACAGCATGCTTCTTTCCTTTTTTTGCACGATCAACTTATTCCACAGGCCTACAACTTTAGTCTTGGCACAAATTTATTAAAGGGACAAATTCCGCAACAATGTATGGATTGTCTCATATTTACTTCACCAACCTTAACAATAGTTATATTTGTTTTAAACATGCGACTTATGACTCGGACTTAAAATCAACCCACATGACTTGACTACAATGTGGCCCAAGAGCATAGCGTTCTTGAGGCCACAGACCTATAGACCGTATCGAATAGCTGCCATCTTGTAGGGCAGTTTCTTTGTTCCTTGAGGACATGCATGGTTGCACATTGTGTGCTTACATTGTTGACCAATTTAAATGACAGAAGTTGCCCTACAAGATGGCAGCTATTCAGTATGGTCTATTGATAAAACAAGCATGTTTTTAATAAAAAATTTAAAAGTTGTATCAAGCCAGTATTGTAAAATTAAGTCTCAATCATTCGCAGATACCTCGGCTGCCGTGATAATTATTGTCGCTGGTCTACCTATGTGTGTCGTCCTAGCAGTGTTGTGTGTCATTCTGTACATGGTTCACCTGCGTCTCCTGAAACCAGTACCCAACATTTCCTTCATAGCTCTGGACAGGGTAAGTAACGGTGTTGTAATGACTTGGACTCGGGACTCGAGTTGACTTGAGTCTTGGGACTTGAGACTCGATGGCAGTTTGACTTGACTTGGGACTTGAAGGCAATTTGACTTGACTTGACTCAGACTTTTTTACTTGAGTCTTCTAAAAATGAAATTGAACTCTTATGCATTTTTTGGGGAGAGTCATTTTTAGGACCGAATTGTATTTTAACACTACAGAAATCTAAGCTTTGTTTAAACATGGAGCATTCTTCTTAGCTGGAACAACAAAAATACCCTGCATAAATGTAAGTTTCAGCATTTAGACTCGTTTTGTAATTAGCTTGAGGAAATTTACTGTCGTGACTACTTGACTTTACCCGACTTGACCAATATGCCCGACTTGACTTGAGACTCAAAGGCAGTTTGACTTGGGACTCGAATGCAGATTACCTTGACTTGACTTGGGACTCAAGCAAGGGAGCCTTGTTACAAGAAGAAAATCATCTCGAACAAGCTGACACACAGATATCAGTAGTCAGATAATCCCTGGAAATTGGGAAATCTGGCAGCCGAGTGGCACTAGATTATTTTTGGCGAGAAAACCAAGAAGTTTGGTTATCAGTCTGAAGTCACTTAGCGGGGGGAGGGCGTGGGATTCATGGCATCGGAGTGCTTTTTTCCACATCCCCCCTCTAAGTTTTTCTTAAATTTGGCATATGTTTAAGGCATTCGTCACTTGCAGTATCATGACCAAAATAATTGCAAAATGGAACTCCGTGCTGCTGGCAAGGGAGTGCGTCCGCACCCCCCGAGCCTACGCCCCTGGTCTGTAGACAGAAGCTACATGTAACTATACATTGTTTGCAAAATGTAACGGAGTCATGGTCTATGTATGGGGTGGATTTACAGTGAGCCTTTCCGTGCGTACATTTGACGTGTGTCACTTTGAGGAAAAGCAGTGTGAAAGGATGCACTGAAAATCAGGACGCACTGAATCACAAAAACACTTTCTGCTCAAGTTGATTCTGTGGTTTTCAGTGCGTCGTTTCACTCCACGCTGCTTTTTCTCAAACTGACGCGCGAAAAGGCCGTGTGAACTAGGCTTGGGCAATTCCACGCTGGAATCAAGTAGAATCGATTCCACTTTAGGAATCAAAATCGCAATTCCAGATTTTTTAGGAATTGATCCTCAGTAGAAATCGATTCCCAGAAAGCTTGCTGATTCCAGAAATTACCTAGGAATTCTGAGGGCAAAACTGTGGTACAGGCCGGCATCATTTCGTGAACGTTTAGTGCCACTCGGTACTAATAATTCGGTAGTTGTCGGCACAATGAGTAGCTCATTTACCTATTAAACATGCTCAGTATATTTAATGTTTTCCTGCGAAAAATGAAATAGATTCCGAATGGAATTGCGACTCGTTTTTGGAATCGGAGTCAACTCCGAAAATGCTGGAGTCGCCCAAGCCTAGTTTGAACCCAGCCTTATGTGCAAATTCAACTCTAATTTTACCTGCAGTTTGAAAGAGTTTCTGGCATCAGCGCACAGCGAGGGGCCAGAGAAAGAGAAACGTTTGACGATCTTGTTGGTTATCACCCTGCCAACGGTGTTCTACCCAATGGAGATGTCGGGAGAGCAGCATCTATGCACAGAGATGACGACGCCGATTATGTGAGGTTACGTCAGGAACAAGACCCTGCAGAAACCTTCCCCCTGCTTCGTGGGAACTCCAGTCCTGGGCCTGACACCGAGCAAGACAGTGCTTCTGCCAGCGCGTGTAGGAAGATGTCACAAGCCAGTGCAGACTCGGCAAATTCTTCCCAAAGTTCTTCCGATAAGGATCTGTTCTCGGCAGCCTCCACCACGGTGGAGTACGGGCAGTTTGCAAGTCTCTTCGTGGAAATACCAGAACTGTCCTCGGTGGATATTCCGAAACAGTCGGGTGCGAGCCAGCCGCGATTAGACTCGACAGACTCGGGTTTTATGGAGAACTGCAGGGAGTACACAGTGCCTAGCTACACCAAGCTAACCACCATCCCATCAGAATCTGGGATGGCTGATGTAGACAATGAGAATACATGTAATAATGAGGATGATTACCACAGCAGTGAGGAACAGGATACTGAAACTCTAAATCATGAGGACAACTCGGACCAGTCCGTCTACACTAATGAGCCCAGCATGCCGTCGTACACGAGGCTTTCATCCCTCGTAAATGTAGGTCCCATGACTGGAGCTGTGCCCACTGCAAATGGAACAGTGCCCACTGCAAATGGAACAGTGCCTTCTGTTGGCAATTCTGAGCACGGAGATACGTAGTTTAATCAACTGCATTGTACAGATTGTTTATACATTGTATTATATTCAAAAAGAATTTGAAACATAATTTTTAATTTACTGCACATTGAGACCAGAATGTGCAAATTCAGGAATGCTTTTCATTTATTTTTTTAAAATTTTGACTCAGTTTGTGCCAAGTCAGTTCCATATACGCTTTAGTAAAGGTATATATTTTCAATAATATTGTCTCAAATCCACTGATGTTTTGTAAACTAATTTATCTGGGGTCGATTTCACTAACGCTTACGATCCTTCGTAACTCGAGATGCAATGGGTTACCGCTCTGTAACTAGTATTGCGTCCTAAGAACGATTTCAATAAACTTGCGATGAGTGTGACGATGCATATCTGCCATGGCAACGCACATTTCGACCATTGCTATCAACACTTTTAGTAATTTTTTTCTTGTCAACTCATGAAGTAAACTTTATACGAAGTAAATTTTTTGTCATTGCAAATTATATAATGGGCCTATAGACCATATCGAATAGCCGCCATCTTGTGGGGCAGTTTTTTTGTTCCGTGAGGACATGCATGGTTGCACATATTGTCCTTCTACATTATTGAACTGGCTCTGTGTTGTATGACATGTATACAGATTAGTGTTAAGGCTGTGCTTGACGAATAGAATATTCGAATGCCCATCGAATATTCAAATAGCATTTTACCAAATTGAATATTCGGTATGTGCTTTTTCCACTCCAAACATGTCTTTCAGCTAGGAAGAAGTAAACATCCTTTTTCCTTTGCTGAAACGGCTGCTTTGATGGCATATTTGCATCCAACCACAAGTCCAGTGTACAAGGCCCGATGATAACCTCTTCAGGCGAGAGACTGCTATGCAAGTTACAACATGAAGTCTATAATTTGAGCACAGATTATTTTTTGAGGTTGCAAATTCGGCAATAAAAAGGCTGCTGTATTCCTGTGAGCTGTGATGAGTTCGGATGTGCCAAAATCAATTAATTTCACGGCAAACTTTTTTGTCAATTTTTGGAAAAAAAATCACATATTAAATATTCGATCGAAAATGAAAGAAATTTTTCAAATATGCACAGGCCTAATTAGTGTACATGTACCTTGCTTTGGAAGTTAATAATACTTCAGAATGAAGGATTCCATTTGAAGATGGTGTGTGAACTGGGGAAAAAAATTAACTGAAGTCTTATATCTCAGGGGTGTGAAAAATGTAAATATTTTTGTAATGTTCAAACTGTATATTGTTGAATGTACAAGTAGGTGTCAGACCTTTATTAAACATTCATAAATACCTTAGACAGTTTACGCATCCTCATTGGCTGAGAAAACATCACGTGGTCGGTTTTAAACGAATGATAATAACCAGTGTTTAAAACTAGCCGACTCGTGTTTCTGCCTGCGCCCCAGTAAACGTATGGAACTCGCACAAATACGCAGTGCAGAAATTGCACGCTCCCGACAGCTAAATTTGCACTGCGACATCTACCGGGTCGTCTGCGTGAGCGTACACAACACATCTGCATTATACGCGTAACGCGCGCGATCGAACAAACATCTCGACGCACAGCTAGCAGTTTGAACGTACAGTTTTACCGATTTACACAAAAAAGGTATTTATGAATGGGATTAAAAGTGGGTTTGGCAGGTCTTAAATAATCCGTTTAAAACTGAATAGGAGCCTGGACGCTGATAATGGCCCGTGTCTTTGGCCGTTATCAGCGTCCAGGCCCCTATCCAATTTTAAACGTATTAGGACCATTCAAACCCACTTTTAATCCCTAATGATACACCTACATATGTATAAATTGTTAACCAACCCCAATCCCCAACCCCAGAGCAAAATTCAGGTGACAAAAATCGCCACCCGCAGGTGCAAAACATGTGCATCTTGCTATCAGATCCACATACTTTTTTAGTAGTGGGTCAGAATCACTACCCTGGGGCTAGTCTTGGCTCCAAGTCGTTTGTTCTCGTAGCGCACCGTCTGCACAGTATTCGATTCTGCTGAGCGATTGTTTCGACGTTGGTATCGATTATAATGCTTTTGAACAGACTTATGGTAGACAAACGTCTTGGATATTTGTTGTGTGGCCGCTAACTTTTTCTTTGTTTTGAGCCAAAATTCCCACAAAGTCTACGGAGCCGATCAGATACGCTCGTGATTTATTCATTACGATTTGAAAACGTAGTGCGTAGTGTCTTGTTCCCCATAGTACATGTCGGGCGCGATCAGTGCGTCTGCAATCTTACGTTGTTTTGAGAGAATCACTGTCTGCGCTGCGCGCATATCATTGTGATATGAAACTTTTCCAATGAACATTTTCAACACGGGGCCAAACTATTTTTTTTTTTCTGCAAACCTCGCTTTGGTTATGTTCATTTTAATAGAGGAAAATGGAAGATGGCCGCACCGTGATAAAGGTCTTTTCCATGCACTGTAACACTACTCAGACAAATGTTTCTGAAGCCATGCATCTATGAATAAATTCACAAGTGGAAATTATGGATTGACAAGCTGTTTTTTTCCTTTCCTCAGGATTTCTCCATGCTATTCTCTTCTACTGCGAACATTGTATGATTCTGTGCACCACATACCATGCGCACTACATGTACAGTACAATACCCATTGTTTCTGGACTCCACACAGTCATGTAATTTTCTAAAGGCACACTGGTACCTGGGAAATCCTTTTATACTTGACTGAGCAGCTAGGCTATATAAGCTGTCTGCAGTCTTGCTGAGGTGTAGACTTGCACCTAGGACGTGGTTGTGTGCAGTTGTGTTGGTTAACTTATGTATAATGGTACTACATGTAGTTTGTGCTACAGGTTTAGTTTGCATTATCACCATGCTGTTCATTATTTTAGAAGGATTCAGTGTTCTGCCAGGTGGTCTAAAGTGAGTACATTTTGTACTTTTTACTGTATTCAAATTCTTAGGTATTTTTTCCGTATACATTGAACAAAGATTTGAATGAAATTACCTCCTGATTTCAACAGATCATCCAGTTTTAAAGATAGTATACATGACTGGTAAACTGTTACAAATAGTTTTACCCCCCTGTGTGATTGAAGATATGCATGATTAAAACCAACCTGAGCAAAAACCAGCTCCGTACTTCGATTTGAAGTTTTCATATGTGCCACAAGAACAAAATGAATACATTTTATTTATTTATTTATTTATTCACCACATCAACAGCGGAGGGACCGCCAATTACAAGAATGGGAGCAAGTGTGGTTGAGTGCCTTGCTTGAGGGCACAGGTGCCACAACCCGTCACGGCCAGGAATCGAACCTACATTCTAGTACTGGCACAGGAACTTAAGTTCGACGCACTAGACCGCTCGGCCATAACACCCCACATGTACATACAGCATTAAGGATTTCGTATGAATGCTAATCAAACGAACATAACAAATGTGTACAAAATCTTCTTATTTGCATGATCGGAAAACCTTAAATATATATAAAAATAATTGTGACAGTGATTTATAATGATGCTTAAACAATTATTTTGTTTTACTGCATTAATCAACAGGATCTTCTTTTTAGCCTTTGGGAGGGATCTGTGACGACAAGAAACGATGGACATGAGGCCAAATCCTATCGGATTCTTTTCCAGTAAACTCCTGAAAGACCCCCATATCTCTGCAAGGATATTAAAAAAAGAAGGTAATTTTAGTTTCAAGAAATCTCTACTGAAACATTGGCAGAGTTCGGGCGGTCTGTTCTTAACACGAGTTAACTCGCTCACATGCCTTAAAGGCAGTATACATGATTGGTATCTCGAAAATCAGAAATGTTCATAGATTTACGCCCAACTTACACAATATAAACATGATGACCTTAGAAAACTTCCCCTGAAATGGTTTTGTCGTGCTACTGTCTTTGAGAAATGAGTAAAACAATTAGTTTTCGTCTCTTGAGACGAATATTCAATTCGCCCCCAAACCACGTCGCCCGAGTGCCATTTCGCCCCAAATCACTCGTCCAAACACTACATCGCCCAAAGGCTATTCACTTCGTGCACAGGCCGTGGTTCAGGGCTAAGTGGTTTTGGGACGAAATTACTGCAAATCCTTTTTTGACTGTTTTCTCAAAGGTTAAACGAAGTACGGAGCTGGTGTTTGCTTAGGTTGGTTTTAATTATGCATATCTTCAATCACACAGGGGGATAAAACTATTTACCAATCATGTATACCAATCATGTATACTATCTTTAATGATGGAAACACAGCCCGAGGACACTGCACTCGGAACAGGATCACACACCATGTTGCCCGCGTTAATAACAGATTGCCCGAACTCGACCAAAGATGACTATATTGTAGGTACTTTGTGGATCCATTGTCGCATTTTAAAAAAGAAAACCTGCCGCTAATACTGCTAGTGCAAAGGGTCTACATGTATATAAAATAGCAACATGCCCTGGCGCCTTCACCTGAAAAAGTCGGCAACAGGCGTCGTCAGCTCTTGGTATGCCCTTAACCGTGCCAACACTGTCTCTGGTTTGTCATCCTCTCTCTGGGTAAGAGGCTCCCCAGTTACATCATCTTTGCCCTGTGAACAGACGTTAAAGAAAATCTGTGTCTCCAGACGAATCACATGGGTCCAATTTCATGGAGCTGTTTAGCAGCCGATTTTGTTCCAACGGAGGCTCTGGCTTTTTCATGGAGACCGTAATGCACCTATCAATTGTTTCCCCCACGATTTACTTATTTTTGGTTCCCATCTACGCGGTCCAAAATGCATGGGCGCTGTGTACTCCGTGTGCGTGTTCCAACACGATGCATTTTTTATGGATCGCGCGCACACGCAGTATATGATGTGCGCCACAGAGTGCACGACGCAAGCCACATACATGTAGTACCCGATCAACTGAGAACGAATATTTGAAACACCCCGCCAAGACCAGGAAAACGCATATGGATTTTCTTCTCTTTTTTTTTTTAACGTGGTACATTTGACAAAGCTGAAATTTCTTCAGATGAGTTTGTTGATGTCTTTCTTTTGATTTATAATGGTTTTATTCGCAGAGTCGCCAAAAAAAACAGGGCCTTTAAGCACGCCATGGCCTTGAACTAGCCTTAACATTAATAGCACAACTTTTCTGCTACAGTAAGCACACGTTTTCAGCTAGTGCCATGAAATTGGCCTCAGGTCACGTCACTGGTAACATTCCAGTACCTCTGCCAGGTGTATGTCTAGCACAACTGTGCTGCAGTTGTCTTCTTTGTAGTAGCTGGACTATATCTTGGCATGAGCTGGAATGTGCATTTTAGTTTTATTGTATACTGGCAGGCTTAGAATTCCTGGGTTGGTACTGGAGAGCCAGCGGGGTCCTATAGACGATGCGCTTTTTGTTGACAATGAAAATTAAGTTAGTTGCCTAAAGACTATCGGGTGTAACAGGGGACACCAAAATGTCTCACTTTTATTTGGACCCCTAATTTATGGAAAAACCCGCATGTACCTGTTGTTGTGGTGGGTTCCAGTCCAGATTGTACACCCGACCACTGGGTTCATGAATCCACCGGCTTTCCAGTCGACTGACAATGACATCAAACGGCACATTGAGATTGATGACGCTGTCCAGGGCAACGTCATCAACTAATGCCTTTGCCTGCTGTACCGTCCGAGGAAAACCTGGAGTTTGTTGATCAATGATTTGAAGCCTGATATATAACATTAATAGTACTGTTGCGCCCCAACTAAACAAAGGTCCCAACAACATGTGTCAAGTCGTCTCGTCCACTGCCACAATCAAAAACGCGACTGTGGTTTTAATTCTCGATTGTGGCAGTAGACGAGAGAGAGACGATTCTTAAATTTAGGCCGTGTAAACTCTTCCCTGACAGGGAAGGGGAGTGGGAACATTCCCCTATGGGTGAGGGCGGGGTGACGTCAGCCGGTGAAAAGATCTATCGTTTTTCACCGAGCGTGCAAATTTTGTGCATCAAAGCATTGCAATTGATGACAAAGATCGGCGCACCAAGTCTGAGCTCTAAACTTGTGGCCTATTCACTTTTAAGCAAATGATGCTATGAACTACTGAAAGTTCCCGGATGTCCGCCCTCGCCCATAGCCGATAACTAGCTGCAGACAAAACAGAAAGACTTGTACCATCAAGGAGCCAGCTTGATGAAAGTCCTCTGAGTTCAGTGAGAATAAGATCTACCATGAGTTGGTCTGGTACCAAAGCACCTTGGTTGATAAACTCCTTTGCCTTCAAGCCAGCAGCTAGAAATAAAGCAAAACAACATGTATGGTAGGCAATTAGACTTAAGGGCACAGGCTCGTCAGCAATGCGCGCGCGCCAAATTTCGTGCCATGAAATACGCAGCTCCGTGCCTTTGCTACATGGAGCTGCGTATTTCGTGGCACGAATTTGGCGCGCACATTGCTAACGAGCCTCTGCCTTTAAACTTAAGGAGTGTGTCCAGATCACATTTTTGAGCCCCCATTTTTCCCATGGGTGTTTAGATTTTGATACCATATCATTTGTCATATTTTTCTCATTACCATTCTGAAATTTTGCATTCTCAATCCGCATATTTTCAAGGATATCGTCGAAAACCACTGATGTTTTGTAAACTAATTTATCCAGTTACATAAAGCAGTGCAGTGATCACAACGACATTTTCGCTTCCACATCCAAATTGGAGATTGCAAATTTCCTGTTTTCTCCCCATGGATAATATTTTTGAAAGGTATTTTATATGATTGTTGGGTTAATAAAACGAAATCCATTTTCTAGAAAAATCTGAACAAGCTTTTTCAAATATAACATTTATTGCAAGCACGTACATATGTACTTGTAAGCACATCCATGTCCTGGACAACTACATTGTAATTGCATAGAGCATCGATTCTCAAATATTCTGTAAATATTTTGTAAATGTATTGTAGGCCTACTTTGTGTCAATTACATAGGTCTAAATTAGAAGACCTGTCATGCCTGTGTTGAGTGTAACTGTAAATTAGCCTATATTGTAGGCCCCCATTTAATAATTTGTAAAATAAGTAACTGAAAATACGTTGATTTATTTTTCAGAAGGGCATTATTATTATTATTATTTCTTTCTGGTATTCATACCAAGGATTCCTCAATAGTGCTCATTGCACTGTCACCCGCAAGCGTGAGGAAACCCATGAAGAATTAGAATTAGAAATGGCCAGAGACACCGGGGATGATTCCCCTTGCTCTTCACGAAAGAATGCTCTGGGATCTTTAGAGTGCGTTCCAAATTACCTAACACACTGGACCAACGGCTTTACATCCCTTCCGAAGGATGGAGCAAGTGTGGTTGAGTGCCTTGCCCAAGGGCACAGGTACCGTAGCCGTGGGGAGGTTCAAACCTGTGTTTTCTTCCTCCATGTATTGAAAGAGTGCAAAGGTTCAGTAATTATGAAAACCCTAAATTCAAGTAATTATGCACGTCATTTTTCACATGCATTAAAGGCCTACCACATGTGACACCATGGACACTGTTTACCTGTTTGGGTTCGCACTTGTGAACGCAGCATGTCACCACTGGACAGGTGTTTTAACTGAAAATCACGCACTATTCTGGACGAAATGGTTCCTTTACCTGAGCCCGGAGGGCCCAAAATAACGGCGCGATATATTCGACTGATCATACTTGCTTCATTTTCACACACAAAATTATCAGATTATACCAGAGACATGGACACAATTAATGGAAGAGATCCGTCTCTGATCATGATACTCCACTCAGAATGCGCACAACAAGTGCATAGCTTACTGATAAGATATATTGAGGGCGCTACACACAGTATACAAGGTAAGTTCGGTCATCACTGCATAAACATTTCAGCCACCGTAGAGAAACGTGACGTGTTTCTGGTTTAAAAAAAAATCGTTTGCAAATTATTTATTTTTTAGTACGGCACCTTCAGTTATCAATTTCTTCAACAAAGGTGCACCCAGAAAAATCCCCAAAATCTTGAGACCAGACAATATTATTTCTTTCTGGTATTCATACCAAGGATTCCTCAAAAGTGCCCATTGCACTGTCACTCGAAAGCGTGAGGAATTCGGAAACCCATGAAGAATTAGGAATGGCCAGAGACACCGGGGATTAATCCCCTTGCTCTTCACGAACGAATGCTCTGGGATCTGGGTCCAAATAAAAAGTGCGTTACACACCAACGGCTTTACATCCCTTCCGAAGGATAGAGCAAGTGTGGTTGAGTGACTTGCTCAAGGGCACAGGTACCGCGGGAGGGGGAGGGGGAGGAGGAGGGGGTGGGGTGGGGGACGGGGTGGGGGACGGGGAGGAGGACGGGGAGGAGGAGGAGGGGTTGGTGGTGGTTCGAACCCGCAACCCCAAGTTTTCAGTTATGATTGCGAGTCAATGACTTAAACCACTCGTACATAAGTACATTGAACATTTACCAAAATGTATGGAGTATGTCTATTGAGGCACCGATCGAGGCCTATTTTTTATTAGATGAGCCCCCGATTCAATGGGCCAAAATAGTTTTGGTTGGCGGCCGTTGTAAAAAGGCGCCGCCATTTTTCATGTTTGAAGATTCCCCATCGGGACCTTGCGAAGGCCTAGATTCTGGTTTGGCCTGCAGTCTCTTATTGGCACATTTTTTTCCGGTACACCCTGTATCTCCCAAAATATTTTGAGTAGAGGGACCTGAAATTATTGCCCCTCCTGACAAAAACAAATTACGAGCTGATCGTAAAGTGCTCACACCGTGTAACAAAGTGGAAATTCCCAACACTTTTCCACAATGCACCTTCAGCAAACAAAGCAATGTCTGCACCGTTGATATGGCGATTATTGTTGTGTATCTATCTAGGCCTACTGCAGACAGTTCACTGCCGCTGGATAGAATATGGTGGATATTTGGCAAGCCAGACGTGAAAAATAATGTTTATGCCGTCGTCGCGTTCCGCACAGGGTCATTCTTATACAATGAGTTTATAAACCCACTGTGTCACGCTTTGTTGTACTTTTTTGACACCCTCATTTTTTCCATGGGTATTGAGATTTTGATATCATGTCATATTTTTCTCATTACCATTCTGAAATTTCACGCTGCGCTCTCAATCCGTATATTTCTAGAGATATCGTCGGTCAAAAATTCACCGAAGGTTAGCAACCATTTTTTCGGTTACATAAAGCAGTGCAGTGATTCCATGATTTCACCAAGCCTTTTGCTTCCACATCCAAATCCAAATCCAAATTGGGGATTGCACGTTTCCCCATGGATAGTATTTTGGGGAGGTATTTTATTATAATTGTTAGGTTGAAAATCTATTTTTTGGAACAATCTTCATGTTTATTTACTCGCTATCCATTGGAAAAATAATGACAAGGAGATGCGAAATTACTTTATACCAACGATTCATTTGCCTATTTTTCTCTTACCGTGTGTCGAGGATTTTTGTGTGTGTATATAGTATTGTATCGGTGACGACATGCAGCACTCATTATAGTGACCTGCCACGGCAAAATGAAGAATGTCCCCCAAATTTGACTTTTTGAGATTTGTACACGAGAAGACAGACCAACTCTTCAGCTTTCCAATGACACCAAATTTATTTCTGTAAATTACTGCATTTGGGAAGTATGACGCAAGAAAGATGACACAGCGCGCTGTCGTTGCCAGAAAGACTTCACGAGAAAAACGGGTTTGAAGAATGCTTGTGTCAAGCGGGCTTCTGCAGATGAAAATCACAAAATCTCATTTTTAACAGGTTTAGTGAACATTTTGACAAAAACAACTATGCTAGGATGAATCTAGAATACTTATGCTATGCAAAAAAAATAAAAAATCGATTATGCACAATTTTTCACGTATATTTCATTTCAGGCGCCGATAACGTGGTTTTGATATTTGGAGGACATTCTTCATTTGCCGTGGCATTTATTTCGTAGAAAACCGTTTACTGATGAGCGTATAATACGGTACCACTCTCCTGTAATCTGGAAAAACCTAGTAAGTCAAATTTTTGTGAAAATTGAGTTAGACCCACATTTAGACTTACTAGGTTTTTCCCCTTCAGTTAAAAATGTTAACTCAATTTTTACCAAAATTGGACTTACTAGGTTTTTCCAGATTACAGGAGCACCGTGAACGTTACCCATTGATCTCAACATGTACGAACTCAAGCAAGGTACATGTAGCAGGGAATTTCCAGAAGCAATTTTTCATTTGATATGGTAATTTGCTGTACTATTTACATTTTCCCGGAGAACTGTACACATGCACCACTTGTTCAAATAGTATACGTATATAAAATGACATGTTTATGCTAGCTCAAGAGTTAATAAATGATGTATAAATAACACGGACAAGTATGTAACGGCCTATACATGCATGCAGGGAGTTCCCAGAAGCAATATTTCATTATATGTTAATTTTCTTAATATGTACATTGCCCTTGATAAGAACTGCACACATAATGAGCAGACAGTAAAATGTAAAAAGGGCAAATGTGATGTCGACAAAAGCTGTTTGGACGTGGCTGGAGGAGGAGGCTCTGGAAGATATCTGAAGAGCTACTACGATTAAACGGTAAATAAAAATAACTAAATAGTATCGTCCAACTTAAAAACAACACGTGTAAATGAACATCCATCCCACGAACTCGGGAGAAAATCATTAAACGAAATTGGCAGAAAATTTACAAAATGTGCTGTCGCGCAAAAGCGACAAATAGGCCTACGCCTTAATGCATTCAGCTTGATTTTATGTATAGGCCTATTCGCATATATACACTACTCAAAATAATTAAAGGAACAAGAGAACATAATGTTTTTGTCATGGTCTATATGGGCTACCGTTAGAACAAGAGGCATTAAAGTTATGTAAAAATCATTCAGGTGTTGTTAATTGATTCTCAAACAATACTCAACAATGTATGGCGAAATTTATTGATGTGGTAGCCTGTTAACATGACTAAAACATGAATGAACAAAAATATGGACATAATCATCTGGCAGGTTATCATGACTATCCGTACATTGTCCACGTTTTGGCAAAGTAAACGTTAATTAATCATGTCTAGTAACTGGTATGACCTCCACGTGCTTGTATGTACTCCTGACAGCGTCGAGGCATGCTTAAAATTAACTGTCTTATGGAGTCTTGAGGAATGTTCTCCCACTGTTCAACCAAGGCCTCTCTGAGTGTCTGTACAGAGTCTGGAGCATGTTCTCGACCTGCAACACGTCTGCCAAGCATGTCCCATGCATGCTCTATAGGGTTTAGGTCAGGAGATCTTGCCGGCCAGGGCATCGTGCTGATTCCCTTATTCTCAAGAAAGTTCATGGACACTCGTGCAGTGTGTGCACGAGCGTTATCTTGCACCAGTATGAAATTTTCACCTACGGCAGCAGCATATGGCCTCACAACAGGTTCCAGTATCTCATCTCGATACCTCAAACCTGTTAGTGCACCACCAGCTACCACGACGAGGTCCGTACGCCCCTCCAGGGAGATACCCGTCCACACCATAACTGATCCACCTCCAAAGTGGTCAAATTCGACAATGTTGCAGTTGAAATATCGTTCCCCCGACCGTCTCCAGACCCTGACACGTCTATCATTGGTTGAAACAGTGAACCTGCTTTCATTTGAGAACAGTACTGGTGCCCACTGGTCCATATGCAAAATTGATGGTTTCTAGCAAAGTCCAGCCGGGCTCTGCGGTGTACTACGGACAAAATGGGGCATGTGGCTGGTCGTCTGGCTCTCATACCATCTTCATGCAGACGATTCCTGACTGTTTGATTGGAAACACGGAAATCAGTTGCCCTGTGGAAGCTTGTGGCTAAGGATCTTGCAGTAGATCGTCGATTTCGACGTGCCAGGATCCTCAGGTATCGGTCCTGGGGAGGGGTAGTCACACGTCTGCGACCTTGTCCTGGCCTCCTGGTGTACAGACCATCTTCCTGAAAACGTCTCCACAACCGGTTGATGACACTTACGGACACATCAAAATGTACAGCCACCGCACGCTGTGTATTGCCAAATTCAAGGAGCTGGACAGCTCTAGCAACCTCAGCTTCAGTTAACTGACGGCGAACACCAGTACTCAGTCCCAGCAGACAGACAACAAACAACAGAATTGGAAGAACCTTCATTTTGTTGCAAGAAGTGATAACAACTAGTGATGACAAGTGTACCAATACCAACATCTTATACAGGGTAAAAGAACACGCCTGTGGACACCCCCGTGTCCACGTGTTAGAAGACACGCATGATTTCACCAACATTGTTGAGTATTGTTTGAGAATCAATTGACAACACCTGAATGATTTTCACATAACTTTAATGCCTCTTGTTCTAACGGTAGCCCATATAGACCATGACAAAAACATTATGTTCTCTTGTTCCTTTAATTCTTTTGAGTAGTGTATATTACAAGCATACAAGTTTTACTCTATATAATTGTTTGTCCTCTGTATTTTGTTCCCTTCAGACTATCCCAACGTCTTCTTTATTTCTTCGGGAGGCGGCTAAATTGACTGAAGACCTGTCGCGTCGTCTTGTGAGGTATACTGCTGACGTCAATATGGTTGAAGGCAGCTTCAAGTCCTACGACCCACTAGCATACCATGTCAATAACGTCGGTGATCTTAACGTAGAGGTAGTGAAAGCCCACCGAACTAACAACCAGGACGAAATCGAGCGGCTTTTACAGCGGGGAGACAAAAGCGACTACGATGTGTTCATCTGCGTCAACAAGGCATGGCACGCATTTGTGCTTTGCTGCCCTGTCAACTCTTCGAGCGGCCATCTTCTCGACCCCTTTGCTGACATGCCGACGGGAGATCCGTTTGCCGTCCCCGCCCAGTTATTTGTGTGGGAGATCGAACTTTGCTTCGAGGCGGAGAGCCTGAGAATGTACAAGATCAGATTTAAGCTCCACATTTTTGGAGAAATCAAGAAACAAATCAAAAAGTCCTTTTTTATCGGCAGGTATAAGGGGGTTCCGATCAACGGTCTCCAGTTTGCCATATTGAGGGCATCGCCGAAGCGCTATAAGGTTCTACTGGAAGACTGCGTGGAGTTTGCAAAAACGTTTTGCTACGAGTTGCTGTCGTATTCCGACAATGGTCGAGATATCGAGCGAGATGTGGAATCCCGGTTGCATGAAGCATCCGGATCCGGCCTGAGCGTCGAGACTCTGTCCCGGCGGGTACGTAGTTCTGCTCTTCTTGGAAACTCGCTCCTTGGTGGTCTCGATATGTCCACCTTTTCTGTCAGCAGGAACAGCATTTGTATGATAATCCTTGGGATAATTATCTTTACAATATACATAGTAGTAGTGTGTGCATGTGTGTGTTACCTTATGGTTAAAGTTTTGGCACATAAATGAAAAAGGGAGAGGGTGGGGGTGAGGGTGAGGGTGAGGGTGAGGGTGAGGGTGAGGGTGGGGGTGGGGAAGGGGGACGAGTACATAGCCGTACACTGCAAACCTTGTTGGTTAAAATGGGTTAATATTTGACCCAACGTTGGGTCAAATATCTACTGTTCCAAAAGTTGGGTAAATTTGTTAACCAACATAATGATAATTGGTCAATATATAATTAATGCAATTGTTTAGGCCTTATTATTCAGATACTTTGGGTGTGGAATCTTTCGGAAAGTAGGTAATGCTTCTCCATACAAGAATATGAACTGTCGCTTATTTCGTCAATTTTTTAAAAAGACATGGGTTCCTTGTTTATGTAGTAATTTATACAAAAAAGGGCTGATGGCAATTTGAGAATTTTGAGATTTTAGATTGTTTTAATGTTAACTAGACAAAAGCATTTTCACAGATTGTATATTATAAACGTCTGGTTTTGATTGTTTTTTTAGTTACTGCGAGATCTTAATTAACGTTTATAATGCGGAACAAAACAGAAAAGGGCGCACTGTATTATGTATTTTTTATTTTATATTTATATTTTTTTTAATGGGTTTAATAAACTTCAATTCGCTGCATGAAGTGTCTTCCACCTAAACATCGAGATACATAGGTGGGTGGCGCCATTGACAGCCGACGGCCAGAGACACCGGGGAATCTCCCATAACTCTTCACGAATGAATGTCTTAGGATCTTTTAAGTGCATTACACAACACACATGGACCAACGGCTTTACATCCCTTCCGAAGGATAGAGCAAATGTGTTTAAGTGATTTGCTCAAGGGCACAGCCGGGTATCAAACCGCAACCCCATGCAGGTTTTCACCCGAGTATTGCGAATCAGTGACCTAAACCACTGATTTTACTCTCCTTTTCCCGATATACAAATAATTTCTGGGGATACTGTACTACAAGAGTGTTTGTCTCAACACGGATGAATAAAAACAAATATAAAACAAGAAATCGAGAACTGATGTTTTTCTTAATTGTTTTAATAAGATTAAGAACGTAATTGCATTGAGGGATTAACAGTGATCTTATTGATTGTCGAAAGTATTTCCACAAGAAATTGAACCGCGATTTATATTGAACATTGAACATTGGATTGAACTGCGATTAAATACATGTAACGTGGTGCAATTACATGTGTAAACTTGTTTTTAGGGATATACGTATTGACCCCTTTCGAACACGTGCGAATATGCCATTTTGGGAGTCAAATAATGCTGAGTCATTGTGGAAGCGATGTGCGTGCGCGTTGTGTGTCTCTCTGGTGGGCGTAACGCGGTTTAGTTCACCAATAAGAGCCTCAGCATAGCGCGTTACGCGCGCTATGGACACACACAACGCGCACGCACATTGCTTCCACAACAACGCGGCATTGTTTTACTCCCAAAATGACGTCATTGGCACGAGCTCAATAGGCCTATGTTGTCAATTTTGGATTTTTTATTTTATTTTATTAACTTTTTTACAAATTACTGTTTTCACATATTTCTATGACAAGGTGTGTCTGTCATGCAGATACAATGTATTATTATTATTAGTATTATTATTATTTCTTTCTGGTATTCATACCAATGATTCCTCTAAAGTGCCCATTGCACTGTCACTCGCAAGCGAGAGGAAACCCATGAAGAATTAGAAATTAGAAATGGCCAGAGACACCGGGGAATCCCCTTGCTCTTCACGATCATATACAAAATTGTTCAAGCGGAATTATGCATGTTTTTAACCTTTCCAGTTAAATCACTGATTGGCGTTTTAAAATGTCGTACGTGGGTGTTAAAGTCGGCCAAAAGCGGGCCTCCCACTGTGCGATTTTTGCTACGAATTTCAAACGATTAGCTACGATTTGGTACGATTGTGTATAGAGTCTATAGACAGTCTCTGGTAATCTCATTTCACACAAAAAAAGGATCAGATTATACCAGAGACATGAACATAATGAGGGATACTGCACTCATCATGCGAAGTACAAGTACAAGTGTATAGCTTTAAGATATATTTAGGGCACTGCACACACTAAGGTAAGTTCCACAGATATATAAACGCATAGATTAACAATCTTGTATTGAAAATCGTGATTTGGAAAAGTATGGGCAAATGACGACACAATGGGCCGCATGAGCTAACCGCGCAGGTTCCGAAGCGCTCGCGGCTATTCCAAAACGTGCGTACGCTGTGCGTATCTACGCGCTCCTGATCCTATGGAGTATTGGCGATGGACGCCGACGCGCGCAAAGCGGACTGAAAGCGCACGCGAAAAAAAAAATCGCTAAATTTTTCATTATTCACACAGAAACCAAACAATTTGTAATCTACATAAAACATAGTAGGTACATAGGTTTTTTTTGTTAAAATTAAAAAATGGCTTCAGACAATTTTGACTGTAACAGTTTGACTGTGCGTAGAATCCCTATACCGAGAGGTGAATTTGCCCATAGTTTTGATTTAGTCGGGCGCCGCGCAAATCACGGAATGCCCTGTAGTTCTGAATAGGACCTGGTTGTCTATAAGTTTATAAGTCTGTGGTAAGTTCTGTCACTGCTATAGAGTTGTATAAGGCTTTTGTGGTAAAAAACAAATCGTTTGCAAATTAATTATTTTTTTAATACAGCGCCTTCAGTTGGCAATTTATTCTACAAAGGTGCAACCAGAAAAATCCCCAAAATCTTGAAACCACTTGTCATCACCCCTATACAGAAAATCAAATGTGTTCATAAGTAGGCCTACTTGTCTGATTGAAAATTTACCAAAATGTATGAAGTATGTCTACATCAAACAAAGATTATTGGGGCACCGAGGGCTATTCTTATTAAATGAGCCCCCGATTCAATTGGCTAAAATAGTTTTGGTTGGCGGCCGTTAATAGACCGTATTCCTGAACGCGTGAGGGCGCTCGAACAAGGTGATTTGGGGGAAAATGTCCATAGACGACAGTAGAAAAGTGGGGGTACGTGCATACGTACGTCCGTGGGGAAAAGTCGCGTACGCGGAGCGCGCAGACCTGTGTCGCGCGCGCAGATTTCCATTCAAAATAAACGTTTAGAAGGCGTGTGCGCGTAGCGCGTTTTGTGTTCGAACATAACGCACGATAGGCGCGGACCACTTGACAGCGCCCTCCACGTTCAGGAATACGGCCTATTGTGAAAAGGCGCCGCGCCGCCATTTTTCGTGTTTGAAGATTCCCTATCGAGACCTTGCGAAACCTAGATTCTGGTTTGGCCTGCAGTCTCTTAATGGCACATTTTTGTTCCGGTACACCCTGTATCTCCCAAAATATTTTGAGTAGAGGGACCTGAATTTATTGCCCCTTCTGACAAAAACAAATTACGAGCTGATCGTAAAGTGCTCACGTTTAACAAAGCGGAAATTCCCAACACTTTTCCCACAATGACACCTTCAGCGAACAAAGCAATGTCTGCACCATTGATATGGCGATTATTGTGTATAGGCCTAGTATAGTACGCAGACAATTCACTGCCGCTGGATAGAATGGTGTATAATTTGGCAAGCCAGACGTGAAAAAAATAATGTTTATGCCGTCGTTCCGCACATGGTCATTCTTATACAATGAGTTTTATAACCCACTGTGTCACGCTTTGTTGTACTTTTCTGACCCCCTCATTTTTTCCATGCGTATTAAGATTTTGATACCATTTTTCTCATTACCCGGTACCCTGCGTTCTGAAATTTCACGCCGAGCTCTCAATCCGTATATTTCTAGAGATATCGTCGGTCAAAAATTCACCGAAGCTTAGTAAACTAATTTTTCCGGTTTACATAAAGCAGTGCAGTGATTTCACCAAGCTTTTTGCTTCCTCCAAATTGGGGATTGCACATTTTCCGTTTCCCCATGGATAGTATTTGGGAAGGTATTTTATTACGATTGTTAGGTTAGAAATCTATTTTTGGAACCGGGAGTCCAGCAATATTTAATCTAATATGTTAATTTGCTGTATTTACATTTCCCCTCGTGAGCTGCACCCGTACATAATGAACCCATGCAGCTGTTCAAATGTTATGTATAAATGTTATGCTGCCTCGTGAGTTAATAATTGATCAATTTGATGTAAATAACACGGTACATATACGTAACGGCCTATACAGGGAATTCCCTGCAGAAGCAATTCATTTGATATTGCGTTAAAGGCAGTATATCGGCAGGTAATCTCGAAAATCAGAAAACGCCTAACTTACACAATATAAACATGACCGTAGAAAACTTCCCCTGAAATGGTTTTGTCTGAAGTGCTATAGTCTTTGAGAAATAAGTAAAACAATTAGTTTTCGTCTCATGAAACGAACATTTAATTCGCCCCAAAACCATTTCGCCCAAGTGCCACTTCGCCCCAAAACCACTTCGTGCACAGGCCGTGGTTCAGGGCGAAGTGGTTTTGGGGCGAAATTACTGCAAACCCTTTTTTTTTTACTGTTTTATCAAAAGTTAGACAAAGTACGGAGCTGGTTTTTGTTCAGCTTGGTTTTAATCATGCATATCTTTAATCACACATAGGGGGATAAAACTGTTTGTAACAGTTTACCAATCATGTATATCTTTAATGACTGTGTACATTGCCCCGGAGAACTGCACACATAATGAGCAGACAGTCTGATAAAATGTAAAAAGGGCAAATGTGATGTCGACAGAAGCTGTTTGGACGTGGCTGGAGGAGGAGGCTCTGGAAGAGATATGAAGAGCTACTACGATTAAACGGTAAATAAAAATAACTAAATAGTATCGTCCAACTTAAAACAACACATGTAAATGAACATCCATCCCACGAACTCGGGAGAAAATCATTAAACGAAATTGGCAGAAAATTTACAAAATGTGCTGTCGCGCAAAAGCGACAAATATGCCTCAATGCATTCGGCTTGATTTTATATAGCCTATTCGCAGATATATATTACAAGCATACAAGTTTTACTATATATAATTGTTTGTTCTCTGTATTTATTTCCCTTCAGATTATCCCAACGTCTTCTTTATTTATTCGGGAGGCGGCTAAATTGACTGAAGACCTGTCGCGTCGTCGTTTACATTTGAGTTGAATAGGTTGCTGCTACACATCTTGTAAGGTATACTGCTGACGTCAATATGGTTGAAGGCAGCTTCAAATCCTACGACCCACTCGCATATCATGTCAATAACGTCGGTGATCTTCACGTAGAGGTAGTGAAAGCCCATCGAACTAACATCCAGGACGAAATCGAGCGGCTTTTACAGCGGGAAGACAAAAGCGACTACGATGTGTTCATCTGCGTCAACAAGGCATGGCACGCATTTGTGCTTTGCTGCCCCGTCAACTCTTCGAGCGGCCATCTTCTCGACCCCTTTGCTGACATGCCGACGGGAGATCCGTTTGCCGTCCCCGCCCAGTTACTTGTGCGGGAGATCGAACTTTGCTTCGAGGCGGAGAGCCTGCGGATGTACAAGATCAGATTTAAGTTCCCAATCTTTGGTGAAATCAAGAAACAAATCAAGAAGTCTTTTTTTATCGGCAGGTATAAGGGGGTTCCGATCAACGGTCTCCAGTTTGCCATATTGAGGGCATCGCCGAAGCGCTATAAGGTTCTACTGGAAGACTGCGTGGAATTTGCAAAAACGTTTTGCTACGAGTTGCTGTCGTATACCGATAATGGTCGAGATGTCGAGCGAGATGTGGAATCCCGGTTGCATGAAGCATCCGGATCCGGCCTGAGCGTCGAGACTCTGTCCCGGCGGGTGCGTAGTTCTGCTCTTCTTGGAAACTCGCTCCTTGGGGGTCTCGATATGTCCACCTTTTCTGTCAGCAGGAACAGCATTTGTATGATAATCCTTGGGATAATTATCTTTACAATATACATAGTAGTAGTGTGTGCATGTGTGTGTTACGTTATGGTCAAAGTTTTGGCATATAAATGAAAACGGGTGAGGGGAGAGAGTGAGGGAGAGAAGGGGAGGGGAGGGGGGACGAGTACATAGCCGTACACTGCAAACCTTGTTGGTCAAAATGGGTTGATATTTGACCCAACGTTGGGTCAAATATCAGCTGTTCCAAAAGTTGGGTAAAAAAATTAACCAACATAATAATTTGTCAATATATAATTAATGCAATGCTTAGGCCTACAATTATTAAAATATTTTGGGTGTGAAATCTTTTGTTATCAGAATATATGTACTGGTATATACCATAAAATAAAATGCAGTGTAAATTTTATGATCGCTCAGTAAACTGCCGACCATTTTGATCAACAGCAAGTCATTTGCCCAACATAAAAAATTACCAAACATTTTCTAAATCAGTCACAGTATATTGCTGCAAACTGTTGCCGTATATTGTATAGTGATTGCAGTGATTACGCATCACCGAGTCTTATTCAATGATATAACCCATGCGCGTTGATGATGTATCTTCATCGCATCTGATGATATAAGTAGTTGTTGCTACGAAAGCTTATGCATTTTTGTTAGTCTCATATAAGAGCTACTCTAGGCTCTACATATTTTTTATTTGGGAATTGTTTCTCTTCAAACCCGTTCTCTAAATACACTGCATGACATTCGGTCTGAAAACTCTGTCAATATGCTACCATTATTTGCGTTTTAAAAGTCATGCAATGCATTTCGACGTTGACTGTGTTTTCCCATAATTGTTTCCCAGCATAGAAAGCAAAACAGAAGTCCCAGGAACTCCCGTTGTTGAGGTCTGTGGTTTCGGCAATAGTTTCCCTCCCGGTATATTTTAATTTACACAGACAATGTTTTGAATTATCCGATAATTTATTATGTTAATCGGTGATACTTAGTTCTAGAACTATCCGTCCGCTGTCTATGACAATCTTCCTTTATAGCCTATAAATACGTGTATTTCCTTATTTCATATATAGGCCTACATATGTACATACCGACTAAATACCAAATCGGAAAGTAGGTAATGCTTCTCCATACAAGAATATGAACTTTCGTCAATTTTTTTAAAAGACATGGGTTCCTTGTTTATGTAGTAATTTATACAAGAAAGGGCTGATGGAAATTTGAGAATTTTAAGATTTTAGATTGTTTTAATGTTAACTATAGACAAAAGCATTTTCACAGATTGTATATATAAACTTCTGGTTTTAATTGGTTTTTTAGTTACTGCGAGATCTTAATTAACGTTTATAATGCGGAACAAAACAGAAAAGGGCGCACTGTATTATGTATTTTTTATTTTTTATTTATATATTTTTTAATGGGTTTAATAAACTTCAATTCGCTGCATGAAGTGTCTTCCACCTAAACATCGAGATACATAGGTGGGTGGCGCCATTGACAGCCGACGGCCAGAGACACCGGGGAATCCGCTAACTCTTCACGAATGAATGTCTTGGGATCTTTTAAGTGCATTACACAACACACTGGACCAACGGCTTTACATCCCTTCCGAAGGATGGAGCAAATGTGTTTAAGTGATTTGCTCAAGGGCACGCGTACCCCAGCCGGGTATCAAACCCGCAACCCCAGGTTTTCACCCGAGTATTGCGGATCAGTGACCTAAACCACTGATTTTACTCTCCTTTTCCCGATATACAAATAATTTCTGGGGATACTGTACTACAAGAGTGTTTGTCTCAACACGGATGAATAAAAACAAATATAAAACAAGAAATCGAGAACTGATGTTTTTCTTAATTGTTTTAATAAGATTAAGAACGTAATTGCATTGAGGGATTAACAGTGATCTTATTGATTGTCGAAAGTATTTCCACAAGAAATTGAACCGCGATTTATATTGAACATTGAACATTGGATTGAACTGCGATTAAATACATGTAACGTGGTGCAATTACATGTGTAAACTTGTTTTTAGGGATATACGTATTGACCCCTTTCGAACACGTGCGAATATGCCATTTTGGGAGTCAAATAATGCTGAGTCATTGTGGAAGCGATGTGCGTGCGCGTTGTGTGTCTCTCTGGTGGGCGTAACGCGGTTTAGTTCACCAATAAGAGCCTCAGCATAGCGCGTTACGCGCGCTATGGACACACACAACGCGCACGCACATTGCTTCCACAACAACGCGGCATTGTTTTACTCCCAAAATGACGTCATTGGCACGAGCTCAATAGGCCTATGTTGTCAATTTTGGATTTTTTATTTTATTTTATTAACTTTTTTACAAATTACTGTTTTCACATATTTCTATGACAAGGTGTGTCTGTCATGCAGATACAATTTATTATTGTTATTATTATTATTATTATTTCTTTCTGGTATTCATACCAATGATTCCTCTAAAGTGCCCATTGCACTGTCACTCGCAAGCGAGAGGAAACCCATTAAGAATTAGAAATTAGAAATGGCCAGAGACACCGGGGAATCCCCTTGCTCTTTACGATCATATACAAAATTGTTCAAGCGGAATTATGCATGTTTTTTTTAACCTTTCCAGTTAAATCACTGATTGGCGTTTGAAAATGTCGTACGTGGGTGTTAAAGTCGGCCAAAAGCGGGCCTCCCACTGTGCGATTTTTGCTACGAATTTCAAACGATTAGCTACGATTTGGTACGATTGTGTTTATAGTCTATAGACAGTCTCTGGTAATATCATTTCACACAAAAAATGATCAGATTATACCAGAGACATGAACATAATGAGGGATACTGCACTCATCATGCGAAGTACAAGTACAAGTGTATAGCTTTAAGATATATTTAGGGCACTGCACACACTAAGGTAAGTTCCACAGATATATAAACGCATAGATTAACAATCTTGTATTGAAAATCGTGATTTGGAAAAGTATGGGCAAATGACGACACAATGGGCTGCATGAGCTAACCGCGCAGGTTCCGAAGCGCTCGCGGCTATTCCAAAACATTCGTACGCTGTGCGTATTCTACGCGCTTCTGATCCTATATGAAGTATTGGCGATGGACGCCGACGCGCGCAAAGCGGACTGAAAGCACACGCGAAAAAATAAATCGCAAAATTTTTCATTATTCACACAGAAACCGAACAATTTGTAATCTACATAAAACATAGTAAGTACATAGGTTTTTTTTGTTAAAATTAAAAGATGGCTTCAGACAATTTTGACGTGCGTAAAATCCCTATACCGAGAGGTGAATTTGCCCATAGTTTTGATTTAGTCGGGCGCCGCGCAAATCACGGAATGCCCTGTAGTTCTGAATAGGACCTGGTTGTCTATAAGTTTATAAGTCTGTGGTAAGTTCTGTCACTGCTATAGAGTTGTATAAGGCTTTTGTGGTAAAAAACAAATCGTTTGCAAATTATTTATTTTTTAATACAGCGCCTTCAGTTGGCAATTTATTCTACAAAGGTGCAACCAGAAAAATCCCCAAAATCTTGAAATCACTTGTCATCACCCCTATACAGAAAATCAAATGTGTTCATAAGTACTTGTCTGATTGAAAATTTACCAAAATGTATGAAGTATGTCTACATCAAACAAAGATTATTGGGGCACCGAGGGCTATTCTTATTAGATGAGCCCCCTATTCAATTGGCTAAAATAGTTTTGGTTGGCGGCCGTTAATATAGTCTGGTACCTGGACCAAAAATCTTTTGACTAGACTGAATTTAAGGTCTGGCAGCCGCCAATTTCGCCATTTTGAAACGGGAGGAATTCCTCCTTTTTCCGAAGGTTCCCGAAGTTACCCGAATGTCCGGACGTTACCGTTACACTTCGTCATTGTTTAGAGAATTTGAATTGACGTCACGTGCACGTACGGGTGCTGCTGCGTGTGTATTTATGGTGATGATGCCACGGATTCAAAACTATACAGTTACGGGATTGCAACAGATTAAAACTACATGTACAATATGGAGCTCACTGGGTGATGCAGACAAGGTTTGAATTTTCTTTTCGATGCTAGCCTACATGTACTAAGTATATTAAAATGGGCATATTTAATATTTTAAGGTTAATATATTAAATTTGTATTGGTCAAATATGGAATAACCCCTTTCAAATTGTTGTGCACTCATGCCATATGGCGCGCAGCGCGCTTTGAAAATTAACGGTTATGTGCTTCTAAAAATAAATGCATGACGTAATGCTTAAAGTGCTATTTTAAACACCACAGTAGCCGGTCCTCATATTCAGTCGTTGTATGTGGAATATGTGGAGCGGGAACCAGTCTACCGTTAATAGACCGTATTCCTGAACGCGTGAGGGCGCTCGAACAAGGTGATTTGGGGGAAAATGTCCATAGACGACAGTAGAAAAGTGGGGGTACGTGCATACGTACGTCCGTGGGGAAAAGTCGCGTACGCGGAGCGCGCAGACCTGTGTCGCGCGCACAGATTTCCATTCAAAATAAACGTTTAGAAGGCGTGTGCGCGTAGCGCGTTTTGTGTTCGAACATAACGCACGATAGGCGCGGACCACTTGACAGCGCCCTTCACGTTCAGGAAAACGGCCTATTGTAAAAAAAAGGCGCCGCGCCGCCATTTTTCGTATTTGAAGATTCCCTATCGGGACCTTGCGAAACCTAGATTCTGGTTTGGCCTGCAGTCTCTTAATGGCACATTTTTGTTCCGGTACACCCTGTATCTCCCAAAATATTTTGAGTAGAGGGACCTGGATTTATTGCCCCTTCTGACAAAAACAAAATACGAGCTGATCGTAAAGTGCTCACGTTTAACAAAGCGGAAATTCCCAACACTTTTCCCACAATGACACCTTCAGCGAACAAAGCAATGTCTGTGTATAGGCCTATATATACGTAGTGCTCAGACAGTTCACTGCCGCTGGATAGAATGGTGTATAATTTGGCAAGCCAGACGTGAAAAATAATGTTTATGCCGTCGTTCCGCACATGGTCATTCTTATACAATGAGTTTTATAACCCACTGTGTCACGCTTTGTTGTACTTTTCTGACCCCCTCATTTTTTTCCATGCGTATTAAGATTTTGATACCATTTTTCTCATTACCCGGTACCCTGCGTTCTGAAATTTCACGCCGAGCTCTCAATCCGTATATTTCTAGAGATATCGTCGGTCAAAAATTCACCGAAGCTTAGTAAACTAATTTTTCCGGTTTACATAAAGCAGTGCAGTGATTTCACCAAGCTTTTTGCTTCCTCCAAGTTGGGAATTGCACATTTTCCGTTTCCCCATGGATAGTATTTGGGAAGGTATTTTATTACGATTGTTAGGTTAGAAATCTATTTTTGGAACCGGGAGTCCAGCAATATTTAATCTAATATGTTAATTTGCTGTATTTACATTTCCCCTCGTGAGCTGCACCCGTACATAATGAACCCATGCAGCTGTTCAAATGTTATGTATAAAATGACATTTTTTATGCTACCTCGCGAGTTAATAATTGATCAATTTGATGTAAATAACACGGTACATTTATGTAACGGCCTATACAGGGAATTCCCTGCAGAAGCAATTCATTTGATATTGCGTTAAAGGCAGTATATACATCATTGGTAATCTCGAAAATCAGAGATGTTCACAGATTTACGCCTAACTTACACAATATAAACATGATGACCGTAGAAAACTTCCCCTTAATTGTCTGAAGTGCTATAGTCTTTGAGAAATGAGTAAAACAATTAGTTTTCGTCTCATGAGACGAAAATTTAATTCGCCCCAAAACCATTTCGCCCAAGTGCCACTTCGCCCCAAAACCACTTCGTGCACAGGCCGTGGTTCAGGGCGAAATGGTTCAGGGCGAAGTGGTTTTGGGGCGAAATTACTGCAAACCCTTTTTTTACTGTTTTATCAAAAGTTAGACAAAGTACGGAGCTGCTTTTTGTTCAGGTTGGTTTTAATCATGCATATCTTTAATCACACATAGGGGGATAAAACTGTTTGTAACAGTTTACCAATCATGTATACTATCTTTAATGTGTACATTGCCCCGGAGAACTGCACACATAACGAGCAGACAGTCTGATAAAATGTATAAAGGGCAAATGTGATGTCGACAGAAGCTGTTTTGGACGTGGCTGGAGGAGGAGGCTCTGGAAGAGATATGAAGAGCTACTACGATTAAACGGTAAATACAAATAACTAAATATTACACACACAAAATGAATAGTAAAAAATAATTAGGTAAAAAATGTTTGGTAAAATTTTACACAATTTAGGTAAAGCCACGTCTAAAGAAAGTACTGCTTTGTTGTGTAAAATAAAGCAAACCAAATTTATATGTAAACTATGATTTTACACAAGTTTCGTCATTGTTTACACAGTCCATGTACGTTTTACAAAATATAATGTAAAATTTACCAAACAATTATGTTACGCCACGTTCGGAGGATCTGTGCATAATTACGCATGCGCGTAGGGGACGTACAAAGTCCTGTTTCTACGGCGTGCTAACCATGGCTGTTACGTTGCTTAAGTTTAATCTTCCTTTCGCAATGGTCTTTCCTGCACTCGTACCTCGCTTGCCAAGAACCCTTGCTGCATCGACTGGGTTAGTCTTGGCCCAAGACTACTCTAGTCGATATTGGTTTGTGTACGCGTTGGCCATATAGTGCGCCCTCTTGCAGCACTAACGGACCAGTCTTTGCTCACTAGACTAGTCTTGGGAACTTCTCCCGGAAGGTTTAACTTTTTCTTTGTTTTTGCCTAGGCTTTCCTAGGGAACCAATCAGCGAGTGACCCAAATACAGCAGAGCGTGGGAATGCAGCGAGCGACCCAAATACAGCGCGTCGACCGCAGAGCGTGACCCAAATACACGGCGTGCACGCGCTTCGAATGGTTTGAAAAATATAAGGCGGCTTACAAGAATCATCGAACATGACCGTTTTATCGTTGCTAATATTTTCGGTGGCATAAGTTTCTTGGCAAATGTTTGCGAATATATTTGCAAACATGTTTGCAAAGGCGTATGACATCGCAAAATACATTTGTTAATGAAGATAATTGCGATATTGCAAATATTTGCAAAGATATCTGTGATATGCCATGTCCCTCGTGTGCCATCATAAAACCCTCTGCAGCTATTTACATAAAACGGTACCGCCCCCAATGCTGAACTTCCGGGAGAAGTTCCCAAGACTAGTCTAGTGAGCAAAGACTGGTCCGTTAGTGCTGCAAGAGGGCGCACTATATGGCCAACGCGTACACAAACCAATATCGACTAGAGTAGTCTTGGGCCAAGACTACGACTGGGTCTGAGCTGTATTGAGGAATATATATGAATATTGATTAGCCAGTGACAGTGATCGCAACTGACCAATCACGCGCAGCGCATGTTTCTCGGTCATCGCATGCAGTGCCGATAGGCCCGATATACTAAAGCGCGACATTCAAAATGCATCATAGCTAGGACACTGTTGCCAACAGCAAGAGCCAATCACGCGCCTCGCTCCGTTTAGTGGTAGCGTCCACATGAGATGAGTGTTCGAAACGGCTCATTAAAAGGTCAAAATATACAGGTCAAAAGATATCTTGTCTCTCATTGGTTGAACAGCCATAGGCCTGTAATACAGCTCAGACCCAGTCGATGCAGCAAGGGTTCTTGGCAAGCGAGGTACGAGTGCAGGAAAGACCCTTGCGAAAGGAAGATGGGTAAGTTCCGATTCCCTAGAAGCGCATCCTGAGATCTCAGGGAATTTCCACTCTGCAAAACGACGTGACAATACCCTGAGGAAATACACGCAAATCTGTGTAGATTGGTTCCCGATCCCTATAGATTGGTTCGCTTCATTGCGAAAATATAGGGATCAGTAAAGGGCAGCCATGACGGGCAGAATTATGCCCGTCACGTGGTTATTATTATTTTTATATTTTTAGTAAGTGCGCAGATTTTGAATTGACATTTGTAACTTGGCCGTGCGTGTCGAACATATCCAATTATGTAAATAAAGTACATTGCCTAAAGCAAAGGACTTGGCCAATTTTTAAATATAAATAATACAATGCGCACGCGCAAAGACGACCAATTACAGATCAAGATGAAGAGCCCTTTACCTGTCCTTATATTCTCCTGTGTGGAATATGTGGACGGGAACCAGTCTAAAATCTGTGGAGCGAGCCGGCTGTTGTCTTGAGCCAACTCACGCCCGAGTCATTTTGATGTAATTTAATCAATTTGGTCATGTTATGCCGAAAAGAAACAATTTCTATACTTTCCAGAAATTGTATTGGGTTCTGTTCCTTATGACTGTCCCATTCCTACTAAACTTTCAAACGACGAACCTTATTTACTCCGCGGTAATTCAAATTAATAACAGGGATGCATGCTGACGAATGTAATGGAACGTATTCCCCAGTATGCTTTAAATAGCAGCCAATCGCCAACGCGGACAACGGCCAGCATTACCGAGTACATGTATCACATGCATGCACAGTGTTTACAATCTGCGCGCGTTACATTTGAATGTCTGCAATCGTGCTGCAATGCACATGAAGCGTCCTGATTGGTCCAGCAGAGGCGACAAGATTTCTGTCGCTAGTCCCACCGCCAAATGGGGCCTTTTTCAACAGGGCCACTGTACGCAGGAGTTAGGGAGTGCGTTAAAGGGGCACTGTTGCAAGAGGATGCTAGAAGCGACTCTTGGGTCCTAGGTTGAATCTTGAGACATATCCTGGGGTGAAAAACCTTTAGGTTCACGCAATTGGCCTTTGGTGAATTCGCAAGTATAGTCTACCCACGAGAGATGAGCCACAAGGTTTTCTTTGCTTGGGTGCGCGGCTCACTACTGAGAGCCGTAACAAAGGGGTAAAATGTCAAAACTCTACACAACTGTCAAGTTTTTGTTTACCTAATATCCCAGTACAATTTACCAAAACTATTTTACCATAATATTAAGTAAAGAATCTTTACCAAGCCACAAAGTAAAAAATTACACAACTTAAATGTAAAATCTTACCTAACCTCTGTTGTGTAAAGTTTTACATAACTATTAGCAGGTTCGTATAGCACTTCGGAATTAGGTAAAATTTTACACAACTTGTGTAATTTTTTTTCTGTGTGTATCGTCTAACTTAAAACAACACATGTAAATGAACATCCATCCCACGAACTCAGTATATGGCAAGTCTATTTACACCTTACGTACAAACTCGAGAAACTCGTCAATCTGCCGAAAAGACACTGAAAATTCCCTTTGCACGAAAGGGGTCTTACGCCTCGAGTTTTGCTGTAACTGGCGCCGCAATTTGGAACAGCCTTAGTGCTCACATTAGAACTATGTCTTCTTTAAGCTCATTCAAATCGGCACTTCGCCAAACATACACATAATATTCACATGATCAACCTCAAGTGAGAAATGCTAATTTACGGAGTCGTATGACTTGGTTGCCATAAAATCAAACTTTAATTTTGGAGCCGGAGGGGAATTTTCCCATTTTTTAAATTTTTGTTTTCTCTTAAAAAGAGTTTTTGCGGGTTTTTCGCCCTTCCCGTAATTAGCGTAGATTTTAGTGTCACATGCACGTATAATAATTACTTGTGATGTTGTTCTTCTGTAACCATTATTTTTTTTATGTTGTAGTTGTTGTACAAATGTATCTTATTCCAGTTTGTTATTATGAAGTTGTTCAATTTAGTATATTTGTTCTATGTGTGTTTGCAGGGCCCCAATGGAAACCAGTTTTTGTAAACTGTTAGTGCACACCCTGGGTAAATAAATGGAATAAATAAATAAATAAAACAATAAACTCGGGAGAAAATCATTAAACGAGATTGGCAGAAAATTGACAAAATGTGCTGTCGCGCAAAAGCAATAAATACGCCTTAATGCATTCGGCTTGATTTTATGTATAAGGCCTATTCGTATATATATATTACAAGCATACAAGTTTTACTCTATATAATTGTTTGTTCTCTTTTTTCCCTTCAGATTATCCCAACGTCTTCTTTATTTCTTCGGGAGGCGGCTAAATTGACTGAATACCTGTCGCGTCGTCGTTTACATTTGAGTCGAATAGGTTGCTGCTACACCGTCTTGTAAGATATACTGCTGACGTCAATATGGTTGAAGGCAGCTTCAAGTCCTACGACCCACTCGCATATCATGTCAATAACGTCGGTGGTATTAACGTAGAGGTAGTGAAAGCCCACCGAACTAACAACCAGGACGAAATCGAGCGGCTTTTACAGCGGGGAGACAAAAGCGACTACGATGTGTTCATCTGCGTCAACAAGGGATGGCACGCATTTGTGCTTTGCTGCCCTGATGTCAACTCTTCGAGCGGCCATCTTCTCGACCCCTTTGCTGACATGATGCCGACGGGAGATCCGTTTGCCGTCGCCGCCCAGTTACTTGTGTGGGAGATTTAACTTTGCTTCGAGGAGGCGAGCCCGAGAATGTACAAGATCAGATCTAAGCTCCACATCTTTAAAGACATCAAGAAACAAATCAAAAAGTCCTTTTTTATCGGCAGGTATAAGGGGGTTCCGATCAACGGTCTCCAGTTTGCCAAATTGAGGGCATCGCCGAAGCGCTATAAGGTTCTACTGGAAGACTGCGTGGAGTTTGCAAAAACGTTTTGCTACGAGTTGCTGTCGTATTCCGACAATGGTCGAGATATCGAGCGAGATGTGGAATCCCGGTTGCATGAAGCATCCGGATCCGGCCTGAGCGTCGAGACTCTGTCCCGGCGGGTACGTAGTTCTGCTCTTCTTGGAAACTCGCTCCTTGGGAGTCTCGATATGTCCACCTTTGCTGTCAGCAGGAACAGCATTTGTATGATAATCCTTGGGATAATTATCTTTACAATATACATAGTAGTAGTGTGTGCATGTGTGTGTTACCTTATGGTCAAAGTTTTAGCACATAAATGAAAACGGGTGAGGGTGAGGTTGAGGGAGAGAAGGGGAGGGGAGGGGGGACGAGTACATAGCCGTACACTGCAAACCTTGTTGGTCAAAATGGGTTGATATTTGACCCAACGTTGGGTCAAATATCAACTGTTCCAAAAGTTTGGTAAAAATGTTAACCAACATAGGCCTAATGATAATTGGTCAATATATAATTAATGCAATTGTTTAGGCCTTATTATTCAGATATTTTGGGTGTGGAATCTTTTGTTTACAGACCAACATATACTGGCCACTGATAAACCATAAAATTAAATGCAGTGTAAATTTCATGATCGCTCAGTAAACTGCCGACCATTTTTAACCAACAGCAAGTCATTTGCCCAACAACAAAAATTACCAACAAATTTATAAATCAGTCACAATAGGCCTATATTGCTGCAAACTGTTGCCGTATATTGTATAGTGATTCATGCATGACTCTTGCAGTGATTACGCATCACCGTGTCTTATTAAATGCTTTATAACCCATGCATGTTGATTTAATGTATATCTTCATTGCATCTGATGATATAAGTAGTTGTTGCTACGAAAGCTTATGCATTTTTGTTAGTCTCATATAAGAGCTACTCTATAGGCCCTATACATCTTTTTTATTTGGGAATTGTTTCTCTTCAAACCCGTTCTCTAAATACACTGCATGACATTCGGTCTGAAAACTCTGTAAATATGCTACCATTATTTGCGTTTTAAAAGTCATGCAATGCATTTCGACGTTGACTGTGTTTTCCCATAATTGTTTCCCAGGATAAAAAGCAAAACAGAAGTCCCAGGAACTTCCCGTTGTTGAGGTCTGTGGTTTCGCAAATAGATTCCCTCCCGGTATATTTTAATTTACACAGACAATGTTTTGAATTATCCGATAATTTATTATGTTAATCGGTGATACTTAGTTCTAGAACTATCCGTCCGCTGTCTATGACAATCTTCCTTCACATTATACCCTATACGTGTATTTCCTTATTTCATATACATATGTACATACCGACTATACCAAATCGAAAAGTAGGTAATGCTTCTCCATACAAGAATAAGAACTGTCGCTTATTTCGTAAATTTTTTAAAAAGACATGGTTTCCTTGTTTATGTAGTAATTTATACAAAAAAGGGCTGATGTCAATTTGAGAATTGTGAGATTTTAGATTGTTTTAATGTTAACTATATACAAAAGCATTTTCACAGATTGTATATAAACGTCTGATTTTAATTGTTTTTTAAGTTACTGCGAGATCTTAATTAACGTTTATAATGCGGAACAAAACAGAAAAGGGCGCACTGTATTATGTATTTTTTATTTTTTATTTATATTTTTTTTAATGGGTTTAATAAACTTCAATTCGCTGCATGAAGTGTCTTCCCCCTAAACATCGAGATACATAGGTGGGTGGCGCCATTGACAGCCGACGGCCAGAGACACCGGGGAATCTCCTATAACTCTTCACGAATGAATGTCTTGTGATCTTTTAAGTGCATTACACAACACACTGGACCAACGGCTTTACATCCCTTCCGAAGGATGGAGCAAATGTGTTTAAGTGCCTTGCTCAAGGGCACAGGTACCCCAGCCGGGTATTAAACCCGCAACCCCAGGTTTTCACCCGAGTATTGCGGATCAGTGACCTAAACCACTGATTTTACTCTCCTTTTCCCGATATACAAATCATTTCTGGGGATACTGTACTACAAGAGTGTTTTATGAAAATTTGTCTCAACACAGAGGAACCTTGCATATATTGCATGAATAAAAAAAAAATGTAAAACAAGAAATCGAGAACTGATGTTTTTCTTAATTGTTTTAATAAGATTAAGAACGTAATTGCATCGAGGAATTAACAGTGATCTTATTGATTGTCGAAAGTATTTCCACAAGAAATTGAACTGCGATTATTGAACATTGAACATTAAACATTGAACATTGAACATTGGATTGAACTGCGATTAAATACATTTAGGTTGACTTTAAATATTTTGCAACAATTACATGTGTAAACTTGTTTTTAGGGGTATAAGTAGGCCTATATGTTGTCAATTTTGGATTTTTTTATTTTATGTAATTTTTTTTACAAATTACTGTTTTCACATATTTCTATGACAAGGTGTGTCTGTCATGCAGATACAATTGTCTATTTTTTTTTTTTTTTCTGGTATTCATACCAAGGATTCCTCTCACTATGAGCAAAAACATGTACATGTTTATTGTAACCCCATTGTTAGTATCAATGGTGTGTGCCCAATTTCCATTGTTAGATGATCATAGTGTCTAAAGTGCCCATTGCACTGTCACTCGCAAGCGAGAGAAAACCCATGAAGAATTAGAAATTAGAAATGGCCAGAGACACCGGGAAATCCCCTTGCTCTTCACGATCATATACAAAATTGTTCAAGCGGAATTATGCATGTTTTTTTTTAACCTTTCCAGTTAAATTACTGATTGGCGTTTGAAAATGTCGTACGTGGGTGTTAAAGTCGGCCAAATTAATGTTATTCATAAAGCGGGCCTCCCACTGTGCAATTTTTGCCACGAAATTTTAACATTAGGTACGATTTGGTGAGATTACCAGAGACTGTCTATAGACTACACAATCGTACCAAATCGTACGTAATCGTTGGAAATCCGTGGCAAAAATCGCACAGTGGGAGGCCCGCTTATTGCAAAAAGGTTTCAAAAAGTGTTGTATTATGTAGTAAAGCGTACTTTCAGAGGTCGTCTGGTCTGGTCTAAGGCTATATTCCCGGGGATCTCTGCATGTGCGTGGGACCGTGAAAAGTTTCCAGAGGCTTTTGTATCTTACAATAGGCAAATACGGAACTTCCAAAGGGAAAATGTGTGCCAGCAAAGACTGCGATTGGTTTTTAAAATAAACAAGTAATCACATGACGCCAACAATGTGTCTGAGCCCGGGTTCTGATTTACATATTTTGCTGCTGCGCCACATTTTCCTTGAGTTTCGTGTTCACGAACGACTGGTTATTCTCAAGTTATTTCACTCACAGCTATAATAGAACCGTATATACGGCCTAGCTTTACTTCGCCGTTGCCTGTGTTTATTTAGAAAGTAACGAATACATAATTATGTATATCTATTTCTGAAGTAAAAATCCCAACAAGCAAAAACTTGGAAACGACGAACACTAAAATGAAAGGAAAAACGGGACGGAAAACCAACCACTCTTTCGTGATAGGACGACGTAAGAAGTTGGATTTTGTGATATTTTGGATTTGTGCTGCAGTCTTAAGCTGTGCATACGGTAAGTTTTAAAGGTAATCTACATGATTGGTAAACCGTTATACAAATAGTTTCATCCCCCTGTGTGATTAAAGATATGCATGCATGATTAAAACCAACCTGAGTAAAAGTCAGCTCCGTACGTCGTCTAAATGTTAAAAAAAAAACAGCTTGCTATCACTTTGCCCCAAAACCACTTCTCCTGAACCACGGCCTGCGCGCGAAGTGGTGTTTGGGCGAGGTGGCTTTTGGGCGAGGTGTATGGTTTAGGGCGAAGTGGTTTTGGGGCGAAGTCAATTTGGGGCGAAGTAAATTTTGTCTCATATGAGACGAAATTTAATTGTTTTACTAATTTTTCAAAGACTATATAGCACTTCAGACAAAACACTTTCACTACGTTTTCTACTAGTTTGGCAAACTAGGTACCTTACGTGTGCTAGCCTTTAGTCAAGGCTGCCGTGGCGGGTTATATATTCGCGCGCAGTCAGTTTTACCAACGCTTGAGGAAAGACTAGCATGCACGGACTGCGAACAGTCTGCAGTATGAATGTTAGTCTTTCCTCAAGCGCTAGCAAAAACGTGCACAAAACAAACCTCGCCACGGACGCCTTGACCAAAGGCTATACATGTGCAGGAAAGACCGTTGCGAAAGGAAGATGCATGGGTAAATTGAACAATTCGTCTCAAGAAAACCACCTCAAGGCAGTGAAAGGTTGTACTTAAAAGAGCGTGTCCAGATCACATTTTCCCCCATGGGTGTTGAGATTGTGATACCATAGGCCTATATACAATTCTGAAATTTAGCGCTCTTAATCTGTATATTTTCAGGGATCGTCAAAAAACCGCGCCGATGTTTTGTAAACGTAGGCTATGTTCTGACATGGGACTACGGGCATGTGTAATATTTTAAGGTTAATATATTAAATTGTTATTGGCCAAATATGGAATAATTAACCCATTTCAAATGGTTATATCCAGAGAGCGCTATAATTAACAGTGCATACACAATGCAGAGAATAATGGCTGGGACATAGAAAAGGGAGCTTTATATCTAGAAGAGCTGGTACACATTCTTGGATTTATCAGGACGGTGTTATCTCAAAATTATTTTAACAGTTAATTTCCAAAACCAGACAAGCCAGATGTTCGTGCCCCCAAAATGAAATTTGAGGATTGAGAAATTGTATGTCGCATGAAGTATAGGCCTCCACCTCAACACGAAAGATTAATTGTTCCTGTATGTAGCCATTTTGTGACCAACAGGCAGGAGCTATAGAGCCCCCGACTGACGGAAAAATAAGTGTAATTTTCATGCATGCTTAATAATACAGGGCAATAAAAGAGCCAGGTTGCAATTTTAATTTGTCCATTTTCCCCATTATGTCTCAAACATCCAAGGGAGTTTAAAGAAATTTCAGGTTTTAAAGGGGGTGGCGAGGGGTGGGGGTGTTGGTACGCTAACCAAATAGAATAGTGTGTTGAGGTATAGGGGCGGAAGGGTGTAAAGCAATTTTTTTCTGTCGCAAGGATGCCAAGGGCTTAGTTTGTGTCAAGCGTCCAAGTACTATTTGGGGCAAGCGTGCCCTCATTTGTGAAAAAAAATATGCAAGGACCTTTGTGGCAGGAATACCAAGCAATTTTTGACAAGCTGCTTCTGTGGCAAATAAGCCAAGGGCTTTGTTTGTGGAAAGAGTAGGCTACCAATTACTCTTGGGGCAAGCGTGCCCTCAGGGTGGCAAGCGTGGCAAGTACTTTTGAAGCAAGCATGCATGCCCTCTTTTGTGGCAAATATGTCAAGGACTTTGTGGCAAGTGGCCCAATTACTTTGTGCCAAGTGTGCCAGGTACTTTGCGGAAAGTGTGCCAGGTATACTTTGTGGCAAGTGCGCCAGGTACTTTGCGGCAAGTGCGCCAGGTACTTTGCGGCAAGTGTGCCAGGTACTTTGTGGCAAGTCATGATGTGCCAAGTACTTTTGGCAAGTGCGCCAAGTACTTTGCGGCAATACTTTACGGCAAGTGCGCCAAGTATTTTGTGGCAAGTGTGCCAACGACACTGCGGGCATGCGTGCCCGTTTAACCCTTTGCGGACATGTTTTCTCTTGCCGAAAATTAGTCCAACAACCAACACATGGTATTTGTAACGCAAGCTTCGGTGCAAGGCCGAGGCTAGAGCTGTCGGCTGACTTCAAGGGGTTGACTGGAGTAAATTTCTATTTTAATAGACTTATAAAATGACCTCTTGTTTAATTCTTATTTTTCTATTAGCAATTTGTATGTCTTTTATATTCTTATTTAAATATTTGTTATTCAGGTAAATGTTATACCGTATTTGTATTTTTAAAAATATAATTTGACCTTAAAACCACGAAATGAATTTCATAAATTTGGAATCCGATGTATACGAGTGACTCCATGAACATTAGGTTTAATCACTCAATTTTTCTTTCCATTTTTTGTTACAGTGACGACAGCTAATTTTCATAATTTGCATAATTCTCTACACTTAATTAAAAAGGATGTTTATCATGTTCTCTGGCCATTGCATAAAAACGTAATTTACACATGTACATCGCTTTGAACAGATACCTACGTACAAAGTTGTAAAGTGGCCGCTAATTTGCATATTTGTGTTCACACTGTTGTTGTTGTTGTATATTTTATGGCATCTTCGGCAACTAAGGCCTTTATGCCATCAACTATACTATATTATCAACTTGAGATGACGAAGAAGGAGTTGCAGTTTTAGACGTGGGAGGAAAACCCCAGAGAAATGCCCCAGAGGAAAACCCACGCGGTCAAGTAGGGACTGTATGCAAACCCAATCCACATACACACCCCGGATTCGAACCCGGGACGCCAGAGGTAAAAGGCGAGGAAAGAACCCGGGACCCCAGAGGTAAAAGGCGAGGAAAGAACCCGTACGCCAACCCGACCGCCCCGTGTTCACACTATTAATTCAGTTACATGTTTATCGTGTACTGTGACCATGCACACACAGGTTTAGACACTTTGGCTGCGTTCGGGCGTGCAGTTCTCGCAACTCGGGAGTAATGCGTGCGCATTGCACTCGGGTCACATCACGCGAACGGCAAGTCCGCAGTCCGCGTGCGCGAATGGCAATCAGTGAAGATGGACGTCTCTTGCCATCACTGCACAAAAAAATGCCGTTTCATTGCTCACAAGAAACTGAGGAAATACAGGCCGTAAGTCGTGAGAACCTTTGATGCCGTCTAAAACAAACCTTAGTGAGTTATTGTTTCAGTTATTGAGTTGACACGTTGAGCAAATTCACCAAAAATTCCCACCCATATTCCACCATCTTCGTACAAATCACATGACACTTGACAGGAGTACGAGCACACTCCCCATTTGTCGGGGAGTAGTGAGAGCATACTCTCACTGACCCGAGTGTCGTTATTCCTGCCGTTCACGCGCGCAGGAGTATAACTCGTGTTAACACGAGTACACGCCCGAACGCAGCCTAGATGTGCTTTGATTGGGCACCTAAATATAAAGTTACATTGAAAAGTATAATTTTCCTGATGGCGGCAGGTAATTTGCATATTATGCAAATTTGACACCTTTCCACCAAATATATTTTGGTAGACTTTTAGTATGGTGTTCAGGAGACTTTACTGAAATACATAGCACTTAAAAAAATTATGTTGCAATTAAGTGACGCATGTCTTTCCTTAAGCCCCGTACCTTTCAAAGCGCCCTCTTTTGGAAAGTGAAACCTTATTATCAATATTGGTTTTTGCCATAGAGTTGTATAAGCCGTTGCCTACATCATGTGCCTAGAGACGTACGTGTAGACGATATCGGTGGTGAAAGTATCTTGAATTTTAAAGATTTCTCAGAACTATACTCTCCAACAAAAGAAACTGTGCATGGTAAACATTGCTGTCTTTTTTTCATGAAGGTGGAAAATAAACACCAAATTCACAGACAATATTCTCTGACATTGTTAAAAAAAGGTTATGCACTCAAAACCTGCTCATGGCACAGTGCAGGACTTAGGCTAGCCCTAAAATTAGGGCTGTGAATTGCTCGCTTTTCAAATCTGACTTATTTAGTTTAGCGACTAAATAAGTCAGATTTGAAAAGCGAGCAATTCACAGCCCTAATTTTAGGGCTAGACTTAGGCATGCCTTGGTGTTGATTTCACAATAGGGGTCCTACAGGTTGTTATGTAACATAATTCTAGCTAAGATAATCTCAGCTCTTTTTTTATCATTTTTCATTGGGATGTGAAAAATGATAAAAAAAGAGCTGAGATTATCTTAGCTAACATAATTCCATAAAGTTCAGGTCTCGTTAGCAAGCCGTATAAAAGGACTACCCAAAAGTCAATATTCTCTTGCGGGGCGGTCGGGTTGGCGTACGGGTTCTTTCCTCGCCTTTCACCTCTGGGGTCCCGGGTTCGAATCCGGGGCGTGTATGTGGATTGGGTTTGCAGTCCCTACTTGACCGCGTGGGTTTTCCCCTGGGGCATTTCTCTGGGGGTTTTCCCTCCCACTTCTAAAACTGCAACTCCTTCTTCGTCATCTCAAGTTGATAATATAGTATAGTTAAAGCTAAAACCGTATAGTTGATGGCATAAAGGGCCTTAGTTGCCGAAGATGCCATAAAATATACAACAACAACAATATTCTCTTTCATGCGCGTGTCATTGGCTCAATGAGGCGAAGATGCACAGCAGTGATTAATGCACAAGGGGGACACACTCGATACTGACTTTGTGACTTCAATATTGGCAAGTCAGTTTTCAGCAACCTCTGAGAACATGAAGAACACATTTTGTACATTTCAAGTTCGGTTAACCATTTGAAAGATTTCATGGACTTTCATTAACAGTTTATGATTCCAGCAAGTTATCTGCCATGGCAGTTTGGCTGAAAAATACAGCAATTTTTATCATGCACAGTTTCTATTGTTGGAGAGTATATTTTGATTGTAGTATTTTGTACCTTGTCTATAAAAGTACACATATCCTGCAGGCGCAGGGACCTAAATTCGCGGGCACGTTTTTCTGAATGAAAGTTGTTAACTTGTACAAACAAGTTAACAACTTTCATTCAGAAAAACGTGCCCGCGAATTTAGGTGCCTGCAGGATATGAACGCGAATGTTTTGACTTCGCGCGGCACGAATTCGCAGAAAGTTTAAATAGTTTGCAGGTAGGCGAATGTCGACTGCATTTCCCCCCACAGTAACAAACGTTAAAAGACGAAGGTATTAAATGGGAATGTGTTTACAACGCCGGATCCGGATGGCATAAGGCTTTTAGGCCTATTTTATTTTATTTTATTTTATTTAGGCATATATATTTTAAAAACATTTTTTATGGGCGAATAATGTTTGCAAGGACTTGGGTTGGTATCGGAAAACGTTTATACAATTATAAGGAAATACGGCGCGGCAGTCAAAAACCTATATTTGTTTTCAGCCGTGTGTGTACTATTTGCGATTAACATATCGCAAAAAGAATGTGGCCCGCGCCACTTCGCCAAACACTTCAAAATTCGCGATTGGCCACTTTATAATTAATTGGGGTCAGGGGGCGAGTCGGTCAGGGGGCGAGTCAGTCAGGGGGCGACTTGGAAAGGGGCGAGTAGGTAAGGGGCGACTCGGCCAGGGGGCGACTTGACCTGATTCCGCTGTCAGGTAGGTCCATGATCAGAAAAACGCCACCCGAGTCACTTGAACACCGGCACCCCCTTCCCTCCCACACCACGCCACGCCTAATTAGTGTTAAGCCTGGAATCTGTTCATCCTAGTGCCGATATTTCTACAATACATAAAACACCTTTTTAGTAAAGTAATGAATCACTTTCCTGTAATTGTTTGTTTGCTTAAAGGAGAAAAGTTGCACCTGATGACAGTAACTAATACAGCATACGGAGCTGGAGGTACGGCGAGATTGGCCTGTTTCCGAGGCAGCCCTGATGCTGGTGTTAACCTGACCTTCGGTCGTCCTTTTCCAATCAATATCCCCGGATCAACAATTGAGGGATCTACTTCTATTCCCAGTGGCACGGTCATGGCAGATGTACAAGGGCAGACCTTCCTGGAACTTCCTAGCATCTACAATGCTACAGGGATATTTTTCTGTGAAGGTTCTATAAAAGGCGGAACGAGTACAAGGGCCTACATTATCATCCACAGCTTGTTATGTACGTAAATAATTCATGATCGTAAATTGCACATGACCAAATTTATTTGGATTATATCACCTTAACATTATCTGCACGAGACTTGGGGGATTTGGGGCTATAAAAGGTAAGAGTTGGGAAGTTGATCAGAAATTTTAAGTACATGTTCCAACTAACCCCCTAATTTTGTTCCAACTAAACCTGCTGGCCTGTTTTCTATTAACATCATCAGCATAATGCAGCATTTCTGAATGTTAAAAAAATTACTCGGAATGTCAATAAATATTCCTTTCTCATTTTAATAGGTTTGTTCATGTGCTGTGGAAAATATGTTAAATGGCTGTTGCTAATAGCAACATATGAGTGGCAGCATTTAATAAAAATAACTAGAGCCGTTGAAGAATTAAATTATCAATGTTCCAACTAACCCCATGTTTCCCTAATTTGTTTAATTTGGGCACTGGAACTTTTCGTATTTCTGCAGCTCAATTTCCGTCTGCGGATGGGCGTGTCACTGTCACAATCAACAAAGGAGAGAATGCGTCTCTGTCTTTGTATTCTCGGTGGAGTGGCTTGGACACAAATCCCCAATGGCGTCGAATCAGAAACGGAATTGTCACCAATCTGACTACTTTTGAGGGGAAACGCACAATTACGGTGTTGTCATCTGAAGCAAAGCACGGCGACTTGTACCTGGCCCTTGGAGAACGTCTCGCTTATAATGACTTTGCAATGTTCAGAATCATCGTGAGAGGTAAGTATGTGATTATTAAAACAGATGGAAACATTAAGATGAAGAAGCCAGCCATATCGTTAGCATAAGAAATTAACAAAACAGACCCTCTGGAGAGCTTTCCTGCATGCCCTCGTAATCATAATGCCATTTCTTTTCCATACGTTTGCTACATTTCTACACTAGTTATACACTCTAATTTTGCAGCGAGTTGTGGTAAGTTTCGTCGATGTATGCATACTTGCAACAATAAGCCTGCGTACAACTCGACCAATAAGTTGCTGTCGTAAGCGTAGCGCACTCATTGACAGCAACTGATCAGTTGCGCAACTGTTGGCAACTAGGAGCGCAACATAGTGCGCACATCGACACAGTAACTTGGGTACATTGACCTTGCAACTGGAAGCAATAGCTAGTTGCTGTCGATTTGTGCCTCACGTATTCAGACGCTTCCAGTTGCTGGAAACATTAGTTGCCACTAGTTGCTTCCAGTTGCTCTAGCTCAGTTGAACAAGTGCATTTGATCATGTGGGCGTACATCGACAGCAACAGATCAGTTGAGTTTGCTTCCAGTTGTTAGGCCTTACCCGAGTTGGCGTGTCGATGTATATGTGCGCGCTATAGAAATGTAGACCAGTCAGCCAGTGGATGCTTCCAGTTAGTTGCCGCGTAGTTGTGCGATCAGTTGCTGTCGAGGTGCGTGCTCACATCAACAGCTGATAAGTTAAGTTGCTTCCAGTTGCAAGGTCAATGTACGCTAGGCTTATCGAGGTAATTTACCGTGTGATGGTTTTTGTTTACTTGTACGTAGGCTGTTCTGCAGGTATTTGGGGGCCTCCCGCCTGCGTAGGAATCTGTGACATGTGTTACAATGGTGGAGTGTGTGATGATGAGACAGGGAATTGTATCTGCCCACCGGGATTCACGGGACCAAACTGCCTCAACAGTAAGTTTAAGGTGGAAATGCTCTGTGATAATGCTTATAATCTGTCTCGTTGTTTCTCAGTTTTTCAGCGGCGTGGAACCCTCTGACAATATCAATGTAGCCACCTCCTTCGATATCTGTGTAGCGTCCGTCAATATCCGTCAGCCCTTCAGCGTCTACTGGGAGTTGATCAGGAGCATTCCTGGGGTCTGCTGTACACACCCATATGGCAACCTAGACCCAGTAACTGAGTCGTTGGCCCTGTTTTTTACGATTTTCTTTTTTATGGGCCCCCCAAAAAAACCCAAAAATCATAAAAAACAGGGCCAACAACTCAGTTACTGGGTCTAATGGCAACCCTCATTTCCGGGCACCCTATAGAGACCATCGTCAGCCATACACAGCCCGGCCGTGATCGTTGACTTTACAACACCAGGAGACCATGAATGTCACTGGAGAACGAAATGTTTGCATCCGGGATTATCCCTCATCTTATTTTTGTGTGAAAGGTGTTTGATTCGGACGAACCTGGATCCCAATTTGTGCAAATCTATTGTGCACTCAGTCATTCCACGTAGAATCTGATCGAGATTCGTGATGGAATCCTTCTCGCAAGGTAGTTCAGCGGTAGATCCAAAATGGCAACATGAACTTTGTGAATACGGTGTCATTTACCGGTGCATAGTATGAGTTTAAAACTGGGTATACCTTTTACTCGCCATTCAGATAATCTCTGGAATGTCCTAATTTTTTACTTTTATTTTTTATTTAACAGTATGTCAGGTTGGGAAATTTGGCCCAGAATGTGAGTTTTCTTGCACTGATGGTCAACCCTACACCTCGTGTGTTGGTGTCTATGTCGGATTGCCTGACCCTTTCGGTATCAGCTGTATGAACGGATATTACTACAGAAATTGTCGGTTAGGTAGGTACAAAAGAGAAATAACACCAGGGGCGGATTGCAATATAACTGTCTTAAGTCCGAGACACATCATATGTCCTGAATTTAGAACATCTTACCTATGACACATTGAAAAATGCCTTGTATGCAATATTCAAAAGTTAGGGTGTCTTCACATAGGCCCTGCTTGATCAATAATTACCTTTCAGTGAAAATTTAGTGTAAGAAAGGCAAAATTAATGTTTGATTCTAGTCACAAGGCACCTTTTCTCGGAATTGAGCAGGAAAACATAAAACAATTTTCTAAAGACATAACTTACGACACATTAGTTTTCTAAAATTCCATTTCTTACACAAATTTGTAGTATTGCAAGGCAAAATAATCTATGAAGAAAGATTACAAGATTGGAAAATTGTTAAAAGCTGCGTTATCTCCATGTGTAATTATATGTGTATGATAAAATAACTACCTGTGAGTACATGTATATCAGCTCAGTACTTCACCTACATTCCGAGAAAGCAATGAAAAATTTTTCCATTCAGGACCAGGGTTGAAAATGTTTGCCCCTGGGTGAGACACTTTTTCCGGGGCAAGAACAGTAGTGGGAAAAAAAGGCAGGGGCGAGTTCTCACTTGTTTAAGTGAGGGACGAGGTGCCGATCTCCGGGGTGAATTTGCCCCGGGGCGAGTTTCAGTGTGAATCGACGCGGGGTTGAACTCGGGGGGGCGAGTCATTCCGGGGTGACCCTGGGGCAACCGTGCATGGGTATACTGCATGGACAATGAAAGTTTCATGAGGGTTGCCCTTGTAAAAACGTGTGCACTCACACATTTATATAAAATTTACCTTCAATTAATGTTTTCTTAAGAAAAGATATCATCTCGGGCGGAATCATTGCATTGGACAATAGAACCACTTCTAACCTCCATGTGAGTATCAGGTTTTGCTGGTCAAACGATTAATTAAAATGTTTGTACTTTGCAAATTATGTGTACGATGGGCTTTAAAGGCTTCAGATTAGTTAATTTTGACTTCTACATGCATCAGAAGCACCACACACCGACTAAAATTTAGGCTACTGAAAAATGTACAGAAGACCCATCTACGATTTCTGCCGACTTCAAGCACTACTCCGCATTTAAACCCCAAACATTTGATGGCAAATTTTTGTTTCTTTTTCAGAATGTTCCCATGGAAAGTTCGGTGCTAATTGTCGAGAAAGTTGTCACTGCTTCTTTGACGGCAGAGGATGCGACAGGTATACAGGGGAGTGCGTCTTTGGTGGTTGCGCGGAAGGTTGGCGTGGGAACTACTGTCAAAGTAAGTTAGAAAAGAAAATGAAATTAATACAAATACAAAATTGGCATTCATAAACAAAAATCCCATTCTCATTGGCCCATTCACCACAACGTTATTTTCACTTGCATCGCAAACGCCCAAGCGTAGTAAACCAGCCACCAGGGAAACGGTTTCCTATGCATGCATACCTGCCAACTAGTCGTATTTGTTCCGATTTTTAAGTGTTAAAAGTGTTGGAAAATCGGAACAGTCGACTTGACCTGACTACCCGTGCGCGCCGCATGTGTTGTGTACATAAAAAAAGAGTGTAGAACGAGCGTCAACTGAACCGTTGTACCAACTCGACCGTTGCAAGTTTTACTACAGTCCGATATTTTTACTCGGCAATGTTGGCGGGTATACCCGGGAATAGTTTACGAGTGCGATGGCTGCACAAGCAAAATTTTACTAATTGTTTCCCTGCGCCCAGTGTTTCTGAACTGAAGAATATGTAGGTGTGGTAATGGCCGGGGTGTTATGGCCGAGCGGTCTAGTGCGTCGAACTTAAGTTCCTGTGCTGGTACTAGAATGTAGGTTCGATTCCGGGCCGCGACGGGTTGTGGCACCTGTGCCCTTGAGCAGTGCACTCAACCACACTTGCTTCCATTCCTGTAATTGGCGGTCCCTCCGCTGTTGGATGTGGTAAATAAATAAATAAATAAAAATAAATAAAACAAATGTAGTGTTTTGTACCTTCCGAACGACGCATGCACACGCATGTTAGTGTTACCATCATACTATGATGGTTGAGGAAAATCCTTTGTGTATCCCTTTGTTCCTGTACTCTACCTCTCTCCCCTAGAAAAACAACATGAACGAAGATAGAGGACCGGCTCGAACAAAAAGAGGACATGAAAGGATCTTTTGTTATTCCTTTGTCTGTCTATCCTTGGTCAAAAAGGAGTGTTATTTGTGGTGATGCCTTATAGAATGAGCGCCACCATTTTGTCTGCATACAAAGCGACGATTATGTATTTGCCTACTGCTTTTTCGTGTATTGCCATACAAAATGTACAGTTCGCCTGTGCGCAAAAGCCTCTTTAACCTTGGTGGACACATAAGGAGGGCGCACTTTAAAGTGAGCCGGTATAAAATCGGGGGAAAAATGCAATATAACTGCATTTTTCATTTTTTACTTATTTATTTTATGTACAATCATGTCTCTGTATTATAATTGAAACATGTAAATCAAGGTTTTTTGAAAGAAATACAATTTAAAAAATTCATGCCCAAATAAAATTGTGCCCTCTCCTTTGTTCCGGCATACTTCTAAATGGCTAATTTTTTGCCCACTAATCAGACAAAATGGTGTAACAATATTGTAGGGGATAATTGCACTTTTACTATACACCAATCCGGTAATAAGGTCTTCTTCCCTGTATATCCGCCATAGCTGGGGGGCTTCCACTGAATGAACTGTATGTTTTTGTTGTTGCTGAAGCTGCATTTGTTTACTTCGAACAAGTTGCGCGTCTTTGTAGGGTTGTGTGCGCGCGAAGGCGGGCGCGTCGCGTGTACGCAAAGGCGGGCGCGTCGCGTATACGCGAAGAAGGCTCGTTCGTGCATGTAATGGATTAGCGCTTTTCGTTCTAACAGCAACACAAAACGCACAGCCCATGCACTGGACGCCCCCCAGCTATGGCGGATATGCAGGGAGGAGATATTAGTTACCGGATTGGTGTATAAGCATTAAACTGCATTCATTTAGTCTAGACACAATAGTCCGAGTACTTGGACTAGTGAATTTTACGCTTTAATGACTTTGTGTTTCTTATTTTTTTCACAAGATCTATTAAAATATTTTCAGATCTTTCGGTGTACTTCTCGTTTAAAGAGCAATTTTAAACACCTTCTCACTGTAGTTCCAGAAAAATGTCCAGTGGGGTTCTATGGAATGAACTGTACCAGCAAATGTCGTTGTCTCAACAACGTGGCCTGCAACCAGAACACCGGTTTCTGCAGTGGTGAATGTTCCCCGGGGTTTTCCTGCATCACATGTAAGAATGAAAAATGCCATTTGTCTTATTATAGAGCTTTAATACTTAAATGAAGGAAATATGTCCAGCGTTATGGTGCAACAAGGATCCAAAAGGGATCCCCTTCATCATAGGATTTGGACAGAAAAGGAAGCCCCTTTCAACAATTGTACACATGTAATCGAAGGGGGTATAAAACGCGCGTTCAGCTACGTGTATAGACCTTGGTCATGGTGCGGCCATCTTTTCTTTTCCCCTATTAAAATGAACGTAACCAAAGCAAGGCTTGCAGAAAAAAATTGTTTGGCCCCGTGTTGAAAATGCTCATTGCATCCCAATAACATGCGCGCAGCGCGATAAAAAAAACATGCAGCATGGGCAGTGATTCTCTCAAAACAACAACGGAAGATTGCACGCGTTATCGCGCGGTTGCGTACATGGGGAACGAGACAAAGATGGACGCACCGTGATAAAGGTGTATTACCTTTACCAATGGATAGCAAACTACAGACGCCGGTAATATAGACATTCGTTTTTAGTCTGTGATTCATCTATCACGAAACACAAATCATCATAACAATTAAAATATCAGTGGTTTTATTTTGTATATAACCCATCAGGGAGGTGTCGGGCTGGTAGCTATGGCACAGACTGCGAAGATGAATGCCGTTGTCTGGATAACGCCGAGTGTGACGGTTTGACTGGGGCATGTCATGGATCCTACGGAGCTTGCAGGGCAGGCATTCAGGCCGACGAAAACGGAAAGTGTGCTTTTGGTGAGCAATGAGTGCATTTAAAAAAAAAATAACCAAAAAAAATCAAAATACCATCCGTTGAAAGAAAACGGGACAATGGCAATCTCCAATTCGGATGTGGAAGCAAAAGGGTGGTTTATAATCACTGCACTGCCTGGAAACCTGAAAATTGAAGCATGGTTTCTGTGCATATAACTATAAGAATGGCTCAAAGAATCGCCTACAGGCAATCTTTGGAGATTCAAATAGGTTTGACATTTTTCTCCTCATTGGGGGCACCTCGGACGAAGTCATTTCACAGGATGATTACTACCATTACCATCTTGATAACAAGTAAGCTTTTAGATTATAATTCAGTCATTTTTTTGGAGGGTAATTACCAAACTGGACCCCTTACCTTTAAAGCACTACCCGTGATAAGCCAGCTACCGAGTGTAACCACAACGCTTACGTCAGCCACCGTCGGCTGGCAGGCCTGGGGCATCAGCGCAATGGACATCGGCGATGGACCTGTCATTGCGTACAATGTTTACGTCACGTCCAATGTGTACGTCACATCCGGAACCTTTGCGTGGAATGGCACGGTGTCTGTTGCCGAGAAATTGAAGGATTACTACAACTTTTTGGTAGAGAATCTCCAGGCATCGACATACTACAATTTCAGCGTGAGCGCAGTTAGGCCTGGGCTTGGGGGCGAGGGACCCCGGAGTCCCCCTCTCCTGGCATTTACTGATCCATCTTCCAATTTTGGTAAGTTTCATAGCAGACATTATCAGCCTACCTATAAGGCATTCATTCCGCTTAAGGTGATTTGCATAAACTCGTCGCCACGCGAGGTCACTGTTTACGCTGGCGAAGCGTGGCGCATGGACAGCTAGCAGGCATGAGCCAGAACAGACTATCTATAAACAAGGCTAAAGCCGTGCCCGCATTGGACTTGTTTTTTGGGAGGTTTTACCAAGACGATGGTAAAATGAAAATTGGCTAAATTTTACCGAGACCGTGAGAGAGCTAGTGCAGTGTCCCTTAGCGGGATGACCTTCACAGCCCGGACGTACATGTACGCTTCCAGAACGCTTTTACCGACTTGATGTGTCCGCATTGGACTTATCGTCTCGGGGGACAAGTTACCTGGTCAATTTTCCGGGGCAGCAGTTGGCCAGAAAAAGTAACCGTTAGACTCTGGAGAAGTTACTGAGAGGAAAATTTCCTAGGCTATCTGCATTTGATTTAAAATGGGAAAAATACCAGTCGTCTCTGTAAGTTTTTTTCCCAAAAAAATCCATTGCAGACAAACCTTAAGTAGATTTTTAAACAATACTTTTCTCTGCATTTTCTTTGTAGCATCTGATGGGTACTTTGTGAGTCTGCTCATCCTAGTTTGTGTACTCATAGCATTGGTTATAGTCCTCATAGCTTTAGACTACAGACGATACAGAAAAATGGCTCAGGCAGGATGGGGCGCCACCGCGATGAGTCAGCCTCGTGCAAGTTTGGGTGGAGTGCAGCTGGTGAGTTCTTATAAATCAAAGATATGGGGCCCAACGTATAAACAGATATGGATTCAAGGACAATGGCTGCCATATTTGAACTGACCCAATTTTTTGATACATATACACACCCTGTTAAGGGGCCTCCACAATATCACGGAAAAAAAAACACACTGCCGCGCTACGCTCACTGCATTGCATGAGGTCCCAATCGCCGATCTTTCCAAAATGGAAAATTCAACCCAGGTAACTTGGGGCTTCTCTGATACCTTATTGGCTGCGCTTTAGAAAGGTCAGCGCACCGCGGTCAAAGTTCAACAAATTTTCTTGCATTTATATTTTTCTAGAAACATAAAAGTTATTAACTTTTAAATGAGGCATTAACATACAAAATCGACCAATGTTTAGCTATCGAACAATTACTGTCGATATTTCAAAATACATTAACTCGCGGTAAGGCGTAGACTTCCTGTGTTTGGTCTGTAAATGCGCAGCGTACAGCGCGCCCTCTGGACTAGTGGCCTGTCTAATCTGTTTTCTTCTTTCCGAGGCAGAGAAAAAGTGATTAGACTGGCTGCTAGTCCAGAGGGCACGCTGTACTGACTTTATAGGCAAGTCTAGGTAAGGCGCAAAAACGGCCGAATAAAAATGACGTTTTTTCACAGGATTGCCAGTGTTTAAAATACAAAGTATGATGTTTTTTCGTCAAAATAAAGTAAATGCTTTAAAAATTTGAATTTGCTGAAAACTATGGACAATATAACTTTAATGCAGGCCGTTTTCGACAATGAAGCTGTGATGGGGGACACTGCCTCCGATTCGTTCACCGAGAAGGATGCAGATAACGGTGCAGACTGGACTGAAGAGCACTACGAGGACGTGGGTCTGCCGGCATGGGCTGGTAGCCTAATCATCCCTTGGAGTGACGTGTCCATGGGGAATAAGGTGTTGGGAAAGGGCCGCTTTGGGGAAGTGTTGCTTGGCACTGTGCAAACCAAGAAACATGGTCAGATGAAAGCTGCAGTCAAACAGATTGGTAGTGAGTTTATTGATGGTTTTTTTTATCCATGCTTTGATCTGTTTTGAATTATTCTATTCAAGCTTCGTTTGTATAACAATAATAATATCGGATCTTTTCGGTCGAAACGAGAATATACCGCACTAGTCATGAAAATATAGAACTCGCCTTCATGTGGTATACTCTCATATCACCCTCAAAGCCATCCAATATTATACAAATAATGAATGTTTATAATTGCAATGGGAGGAATATTTTCATGAGGTGAAAGATGGAATGTTCCATTCAACGAGGCGAAGCCGAGTTGAAGGGAACACATTCCATCTTTTACCGAAACAAATATTCCTCCCATTGCACGAATTAAAACATTCATTATTTGTTTTATATAATGCCCAAATAGATCCTTGTCATCCTACATTTTTTCCCCAAATTATTCAGGCTTACCCTTCGAGTTTATTCCATCGTCCGTCATAAGTACAAAACCCGCCATGTTGCTTGTGCATGTGAGTTGTAAAATGTTTGTGTTGGGGGGTCGTGCTCGCGTCATACATTTGACACGCACATAGTCATACACGTACGCGCTGAATTAATACAGTGGGCTCGGGCGCACCGTGCAATGAATAAAAATATGGCACAGCAAATGGAACAAAATTGCGCGGTTAGTGACGTAGCATTAAATGGATTAAATTTTGAACGACACGTGACCTGTTATCGTCCAATCAGATCACAAGGATCTACTTAGGTGTTATATAATATATAATTACACCCCGCACCCCAACTGGCAGCCAATGAAGCTCACATAATACAGGTATTGACCCCTTTCGAATACGTCATTTTGGGGGGTCAAATAATGCCGTGTTATATTGTTGAAGGGATGTGCGTGCGCATTGTGTGTGCCTCTGATGGGCGTATTGCGGTATGTTTCACCAATGGGAGCCTTAGTATAGCGTGTTACGCGTGCTACGGAAACGCACAACGCGCATTGCTTCCACAATGACACGCAATTATTTGACTCCCAAAATGACGTCATAAGCACAAGCTCAATAATATTGTCATGTCGCCTATCTGCACTCCTCTGACAACCACCGTGCTGCAGCATTTTGAATGTGCTGTAATCTCCTGAAATGATAATCATACAAACCCTCAAAAATAAAGTATTGCAATAGTCCAGCTTCAATGTACATGTATTAATGAATCCATTTCACCTTTTCTCTTTGTGCACACATCCCTGTGTCTCAGATGAGGTGTCGGTGAAAGACAGGCAGCGTTTCATGGAAGAATATCGTATTTTGAGTGAAATGGGAACCCATCCAAATGTCATGGCCATCCTGGCGTATTGTTACCATGAAGGTAAAGACACCTGTTAAACTCCTTTTTATATCCTCATTTTAGTTGGTTTTGCACTCTTTGGAAATATGTGACCCGCTCTGCAAAAAAGGGTATCAAGTCGCGCTGGCTAGTGTTCTTTTTGCGACCCTACCTCCATGATTAAAATACCTAAACACAAAAGAAATTCCAGGGGGAACACAGACATTCCAGGCGGTATCTGGGTACCGCCAGGAATTTTCATTGTGTTTTGGTATTTTATTGAGCGTGGATTTGCCGCGGATTTCTTTTTATGGTCGCAAAAAGAATACTAGCCAGCGCGACTTAATACCCTTTTTTGCAGAGCGGGTCACATATAGTGTGTAAGTTGACCCCTAGCCTTTTGACAAGGCTTAGGGAATTTGGACGATTTGGTGACTTGAGTAGAGTCTATACAAGCCAATTGTCTCATTAACTTGGCCTTTTTCGAACTGCGAGGCAATTCTTATGTTTTACTTGATAATCGCTACCAAAGTTGGTAGCGAAATCAGCCAGTCACGTGTGGGTCACCCTATGCAAATTACATCGTGAGCTCTTACAAACAAGGGAGGTAGGCTTACGCTTTTGAATTCACGGTATTGAATCTGTTCTCCGATACCTGTATCTATAGGGAGTGATACATTTTACGTGGCTGCGGAATATCTCTCGGAAAATCTCCGTACTTACCTGAGGAACGCCCGCGCAGCCGGGGACAGTAGTGTCTCCACCGTGTCTTCCGACAAACTCGTCCAATTTACCCTTGATGTTGCTAAAGGCATGCAGCACGTCGCCGTGTCCGGGGTAAGGCATCTGCATATAATAAACAAATTTACAAATTATTGGTGACACCACGAAATCGAAACGCAGTGGCACTTCAGTGCTCGACTCATAAAAAAAGACATCACATAAACTGTGTTTTCACGAACTGACACCCGACATTTATTAAATTATCGTAAATTAACAAATTAGGGAGTATTTTCGGTCACATTTTTACTATATTCTACAAGTATATGGATATATCATTGATTCGTGTCAAGCATTTTCAAAGCTTTTTTTTATTTTTTAAATTCAACATTTACTTGGGTATCAGTTCATGGAAACCGAAACTCATTCGTTTTGAGTCCAGTGTACGAGTGTGCGCACACACTTGGATGTCAGTGCGTGAAAACCTTGTGTCCCCCACTGTGCGTTGATTTTTCAGGTTTTCTGAAGTATTACTGCATCTATGTGGCTGAAATTGCTACAAGGCAGTTTATGAACATTATTCTTCAGTTATGTAATGCTGTTTTCAGTGCATCGTTTCACACAATTCCCTCTAAATTTTTCTGAAAGCCACGCATGTCAAATTGTAAATTTACCCTCAAGGGGCATTAACACTATCGCGGAAAAATCACCGATCTTTTCAAAATAGAAAATTCCACTCTGGTAACTTGGGGCACAAAAACTGTTTCGTTTTCCAGGTGATTCACCGCAAACTTGCAGCCTGCAACATTCGTCTTGACGGCAATTTGGTTGCCAAGATCGGCGCATTTGGCTCTGCAAAATGCGAGAGCGTGTTTGTCGACAAGACCAAGGTAAATTTGCCAATATGTACCTTTACGGTTCCGGAGTCTACTGAGGAGACACCTAATATACTAGTGAAGGAAGTTTCAGTTTCACAATTGATTTACTACTTTTTGAGATCAGGGGCGCGTTTAATAGCACAATACGTATACATACCTTTAACACTGAAGGTATAGGAAAATACCGCATACCGGCATATGCAGGCGTAGTTTGTACAATTGTTTCAGCCAGTGACAATCAGTATTGTGACATAATTCTAGAATGCATAGCTTCAAATGTGGGATTTAAATAGGGCGTGGGTGTTAAGTTATAAAATTGTGTCCAAATCGGGTGCCCCGTTGCAAATAATTCTTTTTCAAATTGCAATGCTGGCATCTCTGCATATGTATTACGCTATTGATTGTGTCCCCAAGAGGTAATCTCAGATGATTTTGACTGTTTCCCGTCCGCGTCTTTTTTTCAAAGGAGAGTTCAGGGCACATTGCTCCCGATTGGCCTAACCACATGCATATTTATTGCATACTGATGTGCTTTGTTGATAGCTGTCATTTAACACAACTCCACGCTGTGTTTCGAGAGTTAGAAAGTGCTTAGGTCTTTCCTCAATTAAAAACAAAAAAATTGTGTACAAGAGCAGATTCGAATGCCCAACTCTTGATTGATAGTCCTACGCTTTACCACTAGACTACCAAGCAACTATCTAAACCCTCTCGTTTTCTTCGTTTTCTTCCTTTTATTTAACAACTGTATAGAGAATTATTAATATTCATATATTAATTTGGACCAATCAGAAGCAGAGAAAATTTGCAATGCCCTCAACCCTCCTAGAAAAAAAATACGCTTCCCGTCCACATATTCTATCCACGATCATGAAGACCAGTATTAGGAGCCATTTTTTTTGTCTGGTACAAATAATCTAGCACAAAGCTATTTCCGACAGGGTCGCTTTGAACCATCGGTACTCGGTCATCCATGAACATATTCTGGATTTCTTAGTGTCATAAGAAACAGAACATGTCCATGAAACAGACAGTAGTTGCCTTTTTCCAAAATTCTCAGTCATTACCGAGTAGTTGGTAATTTAAATTTTTTTTCCTGTTTTTTTCCTGGGACACCCTGTATTGCAGGATCGCATACCACCTCGCTGGTTGTCACTGGAAACGCTGAAAAGTGGGAAATTCACCACAAAGAGTGACGTGTGAGTATTAATATATTCAGCACCGTAGCAATTGTGTACAATATGTGTACAGGGGGAGAGGAGATTTAAAAAGTCGGCATTTCATGCGTGCGTACTTGCTTTATGGACAGCCACTAAGCATGTTATTTTTCATTAAATGTCTTCAAGAAGCTTGTTCAGATTTTTCCAGAAAAGGATTTTGTTCTAACGTAACCATCATATAAATTAACAACCTCCCCAAAATACTATCCGTCGGAAGAAAACAGGACAATTTGCAATCTCCAATTTGGATGTGGAAGCAAAAAGGTCGGTGCGTTCACTGCATTGTTTAAGCAGGGGATATGCATTTTAGTAGCAGTGAATTGAGGGCTGTCTCATGGTTGTACAATGTAAATCTGGACTTCATGATCGTATACTGTTTCGTAAATCCGTATTTTATTTGTTTCTTTTCCCTTGAAGATGGTCCTTTGGCGTTGTGCTGTGGGAAATTACCACGCTTGGTATGTTGCAAACATATTTCCACTCCCTTACTTTGGAGAATTATCCAATGTTATAAAAAAATCTGAGCCTATAGCTGTGTCCGCATTGGACTAATTTTTACGGAGATCCCCATAAATTTTACAGTCCATTGCCGACGGCCGGAAAACACCCAAAAGTGTCAACTGTTAATAGTAATTTTTATGTTCCGTCACTGTAATTTTACGGGGCGAGCTGTGGGTCTCAGAAGAATTACATTGTAGATTTTACACCAATGGAAAGTCCCGTTCGGATGGGCATTGTAAAACTAATAGAACACACGTTGTGGTCATGTAACTTGTGTGCGGACCTGAATGATGATGAGGTGACACGTTTTATCCAGGTTTTACTGCATGATACAGGAGTGAGATTTGTCCGGATCTCAGGAATCTTTTTAGGAATTACACTTTTAGCCGAATTACACTTTTTTATTTACCGCATTTTTGCCCTTCCATCAGGCCATATTTTTTTAACGAGCGCCCTCAATTGATTCAGTAATTTTGCAAAAAGCAAACTTGTGCAAGCCTAGTCACCACGCAAGTGCAATGACATACAGCACTGTACCATGTACATGTATGTACTGTGCCGCTCGGCGAGCTGACTGAGACTGCAAGGAGTAGCGAAGCAGACGTGTACAAGTCTAATCCCTAAGCAAGTGCCATCTTTGCCTGCATCGTAAACTGGCAACAGTCGTGCGTTGCATGTGGTGTGTGATGCGTGTGGTGTGTGATGCGTGCATGTGTGCAGTGCACGTCTAGCGCGATGCGACAAGCAGTGGGCAACGAACCGATTACCCTCCGCTTTCGCTTTACCGTCCTCAACAATCGATGTTGCCAAGATTGAAGTCACTATCCACATTTGTACAAGATAAATATTTAAAACAAAACTGGTTCTTGTGATACCTGGTTAAAATGTTTTTGACATTGCAATTTTCACGATCGATGGTGGTGTTTAAAACGATCCCAAAAGTTGAATTCCTCGATCGTGGTCTCTACGTCTCTTCCCTGCTCCCGCTCCCTCTCCCAAGGAAGCCGAGCCCCTTTTTTTCTTCCGGAATTTTTGTTTTCCTCCAATCTCACTCCTGATGATAGCGCTGCATGTGATCGTGCTATGCATGTGTCGTTGTGACGCACACGCCACAATTTCAGGACGGGACTAAACTATTTTTCCTGCAAGCCTCTATCTGGTTACATTGGTATTATAATAATTAGTATGGAAAAAGGGAAGATGGCCGCACTGTAATAAAGGTCAAAATCTAGACTATCCAAAATCTCAACTATCCCCCCTCAATCCATGTTTTTGTATAAACACTTTTTAACAAGGTGCCACTCCATACCCTGGAATTAAGACCCAAAGCCTGGTGATGAGGTTTGAAAACGGATACCGCTTGCCAAAGCCATCCAATTGTGACGACGGAATGTAAGTTTAAAACAACAGACCAACAGCATGACATCACAGTTTGCTTACCCGTGTGATAGATAAGCTTGTTACATTTTAGGCTGTCCCGGTTACGAGCGTATATATTGGAAATTTGTACACAGTGTTTTTAGAAAGGCATGTTGTCGCACTATTTGTAACCCTTTTTGGGCCTAAGTTATCTCTTCAGAACAACTGAAACTTATTTCTTTTATTTTGAGACCAGACAAAGGTATTTTCTGGAAAATGTGGTCTGTGTTGCCAAAATGCCCCCCTTTACTGTGGAAAGACCCATATATGTATAAAATCCAGAACCTAGGAATATGGAAAAATGATCAAAATAATATTCCGTGTTGCTTTTTATGCTTTGATTTGTAAAGCTACGAGCTGATGCTGCAATGCTGGCATGAAAATGCAAACATGCGGCCTTCATTCCAAAAACTAGTGACTTCAATCCAGAATATGGACGGCCGCAGAGGAAGCAAGGTATGTTTCAAAGTAGCCTTTGACAAGGCCTCGTGAATTTGGGGTTATTACAATGTACAGGTGGTTTAAAAACAAAAAAATATTACCCAAATTGAATATGCTTTTTTTTACCCACTTCCTGCAATTCTAGAGAAATTGTTTTTTCCCAGTTTTGATGAGTAGGTTGTTCAGCACTATTCCTGAAAAAATATTGATTTAGCTTAAGTGGATTTTAAGATATGGCTCATTATACATGACGTGTACAAAACTGGCTTGTCCACCGGAGCTTCTTTCCACTTTGGAGGTTTTCATTGTGTTCAATAGTGCTTATGAGAAAACCAATTAGTTGTGCAACTAGCGGCAACTGGGAGCATCCAGCAATGTCTACATTTCCAGAGCGCGAACATCGACACGGCAACTTGGTTAAGCCTAGAGTACATTGACCTTGTAACTGGGAGCAACTGTTGCTTGCAGTTGCTGTCGATGTGCGCGCATGTCATCAGATGCATGTGTGCAACTGACAGCAACTAGTTGCAAGTACGCGTACATCGACGCAACTGACCGCAACTGGGTACAACTAGTTGCCAGAAAGTAGAACATGAGCAACTCGCGGCAACTGGGATTTTTTCCTGTTGCCAGTAGTTGCAAGTGCGCATACATCGACCCTTTTTAAGCAACTGATCAGTTGCTTCCAGTTGTCACTAGTTGCTTCCAGTTGCCACTAGTTGCCACTAGTTGTTTCCAGTTGCCACTAGTTGCCACTAGTTGCTACCAGTTGCCACTAGTTGCTACCAGTTGCTTCCAGTTGCCAGGTCAATGTAAGATTGGCATTAGACGACTTGAGGTTTTTGTTTTGTTTTAATTATCTGCAGAGATACATTGACTTGATTCAGAAGCCGGACGAGCGCAGGTATATGAACATATACCCCGACCAAGACGACAAATAAATGTCCTGGAACCAAGCAGAAACAATCATGCACAAGTAGGCTCTTTGATAGAACCAAACAAAAATATATCATGTACTCAATAAATGGGGCAATCCGGGCAGGGGTTTGGGGCATATTATATGTAATCTCTGGGAGAGGTGGTTTATCTCATTGAAGGGTTTATCCCTCGGTAGGGCTTGCTAAGCTCACATGATGGCCAATCGCAATCAGTGAAAAACAACTGCAATACCGTGATTCGAGGCCACCAGTTGACTTCATAGCTCAAATGGTAGGGTGTCTGCACGTTAAGCAGAATGTCCGCGTTTCAAAACCTGGTGGAGCCAAGTTGCTTTTCACTGCATCCAGATTTCCCATACTCATGGAAATTTGTCCACATCTGTACTCAAACAAAACATTTAAATAAATGTGTACACAGAAATCTCATAATAGTCGTTTTATAGTTAGTTGTAAATCATTTAATCGGTTGGTGACTGCGATCTGTGGACATTTATGGGCAAAATTTGTCCGCTGTCCAAGATAGCTAAAATAGATATTATCTTGCATTGTTTTAGTAAATCTTTTATGTGTTAAGTGACAACTATGGGTTTGTGAGGGGTGGGGCATGCTCCCCGAGAAAGGGGACAATTTATATAAATTTCAGAACCACACATATACAAAAGAGATTCACATGGTGCTACTGCAAACCCATACACTTGTTGATTTACACCATGCATAGCCTTAAAGATGACTGTCCCATTTTAGGCCGATTTGAGCGTCAACATTTTTTTTAAATGTTAAATTTCTATTTTTTTAGAATAGAAAAAGTTATCAGCTTTCATTTGGTACCAAAGAACTTAAATATCCGTCAAGGATTAATGCCAATCGATTAAAAACAATAAATAAAAGACAGGGTTATGATTTTAATGTACGTGTGTGCGTATGTGTACATTGTACACATACTATATATATATATATATATATATGAGCGTACGCTCACTTGTACAACATGTGAAGCCCGTTTCAAGAAAAAGGCTTGTATCTCCAATTCCACACGTCGGAAATTTAAGTTTTTTATATATTTTTTGTTACAGAGACACGTAAGCTTTTTAAATTCGTTCGCTTGTGTAAATAATTTTTTAATTCCTTTCAACCAAACACGGACAGAGCAACTTTAAGTCTTACCAATTTATATATTTCACAAAAACAATAAAATAAATTTAAAAAACACTTTTTGATTGAGAGTGGTAATTTTAGTATAATGAAGCTATTATGTAAATAATTTAATTACTTAGAAATTTTAAAAGAAACAAATGCTTATTTCTTTAAAAAAAGAGAAAATTTTTATAATGGAATTTTCCAGGTTATCACAGCTTTTTAAAAATAAATGTAGCCAAGCAACAAAATAACCTTAGTTGTTTCAAATTGCAATTTTTTTCACTAAAATATTGTTCAACAATAAAATAAACAAAATGTTACGTCACTGAGGACACGGAGGACACCACAGCAACAAAGGGAAACGATTAAAAAAGAACATCAAAAATGGAAAATTTGTATGATTTAAATTTCCAGGGTAGTGTTCACACTAAGAATTAAAGGTACCCCAACAAAATAATCCAGTTTGAAATTGCCAAAGCTCCCAATACATCATTTGTAGTTTACCCAAAATTTTACTTCACAAGTTGACATGAAAAACCCGACTAAAAGTGTTGATAGCTCAATGGTAACAAACATTTTTCCCGTGTAAAATGGCACCTTTGTGGGAGGAAATTGCCAACTAAATGTGCTTTAAAAACAAATGTCTGCAGACAATTTGTTTACCATTCATTCAACACAAAAACCATGTATATTTATGGTTTTCTGAAGTATTACTGCGTCTATGTGGCTGAAATTTCTACAAGGCAATTTATAATGCGGTTTTCCAATCAATATGTAATTTGCCTTTAAACAATTCCACCGTCCAGAACAAATAAACGCGCCAACAATGCATAGTTCCGACCTGTCAATCAACCGAACCCGCCGACCAATCACAACAGAGCTAGCAGATATCACCCACATAGGTCAAAGTGCAATGTTTGCAACAACATCACGCGATGTTCTACCCCATACAATTTGTACAGTGTTGTATGCGATGATCCGGGTGAATTTTTGGTTTTAAGGCCGGTCGTTTCGTTGTTCAAAGGTACGAAGGCACGTATGTCATGATATGACATCCCTGTATTACTGGCCCTTTACTCGGTGTGTTCTAAGAAAACTGTTGACCCTGAAACATGAATACCTTCGAGTTTTCTCCAATGAATCTGTGCTTTCCGTTGAAAGTCCCATTGCTTTGTGCGTTGTGTGTCGCCATTTCGACGATAGCGCGCGTGTGAGCCATAGCAACAATATCCAAGGGGGCGGTGCTAACTAGGCAAACTATGCATTAAGCCATCTTGTCAATAAGTGTATATTCATAAGGAACAAAGGAATTACGTAAGATGTCACTGAGATGGCATTTTCCCCCAATAAGTGTAGATTCGCGAGTTTTTTGGATCCAATGCACGGCATTTTAAATCACTCATGCGCACACACTACATTTTGGTGCTCAAAAGGTATGCAGACATTCTCCTTCGTGGTGCATACTGCCAACACAACTAAAGTGGATCGATCGTCATGTCCGATAGCGAGAGTTTTGGTATACATCTCACTCTCAAAGTACAATGTACTTACAAAACATCCAGTTCAAGAGGTGCAGAACATGATATCGACATTTTAGAAGTCTTTTTGGAGCTTGGAGATGACAGTATAGGAGACGACAGTGTAAAAACAAAGGAACCAAGTTTAACTTAACTTTTTAGAAATTTCTTATGGCGGCGCGGGACGAAGGAATCTTTGTGATAACCACGGGAGCCAGGATTTACCCAGGAATTAGGAACAAACTTACAAGACACTGGAAACACAGATTTAAACCCCCTGTGACGGATGGGTAAGAATTGAGACGTTTTTAAAATTAATAATGTTCCTTTAAATGACTTAACATTAGTTTAAGTGAAGTGCAGATTTGATGGAAAAACCATAAAAATATTTGAAAAATTATCGGTCATTCTCATGTTTTGTACACAAGATTCAAAGCTGTGCACTCATTTCTTCCTTTTAGTAAGATTTTACTTTCATACCTGCACTATTTTTTTTTAAAAAGTTGACTATTATTTTTCTCTTAAAATAACGTAGGCCTATCAAGCATCAGTAGGCCTAAGTGCAAATAAGATGAAAAAATAGGAGAAAAACAAATTTTTTTTAGCCACTGTCATTTTGTGCACAAATGGCCAACCACTCGATACAATTTTTTTTTAAAGTTATTGTTTTTCCACCAAGTGGTTGAGAATTTTAAAGAAAAATGGTAGGTATTATGCCAACTTTTAAATTGTAACCCTAATTATAAAAAATAAACTGGTATTTTTCTAGGTCATAACGATTACTAAACTGTAGGAGGTTCGTAAAATATTTTGTTTTACGAGTTTAGGGCCTACAGTTTTGTTACGAATCTACAATCGACTGTCGATTTGTAAAAATAATGTGCAGTTTGTTCATACTGTGACATCACAAGAATGGTTCAAAATATTCCATTTTGGATCTAACGATATTTGCCTCTGTACCCTGGCCTTAATGGCATTGCTGCAAAATACTGTCGGGACACCTGAAGAGGGGACAGTCGCCCTTTATTATGGTCAATTTAATGGCCTGATTCTATCGCAATGCAGTCGTTCGTAATACCACATACTAAATTTAACACATTCCTGTACATCACCCGACAGACTAGCTGTATCAGGGATTGCGGTAGGCTTCCCAAACTTCTCGCTGTTTAAAGCCCTGTCGTAGAATCCTCTCGACCCCGAAGCAATCCGGAGAACGTCCCCGGTGATCCATGAGCGCGATACGCTGCTCTCAGCTTTCCATGTCAAGAGCTCACTCGTATACGGAATTCCCATCTTCGAGCAGTAGGCCGACAGGACACCACCAGATCTTGCAACAAATCAGCATCCAGGAGGAAACAATATTTCTGGCAAATTGCGTACATCGGGAACCTTCCCAAGGTTCCAGGAAGAGATCAAATGGTCCTTGAATGATTTCAGAACTTTGTTGGTATGACGGATCAGGAAGCTATGTTTGTATCCACGCGGCAGCGCGTCGTACTTGTCGTGCAAGTACAAGGCCTGATCTCTGCATAATACAACTTCTTTTCCGGGGAAAGGGGCCGCTAACAGCTCGTCACGAATCCATTTGTAGGACATTAGGGTGTGGTCGGTGCCCTTGACCTCCGGTTTCCTGCTTTCCTCCTTTATAGTCCGAAGACTAGTCAGGAACCTGTCCACGACCTGATTATTTGGCTCCGGTTCGGGTAATTTTGAATCGGGACCGCAGAAGTGAGCTACACCATAAGGCTGGTTGATGATCTGGATGCCATGCACGTAACTGAGACATTTGGTAACGGCAGTCGACATAGTGCGGGGAACTCCCCACAAAAAGACGCGTTTGATGTCATCAGGCATTTTAGTAATCCAGTTGCACTACCTGGAGTAAGGATATAAAGCATACTACATGTACATCACATTTTGTTACATGGGATCTCGGAAGTCGCTCATGCCAATGGATAAAATTGATGGTCAACTTCTAGTGCCGGCTTCTGTGAAATTGGATGAACATCGACCGCGAATGCTCAACTAACGAACTGAAACATCATTAAACTGAAAAGTGTTTGTCAGCTTGACAGGCAAATAACTGGAACGTACCGTCCATGTCTGATCTATGTCCCTGAACGTATACTACAAAGAAAGAAAATACGGCCGAAACACAGTGCTATATATATTTTCTCGGAACAATGAATGTTCAAACTCCAAAGTCCTGATGACATCGACCCTGCACTTAAGGCGGAGTTTACGGCAAACCTATATTTCGGAGGTGTTATAGTGACATCGCATATAGGTGCATAGTCTTTGTGAAAGACTGTCTTACGTTGCTTGGTTCGTGTACGTGCGCGGTCGACATTGCACCGTGTGGACAGGGTACTAGTTTATGTGCCATTGGGTTCGGTCTTACAAACAGCACCCATAAACTAGTTCCCTGTCCACACAGTGCAATATCGACCGCACGTACGGCGCATAAACTAGTTCCCTGTCCACACGAACCAAGCAACGTTAGACCGTCTTTCACAAAGACTAATAGGTGCATGGTCCCCCTTGCAACTTAAAGGGACAAACCGGCTTTGTTGGGCTCGAAAGACCCATACATGATTCTGAAAGTCTGTCCGAAATAGACCGAAGAGAACCTAAAAAGAAACCACCAAATGTTGCCGTTTTAAAGCTTTTTTTTCCTTCAAAACATCGAGGACGCGTGATTTATCGGAACCAGAATCTGGTTTTTGTGGATAATTAAGGAACATTTTGACGATCGTTTTTCACAAGGACAATCAAAAAATTATATAGAAAAAAATTCAATTGATAGGTGCATTACATTCACAGGCACCATCGAGTTTCGAATACTATACGGCAAAAAGGCTGTATAGGCCTATATTATTTACAGCAAAACAAAAACGAAAGCATAATCACCCCACACTTCAGTAGCACTTTTCACACTTCATCTACCGGATAAAAATGACTTCGAGATTCCGCCATTGCCGTCCTGTTGAATGTATACGTGAAGCGCGTACACGACTGTGCCCATTATTTTAAGTACACAAACCGGTTCTAGCTAATTCTAGTTTTTCTATGACGGAATATCAGGCCAGGTAGAGCGACAGACGTTATACATAAACATGAATACAACAAAAGCTATAGAGTCATGTATTGAATACAGTGCATGCTCAACAACCATAACAAGCTTTTGTTGTGTTTATGTATATACGTCTGTCGCTCTACCTGGCCCGATATTCAGTCTTCTCACTTTTAACCATGGAGTAATCCCTCCAAATACCTTATTTCAAACACCGCTTTGGCGAGTTTGAACAATAGCAAAACTACCGTGAAGATTTTCGGGGCAGACTTTTCCCTTCCCACAAAAGGAGAGTGGCTTTGTGGAAAGAAAAACAGGGACAAGTCTGCCCCGAAAATCTACCCATCGAGTTTTGCTTTTGTGCAGACTCTACCGAACGTTATGTGCGATGAGGTCTTTGTTTTAACCAGGACGGTATAATCTACGCCATACGCCTACTGCACCAACATTACGTGTCCTTTTCCCTGGAAAGTATTTTCACACGATTGCAAATCGACAACGGGTTTGTATTTTTTTTTTAAATTCAATTCATTTATTATTATTTTTAATTCACAAACTCCAATGCAGTTATATAGTAAACGTCAAGATAAAATTATTAATTATCGTGAAGAGTTAGTTCATTTTCTCTAATCCAGAATAGCTTACAGTAAACTCAGTATTGCGCGACCCGTTATTCCAAGTCGTAAGTTGTCATGGTTTCGTTTCTTTATAACCTAGGAATTATTGTTGTACATTTCCAGGTAGATCTGGTAACCCGCGTCAGTTCTTCGCCATATTTGAATGGTCCTGTAAACAAAGAAAATAAAAAGAGAAACGAACAATCAACGAGTTAGAAAAGAAAACGGGCGTTAAAAATTGCAAGCATGTATTCACCACCTAGTTCGTTTAACAGTTCAATGAGCAGAATTATTTTACGGGTGGTTAATCAGCGCGACAGAGGGTATTGCTCTCCCTTGCTTCGATTGTGTCTCACTGAACTATGCATAGAATTGTAGACGATGGTTTCAAATTTATGGTATGGTAGTTACGTTTAGGTATAAAAGTCGGTCAAGGTATAGAGGATTCATTTAGCCCCTTTAGGAAGAACAGCAGAAGAAATACCGCAGAGAGACTAAATTTTCCACTACCAACATTCACCGAGTCCTATACGGTCAGATACAGAGTTTGTGATATACAGAGTTTGTGATACATGTCAAAATTGGAAGCCGAGACCCGAAGATGCAAGTGAAATACCAATAGAACGTATCGAATAGCTGCCATCTTGTATAGGGAAACTTGATATGGTTAAAACCATAGACGTCTTAAAGGAACAAAGAAACTGCCCTACGAGACGGCAGCTATACGGTCTATATAGCTATCTTGTGTTTCAACCCTTGGGCTAACAACGAATTTTCTCGTCTTTACATTTACTGTAGGCCTACTTACTTTCCATCAAACATGACGACGCCACCCTTGCCAGTAATTTTTGAAGTCTTGCGAACGATCACCAGTCTGCTGGTGTCCAAACAAGCAACTTGATCGAGAGTCACACCAACCTTGGCGACGTTGTTGATCCATATCATGGTCGGTTTCAAGGCTGGAATTAACAGTCAATAAGAAATACATTACCATAGAGACTTTCAGATTGTCGTGCATGGACCGAGACGCGATGACGTCAAAAAGCAGATTTTTTTTCCAAAAAAAAAATAGGATGGATTTCATTTTAACCCAACAATTATACAATACCTCCCCAAAATGCTATCTCTGGGAAGAAAACGGGAAATTTGCAAGATGTGAAAGCAAAAAAGGTTGGTGTAATCACTGCACTGCTTTATGGAACCGGATAAAGCACAGATTTCACAAAACATTGTACCGGTACTTTTGCTATGGTATCAAAATAACACCCATGGACAAACATGGGTGGGTCAATGTAACATGGACACGCTACTTTAAACAAAATCGAATGATCAATTCCAACTTTTCCCCGAAGCACGGTATGCACAACAAATAGATTTCAAACAAAGTATAGAATGGGAAACAGAATACGGGTGAAACTTACCGCCCCTTCCCGTGAAGGTCGGGTGTCCCTCGGGCATCACAATCACATCAGGATCATAGAAACTGGCCGCCGTGTTGACGTCACGATTTCTCACGGCTTGATCGTGGTTGCTGCTCGAACCCGTTACGATTTGTACAGCGTATGTACCTGCAGTCAACAAACGGGTAAGAAATACAATTTTTGGGGGTGCAAAATCGTTTGCATTTCTGAAAGCCAGTCATGCCAGTATGGACCGTATCGAATAGCTGCCATCTTGTAGGGCAGTTTGTTTCGCGAGGAATAGATGGATGCGTAGTTTGTGCTTACAATGTTGACCAATTTAAGGGCCGTCCAAGATTGGGGGACGACACCATGTATATAGAAAAAAAAATATGTAAGGGGGCGGGGAAATCATATATACGAACATGACGGATTGTAGCCTGCAGATTTCTTAACAGAAATCCCGGCGACAAGACAGAAAAGATAACACACTACAACGAAGGGAGACATGGTAGTGCCTAAAACAGCAATGTGCACAACTCGGTGGAAAAAGTAGATGTGTGATGGCGACAGATGGGGGAAGGGGTTTAAATACAGCACGGCCGTGGACCAACGCCTCAGTATCACATGCCGTTACGCAACACAGAAAATCTGGTATGCATAATATTCCAAAATAATTTCAAAAACGTATGGACCGTATCGAATAGCCGCCATTTCGTGGGCACCTTTTGTTACTTAAACCGTTCAACAATGGAAGCACAATATGTGCAACGGCTACCAAGCATGTCCTCAAGGAACAAAGAAACTGCCCCACGAAAAGGCGGCTGTTCGATACGGTCTATACCTCAACACACTCTTCCCTTTTGTTAACGCACCATCACCCCTTGTAACCTATAGGAGGAATTCCTTTAAAACTCCTTGGAAATTTGAGACGCAGTGGAGGAACAATGGTTCGGGAAGGGAGGGATAATCTCTGTCAGATATCGTGCTGCATACCGGCGCATCGTGCACCTCGCATGCCTTCAGAGTTTGCGCCGTTTTTGGTATGCGTGCAACGTGAGGCATGCGACGTTATCTGTTATTATACAAACCCGGCTGTTTTGTCATATTTTTTTTTTTAAATTTCGACATGTCAGTTTTTGTTGTGTTACGTAATGGCAGGTGATACTGAGCCTTTAGCCCATGGCCGTGTCGTTATTTAAACCCCTTCCCAACACCGTCGCAGCCACATAACCATTTGCCTTCAACTGCATCCACTGCTATTTCAGACTAACCAAGTCGTTACACCAAAACCATGTCTCCCTTCAGCGTGTGTTATATTCTTCTCCTCGTCACCGGGAGTTTTGCTTGGAGATCTCCGGGACAAGCTCTGACATGTTCGTATATATAACTTTTCTTTGGGTATAATATCGTGATTTGAATTTTGAAATATACAGACGAACTTGTGGCGATGATGCATGTGCAACCATTCGTGTCCTCGAGGAACACAAACTGGCCCACAATCATGGCTATATTCGATGCGGTCTATACGGACCACACAAACATTACACGAAAGGAATTTTCTATCGCATCTCCTGAATCGGTAAAAATCGAGTTATCAGAAAAGTGTCGAATTACGTACGCATTTAAACTTTGAAACGAGACTTGAAACGCATGTCTAATCTGGCACCTTTCCAAGTTGAGGTGAAATGATTGTTTGATAAAATAACGAGTCGCTTGAACTTTTTTTTTCGCAAATAAGTTTATTGGCCACTAGCATTGCGGAGATATTTTGCTAATGAAAGTGTTATTTCCTATATCAGGTAGCGACGCTGCACACATCGTCACATTATTGAGCCAAAAACACGACCGGTCTGTTAGCAATGGTGACATCGAGATGGCGGCCAGCCTCTATGATCCAGACGTGATCGTGATGCCCAATGGTCATCCAACTTTTACCGGAAGAGACGGTAAGTTTGGCTGATTGTATTTTCACTGTGAAATCCTGCGTGTCCGGTTTGTGAATGCCTTTCTGCATAGTGCCTGCATTGGTGTGGGTTTGTTTTTGTTTTTTTAACCAAATGAATATACATATATCGTGTTTCTTCGCATGGATAGTATTTTGGGGAGTTGTTTTATGACTGTAAAGTTAGAACCAATTTTATTGTTTTCTGTACAAATCTAAACGCGCTCGTTTAAAATAAATTTTAAACGATATGCGGAGCAAAAGATGCCCTTCACTTGGGATGGTTTTTTCTTCTTTCTTTTGTTTAATCTATTGTAGTCTTGAAAGCGACCATGGTGTGGCTCAACCAGGTCGGCTCCATCAAAGTGAGTCTCGACGAAGTTGATTGTTTGGGTAGTAGCAGACTGGTGATCGTTCGGAAGACTTCAAAAATTACTGGCAAGGGTGGACACGTTATGTTCGATGGAAAGTAAGTCTATATAGAGGAATTTCAAAGTATCGAAAACGACAGCCGGTGCCTCTAGCCGTCGGCTGACACTAGTGGCGCCACCCACCTATGTTTAGGTAGATTAAAAACCCATTATAATGTGCAGCGCTTGTGAATATATGGAATGTGCGCTGTATTAAATGTTTGTTTTTTATGCAAAAGAAACCCTCGAGTCCCACATGCAGGCTAGATAACATTTTTGCGACCATAAGAAAATCTGCGGCAGATTTCTTCTTATGGTCGCAAAACCTCGACCTGCACGACTTGACTCGGGGCTTATTTGCAGAGCGAGTCGCCATTATAATTACAAACGGAATATTTAATTTGTTTTTGCACCTATATTGAAACGAAACACAATGTTAAGTCTACTTTACCTACATGATGGCGACTTCGACTGTTAGGCCTAAGACGTCTAAATATCTAAGTGAATGTTTGCATTTGAGAAAATGGTTTTTTTTCTTTTTTAATCGTCCATTGTTTCTACAGGACCATCCAAATATGGCGAAGAACTGACATGGGATACCACATCTACCTGGAAATGTACAACAACAATTCCTAGGACTCGAAAGGAACACATCCACGATGACGGCCTGTTGCAATTATTTTTGTGAATAGACCAGATCGAATAGCTGCCATATTGTAGGGCATCCTCCTTGAGGACATGCACAGTTGCACGTTTTGTCCTAACATTGTTGACCAACTTAAATATATAAAGTTGGCCTACAAGATGTCAGCTATTCGATACGGTCTATAGGTGACGAGTTTTGTGAAAGTTCAACAAATTTTCTAAATGAATTCACAATTATGCGATATCTCGCAACTTGTGAGCTTAGAAACCCACAAACGATGCATTTTCACAATTCGTGACCTGTTCACAAAAGTGGTAAATTTACAATGGTTGTATACGGTCGGAGTTAAAATGGATTATCTATGCAGCGTGTTGCCCGAATGGACTTAACTGGGTATAAATGAACAATCTTTAACCTTTAATATATTTGCAGAAAAGGAATGATGGGTTCACGGTTACTTTAATCTAAATTGTTGATATTCAACTCACGGTACAATACAATTTGCGTTTCCTGGTCGTGAACTTCTTGTATTGTGAATAAAAACGAAAAAAAAATATGAATTGCAATGTGTTGATCTCTGCGTGTATTATTATAGACTACTAAAGTGTGACGTCAGTTGCCGTGGTAATTGGGTCTAAACATTCGCTGGTAATCTGAAACGTTTATTTTCTAAAACACAGAAACTGTTAATTCGTTGGTTTTAGTGTAAATGCCCACTAACCTTTGGCAACGCACAAAAGGTGCGATGCCATCACTTTAGTCTATTGTGGTTGAGTTTGGCAAATTAAAACAATAGACTGTATCGAACAGCTTTATTCTGTAGGGCAACCGTTGACATTTAAAATGGTCAACGATGAACGCACACAAATGTGCGACCATGCATGTTCTCATGGAACAAAGAAACTGCCCTTCAAGATGGCAGCTGTTCGATACGATCTTCCACTAAAACTGACTAGGAATAAAGTTATTGTTAGCCTATTTGACAAGGCCTTGTGAATTTGGCTTGATGTTTGACGATTCGGCAACTTGAGCACAGTCTACACAAGCCTAATGGTATTTTACTCGGCCTTTCCCCAAATGTGGACCGGGAACTAGTCTACTCCTGACGGACGCATAAGGGCGCTATGTAAAACGTTGGGAATTTTCGAAACTTTGGCTACGCGTTTTAACGTCTATATCTGCCTTTGTTTCTTCTATTATTTGTTCACCTCTTTTTTGGTAGTAAATTGCACACAAAAGAGGTATTCCTCGTTTGTTGCACAGTTACTTATTTTGGTCGTGGTACCAACAATCCTGAATTGTACCAAACCGAAGTCGAGCCGGTCGTTTTGAAAACAATAATCGTTTGCATTTCTGAAAGCCAGTATGGACCGTATCGAATAGGTGCCATCTTGTAGGGCAGTTTGTTTTGCGAGGACATGGATGGATGCGTATTTTGTTGACCAATTTAAGGGCCGTCCAAAGTTGTCAATATTTTCACAGTTCTACACACCCACCTCCCCTTCCTAGAACCTTGAAAATGTCGACATCTTTGGACGGCCCCGAAATTGGTCAACATTGCAAGTACACAATGCGCATACTTGTCCTAATGAAACAAAAACTTCCCTACAATGAGATGGCAGCTATTCGATGCCGTCTATGCAAGACCTGGTAGAACTGGCGTATATTCAATGATTTTACCAATATACAGGGTGCATCCCCAACCCCCCAAAAAAATATAGATCAAACCTGGCAACCTTAGAATCTGTTTCCCCAGATCCCGACAGGGAATCTTCTTGCATGAAAAATAATGTTTATTGCGTGGGGGTGGGGGTGGGGTGGGGGTGGGGGTGGGGGTGGGGTGGGGGTGGGGGTGGGGGTGGGGGTGGGGTGGGGGTGGGGGTGGGGGTGGGGGTGGGGTGATGGGGGGGGGGGGGGGGGGGGACGACACCATGTATATTGTGGGGTGTTATGGCCGAGCGGTCTAGCGCGTCGAACTATAAGTTCCTGTGCTATAGTACTAGAATGTAGGTTCGATTCCGGGCCGCGACGGGTTGTGGCACCTGTGCCCTTGAGCAAGGCACTCAACCACACTTGCTCCCATTCCTGTAATTGGCGGTCCCTCCGCTGTTGGATGTGGTAAATAAATTTATAGAAAAAAACTGTATTTAAGGGGGCGGGGAAATCATATACAAGAACATGACGGATTGTAGCCTGCAGATTTCTTAACATAAATCCCGGCGACAAGACAGAAAAGATAAAACACTGCGACGAAGGGAGACATGGTAGTGACTAAAACAGCAATGTGCACAACTTGGTGGAAAAAGTAGATGTGTGATGGCTACAGATGGGGGAAGGGGTTTAAATACAGCACGGCCGTGGACCAACGCATCATTATTACATGCCATTACGCAACACGGAAAATCTGGTATGCATAATATTCCCAAATAATTTCAAAAACGACTAGGGTGCCTACATGGTTGGTTTGTATTTGGTCGCGCATCGTATACCTAGCACGATATGCGACAAAGGGACTCCCCTTCTGCCCGTATAGACCGTATCGAATAGCTGCCATTTCGTGGGGCACCTTTTGTTACTTAAACCGTTCAACAATGGAAGCACAATATGTGCAACGGCTATATACCATGCATGTCGTCAAGGAACAAAGAAACTGCCCCACGAAATGGCGGCTGTTCGATACGGTCTATACCTCAACACACTCTTCCCTTTTGTTAACGCACCATCACCCCCTGTAACCTAGGAGGAATTCCTTTAAAACTCCTTGGAAATTTGAGACGCAGTGGAGGAACAATGGTTCGGGAAGGGAGGGATAATCTCTGTCAGATATCGTGCTGCATACCGGCGCATCGTGCACCTCGCATGCCTTCAGAGTTTGCGCCGTTTTTGGTATGCGTGCAACGTGAGGCATGCGACGTTATCTGTTATTATACAAACCCGGCTGTTTTGTCATATTTTTTTTTTTAAATTTGACATGTCAGTTTTTGTTGTGTTACGTAATGGCAGGTGATACTGAGCCTTTAGCCCATGGCCGTGTCGTTATTTAAACCCCTTCCCAACACCGTCGCAGCCACATAACCATTTGCCTTCAACTGCATCCACTGCTATTTCAGACTAACCAAGTCGTTACACCAAAACCATGTCTCCCTTCAGCGTGTGTTATATTCTTCTCCTCGTCACCGGGAGTTTTGCTTGGAGATCTCCGGGACAAGCTCTGACATGTTCGTATATATAACTTTTCTTTGGGTATAATATCGTGATTTGAATTTTGAAATATACAGACGAACTTGTGGCGATGATGCATGTGCAACCATTCGTGTCCTCGAGGAACACAAACTGGCCCACAATCATGGCTATATTCGATGCGGTCTATACGGACCACACAAACATTACACGAAAGGAATTTAATATCGCGTCTCCTGAATCGGTAAAAATTTAGTTATCAGAAAAGTGTCGGATTACGTAGGCATTTAAACTTTGAAACGAGACTTGAAACGCATGTCTAATCTGGCACCTTTCCAAGTTTAGGTGAAATGAGCGTTTTATAAAATAACGAGTCGCTGAATTTTTTTCTTTTCGCGAATAGGTTTATTGGCCACTGGCATTGCGGAGATATTTTGATAATGAAAGTGTTATTTCCTATATCAGGTAGCGACGCTGCACACATCGTCACATTATTGAGCCAAAACCACGACCGGTCTGTTAGAATTGGTGACATCGAGACGGCGGCCAGCCTCTATGATCCAGACGTGATCGTGATGCCTAATGGTCATCCAACCTTTACCGGAAGAGACGGTAAGTTTGGCTGATTGTATTTTCACTGTGAAATCCTGCGTGTCCGGTTTGTGATTGCCTTTCTGCATAGTGCCTGCATTGGTGTGGGTTTGTTTTTGTTTTTTTAACCAAATGAATATACATATATCGTGTTTCTTCGCATGGATAGTATTTTGGGGAGTTGTTTTATGACTGTAAAGTTAGAACCAATTTTATTGTTTTCTGTACAAATCTAAACGCGCTCGTTTAAAATAAATTTTAAACGATATGCGGAGCAAAAGATGCCCTTCACTTGGGATGGTTTTTTTCTTCTTTCTTTTGTTTAATCTATTGTAGTCTTGAAAGCGACCATGGTGTGGCTCAACAAGGTCGGCTCCATCAAAGTGAGTCTCGACGAAGTTGATTGTTTGGGTAGTAGCAGACTGGTGATCGTTCGGAAGACTTCAAAAATTACTGGCAAGGGTGGACACGTTATGTTCGATGGAAAGTAAGTCTATATAGAGGAATTTCAAAGTATCGAAAACGACAGCCGGTGCCTCTAGCCGTCGGCTGACACTAGTGGCGCCACCCACCTATGTTTAGGTAGATTAAAAACCCATTATAATGTGCAGCGCTTGTGAATATATGGAATGTGCGCTGTATTAAATGTTTGTTTTTCTGCAAAAGAAAGCCTCGAGTCCCACATGCAGGCTAGATAACGTTTTTGCGACCATAAGAAAATCTGCGGCAGATTTCTTCTTGTGGTCGCAAAAACCTCGACCTAGCCTGCGCGACTTGACTCGGGGACTTATTTGCAGAGCGAGTCGCCATTATAATTACAAACGGAATATTTAATTTGTTTTTGCACCTATATTGAAACTAAACACAATGTTAAGTCTACTTTACCTACATGATGGCGACTTCGACTGTCAGGCCTAAGACGTCTAAATATCTAAGTGAATGTTTGCATTTGAGAAAATGGTTTTTTTCTTTTTTAATCGTCCATTGTTTCTACAGGACCATCCAAATATGGCGAAGAACTGACATGGGATACCACATCTACCTGGAAATGTACAACAACAATTCCTAGGACTCGAAAGGAACACATCCACGATGACGGCCTGTTGCAATTATTTTTGTGAATAGACCAGATCGAATACCTGCCATCTTGTAGGGCATCCTCCTTGAGGACATGCACAGTTGCACGTTTTGTGCTAACATTGTTGACCAACTTAAATATATAAAGTTGGCCTACAAGATGTCAGCTATTCGATACGGTCTATAGGTTACGAGTTTTGTGAAATTTCAACCACTTCTCTAAATTAATTCACAATTGGGCGATATCTCGCAACTTGTGAGCTTAGAAACCCACAAACAATGCGTTTTCACAATTCGTGACCTGTTCACAAAAGTGGTAAATTTACAATGGTTGTATACGGTCGGAGTTAAAATGGATTATCTATGCAGCGTGTTGCCCCAATGGACTTAACTGGATATAAATGAACAATCTGTAACCGTTCAATATATTTGCAGAAAAAGAATGATAGGTTCACGGTTACTTTAATCTAAATTGTTGATATTCAACTCTATAATTACGGTGCATTACCCCTTTCAATACCACCCACTCATATAAGACAGTACCCTTGTTTACCACAGCAATTACGAGCCCAGTGTCACTAGAGACCCACTGGTTTGGGAGACATTTCATTGAAGTGAGCCCTCTGTGGTATACATGCACTAAATAGCTCTGATGATTTTGTGTACACCTGATGACACAAATCATACAAAAAGGAGAGAAATTTAGTGTGCATATTTTTATTTATTAAGTGTAATTTCAAGCTAGTTTTTACACAACAAAAGTAATACAAACTGGTAATACAAGGCCCTGTACTCGTACATCAATATAAAAAAGAAAAACCTAATGAAAATACCTAAAAAGTATACAATACAAAAGAAAATTAAGCACTCAAAAGTTAAAAATCTAAGAAATTAAAAATGCTTGTCTAAAAAGATGTGTCTTCAACCCTACTTTAATTCTGCATGTACTTGTATTTTCTCTCGCCCCTCCCCCGCCCCCCACCCCATTCAATGTTGGTTTGAATCCGTGGCTTGTCGAACCAGTCTTCAACATTGAATGGGGTGGGGGGCGGGGGGAGGGGGGGCGGGGGGCGGGGGAGCAGATTTGAAGGCGAGCAGATTGTACATATACATACTTACAATCATTTGGTATGATATTTTTCAAAACAAGGAACTGTGCACATTGGTTTATTACATTCTTTACAGATCATCCGGGTCTGTTTTCGCCTGTTTAATGTGCGGTTGCTACAAACAATGCAGTCGCGTTTCTTTCCATTGCGGTTTTTGCCAGGATAGTGTTGTTGTCTTGCCAAATCAATAGGAATGTGGTATCTCGGCCGACTTGTTGCATTAGTACGTTCCCAACCTAACAGCAAGCCTTGTACAATACCTACACGAAAATCTAGGTTACTGACATGTCTGTTGCCCTCTATGCCGTTAAAAATTACTCGGCTATTGACGATACAAATATCGAGCATACGGAAAAAAATTCGTTTCCACCATTTTAAACTCCTGTGCGTATGATTGTAGTACTGAAAACATTGATCTGCAACATCAGTACCTCCCATATTCAAATTATACAGGTCAACACAATTTGGCTTCAGAACGTCACGAAATCCACTTGTGCTCTTCTTGCAACGAATTTGCTTTTTTGACACATCAGAGTTCCCGATATTTGTTAAAAGTGTTACCGATTTTTTGTCTTGCCAAACGATACACAACTGCCCACCTTTTACCAAAAAAAGGGGGACATCTTCTCTCTTCATTTTGTGTTTTTTGGGGTTGGCAACATGGGGAATCCCCTGGGTCATGTACCGAACAGTACCACAACACCCGAATCCTAGTTCAGACAGTTCAGCTACAAGAGCTGGGCTATTGAAGTAATTGTCACAATATAGTATATGACCCTTATTCTCAAGTCCCTGGACCAGATCAATGACTAATTTTGCGGGCTTGGTCAGTATTTTTGGATGCGGGCAGTCTGAACTTATGTGTGCAACATAAACAGTTTGGGTGTTCTCACTTCCCGTGTATAGTTTCCAATTACATGTGTACCCTGTTTTTGATTCATTCAGGGAGAAGGCTTTCATACCCCGTTTGATTGGTTTTTTCGGCATGTACTGAACAAAACTTAATCTTCCCTTGAATTTTAACATGCTCTCGTCTGGAGACAAATTCTGCGCAGGGTTATACAGGTTTAGAAACTTCGGGACGAGTACTTCTATCAAGGGTCGAACTTTGGAAAGTTTATCACGTTTAGCCGAGGCTGTCTGAGCAATTTGGTTATTGGATATGTGAAAGAATCTCAGAATTGAAAGGAACCGATTGCGTGACATGATCGACGGATAGAATGGCAAGCTAAACAGTTCAGATGTCGACCAGTACATTCTATATTGAGATGATTTGTTCATGCCCATAGCAACGATAAGTGCCACAAATGCCATCATTTCTGGAATATTGGTCGGGTGCCAGGAAACTTGTTTATCAGGGTTAGAGTCTATTGTTTGTTGCGCATAGCGATTCGTCTCGTTCACCAGCATCTGCCACACAAGGTCACAGAAATACAGCTTGAAGATCTCCACTGCTGAGAGCGTAGCAAAGTCGCCGGTCGGGCCAGGATTCCCGGTGAAGGGCACGGTCGGACACTGGAAATGGTCTCGTTGCTCCCAACCGGATCGGAAATCTACCTTCGCAGTCTTGCTCGATTTTGGCAGGTGGTCAGGTTGGTCGGTAAGCTGCAACAAAAACAAACTATAACATTAGAGTATAATCTTTGTAGTTGCAAACAAGGAAACAAGAGCCATTTGAGCGTTTTTTTTACTACATGTATGATGTACATTTCTCAATTTCAGCATTTGTAACCCCATAGACCTATATAGGCCGACGTTAGGGGTGGGCCTACAAAAATACTGGGCCTGGTGAATTACATGGGATAGCAATTAGCCTAATTGATTCATTAACATAACACCGATCATGCTGATGATAATGTTCACCAAAGAATTAGTAATTATTACCTCAGGAAATGCTGCAGTAATGACGTCTTCGTGGTCCAGTTCTGGTTCGTCGTCAGAAAACTCATCTTGAATGGAACTTTCCTCTGATTCTGAGCCACTGTCTGCCAAAATTTCGGCCAACATGCCATCGACGTCTGTTGCCATCATAGTTTCAGGATGCAAATGGCGTCTGTACTGTGCGTCCTCCCCTTTTATGTATTCCCGGCAAACCCACCCTATTGTTGTCCCTTTTTAGTTTTGTGAATTTATATAGGGCGGGCGCGCGTGTAAAACTTGAACCGTCTTCATTCATGCCAATAGAGGGCGCCAAACAAAAAAACTCTGAAAGCATTTGCAGGTGGTGACAAAAGTCGCCTTGGGTCTCAACTGAAAGACAATCTCGGGCACCATTTGGTGCCTTTGGGATTAAAGCGAAAAAACCAAAGGGCTCCTTTTGGCGCCTCCGGGAATGAAAGGGTTAAAATATGCGTTTTCAGGTCGTGAATTTCTTGTATTGTGAATAAAAACGAAACAAATATGAATTGCAATGTGTTAATCTTTGCGTGCATTATTATAGCTACTATAAAGTGTGACGTCAGTTGCCATGGCAATTGTCTCCAAACATTCGCTGGTAATCTGAAACGTCCATAGACTGCTTTTCTAATGGTACTTTTTTCCGACGGCCACGATGTTTAGAGCCAATTGCCATCATGGTAACGCGTCACACTTCGGCTGACTATTGCACACCCGTGAAGTCGATTTCTTAATCATTTTTGTTGCTGTAACAATTATTGCTGGGTCGTGGTCGGATGATTTCCTCGGTTTGTCGAAATTAATCCCTTGCTTCCCTTTCGAAGTGTACGGCGCTCTGCGAGTAGGCTACCTCTCTATTTTGTTTAGATATCGGTGGCGGATCCAGCTCATTAAAATACAGGAATACAATGTATTTCAGGGGGTCCGACCCGGCCCTGAATTCCATTTTAATGAGGCTGAATCCGCGAGATATGAGTTTTGTTGCCAAGTCGACTTCCTAAATATAACAAATTATCTCACCAAGTCAACCTGGTGGACTTAAAAAGTCGACTTCGAGAGATAAATTATCTCGAAATCCAAACAATTAGGATGGCACCCTTAGAGTGCCGTAGATGGAAATAATGTCGTTTGTGTAATATGTGGACTGGGAACTAGTCTACTCCTGACGGACGAATGAGGGCGCGATGTAAATGTTGAGAATTTTCGAAATCTTGGCTTTACCTTCCCGCTTTGGCTACGCGTTTTAACGTCTCTCTGTCTTTTTTTCTTCTGTTCTTTGTTCACCTCTTTTTTGGGTAGTAAATTGCACACAAAAGAGGTATTCCTCGTTTGTTGCACAGTTACGTAATTCGGTCGTGGTACCAACAATCATGAGTTGTAACCGATCAAAGTCGAACCGGTCGTTTTGAAAACGACAAAGCTTTATTATCAAAATCAACATGGCGGCACACGTGGAGCAAACTTTTCTGCAAGATTCTGTGATAAAACCTCCTTCATCTGACATACCTCAAGCAAATATATCTCGATTTAAAAATAAACAGAAGAGAGCAGAAATATACCGCAAGTTAAAAGCCCAACTAAAGAAGGTATGAATGTTGGACATCTCGACCGCGACTGTTGTTTGCTATGTCGGTCACTTCGCCCCATGTCACTTCGCCCCATACCACTTCGCTCCCTCCATTCCCATTTCGCCCCATAAACCTTATCGACGTCCTCAATGCATCATGGGATTGGATGACAAAATTGCCTGGCTAATTTGTAATTGTGCATAAACTAGGCCTATGACTGAGGCGGATGCAAACTCAGCAACTTTTTAACTCATTCACAAAAATCAAAAGGATTTTTTAAGAATCAACCTCTCACCACTTTTTCTTTGATGACAAACAAGTCCCGAAACAGAAATTCCTTCGTAGTGAGAGAGTGTGTGAAGTGCCCGCGTGAAGTTTCGGCGTGCTCTTGAGGAAATGATTTGTTTGGTTTCTGGGCGACCGTTTTGCGTGCTCGATGTTCTGAGTGCGTGAACGTCGCACTCGCGCAAGGTTGTCGTCTGCGTAGTGTGCCTCTAGAACATCCCAAAAACGCTCTAGTACAAATGTGCAATAAAATATGCAGTCTTTTTGCAAATGCAAGCATTTGCAACAGAAATGTATATTAAAGTATTCCCTAGTATTATAAAATCGTCCAAGCTATCGATTCCAATAATTATTTTCCTTAAATTCCAGTTAAATAAACTAAAAAATTACCGGGCGAAGTGGCGATGGGGCAAAGCATATTTAGGGTCAGCAGGCATCACATTTCCATTAATTCCTAGCCCCGCGAGCAGTGCTTCGGGAAAACCATCAGCCCTGTTGCCTAATCTACCCCAAATCTGTGGCAAACTCACGCAAATGAAATTTGTCCCATGGCTCTGATATTTGCTCAATAGGTGCACTCACCCCAGTTTGCAAATATTCCGAAGAGTACGCATCGATCCGATGTCTAGTTTCGGTGAAATCGTGGGGAAAGTTTGAGACCTTCCGTGCGATAAAATACTGACTCTTTGACCAAAAACCAAATATGCGCATGCGCGAGAGCGGAGAGGTCAACACAATCTAGACTGGTTCGCTGTCCTCATATTTACTTCCCTTCATATCTTATGACGAAGGGAAGTAAATTGAGGATGTGGAACCAGTCTAGTGTTGACCTCTCCGCTCTCGCGCATGCGCATATTTGATTTTTGGTCAATACGTCGGTAATTTATCGCACGGAGGGTCTCAAACTTTCCCCACGATTTCACCGAAACTAGACATCGGATCGATGCGTACTCTTCGGAATATTTGCAAACTGGAGTAAATATGGGTGAGTGCACCTATTGAGCAAATATCAGAGCCATGGGACAAATTTCATTTGCGTGAGTTTGCCATAGTTTTGGGGTAGATTAGGCAACAGGGCTGAGGGTTTTCCCGAAGCACTGCTCGCGGGGCTAATTAATTCCCAGCCAACACACGCCCAACAAATGCTACAGTTTTCACCCTCAAATTGGCCACAAATACACTTGACTTTTTGACAGATATCAAAGTTTAAGATATGTGTTTAAGAATTGTTTTCTGTTTATTCAGCAAAAATTAAAAGAAAAAGCAAGAAAAAGAATGGAGAGGAAAGCCCTCGGTGATAAGGTACGTGTGGAATAATTTTTATAATTTTATGGGAATTTCATTATATACAAGAATAAACACAAAGTTTTGACATTAAAGGCACAGGCTCGTCAGCAATGCGCGCGCGCCAAATTAGTGCTACGAAATACGCAGCTCCATAGCAAAGGCGTGGAGCTGCGTATTTCGTGGCACGAATTTGGCACGCACGCATTGCTGACGAGACTGTGCCTTTAACACAGTTGTCATTACAGCATCTTTTGTTCATTTTGGTTGTTCCGTAAACTTGAACTTATGTAAACTTAGCGAGTTTAAAGTTAATTTAGACTTGCGTCGGGGAAATTGAATGTTAAGTAGGGTTGTTTTTGCCCTTATCCGACGTAATTGTTAACACTGCATACTCAGTGCTTTCCCGAGACATTATGAAAAACTTCATAGCGTGCTCGGGTGGGACTCAAACCCACGACCTCCTGCATACAAGGCAGACGTCTTAATCACTCGACCACCGAGCTAGCCGGTGTTAGCGAGTTTGAAAAAAAAAAATGAATTTAAAAACAAAAACTTGTATTGCCAATGTTCGACCCCGATAAGGCCCTTACAATTTTTCTCTCATCCCAAGTTTGGTTGTTTCATATCAATGGTGATTAGGCACCATGCCAAATGTTGCATATTGCCAATCTTGACGAAAGTGACACTAAGTATCAAGAAGTGCGTAACAGTATTTCATGCCACAGTAAAAAACATTTGTATTTTGCTGACAAAATTAAGAACACAAAATTGCAATTAGTCATTTCTTTTTCTTGAAAGGCACCACCCAAGAAGGTTCCCAAGACAATAGAGAACATGAGGGTTTATGACGAGACGATGGTTGACCCACAAGATGAGGAGGTATGTTAATATGTTAAACTTGTACTTTTTTATGTACTTGGGAGTTAAAATGGTTAACTCTATTGCGCCAACAAGACGGCCTTTCTGAATATGTAGAACAGAACTGTTTCTTGAAATCGTTAAAGGAGCTTGTACAGATTTTTCCTGAAAATTAATTTTGTTTTAACCTGATGATCATAAAAATGCCTCCCCAAAATACTATCCATGGGTCTTCCCCTCGGGCATTTCCCTGGGGGTTTTCCTCCCACTTCTAAAACTGCAACTCCTTCTTCGTCATCTCAAGTTGATAGGCATAATATAGTATAGTTAAAGCTAAAACTGTATAGTGGATGGCATAAAGGGCCTTAGTTGCCGAAGATGCCATAAAATCAACAACAACAACTATCCATGGGAAGAAAACAAGAAATTTGCAATCTCCAATTTGGATGTGGAAGCAAAAAGTGCACTGCACTTCACTGCTTTATGGAACCGGATAAATTAGTTTATAAGACATCGGTAGTTTTTTTTACGATATCCTTGAGAATATATGGATTGAGAGTACGAAATATCAGAATGGTAATGAGAAAAATATGACACATGATATGGTATCAAAATCTCAAACCCATGGGGAAAATGAGGGTGTCAAAAATGTGATCCAAGCACGCTCCTTTAATAGCATGCATCGCACGTTATTGTGGTTTACCCATTGCAACTCGTTACGAAGGATCGTAGTGCTTCGTAAAATCGGCCCCTGGGGTAGTATCCAGTTGGAGAGTGACTGCATTACACACACGCACGCGCGCGCGCGTGCGTGCTCCCATTAGTTTGTACACAGCACGTGTTGATCAGTGTTATGCACCTGTCAATTGTAATCCCGGCCCTAGGGGAGCCGGGACTAGTGGGGACTGGGCCGGGGATGTCCAAGTGGCCCATTGTTTTTTTGGGCATCTCCGGCTATGTCCCCGCTACTTTCTCCAAAGTCCCGGGTCCCCCAGGGCCTGGATTACAATTGACAGGTGCATTACTGAAGTGAGCGTTTTTGTTCCCCCCACAGGTAGTTCACGATGAGGACAACGATGAAATGGCATCTTACTTCAACCGAGAGACACAACCAAGGCTCCTTATCACTGCATCTGATATATCAAGATTTGTGAGTATCAGTGTTTCATCAAGGATTTCCAATACTGCCTGTCCTACTTTGGTGCATTTAAAAAGTACCTGTCCTGTGAGCCGAGTTGGTCCATCGATCGAGTTGAGTTGACTTGAAGCGATGCACGCGATCACGATGATATAGGATAACGGCACTATACAGTCCAGTGGCGATGTTAACGTATGTACTGTGTGCATACATGTACAACATGTACAAGAGTCGTGACTCGCGAGCTAGCATACCACGGCCTCCCGGTCTCAGCGGCCTGCCGCGCAGATTACGAGTTACTTTTGTGTTTTTTATTCCAAACAAAAATGCTCAAGTATGCATACATTTTAAACCAAAAATCCACCTGTCATTTTTAATGTCCATTTGACAAAATTCTACCCGTCATGTTTTATTGTCTATTTCGTAAAGTGCCCGTCTAAAAATCGCACATTGCCCATCCAAAAGACGGGTGGACGGGTCGCTAGATAAAACGCTGGTGTGTATCAGTGCTACATGTACATAATGAAGTCATGACCAATCCATAGTTCCGACCTGTCAATCAACTGAACCCGCCGACCAATCACAACAGAGCTAGCGGACAGCGCCCACACAGGTCAAAGTGCATTTGCCTCACGAACAAATTAATTGCGATTTTCTGCCGATACGTTGTATGCGGTGTTCCGGGTGAATTTTTGGTTTCAAGGCCGGGCTATTCACTGTTCAAAGGTAAGAAAGCGAATTGTTATGAATATATGACATCTCTGTATCACTGGCCTTTTACTCGGTGTGTGCTACGTTATTCTGTCGACTCTGAAACATGATGAATACCTTTGAGTTTTCTCCAATGATTCTGTGCTTTCCGTTGAAAGTCCCATTAGTTCGTGCAGTGTGTGTCGCCATTTTGGCGATAGCGTGTGAGGCATAGCAACAGTATCCAAGGGAGTGGGATTAACTGGGCAATCTCGGAACTATGCATCATGAGCTCAACAACCATTTCGGCATTGGAATTTTCACCACAACAGATTTTTGTTTTTTTGCTCAGTAAAGTACTATCTTTTTTCTTTTCTCCTTTCTCTGACAGAAATCCAGGGTCCTATGTCGACAGTTACAGAACTGCATCCCAAACTCGGAGGTATATCCCCGCCGCCTCTCGGCACTTAAGAAGGTCATTCCACAGGCTGTGGAGCGGGGATTCACGGATATCATGGTCATCAATGGGGATAAAAAGTTACCAGGTAAGGGCCCTGTCACACATTCCTGGTTTTGCGTCCCTGTTGGCCCCGGTGCATCCCGGTGTCCCTCTGCTACGGCCGCCCATGGTTTTGGCTCCAAACCGGGATGAATTTCTGATTTCACGATCCTACCAAGGAATGCCGGGAAGTGTAAGTCCAATGCCCCCAAGAAGCACAAATTTTAGAATTTCGTGAAATCGACTCCAAGTTTACGTTTGAAAGTCTACTTTATTTTTGTTTCCTTCTCAGACGGGATGCTGATCTGTCACCTACCCAATGGACCTACTGCTCATTTTAAACTCTCCAATGTCAAGCTTAGAAAAGAGATCAAGGTTTGTGCCTCCTTTGTGTCAAATTGAATTTTTTGTTACACTTTCTGAATTTGTGGCGAACGTGTATGGTATTTGTGATCCGTCACCAAAAAACGAGCTGAAAGTCGGAATTTTTAAAAATTGGATATTGGTATTTTTGAATTCAACAGAAAAAGAGCTTTCCAATGGTATATAACACATAAGGTAATAATAATAATGAAAATTTATAATGCGCCGGTATCCATCTAAAAAGGTGCTCATGGCACTTCTATAACAGCTTATAGAAGTGCTAATGCAACACAGCTTAGAGTGGTAGTGTTCAAACACATCTTACAAATCTTCAAACAAAATTTATTACGAGGTGCGAAGAAAGCTATCGTCAAAATTGGTCTGAAAATTATGTTTTTAATTGTTGGATGACTCCAAAAATTTGGAATCAAATAAGAGTTACTCTTTCCAAAATTGTTCCTAAAATTGATCTCCCTTCAATTTTTGACTTTGAACCGTCGTTATAGGAAATAGTGGAGTGTGACTTAAAGGCCCTGTAGATGATCTGTTTTTGAGCGATTCTGCGAATTAAAACGATTATAAATCAAAAGAAAGACATCAACAAACTCATCCGAAGAAATTTCAGCTTTGTCAAATGTACTACGTTTAAAAAAAACATGAAAATCCATATGCTTTTTCCTGGTCTTGGGGGAGTGTTTCAAATATTCGTTCTCAGTTGATCGGGTACTATGTGGCTTGCGTCATGCACTCTGTGGCGCACATATACTGCGTGTGCACGCGATCCATAAAAATGCATCGCGTTGGAACACGCACACGCAGTACACAGCGCCCATGCATTTTGGACCGTGTAGATGCGAACCAAAAATAAGTAAATCGTTTGCAAACAATCTAAATAATTTCATCTTTACGGATTATTTTCTGGTAAAATTATCATTTTGAGCGGAAACCTTTCATTGGGTAGTTGCTATTAATTCAATCTTTACTTTCAGAACTTTTCCTCTGTAAACTCGTTGATTACTTTTTGGGGTCATTGCAAATGATACACTGGGCCTTTAATGCTCATTTCGTCGTGACAGGTCATATTTATACCTGACCCTTTAATCTTAGAAACAAAATAACTGCAACCTCCTTTTACTTTTCCAGAAATGTGGAGGGACAACTGATCATCACCCGGAACTGATCCTGAACAACTTCAACACGAGGTTAGGGCACAGTGTTGGACGGCTGATTGCTGCTCTCTTCCCGCACGACCCAAACTTTGTGGGGCGCCAAGTCGTCACTTTCCATAACCAGAGAGATTATGTCTTCTTCAGGCACCACAGGTAAAATCTGGCGCCATGACGAGGCTTGGGCGACTCCAGAATTTTCGGAGTCGACTCTGATTCCAAAAGAGAATCACGATTCGATTCCATTTTTCACGGGGAAAACATAGTGAAAGCCCGGCGCAAACGGGAGGCACGAAACACGAAACAAATTTGTTTATCCCCGTTGCGCGTTTCAGTGTATCCATCCTACAAACTGAAAACAGAAATGCCACACAACGAAACAAAAATGCCACTGAAACGGATACAGCGACACCAGCGGCGACAATAATGCAGTACAGTCACATGATGTCTTGATACCAGGTGATCTGGAATACGATCAATGATTGGTCATCGCTAAGTCGTCGTTTCTCCAGTATCGAAACAAGTACCACAGACGGTAGACGGAAACGTCTGTTTTGATGGAAACATGTTTTGCGGAACAACAACGTTTTGTTTTATGAAACAACGTTTCGTTTTGGGGTAATGCAGACGAATGTCAAAGTCACGAGAAAAACGTTTTTGTTTCGTGTTTCATGTTTTTTGCCTCGCGTTTGCGCCGGGCTTAAGGCTGTGCCTAACAAATCGAATATTTGACTATAGACCCAATTTATCATCTTTCCTCCTGACTGTTACATGCAGATACATTTTCCGTAATGCCAAAAAGGTTGGACTCCAAGAGCTTGGACCAAGGTTCACCCTGAAACTGCGGTCGCTTCAAAAAGGCACCTTTGACACTAAGTTTGGGGAGTATGAGTGGGTCCATAAGGTATGTACCTATAATGACTATAGACCCATTGCACCAGTGGCCATGATGGGGGCAGATTTCAATATTTAAATAGACCCACAAAATGCCTGCCTGTGCATGACACACAGTGATAATGAAACTGTCCCCTATCATGGCCGTCAGTGCAAAGAGTCTATTGTGCCAGTGGTCATTTATTTTTTTCAGTGTCTTGTTTAGTGGTGTATTATGCCACTTTGGAGTTGTGTAAAAGGAATGTGCACGTAGGGTTTTCCAGGGCTGTATTCGGGCGTGTATTCATGTTAACATGAGTATACTCCTGCGCATGTTAACGGCAAGAATAACGACACTCGGGTCAGTGAGAAAATGCTCTCGCTACTCCCAGACAAATGGGGAGTGTGCTCTTACTCCTGACGAGTGTCATGTGATTTGGACGAAGATGGCGAATTATGGGTGGAATTTTTGGTGAATTTGCTAAACATGTCAACTTGATAACCGAAGTAACAACTCACTAAGGTTTGTTCTCTAGATGGCATCGATGATTCCGCAAAGGTTCTCACGACTGTACATCTGTATTTTCTTCAGTTTCTTGTGAGCAGTGAAACAGCGTTTTTTGTGCAGTCGTGGCAAGAGACGGGCCAACCGGCCATATGCAGTCTAGCAGCCATTTTCACGAAACCTCACGCACTGTGTGAGCCCACTTGCGCATCTTGTTATTGCATAAGTTGCGAAATGTTCCCGCGATAATTACACGCAACCTATGGCGCTTATGCCATTTTTAAATGCTGCGTATGGTCGTAAATTTGACATAAATAGGCCTCATCTGAGATTTAGAAATAGATGTATCAGTTAGAACTACATGTAAACTTGTGGTACCAAAGAAGGGAATCCCAAGTTTTAGCTCAATATCAATTTTGCAGGCCGCCCTCTTGAAATTTGAGTGCTACATCCCTTTTTTGGAAAATGTGAATTGCTCAATGCAGTATATGGCATTTTTAAAGGCCCATTGTATCATTTGCAATGACCCAATTTTGTTTTTCATGAGTTAACAAGAAAAACCTTACTCAAAGTGCTTATAGCAATGGTAACAAACACCACATGAATTTATTTCCGTAAAAAATGGTTTTTCATGTTGGAAATTGACAACCGAAGGTGGTTTTCTAAAAAAGTCCCGTGCACTGGACGTTTTTACCATTCACTTGTACACAAAATCCATACAGAGATTTTCAAGGTTTTCTGAAGCACTGATGCATCTAAGTAGCTAAAATTTCTTCAGGCTAGTTTACCAACATGCTTCCTTAGATATTTTACACTCTAATTCCACGAATCTGCAAAAAGTTGTATCTTGCGAATGATACATAGGGCCTTTAAAACCCCATCTCTTCTGATAGACATAAGAAGCTAACATTTTGTTTACTTGTAGGCACATTTATGCCAAGCTTTCAAGATTAAAATGAGATTAGGCCATGAAAAAAACAGCTGGAAAAAAGAGCGTGTCCAGATCACATTTTTAAGCATCCCCCTTTTTTTTTTTATAGGTGTTGAGATTTTGAAACCATATAATTTGTCATATTTTTCTCATTAACATTCTGAAATGTTGTGCTCTCAATCCGTTTAAAAAAAAAACACCAGTGTTTTGTAAACTAATTTATCCGTTCCATAAGGCAGTGCAGTGATTACGCCAACCTTTTTGCTTCCACATTTAAATTGGATATTGCAAATTTTCTGTTTTCTTCCCATGCATAGTATTTTGGGGCGGTATTTTACATGATTGTTAGGTTAGAACAAAATCTATTTAAAAAAAAATATGGTCACGCTCCTTTAAGGAAAAACAAAAAACGCATGAAGGACATGCTTTAGAGGAAAAAAATATGTCATCAAATTGCCATTCTGTATAATTCAGTGTAAAATTGAGTGGGCTGATGAGGCTGCAAGGGTCTTTTCTCAGATTGTGGTATTAACTTTGGCATTTGAAGAGCGATATGCCATCACTCATTTGTACCGCCGACTTTAATTTCTGGGCAATTTGCGGTGTCCAATATTGGGAATTACATCGCTATTGGCAGGTACAGTGTGGGTGGAAAGGAAGATTTGGATCTGACGGCTTTTAGTGTCTTTCTCTCTCTCCCCCCCGCCCCCAAAAAGGAAAAATTTAACACAGAAATCCTAGTTATGATGGTTATGATGGTGTAATAAACCGAATGAGAGATGACGTTGACAATGTAAACAAAACTACGACGCGCACTGGTTCATGGGATTGTTTGGAGTACTCGAATATCCGCCATTTCGTGGGGCACCTTTTGTTACTGAAACCGTTCAATAATGGAAGCACAATATGTGCAACCATGCATGTCCTCAAGGAACAAAGAAACTGCCCCACGAAATGGTGGCTATTTGGTACGGTCTATTGGGGCATTTTTCATCTGTTTATTGGCGAGCTGCGATGCAAATGCGAGGCTATAATTGTAATGCAAATTTTCATCAGTTTCTGTCCAGCTGGTTGTCCGCTTAAAAAAATATTTGTTAGTTTTTTGTTTAAGTTTGGGGTGAGTGGGGGCTGTTGGGGATAGGGCGGGTGGGGGTGGGGATGTAGAGGTGGGATTGGGATGATGGGGCGGGGGTGATGGGGCAGGGGTGGTGAGGGGTGAGGGTGGGGTGATAGGGTGGTGTGGGGGTAATCTTGTCTTTTCCTGGACATGGATTCGGACTTTACTCAATAAATCATGTACTTGGGTTGTAATCCTGACTCGGACTCGGACTCGGACTCGGACTTGGACTTGGACTTGAAGAGTTTAGACTCGGACTTGGTCTCGGAAAGTGTGGACTCGTCTACAATGCTGCTACCTTGAAAAATTTATTTTAAATCAACAACAAAATGTTCACACTTCCAGGATTAAACCAAATAGCTAATTATTAAGTCACTTAGTTATGCACTGCAGGATTTCCACGATAACATGTCAAGACCTTTGCATGACTAATGGCATGTCCACGCAGGTAATGTATGGTCATTATCATTTACATCCTGAAACAAGAAATGTGAAGAAAGATGGTGAGATAATGATTAAAGGTACATTTTCCTGGCAGACGATTTAGGGCCATAAAAAGCACTCCCGGAAATGGTAAAAATGATGAAAAGAATAAAGTAGATTATTGAATTTCAGATATCTCATAACTTTAATAAACCAAACAAATTTATATTTTAAAATTTTTAAAATGTTTAAAATTTAATTTTAATATTTTTCTTCAACTAGTGAAATTAATTGGCCTTCAGCCCAGATGATATAGGCCTACAGTACATTTGCTATACCTTCAAAGAAATTGATCTTTTGGGCACAATGCTGTTGGTTGTGCTTATGCAACAAAATAGCGAATGTGCAGTTAAAACAAAAAGCACCATTAAACGTAAATTGCTCTTTGTCAGAGACAAGTACCTTTATTTTTTATTCATTTTTTTGGGTAAAGCCAAAAAAAAGCTGTTTCCTATATTTAACAGAAAAAAACACTGCATGATTTTCTGGGTTGAAGCACGTCTATATTACGGAGATTTAGAGGCACGTAAAATGCAAACGTGAATGCGAAATGGCTTGAGTATTGGTCATATCTTTAGGTCTAAGAACCCATTTGTGGATTTTTGTTTTTGTCTGTTCACAAATTTCCTCAAAATAACGACGAAGTGCTTAAAGCATTTTACGTGCATCTAAACCTCATTCTTTTTCTTGGCCTAATGTTCAATTTACTTTGTACATGTATGCATTTTTATTTGCGCCATTTATTTTTATAATAGCACATTTTCCCCAAGCCTTTTTTTCCTCTTAAAATGACCCTGGTTAGTGCATCACTAGTCATTTCCCGGTGCAGGTATACCATGTATAAAGGGCCGTGCAAAATTGTGGGGATTCGTTGCCATGGAGCTTGAATATCAGAGTTTAATAAAACTGGCATTGCCATGGCAACGGGTTAAAAGAACAGAACTGTTTATTGTGTGGGTGTACGGCAGGCAATGTTGGAGTGGAACACCATCAGACATGGTTCCAAAAGTCAAGGGTATAGACCGTATCGAATAGCCGCCATTTCGTGGGGCACCTTTTGTTACTTAAACCGTTCAACAATGGAAGCACAATATGTGCAACCATGCATGTCCTCAAGGAACAAAGAAACTGCCCCACGAAATGGCGGCTATTCGATGCTGTCTATTTCCACAAATTTATGGAAATTGGGTTCACAGTCTTTTAATTTTTAACTGTTTCTTATTCAGTAATTCAAAATGTACAAAGGGAAACTTTGAATATTTCCGCGTAGAAATTGATAACTGTTTCTTATTCAGTAATTAAAAATGTACAAAGGGAAACTTTGCAGTGCCCTACACACATTGCCAGAACATACTCGATCTGTTCTCCACCAAAGATAGAATAATTTAATAAACTTCTGGATCTCTGTGTGTACATGAACAAGCCTTGGCATGTTAGATTTATGTTCTAATTTAATCATGTACATGTAGCAAGGCCTATAAACTTAATAAATTCATTTGGCTTCCTCTGGGGAGTACATGTATACTGTAAAATCTATACAATTTTATGCAGCATGCTGTTTGTGTTGAGCTTTAATTCATGCTAGATTTTTGTTTTTCTTATATTTTCGTGGTTGGGGGTGCAGGTGGGGTGGGTGGTGTTTTTTAGTTGTTGCATCGTTAGCAACCATCATAGAGGATAGTTTTTGTAATTTAATCAGCGTGTCCAGATCACATTTTTGACCCCCTCCCAATTTTTCCCATGGGTGTTGAGATTTTTATACCATATCATTTGTCATATTTTTCTCAATACCATTCTGAAGTTTCATGCCCTCAATCCATATATTTCAAGGGATATCGTAAAAAAACCACCGATGTTTTGTAAACTAATTTATCCGGTTTCATAAAGCAGTGCAGTGATTATACACCAAAGTTTTTGCTTCCATAACCAAATTGGAGATTGCAAATTTCCTGTTTTCTTCTCGTGGATAGTATTTTGGGATGTGTTTTATAGGATTGTTAGATCTGGAAAAATCTGGACAAGCTTCTTTTAAGTTCTTTACATATTTCACCCTAGAAACATTCTTCATCTATGAAAATAGGAAATCATGCTTGAGAAATGATCATAAAATAAATTATTGCAGAGATGTAGAAGCAAAAAGTCAGAAAGACCACCGGATCTGATGCGTATGCTAGATAAAGTGAAGTTCATTTGCAAAAACATTTAGTATTTTTTATGTACCTCGGGATTTTTTGTTGCACATTTAAAAACAAATATCAAGCAAAATGTAAAAGCAAGGTGTTTAATTGGTAAAACCAAGTCACTTCTACAAATTGAATGCCTCAGAGCTGCATATTGCTGGGTATTTTCTGAAAGGCGCAACAGAATATCTTGAGGTACATGAGATATCTTGAATGTTTTTGCAAATGAATTTTTCAAGTGTACTCGTGCTTTACGTGCATTGCAAAGGAATATGGTAACCTGATTACAGAATGACCTTGTCACACACAGACACACGCATGCAGTATGCGAGCTGGCAATAGGTCACGTACGTAATAACATTGGCCCATGCATTGTCATCCAGTGGTCAATTTCATGGCGCTATTGAGCACACCATTTTGCTTTTAGCACAGAATTGATTTGCTTTATTTTGCAAAAGTTGGTTGCCAGACAAAATTGTGTGTGATGTCGATTTACTGACATTCTGCTAAGCAAATTTTTGTGCTAAACAGCGCCATGAAATTGGCCCAAGTTGTGGACCGTTGTGGACTAGGGGTGGGAATTTACGGTTCTTATTCAGAAACCGGTTTACAATAGTGTCGGTTAACCGGTTAACCGTTCGGCCAACACTACACCAAAGATTGTTGCTGGTGCTTATAGATGCATTTGCAATGCACACAATACACCAAGGCCCCCAAAATAATAATTGAACCCTTATCTGGTCAAAATTGTACTACGACCCTTATGAATTTATTTCAGTTTCATGAAGTCATTACAAATAACCCTCTGAAAACTACATTTTATTCTAAATTCTTTAAAACTTGTTTTTCATTTTCGAATCCTGTCCGGGTCAGTATGTGGATTGGGTTCTCAGTCTCTGCTTGATTCCGTGCGTTTCTTCCTATACAAAACTGTGGAGAGGTTTTCCTCCCACCCCTAAAACTGAGCATTTCTTCATCGTCTTCTCTTCACAGGTTTCTTGAGGCTAACGAGCTACAGTGCCTCGGGCACTTTTGAGGAATTATTGGTTTCAGTACCATAAAAAACTATGAATTGTAGAATAGGGCGACAAATCGTGTGTAAAAAAGGTATATTAGTGCGACCTGCTCAATATAGTCGGGGAGCATGTGCAACAAAACAGGCCCCCGTGGGAATTTTGTGGTGAAAGCAAACTACCACTTTAGATTGGTCGAGGGGACCCTGAGGAACCCCAAAACACATGTTGACAATCCTGAAAATTGCTCTGAGTCACCCTGTGAATGTTACAACAAAATTAGCAAAATTGTCATTGTTTTGTACATATGCGGCTCTAATCAGAATTTTCTTACTGAAAAATCGAGGAGGTTGAGGGATGTAACACGTTTTATCAGCCAGTAATGTGTGTGAACACCTATCCATTCAAGGCTAACTGCACCAGCCTTCATAAGAGCCTCTAAGGCAGGGTGCGCCACTCTGCCAGAAATGCCCCCTTAGAACCAGCACTTCTAGGGCCGTTTTGAGACGTGCGATTCAGGAGGTCAGCTCATCTCGCGCATTGCTGAACCGTATCAATCACATGTACACCTGGACCAGCGGAACTGTTTTGAAGGCGTTTCTAGAGTGGTTGTCGATCAGTGCCTTGTCCTGTATTGGGGCGGGTTGGCCCGGGTTGGGGCTGGGCTGAGGCTGGGCTGGGCCGGTTTTGGGCTAGGGCTGGGCAGGGCTGGGATTGTCTGGTTGGCTTCGGGCTCGGCTGGGGAGGGATGGCTTCGGGCTGGACTGGGATGGCTTCGGGCTGGACTGGAATGGCTTTGGGCTGGGCTGGGAGAGCTTTGGGATCGGTTTGGAGGCCTTCAGGCTGTGCTCTGAAGGCTTTGGGATCGGTTTGGAGGCCTTCAGGCTGTGCTCTGAAGGCTTTGGGCTGGCCTCGAGGGCTTTGGGCTGGGCTTGGAAGGCTTCGGGCTGGGCTTCAGGGCTTTGGGCTGGGCTGGGAGGGCTTTGGGCTTGGTTTGGAGGGCTTCGGGCTTGGCTTGGAAGGCTTCGGGCTGGGCTTCAGGGCTTCGGTCGTGCTTGGAAGGCTTCAGCAGGGCTGGGAGGGCTTCGGGCTGGGCTTGGGAGGCCTCGGGCTGGGCTGGGAGGGCTTCGGGCTGGGCTTGGGAGGCCTCGGGCTGGGCTTGGAAGTCTTCGGGCTAGGCTTGGAGGGCTTCGGGTTGGGCTGGGAGGGCTTCGGGCTGGGCTTCAGGCTGGCTTGGAGGGTTATCGGGCTGGAATGGTTATCGGGCTGGGCTGGGAGGGCTTCAGGCTGGGCTGGAAAGGCTTCGGGCTGGGCTGAGATGGTTTCGGGCTGGGCTTTAGGGCTTCGGGCTGGCTTGGAGGGTTATCGGGCTGGGTTTAAAAGGCTTCGGGCTGGGCTGGGATGGCTTCGGACTGGGCTGGGATAGCTTCCGGCTGGGATTCAGGGCTTCGGGCTGGCTGGGAGGGTTATCGGGCTGGGAGGGTTATCGGGCTGGAAGGGTTGTCGGGAGGGCTTCAGGCTGGGTTGGAAAGGCTTTGGGCTGGGCTGGGATGGCTTCAGGCTGGGCTGGGAAGACTTCGGACTGGGCTTGGAATCTTCGGACTGGGCTTGGAAGACTTCGGGCTGGGCTTCAGGGCTTCCGGCTGGGCTGGGAAGGCTTGAGCTGGGCTGAGATGGTTTCGGGCTGGGCTTCAGGGCTTCGGGCTGGGTTAGAAAGGCTTTGGGCTGGGCTGGGATGGCTTCAGGCTGGGCTGGGAAGACTTCGGACTGGGCTTAAAATGCTTCGGGCTGGGCTTGGAAGACTTCGGGCTGGGCTTCAGGGCTTCCGGCTGAGCTGGGAAGGCTTCGGGCTGGGCTGAGATGGTTTCGGGCTGGGCTTCAGGGCTTCAGGCTGGCTTGGAGGGTTATCAGGCTTGAAGGGTTATCGGGCTGGGCTGAGAGGGCCTCGGGCTGGGCTGGAAAAGGGTTTGGGCTAGGTTAGGGTGGCTTTGGGCTGGGCTTGAGGGCTTCGGGCTGGGCTTTAGAGCTTCGGGCTGGGCTTTAGGGCTTCAGGATGGGCTGGGATGGCTTCGGGCTGGGCTTGGAAGGCTTCGGGCTTGGCTTGGAAGGCTTCGGGCTGGGTTTGGAAGGCTTCGGGCTGGGTTTGCAAGGCTTCGGGCTGGGCTTGGAAGGTTTCGGGCTGGGCTTGGAAGGCTTCGGGCTGGGCTTCAGGGCTTCCGTCTGGGCTGAGAGGGTTATCGGGCTGGGCTGGGAGGGCTTTTGGCCGTGTTGGAAAGGCTTCGGGCTGGGCTGGAATGGCTTCGGCTTGGATTTGGTGCTGCGATCTGGGCTAAGAGGGCTTCAGGCTGACCTGGGATGGAGGGCTTTGGGCCAGGCCGGAATAGAGTACTTCGGGCCGGGCCAGGATGGCTTTGGGCAGGGTCGGGATGGCTTTGGGAAGGGTTTGCCACGGGCTTAGTTTGGAATGGCTTCAGGGTGGGCTGGGCTGGCCATGTTTGTTGGATTTTTATCCTGATTATACCTGCGTGGGATGAGCTGACCTCCTGAATCGCGCGTCTCAAAAACAATCCTAGAAGTGCATGTTGTAATTAAGAGAGGCAATTCTGGCAGGGTGGCACACCCTGCCTTAGCGGCTTGTATGGTGGCTATATGCAGCCAGCCATACCACAAGAAGGCATGATGTTATGTACATTACTGACCAGTAAACAAAGCTACATCTGACATCAGCAGTTACATGTAGATAAGTTATTCTCATACCATGCCACGTAATAATGACCGCCATTTTGAGTTTTTGGTTGTTATTGTTTGTCACAGGTTGCATTGACATTTCATGGATACCAGTGAATTCCCAGGCCCTGAAAACCCTAGGGTAGACATTTAAATCACTGTTCTACTCCAAATGTTAAAGATGTTACAGCCATTTCAGCGATTTTCTGGGCCATCTTGGATTTGACCCAGATTCCAACCATTTCCAGTGGGTTGATTTTGGTGGACTTTTCCTGTCATTCACCACAATTAGTAGGACCAGAAACCTTTGAGAAACCTTTTGTTAGAATTTGTTTTGGGTTAGGGTACTTTTTTCCCCATAAATATACAACCGTACCCATCTAGAAGGCACTTCAGGCAGAGTGGCGCACCCTGCCTCAGCGGCTCTTATCGAGGCTGTTGCAGTTAGCCTTGTCACAATAAGTGTTTACACACGTTACCGATAAAATATTACATTAAGCTGCTCAATATTTCGGTCAGAGTATAATTTGCACCTTTTTAACCGTATATATACACAAACAAATGGGATTTTTGCTAATTTTGTTTTAAAATTCACAGGGTGACTCACAGCAATTTCCGCGATTGTCAACATGTGTTTTGGTGTTCCTTAGGGTTCCTTCGACCAATCTAAAGTGGTAGTTTGCTTTCACCACAAAATTCCCACGGGAGTGCACATGCTCCCAGACTAATAGGGCGACATTTTGGTGTCGCCCTAATATTTTTGAGTTTAAAATTAATTTTTTTAGGTCAAAAACCATTTTTTTTAGGTCGAGAACCATTTTTATTAGGTCTAGAACTGTCTCTCTTCGGTCTGTGACCATCTCCGGAAGCTTCGGGTAAAAAAATAAGGTGTCATTTTGAGTGACTCTTGCCGAAATTTCGGTGGTCTCCGGTGAGAGTCTTGCCGAAATGTCGCCCCATTGCGGCATTCAGCGTTCTATAAAGAATTAATAATATTAATATCAAGTCCTTTTGTCTTCTTTTACATCTGCAGAGACATGAAATGGAGACAAGTCGCCGAAAATTCTTCTTGTAGTTTTCCCTTCTTTGCATCAGTGGAGGTGATGAGTGCTATCTTAGGTAAGGCAGGAGCGAGAATAATATATATTTTTAACCACTTCGTGGCGGCTAGGCATTTTCCAATTTATTCCCCTGGAGCGGGAGACTGCACTAGCAGTTTTGGTTATGCAGTATACATGTATGTCTTTGGGGCTGGAGACTTGATGACTAGTTTTTATTTCAAGTCGTAAAACATTATTATTTCCCAAGTCTAGTCATTTTCTCCAGAGTCAAGTCACAGGTCAAAAACCAAAAACTGACTTGACCCCAAGCCAACAAGATAAGAGACCAGTTCTACCCTGGTCTAATTCATGGGCTAATTCTGTATAACCACCCTCAAGACACTCGCACTTAGAACTGCATATATGCAGCTCCCTGTCACGAAGTGGTTAAATTTCCCTGTTAAGAGCATGTATGGTCTAGTGGGTATGCAGCTGTGTTCATAATCTAGAGGTTATGGGTTCGAGCCCCACTTGTGCCAACTTGTTTGTCTGTGGGCAAGACACTTAATCTCAAACTGCCTTGTCAACCTGAGCGATATTTGGGAAGCTGTTAGGGAGAATGCCACAATCTAACTGCTGATAGGGTTGTGCGCCTTGGCCAGGCAGCCACCTAGTTAAAGCGAAATGGTTCTGGTGATTCCCTGATGGCAGCGATAATAATAATGGCTACAGTGCCTTTGAATGACATTCATGTTAGATACTGTGTGCCTTATAAGGCCAAACAAAATAAATGGTGTGTTTACGGTAACCCGACCTACCTGGAATTTGAGGCCAGATTACCGACCTCAAACTTTTTATTGGCAATTTTCATGATTTTCAAGTTGATAATATAAATGAGCACTATTTGCAATAATTTCCAACGAACATACCATTTTCTACACTTGTACATGAACATGTTTAATAGTGTTAATAGTGAGTTTCAAAGATTGCAAAACATGTCAATGCATGAACTAAAATGTAAAAAAAAATGACAAAATACAATTATTTTCCTACCTACCTATCTGGATTTTTTTTAAACGCACCATTTATTTTGTTTGGCCTAATTGCTCCACTTAAATAAATAAAACTCATATTTTCAAACAAATTCTGGGCATGTGACAAGACGATGATTTTTTTTAACACACTTAAAAAGGAAACGAGATTTTTGCTATGTAAATTTTAACTCAATTTATTTATTTTAATAATCTGAAATCATTTAAGTGTACACACACGTACATGTAGACGTGAAAATCCAATTTTTCTTGTGTAGTTTTTGCTATATATTGGCACTTTGGAAGAGGATACACGCTTAGCAAAAATACAAAGTACGTTTATACAAACATCAAAAGTGCAAAGAAATGCATTTAAGTGTAAAGAAAACCGGTAGGGGCAAAACACAGTGAAACCTTGATAGTCAACTTCAGGAAAATAAGCCTAAATTTGGGTAAGCAAAGTTCTAAGTAGTACATGTAGTTAAGCGGGCCTCCCGCTGTGCGTTTTTTGCAACGAATTTCCAACGATTATTACGATTTGGAGAGATTACCAGAGACTGTCTATAGACTCTATACATGATCGTATCAAATCGTACCTAATCGTTGGAAATTCGTGGCAAAAATTGCACAGTGGGAGGCCCGCTTTACTCTATTGCCTTTTCACGTTTAACCACTTGACGCCGAACGCTGTGAAAACACGCCAAGATTTCCGCATCGGTTTAGCGGAGGACAAGTAAACACTTTTAGGGGAAATTCATTTGTTACTGCGTTTGACATCTACACTCGCAGTAATTTCCAAGGGAAATGGCCAAAACAGTTCATAACAAAGTTACATTGGGTATACAATGAGAGTGCATCGTCCAGGGTTGTAGTTGAGTCCATCACAAGCCTTCACAAGTCCCTGGGTCCTAATTCAAGTCACAAGCTATTCAAGTGAACTCCAACAAAGGCATTCTTTTGTGCATGTTCATCCTTTGCTTCTTGTTACCGGACTTGTGATGGACTTGTGCGGGACTTGTCACGGACTTGTGATTTTTATCGGCTGTGGACTCGTGATAGACTTGTGATGGACTCGACTACAACCCTGGCATGGTCATAACAACAATACAGGCCTTGAAAAAAACCATGGCACCACGGCAAATTGCCATCGGTGCCCTATGCTTTTGCCGTGTTGCCCTTTAAAAGTTCTAACACAAATTTTCCATTTCCTCATTTAGGTGCCCTTTACTAAGAGAAAATTGCCATGCCCTATTGAAAATTAATTTCAAGGCCTGACAATACTTAACCGTGAATGGTTAATGAGTTCAGTTGTTTTCTTTCCTACATGCTTCAACTAAAAATAAACCCGCGCCTGCGTATAGCAATGTTTGAAATAATCCCGGCGTTAACTGGTTAAGTGTCAAATTTATCAACAAGACCATATTTTTGTAGAAACGTTTACATGTACCGTATATCTTGTCTGAAAATAAGATAACACCAATATTGGGTTATTCTAAAAATAACCAAATAAAACGATATTCAACTTTAGAAAAAAAAAAGTCATGAATGTAGAATACATCATTAACATAGAAATTAAACACGCAGAACAGGTCATACACTGCCACAAAAAAAATATATTGTAGCCCAAGTGGTGCCTGCAGTACGTGTCGTTTCACAAAGTGTGCCAAAATGTTTCTCAAGCGAAAACATAATTTTGACCAGTTTCTAGCCGTTGCACAGCGCTCTGTGAGTGTCATCCTACTTGTTTAGATACCTAGATAGTTTATCTCACCAAGTAGACTTATAACGTGGATTAAGTCGACTTCAAAAAGTCAACTTGGAGAGATATTTTATGTTTTACACACGTCACTTGACAAGTTTGCCTCTTTTATTTCACCTTCATGTAATGGCATTCTGCAAACTACATTACATTCATGTAATCACGCAGTTATTTCAGGAAATACAAATAAAATACATTCATAAATACTTTGGGCAGTTTACGCATCCTTATTGGCTGAAAGAACATCACGTGGGCAGTCTTAAACGGACGATAAAGGCCCGGTCAGTCTTAAACACTTTTAAGCCTGGCTTGCGGCCGCGACCTAGTCAGTTTCAGCGTGTATGGAACATACGCACGCACACAAAAACCTCACATGCACAAAAGCAAATTTAATGCAGTGTATTTACCCGGCCGTATGCTTGCGCATACAGCACGCGTGCCTGCAATGAACACCACGCGCGCGATCAAACAAAACAAACTTTAACGCACAGCACTTTGAACAACGCGCACGACGCATGTAGGAAAATACTTCACAAAATGGCCAAACTGCGACAAAATTGCTGAATAAATTTATGAATGGGAATAAAAGTGTGTTTTGCCGATTGTCGGCCTCCAGCCGGTATTAAAAATACGGTTTAAAGGCAGTATACATCATTGGTAATCTCGAAAATCAGAAATGTTCACAGATTTACGCCTAACTTACACAATATAAACATGATGACCATAGAAAACATCCCCTGAAATGGTTTTGTCTGAAGTGCTATAGTCTTTGAGAAATGAGCAAAACAATTAGTTTTCGTCTCATGAGACGAAAATTCAATTCGCCCCAAAACCATTTCGCCCAAGTGCCATTTTGCCCCCAAACCACTTTGCCCGAGTGCCATTTCGCCCCAAATCACTTTGTCCAAACACTACTTCGCCCAAATGCCACTTCGCCCCAAAACCACTCCATGCACAGGCTGTGGTTCAGGGCGAACTGGTTTAGTGGAAGTGGTTTTGGGGCGAAATGACTGCAAACCCTTTTTTTACTGTTTTCTCAAAAGTTAGACGAAGCACGGAGATGGTTTTTGCTCAGGTTGGTTTTAATCATGCATATCTTCAATCACACAGGGGGATAAAACTATTATTTTTCGTCTCGCGAGACGTAAAGGCAATTCTCCCCAAAACCATTTCGCCCAAGTGCCATTTCGCTCCAAATCACTTCGTCCAAAGACTACATCGCCCAAATGCCACTTCGTGCTCAGGCCGTGGTTCAGGGCGAAATGATTCAGGGCGAAATTATTCAGGGCGAAGTGGTTTTGGGGCGAAATGACTGCAAACCCTTTTTTGACTGTTTTCTCAAACGTTAGACAAGGTACGGAGCTGGCTTTTGCTCAGGTTGGTTTTATATCATGCATATATCTTCAATCACACAGATGGATAAAACTATTTGTAACAGTTTACCAATCATGTTTATTATCTTTAAGACTGGCAAAACACACTTTTATTCCCTTAATAAACACAAATTGAGTACGCTTTGCTGAAATGCTATAACGCACATATAAAGTCGCAAAACATCAACGTTTAATTGCGCTGGACTTAATCGATTTAGTTATTGATAATTACACAGATGTACGTCTTTTAGAAGCATATTTTGTGCCTAAAATGTAAGTTAGTAATTTTTAATATTTGTAAAATGTAAATTTTACATGTGCTGAATACAGTACATTTTTCTATAAACCTTATATGAATATGTAAGTAATTAGAATTTATGAAGGCACTTTATAAAATGTCGCTGCAACCTTGCGTTTATATACATACTTGTACAAGTGAAGGCATTTTGCTCAACTAAGTCCTGACTGTTGAAGACAATTTCAAATTGCACGAACCAGCCAAGTCGAGGTTCTCATTTTAAATGAGACATCTCTTCACGATAGGCCGTCAGTGTAGCTAAATTGGTTGGCATGGATTTGCCCAACTGCATTGTTGGAAAAAGAGTGGCAAACACGAGATTGTTGTGATGCTCTGACGGGATGCCCAAATAGCTCAGTTGGTAGAGCGGTTGGCCATGTATGCCAAGGATCTAGGTTCGAATCCCAGTCGGGGCATTGCAATTCTCTCGTGTTTCTAAAATTCATATCTAAAAATAGAGTCTTAGAAAAAGGAGCTATATATCAGAAAGTGCTTTTGGGGCCGTCCAAAGTTTTCACAGTTCTACAGAGCGTAGTATTTTTCAAGACTCGCCTCCCTCCCCCGAAATACTACTTACTTTTTGTCACTAGCATGAAAAGTCCTACATGCACGTGGCCTTCGACCCCCCAGCCCCTTCCTACGCTTTATAGAACCGTGAAAATGTTGACATCTTTGGATGGCCTGTTACAACCATTTTGGTGAATTTTCGACCACTTTTATGAAATTTCACACAAGTGGGCGATATTTCACAAAACCTGTGAGCATGAAATTCACAAAAAGAGGCATTTTTCACAAAACTCGTGACCTATTCACAAAAGTGATAAATTCACAAAAATGGTTACTTGTAACAGGGCCCCTTATATCAGGGGGCGTCATAACAAGAGTTTACTGTATATAGTTGTACATGTACTTGTGCACAGTATTGATCTCAATAATCCACTAGGGCATTTTACAATACATGAACCATAAGTTTTCGTTTTCGTCCCTTTATTGTAATACAGAATGCACAAATCAGCTATTTTGAAGATGCTTTTTCTGGAGCAATGCTGTGCTTCGAGGCAACATTAGCATCTTATATGTGGCCCTTGGGAGGAGATGAAGACTTGGGGAATTTCCTGCTTGAGTATTATTTCACGTATATGTAGGTACGGGTTAATACTTGCAAAATTCCCTGTGGTGTGGTCACCAAGTCGCCTGCAGTCCACAGACATGTACACTGTGTCAAAAAACATTGTCCTACATTTAATCCTGAATAACTTTGTCATTTGTAAATGGACATATCGGAAATTTAACACATGAAAGCTGGTTTGTCAAGTTAATTAACATCTTCACTATTGAAATCGTAGGCTGAAATTCTGCCTGGAATGGATGCGTTTGAAAATCGTGGAATAGAGTGTCTGTTGCTCTACAAATGAATGGTATTATATACTTTGGGAAAAAAATAGTCAATTTATCCCAGGCACATATTTCCGTGAAGCTGTGTATAGACCGTATCGAATAGCTGCCATCTTGTAGGGCATTTTTTTTGTTCCTTGGGAACATTGTTGACCAACTTAAATGTCTAAAGTTGCCCTACAAGATGGCAGCTATTCAATGTGGTCTATAGCACAATGGGAATAAGTCAGATTAAATAGAAATGGAAGGGTTGTTAGTCCATCATGGTTGCTTCACATTTTTCCTTTCGTGAATTTGGTTTTTACATCAGATTTGCACTTGAATAATTGCTTGTTCGAAAACAAGGTTCTAAAAATGGATCTTGTGTATATTTTTCCCTTATACAATGCATTTGTGTAAAATAGTTTCACGTAGGAATGATTCTCACAATAAACATCAGAATTGTTCCTAGCAGATGTTTTCTTGGTGACTAATATTCAAATCATGCTAAAATTGCCTTTGAGCGCAGACTTTGAAATCCACAAGAAAAGTAGTTTGTGATTTTGCTTTAAATGTTCAAGCATTGCCTCATTTTGGAACTTGGATAAACTATGAATAAATAAAGTTGCAGCCTCGTGTAGTCAATCGCATAATCTTCACTAAAACGTTGAAGATTATCCTTTTGTCATACATAGTGGCAGGCGTACACTCTGCCTCCCTTGGCGGTCTCCACTGCATAGAATCCGGTCTCGTGTCGTGCCATCACTTCAGCCAATTCAATGTCCTCGGCCGTCGTGCCCTCGCTCGCCGTGCAGTTGGCATTCGAGTTCAAATCAATACCAGCCGGGGAGAGCCGATTGTTTCCCGAAATCAAAAAGACCGGCTCCATGTCGGCACTGGAGGGTTTCCGACTCAGCGGCACGTTGTTGGTCGTACTGGTGATAAACTTGGTAATGCTACCGCTGGATTTGCTAGCGATTACCGACAAGTCGTTAATGTCCAACTGTCTGACCCCACTCCCGCCATTGTACAAAGAGCTGTTCGAACAAGAGTGACCGTACTGCGAATGCAGTAGACTGTTGTGGCTGGAGTGCGAGTTCGGAGGCTGTTTCAGACCGTTCGCTCCCCCAGGCAAGTAGCCGTTAGCCTGCGGTGTTTGCGAATGGTTCCTGGGAACCGAGCCGTTGCTCGTTGGGCATGGGGAGTCATCGAGCATGACTGCACTGGCGGTGAGGTAAAGAGGTGTGAACTGCTTCACTTGCATAATACGATCGCCGTCATTGTACTGCATGTAGCCCGTGTTTGACCCGCACGACTGAGGACATGCATGGCCTGCCAAAACAAAATAAAATGAATATTAGTGTGAATTCACACCGAGACTTTTCGTGCGTTAAATGCAACGCGTGTCACTTTTTTGAAAATTTTTGATTGAAACGACGCACTGAAAACCACAGAATCAACTTGGGCGGAAAGTGTTTTTGTAATTATGTGATTTTCAATTTTCACAAAGCGACACGCCCTTATGCCCAGGGTGTTTTACGTCGGCACATTTGATTCCATACTCAATCTTTGGAAAATGCCGATAAGGCCCTTACGATTTTTCTCTCATCCCAAGTTTGGTTGTTTCATTTCAATGGTGATCAGGCACCATATTGCATTGGTTACCTTGCCCACCTGTGCCATGATGCAACCATACCTGCCAACTAGTCCGATTTTATCGTATTTGTTTTTTATCGACTTGACCTGACTCCCCGTGCGTGCCACATGTGTTGTGTACATGAAAACGGGTGCAGTACTAGGTCAACTTGACCGTTGTACCAACTCGACCATTGCAAGTCACTACAGTCCGATTTTTTTACTCGGCAATGTTGGCAGTTATGCGCAACACTGACAGAAAAATTGGGTTTATAGGGGAAAACATGACGGAGTATACCACTGTGCCTTATAACTCAGCTGGTAGAGCATTTGCCCGGTGAGTTGGAGGTCTTGGGGAAAACTTGAGGGAGTATACCACTGTGACTCATAGCTCAGCTGGTAGAGCGTCTGCTCGGTGAGTCGGAGGTCTTGGGTTCGAATCCCGATAAGGCCTTAAATAAATGAATAAAAAGCTTTCGGCGTTATATTCACGCCTTCTTACCGTAGCTGATTTGTTTTGGTCGATTTGAGCTGTCTTTGTAAGGCACATTACCGATGGTGATGGGAAAGTAGATTTCTAACGCTTGCTTGTCGTCTACCATGAGAAAAACCTGCACAATAAAGAAAATAAAACGGGTGCGACTTAAAAACATCAATAAATGCTTAACCCTACGCATGTATGAGATTCTGGCCTACAATAATGCTCCTGGACCATTATTCGTTGTTATTACAGACCATATGATAATTTAATTGAACGTCTTGAGAAGAGACTAGGGTAGGGGTAAATGGTTAGGGGGTGGGGGGAGGGGGAGGGTAGGTTTAGGGTTACGGTTGAATTCATTAAAAAGTGATGAGCTTGCAGCGAGTTCGTTTGGTGTAGTCACTGTAGTGGTTAGAGTGATAGACTTCTGTTATTAATGTCCCTGGTTCGATTCCCATTTGTGACAGATTTTGTGCAATACTCGTTACTTTGTTTTAAAAGATAAAGTAGTTAGAAGCTTGAAAGAGCCAGAAAAAAATAGTAGTCTTTGTTCTGAGAAAATTGGGCTCATGGTATACAGGACCATTATTGTCGGCCCAAAACCCACGCGTGCAAGGGGAACTTCCAAAATGTCTTATACCCAGCACGATATGTGGCAAACGGACTCCCCCTAACGCCCCTATACCTCAACACACTTCCCTTTTGTTAACGCACCCCCGCCCCGCACTCCCCGCCCCCTAAAAACTGAAAGGAATTCCTTCAAAATTGTCTGGATGTTTGAGACACAATGGGTGAACAATGCAAGGGGAGTGGTACCCTCTGCCACATATCGTGCTGCATTATGATCCAACTTAACCTCCAACCAACCTAGCCTATTGTTCTAGGCGCTCCATTATTTTGCACAAATTATGCCATATGCAGCACGCGTGTGACATAGGGTAGGCCAACACCCCTTCCACTGTTCCCCTATTGTGTCTCAAACATCCAAGGAATTTCAAATGAATTCCTTTCAGTTTTTAGGGCGCGTTGGTGCGTTAACAAAAGGGAAGAGTGTGTTGAGGTATAAGGGAGTCCCTTTGTCGCATATCGTGCTGGGTATAGTTGCAGAGCAAAGCATAGTTAGTACATTGTAAGATCTCCCATTGTTAACCAGGATGCCGTGATTATTTCAAACATTGCTGTACGTAGGCGCGGGTTTATTTTTAGTTGAAACATGGAGGGCGGAAAACAACTGAACTCATTATTCATGTTTGTTATGTCAATGCACCGTCATTGTACACCACAATGTCGCTTTGTTATAAACGTTTATGGCAATTTCTCTCGAAAATTACTGCGATTGTAGACGTCAAACGCAGTGAGTTTCTCCTAAACGTGTTTACTAGTACTCTGCTACACCGATGGGGAAGTCTTGGTGTGTTTACACGTCCTCTGGCGTCAAGTTGGTTTCTGTGGGCAGGCAAGGGGGAATGTCTACATTCCTCTGGACGTTAACATGGATCTCTGGAATTTTGCCAGTTTGCGGTTTGTTTTTCCAAAGGAGCACAGTTGGAAATAATACTGTGCATGTGTGATGTGTTGCCTACGGACGTCGGACGGGTTCCGAAGTCTACACAAGTGTTCAAAATTGCGTTTTCAGAACGTTTTTGTGGAACTATACAATACGAAATTAAACTGACGTCCAAGGGCAACCAGGATCGTTGAAGAGCAAAGAACACGGGTAAGATTATACTTTAATTGGGTAAACGCGGGTAGATTCGACCGGGATGGGAATTCGACTAGCCTGGGGCTTGGTTCCTCTATAGTCGGACTATAGCTAGTCAAACCATGCAGCGTTCGGGTGACATCTAGATCGACTACGGTTAGTCTAGTTAACTAAACTCCTCAAAAAAAGTTCGGAAAGTCAAATTTGACTTCTCTCTTGTTGCAAAATAATTTTCCTTGAATTGGAAAGCCCTGTTATTCCTCTTTACGATGATGTGTCATTTGTTATGATTAAGCAATTGGGGGGATGTGCAGCACAGCTGAATACGGGGGCGGGTGAAATGTCACAAAATGCATTGCTATTGTCAAAAAGTGCATTGACACATTCCCATCCTCCAAGCAAAAGGGGAATGCACTGCATGACAATAGCAGTGAATTTTGTGACATTTCACTTTCCACCCAGCCCTGTATTCCGCTGTACTGCACATCCCCCAATTGATTATTCATAACAAATGACACATCACTGTAAAGAGGAATAACGGGGCTTTCCAATGATACCAAATTCTAGTAACAAGAGAGAAATCGTCAGTCAAACTTGACTTTCCGAACTTTTTTTGAGGAGTGTACGAACTTGCTCAAAGCTGTCAGCCAAAGCAAATGTACATGTATGTTTCAAGCATTTTTGCTTCTGCTTGATGAGCTTATGCTTTTAATTGGTGCTTCTTCTTATAAGCAGTTGCTATAGTTTTTATGTATTCGGCCCATTGGCTTTGGTGTATCGATCGATCTGTAGGCCCATTACGACAGCGATTTTTTTGCCAATTAGGACCTCACTAACGCTTATCTCTGCGTCGCGAGTCAGACGACTAATTCTCCGGGGAAAATAAGAATTGCTTTTCCCGCCAATAATCCCCATCCATGGCAACGGAGAACACGACGATATTATATTAGTTGATTGTCCGAGGCCCAAGGTTTACGACAATGCGATATATAGCGGGAGTTGCTGAATGTGTAATTATACGGGCCCTTGCGTTTTTTCCCATAACCTTCGTATATTTAGTGGTTGTATTGATTCTGTACAATTTTGCGGCGAGCTTTTTCTGAAAAAAGTGCAAATATTGCAAACTTCCTTTGCCGGAAATTATTTCGCAGCTTATAGCCTTGGCCATTCATATAGTGTTCTGCGTGTAATAATTTGGTCTCGTGTGTTAGAATATTTTTGTGGCGCTGAAAAAATGTAATGATTTTTTTAAAGAACTAAATTTAGCATGCTGTTATGGACACAAAATTGATCGTAAGTTTAATGAAAACTGAACGCCAGCGAACATTAATTTCAACCAACGAACACAGGGGAGCGCACTTTTATATAATTTTTTTAATTTATTTTTTTTTTTATTAATTTTTTTTATTAATTTTTATTTTGTTTAGTGTTTTCCCTCGGTGCTGTATAAATTACATGGATAATTCGGCAGCCGCGTATTTAAAAAAATTGTCGGCCCTTACACGACACAGAATAAAACGTCCATCTTTAATCCGCATTTTCTTGCTACGTGTATTAAAGGAACTTGTCCAGATTTTTGCAGAAAATCGATTTCGTTCCAACCAAACAGTCATATAAAATACCGCCCCAAAATATTATCCATAGAAGGAAAGCAAGCAGGAACTTTGCAATCTCCAATTTGGATGTGGAAGCAAAAATGTTGGTGTAATCACTGCACTGCTTTATGTATAAAACTGTATGCTACGGATAAATTAGTTTACTAAACGTCGGTAGTGTTTTGATGATATACTTGAAAATACACAATGTATACAGATTGAGGGCGCGAAATTCCAGAATGGTAATGAGAAAAATATGACCAATGATATGGTATCAAAATCTTATCACACATGGGAAAAATGGGGAGTTCAAAAGTGTGATCTGGACACGCCCCGTTAACCTAAGCAGACGACTGACCTACTTTATGGGCAGCAAGACAGATCTATCCTTAATCTACTTTGTTTCCATGGTAACAGTGACCTCTGGATGCAGAATTACAGCCAAAACCTAATTCCGAACATTACCGGTGCGCAAATTCGTATAAAATTAGATTTTGGGCTATACTGAAGTCGTTTACCGTTATCCCAAAGGATGAGCTGATTAAATACGATTAAAAGGGAAACGATTCCAAAATTAAATATTCTACGAGCTTTTCTCGCTAATGCGCAAGTATACACAGAGCAAAACAGTGGAAAAAAATCGCATGGAATCATTGAACATTATGCTAAAACATTACCCTTTTTGAAGACAGTACACTATACTCGAAATAAGTTATTGGCATGTTGTCAATTTTGGAGTTGTTTTTCTTCAAGTGACTGTTTTCACCTATTCCTGTGACAAGATGTGTCTGTCATACAGATACAATTGTCTAATCATATACAAAATCATTCCAGCGGAATGCATACCCTCAAAAAAATATCTGCGTACACCATTGTGAGTATATAGTGTAAACACATATAATACAAGTGGTCCATGGGAGATCTTGAAAGCATAGACAGACCGACCTCCAAGTCACTTGCTCACCGGCTCCGCAACTTCTGTCTTGAAATTAGACTTGTATGTGTAACCACGCGGTTTCCAAGAACATTAAATCCCCAATACAACATTTGCAGTTACCAAACAATTTACTTCACGAGTTGACAAGAAAACCCCGACTAAAAGTGTTGATAGCAATGGTAACAAACACCACATTTTCTCCCGTGTAAAGTGGTACAGTTGTGGGAGAAATTGCCAAATAAAGGTGCTTTTTGGGAAAAACATATTTTGCAAAAATTGTTTTACCATTCTCTAAACACAAAAACCATGCATGCATTTTTCAGGTTTCCTGAAGCATCTATAAACTCCTCAAAAAAGTTCGGAAAGTCAAGTTTGACTGACGATTTCTCTCTTGTTACTAAATCATTTCCCTTGAATTTGGTGTCATTGGAAAGCCCTGTTATTCCTCTTTACAGTGATTTGTCATTTGTTATGATTAATCAATTGGGGACGTGCAGTATAGCGAAATACAGGGGTGGGTGGAAAGTGAAATGTCACAAAATTCACTGCTATTGTCAAAAAGTGCATTGACACATTCCCATCCTCCAAGCAAAAGGGGAATGGACTTTCCAATGATATAAAATTCAAAGGAAAATTATTTTGCAACAAGAGAGAAATCTTCAGTCAAACTTGACTTTCCGAACTTTTTTGAGGAGTTTATATGGCTGAAATTTCTACAAGGCAGTTTATCAACATTGTTCTTTAGTTTTGTAATGCTGTTGCTGTTTTTGAAAGTTTTCCAATCAAGTAATCTGTTTTAACACTGTAACCGAACGATCGCGGAATGCTTTTGAAAAAACAACGGCCGTTCAATTATTGTTTATCTCCACAGACGCGTAAACGAGCAATGCCGCAAACCGTGCAGAAATATCGATCAACGTCGGCGATTTACTTTGGATCAGATGTAATTAGTAAATTTGTCAAGGACGGAGCAAAGCAGGTGATTTGCTCTTTTGGATAATATTTGCGGATATAAATACTTTACATTGACGTAAACTGAGAGACGAAATGGTGGATACGGAGACGAAATACATCATGCGAGGGAAGTGAATTTATAGCTCGTGTTTACGTATTTGTTTTCGTGATTTTTGTTTACCAAAACTCTTTAAAGGTAAGAGTTCAGTTTAGTATATACCATCCAAAGAAATGACTGAATTATAATCTAAAAGCTTACTTGTTATCAAAGGGGTAATGGTAATAATCATCCTGTGAAATTATTTCGTCTGAAGTGCCCCCATTGATGAGAAAAATGTCAAAACGTTTTGAATCTCCAAAGATCGCCTGTAGGCGATTTTTGGCGCCATTCATTCATGCACAATACCCATGTTTAGATTTTTCAGGTTTTCTGAAGTATTACTGAATCTATGTTGCTGAAATTTCTACAAGGCAGTTTTCTGGACATCAATTACGAGTGGAAATAACGCCGTTTTTAACAGTTTCCCCTATACCTTTAACACTGGTTAAGACGTCCGGTAAAACGGGCAAACAACGTTTCCCTCATGATACATATTAGGCCTATGTACAATACGTATGCGCATAGACATGTACATTACTTTTTGTTATTCCATAAGTATGGCGCTATATATACACCAAAATCACTGCGTTTCAGCCATTTTGACGTCTTATAAAATGAAGACATTTAATCTCCACAAAAGAATAAGAGGGAAAATCGAAAGTAAACACTTCGTCGTCCACGTAGCACTGCATGCACTGTGTCTGTATGAATGCGTCTCGTGTCACATTGTATGGTGCGGAATGATATAGGCTATACCGTGCATGACTCGCACATTCACGGCCAATATACCAACATTTGTGTAATTTGTATTTTTTTCAAAACAACTGCATTTGTGTATTAGAAACCCAATAATGCTTGAAGTTTCCTTTCCACGTGCCAGAAAAAAAGGTTTCTTTCGCCACAGAACTATTGTTTTGCCCTTACCCTTGCGTTGTTTACTACAAATGTATGAATAGAAAAGTCGCGTTTCTTTCTCAACCAGTCTCGACTAATATAAACAAAAACAAAGAGAGGGGGGAGGGGGAGAGGGAGAGAGAAACGCACACATACTAAATATATCATCTGATTGAAATATTATGAGATATTGTATGATAACATGTCGGGCAGACCCAACAAGGTCACAAGCCTTTTGGTGCAGGTGAAATTTACAATGCTTCACACTGCTGCGTGGTAGCTATATTTTGTAAAAACATATTGGCAGTTGAACAAAAATGAGCATTTCTTACATACTAAGAAATGCAAACATTTTAGCATTGTGCAGTCATGCATAATGAAGCTTTTATGTGAACATTTTGATGTCAACTTAAAGGCACAGGCTCGTCAGCAATGCGCGCCCGCCAAATGTGTGCCACGCAATACGCAGCTAGCTCCATAGCAAAGGCATGGAGCTGCGTGTTTCGAGCACGAATTTGGCGGGCGCGCATTGCTGACGAGCCTGTGCCTTTTAATTACAAAAGAAATTTTAAATTTTTGAATAAACTGTAAATTAGCATTTCTTTTGCTGGTCAGTATAGTACTAAAGATAGACTCACCTCTATTAGGTAGGCAACCTGTATCAGCCTCGATGCTATGGTGTATGGCACAATAGGAATCTGCAGCATTCGAGCTGTCTCCAGGATATACTCTTGATCCGGTAACACGGCAGGACTCGTGTAGCATAATATCTCATAGGAACCCGTCTTGTTACGCCTCTTGGGGTTCTCTGCTACTAGACTGACGTTCTGTGGTCACCGGGAAAAAAGTGGTCAGAGCCGAAATAGCATAGAGCCCCAATACATCATTTGCAGTTACCCAAAATTTTACTTCACGAGTTGACAAGAAAAACCGACTAAAAGTGTTGATAGCAATGGTAACAAACGCTGCACATGATTTTTTTTCCGTGTAAAATGATACCTTTGTGGAAAAAATTGCAAACTGAATGCGTTTTAAAAAAAAGGTTGTCGGCAGAAAACTTTATTACCATTCATTCATTCATACATACACAAAAACCACGCACGGATTATTCAGGTTTTCTGAAGTATTACTGCATCTATGTGGCATGTTTATTCTTTAGTTATGTAATGATGATGTTCCTGGTTTAAAAAAAAAAGTTTTCCAAGCATGTTGTAGTGTCCTTATGTTTTTCCTGGCAACCATGAGGGCCCGGAACCAACGTCTGCCATCAACATATACCAACAATGGTGCCCTGGACAAATATATAAATTAATGGGCAGTGAGTTGTTGCTCATGCATGCGAGACATTATACATAGGCCTACATTTGAATGGCCTACTTACAATGGTTCGGGTAGTCCTGTTTATCATTGTGGGTGATGATGGTAGTGGTGTACATGTATTTATACTTCCGACTTCAACTGTACATGCACTTCTCTTCGTTTTCGCGACATCAGCCGAGGCAACGTTTTCACAAGGGGTGATTGTTTGGGCCTACTGCAATTCAAAATGTAGGCCTACACGAAAGGGACTTCCACCCTTAGCAGGAAGATTTATGTTTTGGCAGCAATTATTTTGAAGATACTTTCTGTACGATATTTCAAGTGTTAGGCTTTTTTAAAAAGTATTTCTACACAACAACCGTTCTAGAAATAAATTTGAATTTTCATGTTATTTTGAAACCCACTATTACCATATTCAAAGGACGCTATATGCTAAACGTGGCATGAGCATAACAAACAATGAGTCTTTCCGACGCAAGGAAATATAAACGGTATTAAACCGTATACGTTTAAGCATCTTCGAAACTGCAACGCAAGATGCTCCGTACGTGGTCGGCGCCTTTGCACGGATGTGTTAAAGACAAATTACATGATTGAAAAACCTTTAAAAACAGGAACGGCAGCATAACATAACTAAAGAATAATGTTGATAAACTGCCTTGTAGAAATTTCAGCCACATAGATGCAGTAATACTTAAGAAAACCTGAAAAATCCACGCATATTTTTTGTGTCTGTTTATTGAATGGTTAAAAAAAAATGGTCTGCAGACATTGTTTTAAAAAGCACCTTCAGTTGGCAATTTCTCCTTTAAAGTTACCATTTTACAAGGGAAAAAAATCATGTGGTAGGCCTATTTGTTATACTATTGCTATCAACACTTTTAGTCGGGGTTTTCTTGTCAACTCGTGCCGGGTAACTACAAATGATGTATTGGGGCTCTAAACGATGTTTGGTACTGCAAACTGGGGAAATAAAATGATGTAACAACAAAAACTTTCAGGTCGGTCAGAAAATGGCACTGTATATGACTTTTCCTTTTCTTTTGAATCTTAAAATATATACAGTGTGACTTATTAGGGTTTTCCCTGACCATGCATGGGCAGGCATTCATAAGTAACGACAAGCAAAAAATGGGCGACACGCCAGTCTGAAGATCGATTTGAAGCGGGCCGATTTTCCTGCCGTGCAGATCCATCTGATCGAGGTTCGCACGAGCGCTAAGCAAGCGAGCGTGAAATCTGTGCGAGTTAGCCATGCTCGAGTTGTGCACCACATCTGCATGCATGACATCAGATACTGCAAGGGACTTTGTCAAGCCGCGCGCAGGCAGGCGACCGTGGCTACATTTTGCTTCTCTGTTTCCCCCGCGATCGGACCACCGGCACGTCTGCAGAGAAAATACATGTAGGTAGAACACATCATTTGCAGTGACCCCGATAATTTTTTTCAAGAGTTGACAAGAAAAACCTTACTAAAAGTGTTAATAACAATGGTACCAAACACCACATGATTTTATTTGTCCAAAATGTTTTGGACAATATCCTTGAAAATATACGGATTGAGAGCACGAATTTTCAGAATGGTAATGAGAGAAATATGACATGGTATTGAAATCTCAACACCCATGGGAAAAATGGGGGAGGGGTAAAAATGTGATCCGGACACGCTCTTTTAAACCTTGAGCCTCACGGGTGAATTTGAGTCAACGTTCGTCAAAAAATACTGCCAACCTTTTACTGCGTTTTGTAACGTCGGAGTTTTATGACAAGGAGCCAACAAGACCTGCAAGGCATCCGCTAGTTAATTACACAACAGTGCCAATTGGCTATTCCGGGGGAGCCTGCACCTGTTAAGACGTCAACGGAGCAAGGGAAAGTGAAGGAGTGACGAAGTGGGTGGCGCGGCAGCTATATGACAGCGCCGCAGGCTTGTTCTCTTAAGCATCTTCTCGACTAAACTATTTGGCCTACGATCTTCTCAATCGACAGGTGCAATGTCAGTTTGACCTATTATTAGTTCATACTGCGTTCGGGTTTATTGTCTCATGTCTAGGCGTTTGACGTTAAATATCCAGGTGAAGACGACTTGGCTTTGTATTTGGACCAAGACGGTGCTCGCGTCATAATAACTAATCAAAAAGGCCTTTATCCGATACCATATAATTTTATCCCCTTCAGTCACCGCCAGGAATTTGGACAGAAAAGAAGTCCCTTTGGAGATGTACACATGTGACCCGCTCTGGAAAAGGGTATAGCATAAGTCGCGTATAGACTAGGTCGAGTTTCTGCGACCAGAAGAAATCTGCGGCAGATCCACGCTCATTAAGATACAAAAACACAATGGAAATTCCTGGCGGTGCCCAGATACTGCCTGGAATGTCCGTGTTTCGATCATATTTTAGTTTAAAAACTCCATCCAACATATGATCATGATGATCAAGGGGAATGTTATAACGTGTAGGCCTAACTGGGAATTCGAACATCTGCGACAAGCTTGAACATGTTGGACGATGTTCGAACATGCACATTAATTTGAACAAATGTATGACAGTGTTCAACCTCTAAACCAATCAGATTACAGATTTGGGTCACATGGTATTTCAGGTCGCATATAATCCACAACATTCACATAAAATCTCTGGCGTAAACTGGGACTTCCAGTGACCTTGAACAAGCGCAAACATCGTCATGCATTATTGTTGGATGGAATTTTAGAACAAAATTATGATAGTGTATAAATTGGCCTTTATATACCAGGGTTGTAGTCGAGTCCATCACATGTCCACAGAGCCGATAAAATCACAAGTCCATGACAAGTCCCGCACAAGTCCAGTAACAAGAAGCAAAGGATAAACACGCACAAAATAATGCCTTTGTTGGAGTTCATTTGAATAGCTTGTGACATGAATTAAGACCCAGGGACTTGTGGTGGACTTGTGGTGGACTTGTGATAGACTTGTGATAGACTTGTGATAGACTTGTGATAGACTTGTGATAGACTTGTGATAGACTTGTGATAGACTTGTGATAGACTTGTGATAGACTTGTGATAGACTTGTGATAGACTTGTGATAGACTTGTGATAGACTTGTGATAGACTTGTGATTGACTTGTGATTGACTTGTGATTGACTTGTGATTGACTTGTGATTGACTTGTGATTGACTTGTGATTGACTTGTGATTGACTTGTGATTGACTTGTGATTGACTTGTGATTGACTTGTGATTGACTTGTGATTGACTTGTGATTGACTTGTGATTGACTTGTGATTGACTTGTGATTGACTTGTGATTGACTTGTGATTGACTTGTGATTGACTTGACTACAACCCCGTTATATACACGGACAGAAACTGACCTGCACGAGTCTAACACCAAGTGTCATGGTGTTGGCCGAGTTATTATCCAGCCGTGTTCGGATGTTGACGAATTCTCCGGGACAGTAGGCACTCCGTTGCATTTCGGCCTTGAGGGCGATAGGGCCGCTCGATCGGCAGCAGCACCTGATCGTTTTACGGTCGGTTGCGTGCACCACTTTCTAGCGACAGAAATAAAATCAACTCATAAATTTTTAATACGGAACTGTATAGGCTAACGATAACAAATCAATATACAAGTACTATACACTTCATGCATATTTCATGGCCAAATCTATGTAGTCAACTTGTCAATTTGGCTAAAATTGATACACGTCTATGCAGGGCAAATTTCATAAAACCCGTTAGCCACGTTTTCTGATTAAGCAGCGCTCTCCCCATTTCATAAAACTAATTCTCTGCTTAAGCACCTAGCAAACCAAAGCGCATGCTAACCTACCGATTGTTTTGCCATCTTTTTTGTCGCCTTACTCGACAAAATATGCCTATATATTCCTATTTACACAGCTTTCAGGCAAGGGTCTTCTATGATAAGTGATAATCATCCCAAAATGGATGCATTACCGATTATGGTATTTGAATTGTTCATGTTGACATAAGGTGAAGAACAGACGACAGTGTTGCGTGCGCGTATATAGCATGCCCACAAGTTATATGAATTGCTTGGGCGAATTTGTGCTACATGCTATAGTCCATATTTTTTTAAATATTATATAGGCCTAAGCGGAGTAACATGTTTTATGAAATTGACCCTATATGTTACTCCATTTGGCCTGGCTGGCTACCAAAAGCCCTCCCCCATCATTCACGGGTCCAACAAATCGAATATGTACTCATCTTCCTCATCGATCATGGCTGATCATAGAAAAATCCGTGGCAACAAACATGATTCTGCTTTAATGTCGCAAATGTTCTGTCCTGGTTTCCATGACTAATTCCATGATAATTAGCTGTAAGTGCACAGTACGACGTGAGGCGTCCATTTTAAAGACATAAAGACGGCGTCATTTCCACTCGTAAATAGGTAATTACCAAATTAGGGGTCCAAAAGTGTGACATGCTTTTAAAGATTTCCAAGTAGTGGTTAGTGATTGAAAGTGGTTTTGCAGTAGAAAATATTTATTTTTATTTCCACAAATGCCACTTAAATTTAACGTTTGTGTGTGGATAAGGCACCAAGGTTAATGCAAACTCATTCTACAGCTTTTCATTGGCGTAGGTAACCCGGGACACCAGATTCCTACTCAATATAATGGAACAAATTATGAGCCTTTATGGTCTTTTGTTTTAAATATTTGTCAGTAATCACAGAAAAAATATTCAAGAAATTTGTGTTGTCCCCTGTAATCACAGGCCAGTCTATTACTGAGAATCTGTGATCATGAGTGGCGACTCGGATTTTTGATGTACATGGTATATATACGGTGTCGTACATAACTGGGACACCCAAACGTTTTCGACCCCTAATTTTAAGAATTACCCAATTAAAAGCCTATGTCGAGAAAACTGCCTTGTAGAAATTTCAGCCACAACCTGAAAATACATGCATGTTTTTTTAGCATAAAGGAATGGTAAAAAAGTTGTCTGCAGACAACTTTAAAAAAACCCAAAAGCACCTTCAGTTGGCAATTCCTCCCACGAAGGTACCATTCTACACGGGAAAAAAATCATGTGGTGTTTGTTATCAACACTTTCTGTCAAATTTGTCTGGTCAACTAGTAAAGTAAAATTTTGGGTCACTGCAAATGATGTAATTGTGGCTTTAAAGTCATTAATCACAGTCGTCTTTGATTTCTCTCCTTTCTTCGCATGCACCATTTGCCTAATGCCTCCCGTTGCGTTTTCGTCATAACATATACCAATCGGGGTTTGCCGGTTGTAGATTGAAGTTCAAAGTCCATGTGCTTTGTTTGTTGTGTAGTACGTGTAGTCGAGTATATTTTGCGCAATATATACTCCCATTTACCGGTCTCCGGCCTTTCAGCTGTCGGGCGTTTATCGATAATTTCCCCTCGGTTCCTTTAATGACATGTTGCATATAATCGGCCTGTTTTGAAAAGCGTTGTATCCACATGCTTAATACATCATTTGCTGTACCCAAAATTCTACTTTTACAAGTTTACAAGAAAAAAAAAATCGACTTTTTAAAAAGTGTTGACAGCAATGGTAACAAACATCACATGATTTTTTTCGGAGTAAAATGGTATACGGGAGAAAATGCCAAGTAAAGGTGTTTCTTTTTAAAGTTCGATACAAATGTGGACAAGTATCCATGAGTTTGGGAAATCTGGATACAGTGAAAAACAACTTGGCTCCACCGGGATTCGAACCGCGGACCTTGTGCTTAAAGTGCAACGCCCTACCAATTAAGCTATGAAGCCAACTGGTGGTCTCGAATCACGCTATTGCATTTGCTCCACCGGGATTCGAACCGCGGACCTTGTGCTTAAAGTGCAACGCCCTACCAATTAAGCTATGAAGCCAACTGGTGGTCTCGAATCACGCTATTGCATTTGCTCCTCACCGATTGGGATTGGCTATCGCGTGAGCTTAGCAAGCCCTACAGAGGGATAAACCCTTCATTTTAAAAATGTTGTTTGCAGACGATTTTTTTTACCATTCATTCTACACAAAAACCATGCATGCATTTTTCAGGTTTTCAGAAATATAGGCTACTGCTCTATGTGGCTGAAATTTCTACAAAGCAGTTTATAATAATAATAATAATGAGTTTTTATATAGCGCAAACTCCGTCAAAAGTTGACGCCCAAGGCGCTTATCAACATTTTTTTAGTTGTGTAATGCTGTTGTTCCTGTTTTCAAAAGTTTTTCAATCATGTATGATAATAGCCAAGTTGCCTGTGTATAAGTCAGCTCAGTATCTCATCTACGTTCCACGAGAACATTGAAAAACTGTGCCAGGATAAAATACAAGTGTGTTCTCATATTTCTATTATTAGTAATTAAACGAAAATTATGCTAAACTCACCAAATATTTAGGCAGATTGCAGTTAATCGGCGAACCTATGAATGAGAAATACCGCTCTGCCACTGGATCGACTGCCCACGAGATGTCCATGTTAGCCTGCACGAAGTAGCGGATGCAAGCTATCCGGTCGCACTCGAAGGAGCAGGCTAAGTTGGACTGCGTAGGCAGTTGAAACTGGAACGGGAAGGAATGGGAGCCGGCATGGAGGAGCGGGATCTCTGAATCATCTTCGGAGTCAACATCTGGGAGCAGGTGGAAAAATACATAATGTCAATGCCTGTTTTTAGCTCTCGATATAGGTGTCTTTAAAAAAATGTCTACGATCCTTCGTAACTCGAGATGCACGTTAAGCGGGCCTCCCACTGTGCGATTTTTGCCATGAATTTCCTACGATTAGCTACGATTAAGTACGATTGTGTGTAGAGTGGATAGACAGTCTCTGGTAATCGTACCAAATCGTACCAATTCGTAGGAAATTCGTGGCAAAAATCGCACAGTGGGAGGCCCGCTTTACAGTGGTTTACCCATCGTAAATGGTGTTACGAAGAATCGTAGCGCTTCGTGAAATCGGCCCCTGGTCAAACTTGGCAACCTCAGAATCAAGGTTTCCCCGGATCCTGATAGGGGATCAACATGAAAAATAGTCTTTATTGCATCTAAATCAGTCAAGCGAATCAAAAGTTATGTCACTTTTGGTGCAGCAAGGTCAGCCCTCAAGGAGTGACTATACGGAATAATCTTAAACAGCTAGAATCCCCCCTTCCACATTTTTTAGTTTTTCTGTTTATCATGGAGGTGTATGTGTCTACAACACCATCACAACTTGTTTTTCACAAAAAATCGACAGACTTTTGCTTAAAACGTAAAGCAATTCCGACCCTCTTCACCCAAATTCTGAAACGCTCGAGGTCACTCGGCTTGTTTATCAACAGGGTGTTGACGTCATCCTGAGAAACATACAAAACGGTATGTGCAGTATTGAATGGAAAATACACGAAATGAATGTTTATCATGCCTATTTTGTCCTTGTAATTCAAAATACAAACGTGAAAAACACTTCATGTAATATGACAGCAATCTACTATTACCTGTTTTGTGAAAAAAACGATGAAATTGTGGCTCACAGTGACTCTCTTTTGAAGTAAATACTGGTGCATTACGACGGGTGGTTTTGTCTAGGAACGACCGGCATTCACAGCGGTCTGTGTACGGTCCACTGCGGCGTAGTTTCCACGTGTTTGGACATCGGCCGTACAAGTTATAGAATGAGCGACTCATTTTTCTCTCTCTTGGTAATAGAAAAGAAAAACATGCAACCACGCAGCTACTGGGCATATCTCTGGCTTTTTGGAACAACAACATTCTTCAAAAAACACCATCTAAAAGACGGTTTTCTAAGTTTTTTGCGTGTAAACGTATGGAGCTAACTATCGTGTTGACTTCTCTTTCTCAGGATTGCGTCACGGGGTCACGCGCATATCATGAATACCTAATGAGCGTTTCAGAAATCGCGAAAATCTCATTTTCGAAAAGCGCACTTTTGCTTGCAATTTATCCACTTAAAACCGACAATTAAAAAATAATAAAAATCCACGTCGGCAAGAGGGATGTTTGGACTATCGAAAAAAGCCTAAATGCTGGATTTTCGTCAAGGGGGATTCTTCCTCTTTAAACTGGGTGGCCAGTTCTGGTTGTCAAATAATTAGATCTGGTTCATGAACTAGGGTGTGACTTTGCTGCACCAAAAATGACATAACCTTTCATTCGCTTGACTGATTTTGATGCAATAAATACTATTTTTCATGTAAGAATAATCCCTATCAGGATCTGGGAAAACATAGATTCTGAGATTGCCTGGTTTGATCTGGACATTTTGGGCGACACCCTGTATACTTATCTCAGGGAGAGGGATTTTCAGTTGGGTATACACTTTGGGTATGCATAATATTATTTTATAAATTTGATATAATTTACTATTTTCTTACGGCGCCCTTGTGAAAGTCAAAATTATTTATTTATCGTTTTCTTGTCAAAAGATATCTCAGGCGGCATCATTGCATTGGACATTTGGAACCACTTTTGTCTTCCATTTGAGTTGGGTATTTTTGTCAAATAAAATGGTTGATCAAAATTTTGGGAGATTGTAAATTTATATACGGGATTTCAATCGTTGGTGGACCATAGTCTGCAGATCACTGATAGTCGTTAAAGGCAGTACACATAATTGATATCTTGAAGAATCAAATGTTCACAGATTTACACATAACTTACACGATGTAAACATGATGACGGCAGAAAACTTCCCCTGAAATTGTTTTGTCTGAAGTGCTATATAGTCTTTGAGAAATGAGCAAAACAATTATTTTTCGTCTCGCGAGACGTAAATTCAATTCGCCCCAAAACCATTTCGCCCAGAATCACTTCGTCCAAACACTACCTCGCCCAAATGCCACTTCGCCCCAAAACCACTTCGTGCACAGGCCGTGGTTCAGGGCGACGTGGTTTTGGGGCGAAATGATTACAAACCCCTTTTTTGACTGTTTTCTCAAAAGTTAGACGAAGTACGGAGCTGGTTTTTGCTCAGGTTGGTTTTAATCATGCATATCTTCAATCACACAGGGGGATAAAACTATTTGTAACAGTTTACCAATCATGTATAGGCCTACTATCTTTAAGTATTATGAGATTGCAAAATGTCTTGGGTTGTCGGCTGTCTGTCTAATCTCGTATAAACATTTCCTACAGTTTGTATGTATACCGTTTGGATATTCATTCTGAAATGCACCATATTCTAACTTTCTACTTCATCTGCTCGGACGCACTGAAATATGACATTCATCAGAACGGGCATGTTGTACGTCATTATTTCGAGTTGGCTGCGCAGTTCAATTAATTTGAAAGCCCGCGTAGAAAGCTTGTCACTCAGTATTAGTTCATTTAGATCACTACAGCCATGCAGACTTTGGGTCGACCAGCAAATATTTTTGATATTATCTCTCAGCAGCGTTATGTATTGGCAAACCGGTTCCGTCCGGAACAAACCACCCCAAACCAAAACAAGCCAGATTGCGTAAGATCATATGTAGCGGATCAGAATATAGGGCCGAGCGCGGAAATGTTGTCGTATTCTTCATGAGTAGCTTAAATTTTTAATTGCAGATGTCCAAAGAATAAAATGAAATCGAGGCGCCGATGAAGCGTTTAATTTAAATTAGCCTTTTCCACGTTTCACGTGAAAACCTTATCCTTTGTGTGTTGCCAAGGTTACTGGGTCTCTACACTAAAACCAGTCAACTGTTTCCCTGCGCTTTAGCAATGGACGTTTCAGATTACCAGTGAATGTTTAGACCCAGTTACCATGATAACTGACGTCACACTTTAGTACTCTATTGTCGACCTGTGTATATGGTACCAAACGCGTCATTCGATTACCAACGTAAGGAGCGCTGTCCGTCTACAGTTATTGTTGTATTTTTCAGAAGCCATCTGCTCCTGCTAAAGTAAATTAGGGTGTATTCAACACTGCGAGTTACGCTACATTTGCCAGGTGTCCGGAAAGTGATAATGCAGTTTCAACAAATGCCCCACCAACTTGTCAATATCAATTGTCACTTTCTATTTCCTGTGCTGAGGATGTTTCTAAAGGCTTATGGCTCGGCGGTAAACAAGGAACTGCGCAAAATATGAATTGAGCAAAAGGACCTGTGGGGTCCGAGTACTGCAGCTAAATTGAGCAAAGCAAATTTCCTCTATAAGCTTATGGTACGGGTGGCTTCACACCGAGCCCTTTTTGCGCGTAATTGCGACGTGCGTCGCTTTGAGAAAAAGCCGTGTGGAGAGAATGTGGAGTGGAACGATGCACTGAAAACTTCAGAATCCACTTCAGAATTGTTTTGGGGATTATTTGGTTTTCAGTGCGTCGTTTTTACTCAAAATTCCCTCCACATTTTTCACCACTTTTTCTCAAAGCGACGCGCGTCGAATTTACGCGCGAAAAGGCTATGTGAATCTAGCCTATAAGCTGCTTGAGGCGACTGTATTTTGATGCATCTTTTTGATCAAGACTGGCTTAATTTGTCTCGTCGAGATTGAACTTTGGACAGGACATGTCACATGCCGCGATTAGGCGTAGCCGTAGGGGTCTAATTTAATCGCAAAAGAAATTTTAGAATCCCGTTTTTTTCTCGCACAGTTTCAACTCAAAAAGTCCCCGCGGCATATGGCGTTCGTATCGAATCTATACAAACGCATGCACAATACATATTTTCTCGCTCAATTTAAACAAAATACAACCCAATTTATTTCAGACATAGGCCTACCTTCGTTTTAGCGAAAATTTTGAATACAATTTGAGAGCATCACCCAGTTTATATTTAAAGGGAGCATTCAATTTGGTTTTTCAACAACGCACTAGGAAAAACAAATCTGCGATCAAGTTTACATAACCTGAAAATGAATAAAAATCGGAGAAATAGCGCCCTGTAAAAATCGCATTATAATACGTATTTTCACGAGCGACTTCGAATGCATTCCTGATAAATTAGAGCGGGAAAAAACCTATATTATTGGAAATCTTTAATATACTGTGATCATGGATTGGTTAATGTTTTCTGTGTCTGAATACCAGTAGTGATAACAAATTTGTTTGATGAAAAGCAATGGAAACGACCTTTCGCCCTGAACGTAATCAAAAGGAATTATAGAAACGAGGCCTTGCTATAGATTATAAATAGAATATACAATGGCAAACTCGCCACAATTATTACGTGCAAATTAGGGCATGGATGTATGATAATGTTTATTAATTTAATATCGATCGCAAGCGGCATTTATACTCTGTTTACATATTGTGGCAACGTTTCGTCGTTTTATACAGTGTAAACGACCAATGAAATTAACATTTTTGTCACATTGTCAAATTAGTGGCCTCACTTTCCGACCTTGGAGTATTCTTCAAAGGCCTTTGAAAAAGACTCAAAAATATCTCAAAATGGGAGACTTTTTGAGACGCTTGGCGGCAGCAAACAAACCGGTTCCATTGTTTACGTCATATTGATAATGCGTTTGAAAAGTCTCCCAATGTTAGTGCTATTTCCCACAGGTCCTGCTGGTTCGTAAACGGTTTATATCAGATTGTATTTTAACATTTCAGAACGCTTTATATGATGGTTATTTATGTGCACAACCACGCGGGTCACTTTTTATTACAACCCACCAGTATACACGGTGTTCCAAAAATGTCCAGATCAAACCGGGCATGGCCCAGAATTTGTGTCCTCTGAACCTGATAGGGAATCTTCTTTACATGAAAAATAGTCTTTCTTGTATCAAAAACGGTCAAGCGAATCGAACGTTATGTCATGTTTGGTGCAGCAAAGTCACACCCCCAGTTCATGAACCAGATATGATTAGGCTATTTGACAAGAACTGGGGCCGATTTCACTAACGCTTTGCGATGATCGCTAATGCCCAAATAAATCGCTAAACTCGAAATCCATCGCAACTTAGCGATCAACTTCGAAGAGCGATTTCACAAAAACTTAGCGATGGCGTTGGCCATCGCTAGTTGTTTTTTAGCGATGAATATTTAGCGACGACTAATTTGTCATCGTAAATGGAAACATTCATCGCTAAAATACAATTTTGCGCCAATTGTGTAGTAGGCCTATATTGAAGGTTTGGTGATTTTCAGTGTGTCTCGAAATGGCGTTGTTGTTGTACATAAACAACGCAAGAGCATTACAGAGAGAGAGAGGGTTTTCAGGGACAGGACAAATCCTCTGGATTCATACAATGACAAAAAGATGCACAAATATTATAGGTTTACGCGGAATGGTGTCATGAGAATTATTGACATTTTAGAGCCACATCTCCGCCCTTCAACTCGTAGGAGCTATGCAATAGATGCAACCGTTCAAGTATTTGTGGCTCTCAGGATGCTTCTATTCCACAACATCCGAGCATCATGGCATATCTGAAGCTAGTGTCTGCAGAATCGTGCATCAAGTCACTGAATTTTTGGTTGTTTACGCGTTACTAAGCGATCGTCCTCGTCCAATAAATTTATTTATAATTAATACTCATCGCTATTGCGACGGCTTTTGTGAAATGCAAAATCCATCGCCATCGCAATAACGATGGATTTGAATTTAGCGATCATTCTAACGATGATCGCAAAATATTGTGTTAGTGAAATCGGCCCCAGGCCACCCAGTTTATGATTAGTCAATATTGATCACGTTCAAATGACGTCACTTCCTACAAATCGCCACGTGCATCAGAATTTTAAGCGTATTTTTTTTGTGACGCGCATCGGCTGTGCCGTATTTCGAACAAATTTCGAGCAACACGCGCGCGTGTTTGGAACATGTTACAGCGTGTACGTGCGTGCGCGTAGGCTACTTGATAGCGTTTAATACGCAGTAGCATTTCTTCCTTCGAAGATGGCGTTTGTGAACGTGATTGCTTTCCGTGACGTAAAACATCCGGGAATGTTTGGTGGTCAACGGCACGCGCGTACACGCGTGCGCAAATAGACGCACATGAACACACTTTAAAAATACTCACCAGCGTATTTTTATTCGAAGATGCCGCACACGCGCGTTGCGATACGTTCAAATGATTGAGCATGCAATCAGCTTGTAAAAACAAAATTGGTTTTACTTGATCACGATTTTTAGCCTAAAGCCCGCCGCACACCTTTGCGATTTACCGGCCCATCGGACACCGGACCATCGGATCCGGAAAAATCAAACAAGTTTGATTTGCTCCGGTCTATAGCGTACGGTCAGACCGGCCCGAATTGTTTCAGCGCACACCTTTCCGGTATGTGGTCCGGTGATCCGATTATCCGGTAAATCGCAAAGGTGTGCGGCGGGCTTTAAGAAAGACATTTTTTTCTTTATCGATACAACAGCCATAAGCCCGCCGCACACCTTTGCGATTTACCGGCCCATCGGACACCGGACCATCGGATCCGGAAAAATCAAACAAGTTTGATTTGCTCCGGTCTATGGTGTACGGTCAGACCGGCCCGAATTGTTTCAGCGCACACCCGGTAAGTGGTCCGATGATCCGATGATCCGGTAAATCGCAAAGGTGTACGGCGGGCTTAACAATAACAGAGTGCAAACCAATCGCTTTTATTGCTTTTTTTGGCCAGTAATAACTCGATCCACGTGCGTCATGAAAAATGGAAACCAAAATGGTGGATGGAAGGCGTTACGTCACCGGAAAGCAATCAATAGGCAGTCACTCCTATGTTGAGGGCTGACCTTGCTGCACCAAAAATGACATAACGGTTGATTCGCTTGACTGATTTTGAGGCAATAAAGACTATTTTTCATGTGAGAAGATTCCCTATCCGGGGAAACATAGATTACGAGGTTCCCAGGTATGAACTGGACATTCTTTGGGACACCCTGCATAAATGATGTGTGTAATACATCGATACATGGATGCGGCAAGGCCCTTTAAAGTTGAAGGCTTGAAGCAAAGATTTTATTTTAACCCTAACTCCCTAGCGTGTATGTAAAATTGTATTGATTTTGGAGGATTGAGGAGTGTTAGGGTTAATAGAGTTTTGTGATTTGAAGTCGCCGTCCGCCACCTTGTGCTCCCAAGACCGTTGTATTGGGAGTACTTGCCTCGACTGGTTATACTATCTACACACGGGCACAAGTGTTAAGTGGAATGCAAGTGATTGTATGGACCGGGGAGCAGTCTAGGCAAAGCATCATCTTGGGAGTACAATGGCGGCCGGCGCGTGGCTTCAATTCTCGTTTTGCATATGGGTCATTCTATAAATTTGGGGTCCAACGTGTGACATTTTTCTGTCCCCGTTACACCTGACATACTGCTATTTGCCATACAAGTATCATTAAAAATGCCTTCAAACCATATTTTTATGAATTGTATTTTATGTAATCACTCTTTGAAAAATAGAAGGCATTTAAATAATATGTCCTGAATTTACAAAATACAACATTTTACAAGATGTCAGATGTAACGGGGACAGAAAAAGTGGACCCCAAATTTATAGAATGACCCAAATACTTAAATCAGTGTATATAGATATCCATGATATGATATAACAGACCGCCCCACGTACCTTTACCCCAGACAGTGGTTCGATCGAATAAGAACTGCTCGCCGCCCCGCAGGCACGTCCCAGCGCGCTTCTGCCCGGCCGCCGACCGAATTTTCTCCCGCCACTGAGTTCGAATCTCGCCTTTCAAAGATACTCGAATTCCTGGATGGACAAAGAAAGTAAAAAAATCGGATCAAATATACATTGCAATTTTAGAGAACTCAATACCTCACTTTGTGAATTCAGCGGTGATGGATTTTTGGCGAGGCGTTTTGGTTCCGCATGACAGATTAACTTCTGTCCTTGGGGTGACTCAATGAAATTACTATACACTGGATACTGCATGTCAAAGTAAGAAATAGGCCTAGATATTATAGCGAGACAGGGAGATCATGTAGAAAGAGTACGCCATTTTTGTAGCCTTTGTCTCAACGGAATAACCTTTTTTACACACGGTTAAAGCCCGTATATTTGATGAATTTTAGTGTAACTTTTAGTCTCAAACATCGTAGGCTATACGAAATAAAGACATTCGGTATATGCTGTTATTTCAATAATATTGTTTAAAGGAGCGTGACCAGATAACATTCTTGACGCCCCCATTTTGTCCAGTTGTGTTGAGATTTTGATACCATATCGTGTGTCATATATTTGTCTCATCATTACCATTCTGAAATTTCGCGCTCTTAATCCGTATATTTTCAAGGATGTCGTAAAAAATATACCTAAGTTTCGTAAACTAATTTATCCGGGTATATATAGGCATACAGCAGTCCAGTGATTACACTAACCTTTTTGCTTATCCATATCCAAATTAGAGATTGCAAATTTCCTGTTTTCTTCCCATGGATAGTATTTTGGGGAGGTATTTTCATTGTAAGGTTATAGAACGAGATCCATTTTCTGGAAAAATCTGAACAAGAGTAGGCCTATAATAGCATTAGTTTTAACCCAAATAATTGTCTAAAAACGACTGAAAATAATTTTTTGGGGTCACGATTTTCCTAATCACTGCTTTAAAACACTATCAACAAGTTGCAAACAAATACGGTGACATTTAGAAAGGACTTTTACAAAAAATCCCAGAAGGCTTTTCGAACGCGTGGGAAAGAATCTAAACCCACGATCAAAGAATCGTCTTATCAACACCTCGTCTATAGTGCATGCAAAAAAAACCTGAAACTGTGTTCCGACCACAATCTGTAAACAGAAGCCTTAGGCGACCCAAATGTCTTTCTCAATGTGTGGGGGAACTCATACGGCGAATAATATTAGTGTCTTGTCGGTTCAATCCCCCAGACCGATCTTTTGATCAGTGGGCGTTTCTCTTTTAACCATTTTTAAAATTTGATATATGTATCATGTATAGACGTATGTTCATGGTGGGCGGTTTAGGAAATATACAAGTGGCTGTTTCCAATCGTTTCATGAACTGACACGGCCTACTCAGTATACTGCATAACATTTAGGAATGTTCTCAAGTTGGACTTAGGAATATCGATCAGTCTTCAGTCCAAAAATATTCTCCCCACCACTTTAGTCGCCTGGAGGTGCAACAAGTGAAACCTCCCGGCGACCAAAATGCTCTACCAACAGGTTGACGACCACTGACAACCTTTTAAATTTTACTTCACGAGTTGACAAGAAATACCAGAGGGAAAGTGTTGAAAGCAATGGTAACAAACACCACATTATTTCCCCCCCCCCCCGTGTAGAGTGGTACCTTTGTGGGCGAAATCTGCTTTAATAGCCATATGTATCATTTTGCAAGATAAAACTTTTTACAGATTCATGGAATAAGAGTGTAACATATCTAAGGAAGAATGTTGGTAAACTAGCCTTACGAAATTTTAACTACTTTGATGCGTCAATGCTTCAGAAAACCTTGAAAATCTATATATGGATTTTGTGTACAAGTGAATAGTAAAAAAAGACTTTTTGTAGAAAACCACCTTCGGTTGTCAATTTCCAGCATGAAATACCATTTTGGACGGAAATAAATTCATGTGGTGTTTGTTACCATTGCTATCAACACTTTGAGTAAGGTTTTTCTTGTCAACTCGTAAAAAAAAAATTGGGTCATTGCAAATGATACAATGGGCCTTTAAAAATTGTCTGCAGAATTTGTTTTTGCTATTCATTTAATACAAAACCATGCATGAATTTTCATGTTTTCTGAACTATCACTACATGAGGCTGAAATTTCTACAAGGCAATTTATCAACATTATTTGTTAGTTTATGTAAAGTTGTTTTCCCTAAAACTTCTAAAAGTCCAATCATTATAAGGACAGATTACATGATTGGAAAACTTTTAAAAACAGGAACAGCATTACGTAACCAAAGAATAATGTTGATAAACTGCCTGGTAGAAATTTCAGCTAGAAAATTCATGCATAGTTTTTTGTGTATTTGAATGAATAGTAAAAAATAAAATCCACCTTCATTTGGCAATTTCTCCCACAAAGATACCATTTTACACGGAAAAATCATGTGGTGTTTGTTACCATTGCTATCAACAATTTTAGTCGGTTTTTTCTTGTCAACTCGTGAAGTAAAATTTTGGGTAACTGCAGATGATGTACTGAGCTTTAATGCCTGATTCCCGTGTTTATATATGGGTTTGTTATCGCACATCTAAAGCATTCTCACACAAACTACTTGTTTGTTAGATATTCCGTTCTGAGGCAGGGAGGCAGATGTCCAACTGCCCATGCCACAGCCACGAGGCAAGACAAACGAGGTCAAGTCACGAGGAAGATGAAATTGGATTACTGCTGACATTAACCGTAATATGAGGTGAAAGGACTTGCAAGGGCCGTAGACCCGGAATACTGAAATTGACTCCTGGCGACAGATACAAGTATGCTCGAATCATACTGACTTCGAGTCCAACTAAAAGCACTACTGCATATCTAAACTCCTCAACAAAAGTTCGGAAAGTCAAGTTTGACTGACGATTTCTCTCTTGTTACAATCTCTTGTTATTCCTCTTTACAGTGATGTGTCGTTTGTTATGATTAATCAATTAGGGGATGTGCAGTATAGCGGAATACAGGAGTGGGTGGAAAGTAAAATGTCCGAAAATTCACTGCTATTGTCAAAAAGTGCATTGACACATTCCCATCCTCCAAGCAAAAGGGGAATGCAGGAGTTTATAACCTACCGTATATAACCTAGTTTCTAACAAAATATATGGTATGATGCCTACTCGCCATTGAAATGAGACAACCAAACTTGGGATGAGAGACAAATTGTAAGAAGGGCCTTATCGGGATTCGACCCCGAGACCTAATATTATTATATATAGGCCGTTTCTGAAATGTGGTTTTGTCACAAAATCACACATGAATTGCAAATAACTCGGACATGGCCTATAATTCTCAACAAACTTTATTCCTAGCGATGTTGCAAAACATACATTTTCAATTCCAATGATATCAGGCAGCCTTCATCAAATGTTGTAGGCCTACTTCCAAGTGCTCTGAATGGTTTGTCACACGGCGATGTAAACTGTCTGCTTTCTATAGTCATGCGCAACTATACGTTACTCCCAATTTGCTAGCATCTCAGACATTTTCATATATTTATTTGACCACTCACCAAAGTCAAAAACGATATTCCATGATAATTTGGCAGTCCTGCTTTACAAATCCCAAATACGGACCTTAAAGGCCCATGTATCATTTGCAATGACCCAATTTTGTTTTCCATGGGTTGACAAGAACAACCTATATACTCAAAGTGTTGGTAGCAATGGTAACAAACACCACATTAATTTATTTCCGTCCAATATGGTGTTTCATGCTGGAAATTGACAACCGAAGGTTGTACACAAAATCCATATATATATGTACACAAAATCCATATATATATTTTCAAGGTTTTCTGAAGCATTGATGCATCTAGGTAGCTAGATTCCACGAAACTGTAAAATGTTTTATCTTGCAAATAATACATAGGCCTTTAAAGATGAATTTTTAAAATCTGTATACATATTCATAAGTGGCACTGCTGCGAGACCTATCTGATGCAGTCGTGCAGTCCGCATCACCTTGACTCTGGTATGCCCAAAGCCTACTTCAAAATTCACAATAGGGCCTACCTGCCACAATATGGACATCTAAACGACCTTTTATGGGTAATATTTTGTTATAAAGGCTTATATTTTGAAGGCCATTGTCAAATGAAACGACGAGTTGTTTTCCGGCCGAGGGCGTGAATAATTCACTGCTTGTAATGCAAGCCTTTTACCAATTAGGTCCAGTCTAGTCTTCCCGCCATAAATCCATCTAACCTGGCCAACCAGTAGCAGCTTCCCCCGAATTCCCCGGGGCAAGAATATGTTATCGCTTTCATCTCGATTCCTTTTAGGATTATAGATATTGTCAGCTCTGTTTTTTTTTAAAACCCGTATACAGACGTTGTCCAAAAATGCTAATAAGCCATTTGACGGGGGAAAAAAAACTTACTCAAATGGAAGATAGAAGTGGTTCCAACTGACTGTCCAATGCAATGATTTGTTTATAAGAAAAAGCGCGAAAATTCAGAATGGTGAGAAAAATATGACACATGATATCAAAGTCTCATCACCCATCAGGCAATTAAGTTGGGGTGGGGTGGGGGTGGGGGGTGGTCAAAAAGGTCAGTTAATAAACAGCGCATCTCGCCAAAACCATTCGAGCGGAAACCAAATATGCTAATGAACGAATACAGCGTTGCTATGGAAACGTATAACGCTTGAAGAACTGAAGACCTACCACACTCATTAAAATAAAAGAGGCCCCTAAAATGATCACTCCAGTCTTTTATCGCATACAATATTACGATCAAAAGCACGGCATGTGTGTACTTTTTTGCTTTGGAATAATAAATGAACCGACCATATGTTATGAAGTATCAGTTCCTTTAAACGTATTTTACTTGCTTCCTTACGTATATTAGCATGTTTAAAATAGCTGCTATTATGACACTGCAAAATACTTCTCAACATGCAATCTAAAATAAAATAATTTTTATCACAGAAGAAAGCACAGAGAGCTCAGTTTCGATGACATTTCGAAATTCCTCTGTGGGCCTATATCAATTTTTTTCGCGGTACTTCAATACGGTGAGAGCAGCGTATCACAGCAAAACGCTGCCTGCAAACGTTATTTTTCCCCCGGCCCACTGATGAAATTGGCAAGTTTGCGGAGATTGGAAATGAAAGCGCCATGGGACGGAATAAATTACTTGCTGCAAGTTCCACGTTTATTTTTGGCCTTGTTCCCAGGGGAGTTAATAAGCATCCGGGTATATCATATTGTCTACGATCCCACCGAGCAGAACGTTTACTTCAGTTTTTAAAAAAGCAATTGTCTGTGCTCGGGGCCAATACGAACTTAATGCCCAATACATCATTTGCAGTTACCCAAAAGTTTACTTAAAGAGTTGACAACAAAAACTCGACTAAAAGTGTTGAAACACCACATGATTTTTTCCCGCCAAAAACGGTACATTTGTTGGAGAAATTGCCAACTGAAGGTGCCTTTTTAAAATAAAAAATGTCTATACAGACAATTTGTTTTACCATTCATTCAACACAAACCATACATGATATTTCAGCTTGGTTTTCTGAAGAATTACTGAAACTGTTACGTCCTAATAGATTTATGTTGTATACATTTTATTCCATGGCTTTCCGCTGGTATATTTTTTATTGATACGTCTTTCGAAAACTAATTTTCCCTTTAGGATGAAAGCGATGTTGAGTATGAAATAATGTATCTTTAAGGCACTTTGCTACTTTTTCGATTTCTTGCAAGTGAACGGACGTGTTTAACAGGTGTTTTAAATGTTACAAGTCATGTTCCTTTTCATTCTCTACAATCCAAAGAAAATCCTTTGCAGTCACTTTGTATTCCAACTGCTACGATACGAAGAAAGAATGTTATCCCTTTATACGCCCACCTACAATCTCACTTGCAAATATGCAAGGACTCTTCAGTAACGTGTAAGTAAGTGCACTGTTCATCACTTAAACAAGAACAGGGATGCACTTAGCCATTAAAGATATATTGCCTCTGCAAGTGCCCTAAAAACTGCCCAAAAAAACACACAAAAAAACGCGAGAAAGGTAAAAAAATCTGAACAAAAACAAAGGTTGTTCGTGTCCGGAACAGCCAAATATTTCCCCTTATTCCAATCTTTAATGTATATTTGTGTGTCCGTAGCAAGGCGGAGGCGTCGCGTTCAATTTATAAACTTTTGTTTTAAAGACGACCTATCATTTACCTCAAAATAGATTCACGTTTCACCAAGACGACGTGTGACGGAAGGAAAAGAAATATGAAATTCATTTATGGAAAGAGCTAGAAAGCATGTTGTCTATAATTGTGCGTGTGAGGGAAAATTTATCGCAGCACTTCAAAAAGCATGAAGGTCAAAGGATTTTATATTATATATATTTTTGTCTTATTCTTTACAGTTGTAGTGCAGTGGCACGTCTTTGAAAGGACAGAGCGGCGCTACGTCCAACGGTGCACTGCCTGAAAGAGAGAATGAAAGTTTGACTATCGATCGTAGTTAATTTACAAGCGCAATTAGCGGAGTGCTTCGCGTAGGTAACTACGAAACAGACGGCTCTTTCGGGAATACATGCTTGCCGTATAATGACGACATAGCGACCACTGCAGGGCAACACAGATGAATGAGACAGTCGTAGGCCTACACCTAGACTTGATGTCAAGTCGGTAACTAGACCGGTTGGTTCGTAAACCGCAGCAGCGTAGTCGCGAATGGACTGGGAACAAGTCCAGTCGACCTCCAGTTACCGACTTAAGAAACCTGTCTGTTATTACGCAGCTCCATAAAAAAGGCATGGAGCTGCGTATTTCGTGGCACGAATTTGACGCGCGCGCATTGCTGACGAGCCTGTGCCTTTAACGCACCAAACCCCCTAAAAACTAAAAGGAATTCCTTGGAAATTCCTTGGATGTTTGAGACACAATGGGGGAACAATAGTAGGGGGATACCCTCTGCCACATATCTTGCTGCATATGTAAACTATCATTTACGTACAGTCGAAAGGGGATTTCTTAATTATTTGGCAGTATTTGGTAGCTTTTTGTGTTTGCATGCAGATGCCGAACTTGAAGTCTAAACATTCCAGCTGTCTTTGCGTGGCGCAGTCTTGTCTCGGTTCCGGAGAGTATATTCAACCGTGTGTTAATACGGGACTAGGAATTAAGGTCCTTTATTAATAAGCAAAAACTCGACCTTGGTGAATTTGAATAAAAAACGGCTGTCTCGAACATCACGTCTGCATTTTTTATAATGCAACACGTCATTACTGCCAAGCGACCTATAATTTTTGTCTGCACCTAAAACTGAAACACGAGCTTTAGCTTAGACGACGTAACTGCGTCAGGTGGTGTTAATTTTAAGTGGGAAATATTTAGCTGTGTATACATACTAAGTGCTTTCCAAATACTCATAAATTAATAAAATAATCATAGTTAGTAGACTTGTTTGTTTGCCGATAACGAACACGTTATGGCTGCTTCGGTTCATTTTTATGCCGAAGTGTAATTTCATTTTTTTTAAATCGCAATTTTTGGTGAATTGGAAAAAATTATAAATTAAAGGAGGTTAAATCAAGTAGTTGTGATGCGGCACATGATGACGTCATCGTGACGTTAGTTGAACCATGGGCTACACCCTAAGCTGACCTGCATGCGTGTGAACGTTGACGATGTTGTGAAGGTCGTCTCGGCATGTGTGCGCAACTGGGCGTTCGTTACTTTGCCCAGTTGCGCACCCATGCAACACCGAGAGAAAAATTAGGTTCATAGGGAAAACCTTAGGGAGTATACCACTGTGCCTTATAGCTCAGCTGGTAGAGTCTGCCCGGTGAATCAGAGGTCTCGGGTTCGAACCCCGTTTTATAAGCCCTTACGATTTTTCTCGTAAAGAATTTTAATAAAATTATGTACGAAAACATCATTGATCATCGATTATTATATCTTGAAAGAAGATAAAGCAATTTTTTGAAATATTGTCTCGGCATTACCGTAGAAAGACACAAAAAATACACAAAATGCTACACAAAATATTCAATTCTGAAATGTACAGTAAAAGCCAATAATATTGTTGTGTAAATTATATTTAAAATGTATATCCCTGAGTGCCTATATCCCTTGCGATAATGGAAGTATCAAACCAAGCCGGTCTGCTTATTATCCAACACGCTGTAACCTGACAAAACAATGCATCTAAGCTTTATGAGGCTCCATTATCGCAAATGTGAACTGCATCCTCGTCGCATCTCATTATGAACTGTTTGTCAATTAAGCTCAGTGCGCGATGACGCGGATGCGAACACGGCATGATCATTATCGCGGCTCTTTTTGTATACAATGTATATATTATATTCGTGTCCGACCTCACTAAGAGATCGTTATCTGGGCAAAAAGGAGAGTTGGTAACATTTCTTCTCTCGACATCTTCCCGTGTAATCTAATCACCCTGCAGTAATATTTTTGCAGACCTGGGGCCAATTTCATGGCGTTGTTTAGCACAACAGTTTGCTTAGCAAAACTGGGTTGCCAGCCAAAATCGTATGTGATGTGTATTTACTGATATTTCGCTGTTCTTAAAAATATAATTTGACATACAATTTTGTTCGGTAACCCATTTTTACAAAGCAAAGGAATTATGTGCTAAACAAATTTTTGTGCTGAACAGCGCCATGAAATTGGCCGATGGCTTTTATGGCAGCAATCTTTCACTGTTTTTACGCTAAATTTGTTGTTGAATTGGACACGAGCACAGTTGTTTTTAGACTGTACATGGGCGAGTCAGAAAAATGCTCTTAATTGTTTCGTGAATATATTTATCCCCAAAGCTTGCCTGGATATTTATTTTGACAATGCACTGAATGCAGTCATGTTGATATGGTTAGTGAGCATGTATGATTAATTAATCATTGATTTATGGTATTGCACAACAAAGATAGACACAGTTCTTTTCTGGGTTCTAAAATAACTACAAACACATTTTGTGAATTTATTACGAAAACTGACATTGCCAACGGTGACCATTACCAGACTGTTCCGAATACCCTTCAGGAGCTAAGAAATCGCATAACTGCTAAAATCGGACACTAATACATGTACGCAGGACACGGATGGTAAACATAGCTGTGTTTGAGATGAGGCCAGGGCTGCGTTCCACATACGCGAACGTTTGCAAACGTTGGCCAACAATTTCGAGTGGAACGTATTGTGCGCCACTAACGTTGGCCAACAAACTTTTAAGTTGTTCGCGATGTTCGCGAGTCATTTCAAAATGGCGCACGCGACATGAAAGATGACAGACGATGGTTTGCAGTTTTGAAAACAGCAAATAAATTGCACCTTTCGTGGTTGTCTCCCTTATTGCTGGCGATGCAGCAATTAGTCATAACTATGAATAATGTTGATAAACGGCCTACATAGATGCAGTAATACTTCAGAAAACCTGACAAATTCATGGCCTTTTTTTGTGTTGAATAAACGGTAAAAATAATTCAGTTGGAAATTTCTCCCACAGAGGCACCATTTTACACGGGAAAAATCACATGGCGTTTGTTATATTTTTATAGTCGGATTTTTTTGCAAATGTTTTGGTAACTGCAAATGTTGTTTAAAATTTTAACGCCACAAAGGCGTTATTTTCGAAAATTAAGATCCAGTGTTATCAGTTTTGTTTGTAAACAAAATTATTTTCGAGCTCCATCTCACGTATTATGGAGATTTCGTAAGAGCAGAGTAAGCATCTGATGTTTATTTGTGTTCACCTTTTTTTACTGGATTTGGAAATAGACCTGTGCATGAATAGGTAAAGTTTAGCCATCGATATATATACACTGGATGAAGCAATGGCGTCTAAAATTGAAGCCACCGTCCGCCATTGTACCCCACCAAATACAATGCCTTGCTTAGACTGGTCATACTGTCTTCACTGGTCTACATCATGGTATATATGTGTTAAGTGGAATGCAAGCGATCGCATGGACCGGGGAGCAGTCTAGGCCAAGCATTGTTCGTGGGGTACAATGGCGGCCGGCGCATGGCTTCAATTCTCGTATAGCCAAACTGATATTGCAAATTTGACTAGAAAACAGTCAAAAAGCTGCACCCAGCTGACCCTGAAGGCCTAGTTACTGATAAATGACTAGAAATATAGTTACACCAGTGAATCTGACTCCGCCTGGTAGTTGTTTTAACTAGATATCTATTTGACATTACGAGGATTCCAGTCATCCTGATTAGAAAATCTAGTCATACTGATTGATTTTCAGTTGCACCCAGCTGGCCCTTATTGTCTAGTTATTTTAAGAGATATACCCGTATAAGTATGATATGTCCTCGGTAGATCTACCGAGGACATGTCATGCTTATACGGGTACATCTCTTAAAATCTAAGTGCATGTAAAAACATTTTGTTCATTTCATGTGTGTGTATACATGTATATTTATCAATGTTAAGTAAGGTTGTTTTTGCCCTTACCCGACGTGATTGTTAACACTGTATACTCAGTGCTTTCCCGAGACACTATGAAAAACTTCATAGCGTGCTCGGGTGGGACTCGAACCCACGACCTCCTGCAGACGGAGAAATTGAGTATACAGTGTCAACAAAGCACTGAGTATACAGTGTTAATAATCACGTCGGGTAAGGGCAAAAACAACCTTACTTAACATTCAATTTCCCCGACGCAAGTCTAAATCAACTTTTGACTAATTGCAATCCCCGTTGCGAAATGATTCGAACCGGCCATTCAACACCGGCTAGCTCGGTGGTCGAGTGGTTAAGACGTCTGCCTTGTATGCAGGAGGTCGTGGGTTCGAGTCCCACCCGAGCACGCTATGAAGTTTTTCAAGCACTGAGTATACAGTGTTAATAATCACGTCGGGTAAGGGCAAAAACAACCATTTCCCCGACGCAAGTCTAAATCAACTTCTGACTATTTATCAATTTATTAATTATTGTGTGCTATTGTATCCATGTTGTATCCGTGAAGCGTAGAAATAAACAAATCAAATGAAATGTTTGAATGAAGATACACACATAAGATTCGCGTGATGTTGTCATGCGGGCCGGCTGGAGCGACATTGGTACTTGACGACACACGCACGGTTATATCGAGAAACACAACGTCCGTGTATAAAACATAGAACGGAGCAACTATACGAGGTCATAGTACAAGTGTTTTCGTATCTTGTTCAACATCACTCGCTTAGATATTGATTGCATTCGGAAACAAATCTTCAGATAATTTATACCGTATGTCATCGGTTAAATGCAAACGCTTGCGATATTATAATTTTTGACGAAACAAATATCAGAAAACATTTCGGTCAGCCGACAATTATTTATGGGTCAATTCGGATAATGGAATATACCTCATTAAACAACAATTTGGGCATTTCATCATGCATGGCCCATGTTGTCACATAGGGCAAATTATTGGAAATAATTCTATGGGATTTCCTTAACTGTGTGTTGGGGGTTTCCCCTCGGTAAGCATCTTGGCGTTTATTTAAAGGCTCTTAAGCTTGCTCAGATTTCCGTATACGAATTTTGTTCTAACCCAACAATCATATAAAATACCTCCCCAAAATGCTGCCCGTGGTAAGAAAACAAGAAATTTGCAATCTCCAGTTTGGATGTGGAATCAGAAGTGTTGGTTTAATCTCTGCATTGTTTTTATGAAATTTGATAAATTAGTTTACAAAAACATCGGTGGTTTTTTGACGATTTCCCGTGGAAATAATGTGGACATATGTGGAAATATGTGACATATTTTTATTTTTATTTTATTTTATTTATTTACCACATCCAACAGCGGAGAGACCGCCAATTACAGGAATGGGAGCAAGTGTGGTTGAGTGCCTTGCTCAAGGGCACAGGTGCCACAACCCGTTGCGGCCCGGAATCGAACCTACATTCTAGTACTAGCACGGGAACTTAAGTTCGACGCACTAGACCGCTCGGCCATAACACCCCACATGGTATGGTACCAAAATCTCAACACCCATGGGAAAAATGGGGTGTTCAAAAATGAGATCTGGACGCGCTTTTTTAAGCGCCGTTACCCACTTACTGTTCAAAATATCGATTCTGCACTTTTTGGTTTAAAGGCACAGGCTCGTCAGCAATGCGCGCGCGCCAAATTCGTGCCACGAAATACGCAGCTCTATGCCTTTGTTATGGAGCTGCGTATTTCGTTGCACGAATTTGGCGCGTGCGAATTGTTGACGAGCCTGTGCCTTTAAGCATGTATGTATTCAATGTTCAATATTGATTCTAATAATTTTCATACAATGATGGGAATTGTTGGCTCCCAACCCATTTTACCTTTCATTGCGAGGTCCTTCGTCAGCGATACCACAACGCGTCCCTTCATGAACTCGCCAATGTGATAAACTTCCAGATCATCGTCCAGAAAGACATCAAATGCCTTTACTGCGCCCATGTTAAACATGGTGGTCACTTGGTTGTTTAAATCTTTCTCCACAAAGAACAAAATCAAAGCTTATAAATCCGGAAACGCGGCGTTACTCCTGTCGAAAATAGTTGCTATATACCACAGTTGAACTCCTCTTTTGATCCTTGAAAGCAGTTAAAGTTCCGAGTTAATTCAAACGCGAGCATAAGGTCAGTAATAATACTGGCAAAGCAAGAAAATATACCAAATCATTTTAGAGGTGGGCTCGCCGACATCTCGTGAGTCCAACTTTGGAGCTCCCTCACACAGATGAAAACGATGAAGGAGAGAACGGTATCCATTGCGGATCCCTCGCGGTAGATAGTGGGCCCTGGTGTTATTCCAACCAGAACTAATTCGCGACCGCTTTCAAGAGCAACACTAATGGAGGTAGCATCGTTCTTGACCTCTCTGTAGGCCTATCTAGCCGGCGCCCAACGAACTGTTCCGATGACCATCTCACGTCAACACCACGCGAGAGAAGCAATTGATACGGCCTCGTTGTAATGCGCGCGCCAATCGCATCCTCTGAGACAAACGCACAAGCTCTTTTGAGCTCGGCTCCAATATCCGAACAAATGTTATTTTTTAATACCGAGCACCGTATTCCTTTGATAGCACATTTGCAATGCAATCAGCAGCTAGTTTGCCACGAGTTCTCACCAATGTGATTCTACCACCTAGAGACCGAACTACCAATAGCCACGGCGACAGATTGAGTGTCCGTTGTCAGCCGTGTAGGCGGAAAACATATCAGCTGACAAAACTGATCCGCTGGACTCGACACGCCAACTCATAATAATACTAGATCTGCGCCTGGAGGTTGCAGAGCGCGTGGTGTCTAGCAAAATAATGATGCATGTTAACCATTCAGTAAATGCGTGGACCACTTTCTGACGTGTAGTTCGTGTTCAATAAGCAAGTAATGTAGCTTCACTCTGTCGACTGAAACAGCCTGAAAGATTATTTATATGTGATATATATTTAACAATCAATGTTCTCGTCTTATTACCAGAAGAAGGTTAAAGACGGAATACATGGTTGGAAAAACTGTTAAAAACAGGAACAACATTACATAACTATGAATAATGTTGATAAACTGCCTACATAGATGCAGTAATACTTCCGAAAACCTGAAAAATTCATGGCCTTTTTTGTGTTGAATAAACGGTAAAAATAATTCAGTTGGAAATTTCTCCTACAGAGGCACCATTTTGCATATGTTTTAAAATTGTAAACCCACAAAGGCGTTATTTTCGAAAATTAAGATCCAGTGTTACCGGTTTTGTTTGTAAACAAAATTATTTTCGAGCTCCATCTCACGTATTATGAAGATTTCATAAGAACATAAGCGTCTGATGTTTATTAGTGTTCACTGCTTTTTTTTACTGGATTTGGAAATGGATCCTGTACATGAATAAGTAAAGGTTTAGCCATCTATATATATATATATATATATATATATATATATACTGGATGAAGCAATGGTGTCTAAAATTGAAGCCACCGTCCGCCATTATACCCCACCAAATACAATGCCTTGCTTAGACTGGTCATACTGTTTTCACTGGTCTACATCATGGTATATATGTGTTAAGTGGAATGCAAGCGATCGCATGGACCGGGGAGCAGTCTAGGCCAAGCATTGTTCGTGGGGTACAATGGCGGCCGGCGCGTGGCTTCAATTCTCGTATAGCCAAACTGCTATTGCATACTTCATCCAGTTTTAGCCCGAATGCCTCTGGCCGCACACATAATATAAAATATAAATTATGTTGGCACCGCCAGGAATTTCCATTGTGATTTAAGGAAGTGGCCACGGAGTGGTAGACCTTCCCCAGCGGCTTTTTTGGGCGCGTAGCATTGGGCGCGCTACGCGCCCAATGCAATCACAACACGCTCAATGCAGTGACAACGAGCCCAGAAGGCCGCCGCCATTTTTAAAACGGCGATGGAGGAGCGACATTTTTGGAACTTGCAGAATGATCGTGTACTCCTGACTTGTGCGAATGCTTAGACTTTTGGATGGCCCTTGACACACTCCAGTTTGTGACGGGAATTTTGACAAAGTGTGGTCCAATTGTCGGCAAATTTGGAAGTCAAGGAATTTTCCGACGAACTTCAAATTTTGCATGCTCTAAACTGTCTATATTCCGCACTTGTCCTGCAAAAATGACAGACTTTCACCGGGAAATGGCCGAGAAATTTAGGATGTAGGGAAAACGGTGCTCTGGCTTCCTGCCTAGTTCTCTGACCGTGGCTGTTGGGACACCCTGCTCTGGTGTACTCCTGACTTGTGCGCATGCTCAGACTTTTGTATGGCCCTTGACACACCCCAGGTTTGTGACGGGAATTTTGACAAAATGTGGTCCAATTGTCGGCAAATTTGGAAGTCAAGGAATTTTCCGACGAACTTCAAATTTTGCATGCTCCAAACTGTCTATATTCCGCACTTGTCCTGCAAAAATGACAGACTTTCACCGGGAAATGGCCGAGAAATTTAAGGATGTAGGGGAAACGGTGCTCGGGCTTCCTGCCTACTCCCTGACCGTGGCTGTTGGGACACCCTGCTCTGGTCGCCTCTTGGCCAGGTGGATGAAGATTTATATAGACAAGGGAACGTGTTTTGGACAAGGTATGAGTTACTCTATGTGTAGGTACCCTTACTCTGGCCAGAAGCATTCGGGCTAGTAAAGGTTGTCCTATAGGTAAAGCAACCGATTTAATAAAAATGTCCTTGGTTGTTCATTCCTCCTACTTAAAAAAAAAAAAAGGGTTATCATTTAAAACATGACGGCAGCGATACATTCGTGAAAGGTATTTCACACGTTGCAAAAAATGTCAACAAACCTGTTAGCTGTGTTGGTGACCTCATAGCTCAGGAATACAGAGTGTAGAACTATCCTCGCCCCATGTGTGTCAGACCTGGGCGAGCCTGTGGGAGGCGTTGGCGATCGATCAACTTTACAACAGAGGTGTCCATAGACCTCTCTCGCGTGGGAGAGATTTTCAACAGTGTCTCCGTACCAGCTCTTTGAAATGCGTATTCTACAGACACTTCTCCCCGGCGGCCATGACAATAATGGACATGTTTTCATATTTAAAGGAGCGTGTCCAGATCACAATTTGTTAGTACCCCGTTATTCGCGTGGCTGTTGAGATATTGATACCGTATCATTCGTCATATGTGACCCCCTCTGCAAAAAGTTAGAATAAATCTGCGGCAGATCCATGCTCTTTAAATTACAAAAACACAATGGAAATTCCGGGCGGTGCCCAGATTTTACGCTCTAGTATTTTCAAGGATATCGTCCAAAAACCACCGATGTTTTTGCAAACTAATTTATCCCGTTACATAGGCCTAAAGCAGTGCAATAATCACACCAACCTTTTTGCTTCCTCATCCAAATTGGAGATTGCAAATTTCCTGTTTTCTTCCCATGGATAGTATTTTAGGGAGGTATTTTATATGATTGTTAGGTTAGAACGAAATCCATTTTCTGAAGAAATCTGGACAAGCTCCGTTAAACAAGATATCAATTCATGCAATTTCTGACCGGAATGCAAGGATTCGTCATTCAAAAAAATGTTAAGAAATTACCAAATAGGCCTTGTCTTATTTCAGTTGGTGGAGCATTTGCCTGGTGTGTTTAAGACCTTCGGTTCGAATCCCGACGAAGAGCAAATAACCTTGGGAAGTCAAGAAATAAATAGATGACTTTTAATCAAACCTTTGGAGAGGGCAACATTTCATAAATTATACTTTTTTAAATACTGTGAAATTATCCACTTTTTATTCGTGTATTTCTTGAGGGCCGAGGGCTGAGGGCCGAGAGCACAAAATATCGTAGTTTGATAAAAACAAACGGATAGCAGTAAGCCGTTCGATGTCTACGTGATTTGGGTGCTCATTAACCGTTGCTTGGATGGCCTTGCATTGTTACAGATCGATAGATAATGCTCCTTGGTTTTTTTTACGGTTTGCTAATTCAAGGACGAATCTACAGGCCTACGAACAGAAACGTGCCATGTATATCAAACCAAGATGTGTTTAATAGCCGTGGCTGATATTGAGGGCGGCATACAGGTTCGCTGTAACGTTTCTGTATTATGGAGGTTTAGATGCACGTAAAACGTGAACTGCGAACGTGAAATGCTTTGAATACTTGGTCATTATTCTGAGGAGATCTTAAAACAGATGAAAACAAAAACCTACGTCTTTGACTTTCGTGGAGAGATAAAACTTTTGATGTGACCAAGATTCAAGCCCGAGTTCTAAGACCTCCTCATGAGGTGAACGGTGCTGAAAGAATAACGTTCGCGTTTTACGTGCATCTAAACCTCCCTATCCACTTCACGGACGTGCGTGCGTGCGGCCGATAATGCTCTCTGCTGCCCTCCAGAGTTTCAGATGGGTTAGGCGGTGGCTTGGAGCATAGTGCGTGCATCGAATTTTATACACTGGATGAAGCAACGACGTCTAAAATTGAAACTACCGCCCGCCATTGTACACTACCTAATACAATGCATTGCCTAGACTGGTCATACTGTCTTCACTAGTCTACGTCATGGTTTACATGCGTTAAAGGCACAGACTCGTCAGCAATGCGCGCGCGCCAAATTCGTGCAACGCAATACGCAGCTCCATAGCAAAGGCATGGAGCTGCGTATTTCGTGGCACGAATTTGGCGCGCGTGCATTGCTGACGAGCCTTGCCTTTAAGTGGCATGCAAGCGATCGCATGGACCGGGGAGCAATCTAGGCCAAGTATTGTTCGTGGGGTACAATGGCGGCCGGCGCGTGGCTTCAATTATCGTATAGCCAACTGCTATTGCATACCTAATCCAGTGTTTATATATCGATGAGTGCGTGTGGCTATTAGCCTTTTTGAAGTATGGCGGACCCAATACGAGGGCGCACTTTGAAGTGGGTATAAAATCGAACAAAATACACTTATTTTATTTCTAACTCTGTCTCTGTATTATTCAAGGGACATCGCATATCACAGATTATTTGCAAATATTTGCGATGTCGCAAATATGGTCATACATTTCTTCGCCAATACCTTTGCATATTTTTGAGATATCGTAAATTTCTCTGTAAATAAGTTCGCATTTTGTTGCGATGTCGCACATTTTCTTTTACAAATATCTTTGCAAATGCTTGTGATGTGGCATAAATCATTGTTTCCAAAATAACTTTGGAAATAATCGTGATGTCGCACATTCTTGTCGCATACTTTGTTGCATATTTCATGTTGGACGTACCATTACGTTGTATTTGTTTTGGCAAAAAGCTAAGAGGTCCGATTGAGTGTGGTGTTGGGGTACTAGAAGAGAAAGGTTTCGTAGAAGTAAAAAAAAAACCAAAATTATTAGTGCTGGTCTGGCAAACCGGATATGCTACGATTTTTAAGAACACGGCAGAGAGCGTGCCGTCGGTATGCTGCAAGGCGAGCTCCAGATATTGCCAGAGCTATTGTCGACACTAAGCCAATATAGTTTTTCCACCGGTAGCCATGACACGAGGCAGATTGTTTTTTATATTTAAATGATGTGGCAATAGATCTACAAAGTGCCACCCGTGCATGACATACGGTAACAATGAGACTGCCGACAGTCTCATTGAAAATTGAAAATGAAAATTGCCGACAAGTCATGCAAACTGGCGGACATATCGTGCTGTAATATATTGTCCAAGACGTCGCAGCAGCACGTATTGTATTCATACACATGTAAGTTAACATTTTTACAATCACGTTTACCATATTAGATATGCAATGCTTTTGTTATAAAAATTAATCATATTAAGTTTCACATGGATATGATACAATGTCCCTTAAATTCCAGCCGTAAAACTCTCTCAAATACATGTATACCCCAGATATAGATTTTTCTTTTGTTTTCTTTTATTTTATAGTTTTAAAAAAAATGGTAATTAATTTTCGTTTGTTTACGAAATACAGGCATGTTGATAAACTGCCTTGTAGAAATTTAACTCTCATAGATGCAGTAATGCTTCAGAAAACCTGACAAAATCCATGCATGATTGAATGAATGCCTTGAATGGTAAAAACAAATGTCTGCAAACGATTTAAAAAATACCTTCAGTTGGCAATTTTTCCAATAAAGGTACCCATTTTACACCGGAAGAAAAATCATGTGGTGTTTGTTACAATTGCAATCAATGCTTTGAGTCACGTTTTTCTTGTCAACTCATGAAGTAACATTTTAGATCACTGCAAATGATGTATTGGGCTTTAAATCAGATAAAGAAGTTTGCTCGAATCGGGATTGGCTGAAATTAACACAATAGAGGAACAAATGTTCGAAAATCCGTGTCGGCGTTTGCTCAGTAGTCAGTCGGAACGCATCGTGAGTATCACCATTCCAATATACAATTTATCAGAAATGATATAAAAACAACATATCACGTTACCATGTCGACCAATTTCAACTGACTTGTTACTTTTCCCCATCAATGGTGCCATTTAATATATGTAACTGGTCTTTACCGATCGGTGGAAGGTGTAGATGCGTTGCCCCTGGCAACAATACCGCCGCCAGGCAAACGGTAATAATACGCTATTACTTCACCTTAGAAAAAAATGGAAATGGTGATCATGTGTAAAATGCACGCGAGTCTTTCCACAGTATAAGGGGCGTTCTGGCAACACATATCATATTTTCCAAAAAATACCTTTGTCCGGTCTCGAAATAGAGGAAATAAGTTTCGCTCGTAACCGAGACGGCCTAAAATGTGTCCGTGCCGGTTACGAGCGTATATTGGAAATTTGTACACATTTTGTTTTAGAAAGGCATGTTGTCACACTATTTGTAACCTGTTTTGGGCCTAAGTTATCTCTTCAGAACAACTTCAATTTATTTCTTTTACTTTGAGACCAGACAAAGGTATTTCCTATGGTCTGTGTTGCCAAAATGCCCCTTTACTGTGGAAAGACCCACGTATTAAAACAGCGTGACCAACCCTATAGCAGAATGTTGCCATATCTGGCAGATTATTTTGAGAAAATTTGTGATTAGCACCTGCGTATATATGAGGCATATTTTGCCATTAAAAGTCTCAGAGCATAGACCTCTAAAATGTGACGTCAGTTGCCCTGGTAATTGGGTCTAAACGTTCGCTGGTAATCATGAAACGCCATTGCTAAAGCGCAAGGAAAAGGTTCAGTGGTTTTAGTGTAGACCCAATAACCATGTAAATACACAGGGTGACGTTTTCACTTTAGTTTTCTATATGTTTACCTTGTATTGTGAGTTTGGGCGATTTAAATAGCAGATTTTTGTAGAATTGATAGCAGAATTTCCAAACGCGTCTCGCATAATGTTTGCAATTTGCAACTGCACGTAAATTACACTGAGCATGCGCACTGAGGCAGTGAGCGGACAATAATATTTGCGTACATGGAGATCTTCGCCCTTGTTCAATCGAATACATCTCTTTACAGTTACGAGCGCGTCTAGCTGGCCTGGTGCGTCTACACACATATGTAACAATTGCCGCGCGCTTCGAAGTTATATACTATTGGCTATCACTGAATAATTGGTACAAATCTAAGACAAAACCCTTTACGTGAGATGCGCATAACAGGAACATGTCTCCGAGGGAACTGTGCTCTTCGCAACATATACCTCTTCAGTATCGTGACACTGTAATTCTAAGTACCTAAATTTCTCTGGTAGCCCACTTTATTTGAGTGAGAAACTTTGGTATAAAACAATAGTCAAATTAGGTTTTGTTGCGTCGAGAAGGAAGCTCATTTTTCTCCGGGATCGGAGGACTGCATGCACGCCATTTACCCGTCATGGGGTGGTGCGCGTTCTGCATCGGCCTGGTGATGGCGTTGGGAGGGACTGTGTTCTTCGCCCAAAGGGGTAAGTTGAAACACGATCCATACTGTCTTGTTTTAATATCTGGCACATTGTTGGTTTGTAGACCAAGCTAGCCAAAATATCTTTACACGCCGTTTTAAAGCCCCAGGCCAATACATCATTTGCATGTTACCCAAAATTTTACTTCACGAGTTGACAAGAAAAATCTGACTAAAAGTGTTGATAGCAATGGTTACTTAACTGAAAATTTGCTTGGGGAATGGAATGTGTCAATGCACTTTTTGACAATAGCAGTGCATTTTGTGACATTTCACTTTACACCCACTCCCATATTCCATATGTAGCACGATATGTGGCAAACGGACTCCCTCTACCATCGTTCCCCTATTGTGTCTTAAACATCCAAGGAATTTCCAAGGAATTCCTTTCAGTTTTTAGGGGGGTTAGTGCGTTAACAGAAGGGAAGAGTGTTATAGGGGAGAGTCCCTCTTCCACATATCGTGCTGGGTATACCATATTCAGTTGTGCTGTACATCCCCCAATTGCTTAATCATAACAAATGACACATCATTGTAAAGAAGAATAACAGGGCTTTCCAATGATACCAAATTCAAGGAAAATTATATGGCAACAAGAGGGAATTCGTTCGTAAAACTAGAGTTTCTGAACTTTTTGAGGAGTTTATGTAGCGAGTATTGTTATTCCAATTTCGTACAAGCTTGTAAAGCCCGCCGCACACCTTTGCGATTTACCGGCACACCGGACCATCGGACCACTTACCGGAAAGGTGTGCGATGAAACAATTCGGGCCGGTTTGACCGTACACCGTAGACCGGAGCAAATCAAACTTGTTTGATTTTTCCGGATCCGATGGTCCGGTGTCCGATGGGCCGGTAAATCGCAAAGGTGTGCGGCGGGCTTAGTCCACGTAGTGAGCAGCCTTTTGAAAAGGTCTATGTGGTAGGAACACTACACTAAAGCCCGCCGCACACCTTTACGATTTACCGGCCCATCGGACACCGGACCATCGGATCCGGAAAAATCAAACAAGTTTGATTTGCTCCGGTCTATAGCGTACGGTCAGACAGGCCCGAATTGTTTCAGCGCACACCTTTCCGGTTTGTGGTCCGATGATCCGATTATCAAGTAAATCGCAAAGGTGTGCGGCGGGCTTTAATAGCCAACAGAGCCTTGCGCCAAAAAAAGTATCGTATTTTTGTACATTCGCAGATAATCTGAGTTTAAAACATTCTCGGGGTTTTAAAAATGTATAGTTATGTGTTGACACAAAGCGTGGTCTGGCTAGGGGATTAAGGAATCATTTTCAGACATATAGTTGCCTTTCGTGACTATACACCTTCTGCCGCCACAAAAAGCAAAGCCTTTATTCTTTTATGATCAGAAACATACACGTATTTTTGCATCTCCAAACGCAGTCACTTTCGAAAAAAAGTCACATACCAGCAGCTGTATTTGGATTTCATTTAATTGAATTGTGTCAAAACAGAAATGAGACCGCCGAGACTGTTTTGTTTAATTTAATTCGTTTATAGGGTCGTGTTGTGGTTCCATTTCCGTATTTGCAATGTCTCCTAATCAGAATTAAAGGTAATTACTCCATTATAGGCCCAAGTTATACAAGGACGAAGTGCTTACGCCGCGTCTCCTAATGGCTGTAACCGTGCGGGGGGAAGTATCGTGGCGCCACAAGGAACATCGCAAATCGCAAATATCTTTGCAAATTATTTTCGATGTCGCACATTTTGTCGCAAATATCGTTGCAAATATTTGCGATGTCATAAATTTTTGTTGCATACTTTATTGTATAGGCCTATACTTGGCATGCCTAAGCGTATTTTATTTTGTTTTGTGGAAGCTAGAGGGCTTCAAAGCTAGTTTCCAATCTTTTCCTGGCGATGCGCGTTAGGTATAGACCCTCCGCAGCTTCTTACCAAAAACGCCCCGCTTGGCATGTCAAGTATGATTATGTGACAACATGTTCGACATCACGAATGTTTGCAAACATATTTGCAAAGAAATGCACGACATCGCAAATATTCGCAAACATATTTGCGACAAAATTTGCGACATATCGCAAATTTTTGCAAAGATAATTTGCGACAAAATTTGCGACATCGCAAAGATATCTTTGGTATGCGATGTCTCTCTTACGGCACCATATAGGGAAAGTAACGTGACGGCCGGACTCGAGCGAACGAGAGGGGCAGGTGGCCGGCAAATGTTTAATGGAAAATGCCTGGTGTTGAAAGCAATCAAGAAAGTGGTGCTTCGTCTTCACAGACAAATATTCATTACACGTTGATGAAGAAGTTAGAAAGAACAATCGTAAGCTGTTTTCTTTTTGAGAAAAGTTAGCACGTTTCCTTTGGGCAACTGGAATCGGCATGTTTCTTTAAACAGTTGGCCAAGTAGGGTCCATAAACCCTATATTCAAACGTTCAAGATGGGTTCAAACGTGTCCCCGGAATCAGACTACTACCGACCTCGGCCCCATGGTCTACTGCTACTGTAAGAGCAGTTATAGGAACGAGGATGCTCGACCACCCTGGGGACGAGGTTGGACTACTATTGATAGCTTTCTCATGACGTCATGTTGTGTGTCAAACAACGCCGCGCCACTGCGGAAGCAACGCGCGCGCGCGCCGCGTGTGTCCATAGCACGCGTAACGCTCTGTACGAAGGCTCCCATTGGTGAACTAAACCGCGCTACGCCCACTAGAGACACACGCAACGCGCACGCACATCACTTCCACAATTATTTGACTTACAAAATGGCGTATTCGCACGTGTTCGAATACTATCTATAGACCTTTATCACGGTTCGGCCATCTTCCCTTTTCTCATATTAAAATGAACGTAACCAAAGCGAGGCTTGCCGAAATATAATAGTCTGGCCCCGTGTTGAAAATGTTCATTGTGTGCATCACAATGACATGTGCGCGGTGCGATCAAGAAAACGCGCAGCGCGGACAGTGATTCTCTTAATTAAAACAACAACGGAAGACTGCACGCGCTATCGCGCAGACACGCAAACGCACTGATCATGCCCGACACGTACTATGCAGTGGGGAACGAGACAAAGATGGACGCACCGTGACAGATCGAGGGTTGGAACGTATACGTAACTGGCACTTTTAAATCGTGTTTCATTTAATATAGCGCACACCCGCCCAACATAAATACAACAAATTTCATCCTCAGAATGGCCCAAAATGCTAGGCATAATTTATGCTTAGCCCAGAGAGATATAATTTTTGCTATAATACGAAATGCGTGTTCAGTCCATCAGTGGGTAACCGCGTGAAATTGAATAATGCTGTCGTTAATTTGAACGGAAAAGCGCGAAATCGGCTGGAAAACCTGCATTACTCATTTCGTAATATTGAGAGCGTTGGTCTTGAGCGTTCGAAACGACAATTGATTTCTTCCCTCAGTTAATTTCGTAGTATCGGGTTCCAATGTAATATTAATTTCTTTGGAAGCTACGTCGATTCCAAATTTCCGTCAAAGAATAGAACTACCCAAGCATGAACCGCGCATAACGACGCGCATGCTAATTTCTGCCTGCCGCCATTATTTCCAGTATGTAATTTCCAAGGCAGAGAGAGGCGATCTTTCGTTTTATAAAGCTACAGTCACATAGGGCTCCCGGCGAGTCACGGCGAGCCACGGCGTGAGAACCGTGACGAACCGTGGTCGATCGGGGCCACGCCGTCTTGACGCCGTCTTGACACCTTGGCACTCCGTGATAAGCCGTGATGAAACGTGGCGCGCCGTGGGCCAAAAAATAATTTTTAAACATGCTTTAAACTACCGTGACTCGCCGTGAAGCGCCGTGAGGCGCCGTGACACCGTGATGCTCCGGGACGACACCGTATCGGCGCCGTATTGACGCCGGGAGCACCGTGACGCACCGGCCCGACGCCGGGAGCTCGCCGTGGCAGACCGGGAGCTCGCCGTATTCCACCGTGGGGCACTGTGCCCTACCGGGGCGACGCCGGGAGCTCACCGTGGCAGACCGGGAGCTCGCCGTATTCCACCGTGGGGCACCGTGCCCTACCGGGGCGACGCCGGGAGCTCACCGGGAGCACGCCGGGAGCACGCCGGGAATAAACCGTATTGTCGCCGTGGGTCGCCGGGTCCACGCCGGCTCCACCCCGTGGTTCACCTTGCTGGACGGTCTCGAGTCGAGCATCGACGATTTATTTGCAATTTTCGTCACGGTGAGCCACGGCGCGGCCATTTTCAGCACCGTGGCTCTCCGTGGGTCACCGGGAACACGCCGGCTTCGATGTGACTGAAGCTTAAAGTTAATGAAAGTCGATGTTATGTTTCCCGTAAATTGTCTTCTTCAAAACCACTCTTTCATTATCCATTATTTTGCAGCATTTCATTATTTACGAAACAACTATTTCATCAACATGCAGTTATAGTGTGCTCTGTATACCCTCTAATATTGTGTTTAAAAAAACAACCCCGGTCACGTCAACGTACATGCAAATTTGTGACAATATCTTTAACCATTTTCCAGGTGTTTATGGCAGATAAATGTTTTTAAATAAGTGACAGAAACACAAGGTACAAATCACTGCAACCCCTTCGAAAATAGTGCAAGCACAATTGTTAAAAGAGCGCGCCAGATCACATTTTATGACCCCACCATTTTTCCCATGGGTGTTGAGATTTTGATACCATATTTTGTCATATTTTTCTCATTACCATTCTAAAATTTCGCGCTCTTAATCCGTACATTTTCAAAGATATCGTCAAAAAACCACCGATGTTTTGTAAACTAATTTATCCGTTCCATAAAGCAATAACACTATAACCTTTTGCTTCAACATCCAAATTGGAGATTGCAGATTTCCTGTTTTTTTTTCCCATGGATAGTATTCTTGGGAGGTATTTGATTGTTAGGTTAGAACGAAATCCATTTTCTGGAGAAAAAAAATCTGAACAGGTTCCTTTCTTCACAGAAAAAGCACCCGCGGGCGATGAATCCAATTTTGCCGTAAATGAACATCCGCAGAAATTGAATGTATATGGATGTTTAATGTGTATAATTTTTAGCTGACATTCACCACCAGAGACGATAATTTAAAGATAGTATACATGATTGGTAAACTGTATCAAATAGTTTTATCCCTCTGTGTGATTGAAGATATGCATGATTAAAACCAACCTGAGCAAAAACCAGCTCCGTACTTCGTCTAACTTTTGAGAAAACAGTCAAAAAAGGGTTTGCAGTCATTTCGCCCTGAACCATTTCGCCCTGAACCACGGCCTGTGCACAAAGTGGTTTTGGGGCAAAGTGGCATTTGGGCGATGAAGTGTTTGGACAAAGTAATTTGGGGCGAAATGGCACTCGGGCTAAGTGGTTTGAGGAAAAATGGCACTTGGGCGAAATGGTTTTGGGGCGAATTGAATTTTCGTCTCATGAGACGAAAACTAATTGTTTTACTCATTTCTCAAAGACTATAGCACTCGGACAAAACCATTTCAGGGGAAGTTTTCTACGGTCATCATGTTTATATTGTGTAATTTACTAGCGTAAATCTGTAAATATTTCTGATTTTCGAGATTACCAATGATGTATATACCGCCTTTAAGCATTGCAAAGTGCACCAACCGTCTTTTCCAAATTGTATTTTGCCGGAATTTTGCCAAGTTCCAGAATAACATAAATATTGGGAGTGTTTCGTTTTAGAGGCAAAATTGGATCGTGACCTTGGGAGGTGACTTCTGAAGATTCCCGCGCTCTGCATTCTGCGTATTTTCACTTCCACAAACAACTTCCTGCGTGTATACAGTTTCCTTGGCGTCATGCTCCGAATCAAGATATTAAAAGTCAACACCCTCTTTTAATCGGACGCCGCCAAATTTCCTGTTCTTTTCAGCTGCTTTTAAGGATTTCGCCAACCATCTCCGAAGATGAGACATTCTTATTTTACGTTGCTTGACGTGTGTTTATGGTGACCTAGTTGAGACACTGTTAAGATGCAGATTGTGTTTTTTTTTCATTTTTGAAGTCTAAGAGGTTTGGCCCTACATTTGAAGTACGACGGACACAATAGGAGGGCGCACCTTGATCGGTAAACTGTTAAAAACGGCATTATTTCCACTGGTAATTCATGTTGAGAAAACTACCTTATAGAAATTTCAGCCACATAGATGCAGTAATACTTCAGAAAACATGAAAACTCCAAGCATGCTTTTTGTGCATGAATTAATTGCTCAAAAAATCGCCTGCATGCGATCTTTGGAGATTCAAATTGTTCTCATAGTCATCAATGCCTTTATTTGCTATGGAGCTGCGTATTTCGTGGCACATAAATCACGCGCGCATTGGCGGGCTTCTGCCTTTAAAGGGTTCGTTGCTGAAGATGTCATAAAATTAACAAAGACAGTATATAAAGTGTGTGGTTTTTATATAGAATATTTATTGAAACAAACGGCTGCTTCACACTGCACAGATTTTGCCCGCGGTTCGTTTTCAAATGTTTCAAAATATTGACCAATACATTTGGTACTCATGATGTGTTCACCATGTAAGGTGGTACCATCGAAACCTTTTGTGATAAAATCTGGAAATGGAAAAGCGCTTGGCTTACACTATACTAACAATACAGTTAGGGATATTTTGAGATGTACACAGATATTATAATGAGACAATTGTATCAGCATGACAGACGCACCTTGTCACAGGAATTTGTGAAAACAGCTGAAAATAAAATCCAAAATTGAACCACACCAATATCCCTAACAGACCTGCCACGGCAAAATGAGAAAATGTCCCCCAAATATCAAAGCCCCGTAGCCTGAAGTGAAATATACGTTAACAAGTTGTCCATAATCGATTTTTTTTTTTTTTTGCATATTTGCATTGTATATAAGTATTCGAAATTCATCCTAGCATAGTTGTTTTGGTCAGTAAACCTGTTAAAATGGGATTTTCTGATTTTCTTCTGCAGCCGCTAGCTGCTGCGTGACACAAGGTTTTTTCAAAGCTGTTTTTAAAAAAGTCTTTCTGGCCACGCCGCGCCGGCGCGCTGTGTCATCTTTCTCGCGTCATATTTCCCAAATGCAGTAAGTTACAGAAATAAATTTGGTGTCATTGGAAAGCTGAAGAGTTGGTCTGTCTTCTCGTGTATAAATCTCAAAAAGTCAAATTTGGGGGACATTCCTCGTTTTGCCGTGGCAGTGAGTAGTGTTATTATACAATGGCTTGGTTAAGACCGCCAGTGCCAATTTCAAATCTGTCACTTCATTTAATTAGACAAAATGTTAACCTCGGGACAAACATGAGTACTTTGTGATAAACCTCAAGTATTTGCCTTTATGAAAGTTATTAATTCGATTATTTTATTTTCCTTGGTGTAGTTTCCGGAGATCCCAACAGTGTATTTTGCTACTCCAACCCGTGTCAGAACAACGGGACGTGCATCAATTTACTCCGTGAGTATCTTACCTTGCCTCTGATTACAAATGTACATGTATTGGGTGTCCTAGAAAAAAAGGATTCTGTGAGATTGAATTGCTATAACGGAATTATGCATATAACGGAAACTACATCCGTTTCATCACCGTGGCCTATTTCTTATGACACTAAGAAATTCAGAATACCTTCATGGATGACTGGACACGGATGATTTAAAGCGTTCGCCACTAATTCTTTCTAAATGACACGACAATGGGTGAGGTCACAATTCTGTGTGTGTTACGTGTTAGTGTTAGTTTAACAGATCTGTTAACACGGCATTAAGCTCGACCTCTAATTAAATGTCCAGGTTAACACCATGTTAACAGATATGTTAACACGGCGTTAACACCGTGTTAATTCTCTACACTGCACACAGGGAAAGGTCACAATTCTATGTTATGTGTATAGTGTAACAGATCTGTTAACTTATAATCAGAATTGTGACATCAGAACAAACACCGTATTAACTTGATGTTAACATGGTGTTCAATGACGTGTTAGTGTTACATCTCGTGTTAGTACAACAGCTCCTGTTACAGATCGTATTACAGATCATGTTAGTGTAACATATTTGTTAAGTTAATCTGAACGAAATGGGTGGTGTTAATTTTGATTATTTTATAACTTTCGTAATTCTCAATAAATGCATAGTTCCGAGATTGCCCAGTTAACCCCGCCCCTTAGATATTGTTGCTATGTGCTCACAAGCCATCGCAAAAAATGGCGACACACAACGTACAAAGCAACGGGACTTGGCATGGAAAGCACAGATTCATTGGAGAAAACCCAAAGCTATTTATGTTTTAGGGTCGACAGTAACCGTAGCACACACTGAGCGAAAGGCTAGTAACTAAATGCAGGGATGACATATATTCATAAAAATGCGCTTTCCTACCTTTGAACAGCGAATCGCCCGACATTGAAACCAAAATTCACCCCGTCACTGGCGCATACAACATACAAACTGTATGGGCAAAAAATCGCGTAATTGTGTAATTATTGCATCACTTTGACCTATGTGGGCGCCGTCTGCTAGCTCTGTACGTTGTGTGATTGGTCGGCGGGTTCGGCTTGATTGACAGGTCGGAACTATGCATTGAGGTTCAGGAGGTTAAAGCACAATTTATAAATGTGTTTGGTTTTGCATTCTACCCACAATTGAGACTTTTTTGGGCTCCGTGAAGATTCTGCAAACTTAAATCACTTAGTAGTTAAGCTCGTGTAACACGGACCAGAGGTCACAATTTTATGTTAGTGTTAGTGTTGAAAGACGTGCAGAACCCTACCGCCTTGACATTTCACAAGACGTCGAGTCAACAGATCTGCTAACACTAACACGATTTCCCGAGACGCAGAGGTAACATATCTGTAACAGATATGTAACAGATCTCAGATCTGTTAACAGTTCTGTTACACTAACACTAACACTAAGAATTGTGACCTTACTCATATACTGCAATTTGTGGTAACACTAACACTAACATTGACACGTCCCGTTAACACGGTGTTTGTTCTAAGGTCACATTTCCGATTAAGATAACAGATCTGTAACAGATCTGTTAACACTAACACGTAACACACACAGAATTGTGACTTCATCCAATGCCTCAGAAAGGTTAAATTAAGTGAGGAAACATTAATATTTAGCAGTGAAATAGAAGGTTTTTTTTCTGTCAACTGGCGAACGCGTGTGGTATTTTTTCATGGCCCACTTCTGCCCGAGTGCCAGGGAGACGAAATACCATTCCAAAAATATAACTATGGGGTAGAGAAGTTTTATTACAATAATGTTACAATCTTTCTAGGCCCTGGGAGTGACAACTTTCTCTCCGTCTGCACCACCGAGTCGTGCTACAAGCTGATTCCGAAGGAGAGGACCTGGGAGGAGGCAACGATAGCGTGCGGCATGATGGGAGCAGCCCTGGTATCGGTGGAGAACGACCAGGAGAAACAACGCTTCGAGAAGGCCATTAAAGACAATCGTTTGCACCGTAAGTAGGCCTAAGACCTCCTTAAATGCCTAATATTTGCAATACCCAAACTTTAACTTCACGAGTTGACACGAAAAAACCAGACTGTAAGTGTTGATTGCAATGGTAACAAACACATCTGATTTTGGCCGTGTAACATAAATCATGTGGTGTTTGTTACCATTGCTATGAACACTTTTTTGTCAACTCGTGAAGTCAAATTTTGGGTAACTGCAAATGATGTATTGGGGCTTTAAAGGCCCAATGTTTCATTTGCAAGATAACACTTTTCACAGATTCGTGGAATAAGAGTGTCCTAACATATCTAAGGAAGAATGTTGGTAAACTAGCCTGAAGAAATTTTAGCTACTTATATACATCGATGCTTCAGAAAACCTTGAAAATCTGTATATAAATTTGTGTACAAGTGAATGGTATTTTTTTTTAATTTAGAAAACCACCTTTGGTTGTCAATTTTCAGCATGCATGAAATACCATTTTGGACGGAAAAAAATTCATGTAGTGTTTGTTACCATTGCTATCAACACTTTGAGTAAGGTATTTTCTTGTCAACTTATGAAAAACAAAATTGGGTCATTGCAGATGATACAATGGGCCTTGATACAATGGGCCTTTAAAGGCCATTGTATCATGTGTAATGAAACCTGTTTGTGGATTTCTTGAATAAGGGCACAGGATGTTGATAAACTAGCCTGTAGAAATTTCAGCTACATAGATGCGAAGGATACCCAAAAAAACAAAAGACCTTGTGCTCAAGAAGTACAACCCGTAAATTATTTTAATGCAAAGAAAAAGAAATATTACCTACTGAAAAGCGCACAAGAACTTCACAAAGAATCGAAATTTTAGCAATGCGTCGCACTATGGGCGCCGCCATTTTGTCCCAATATTGGGCAAAGAAGTACGTTTTCGCGTGCAAGTCCTTCGTGCATTTCTATGGCAATACACGAAAACGTTGTCCGCAAAAACGTCATCCGTTGACCAGTATTAGGACAAAATGGCGGCGCCCATAGTGCGACGCATCGCTAAAATTTCGATTCTTTGTGAAGTTCTTGTGCGCTTTTCAGTAGGTAATATTTCTTTTTCTTTGCATTAACATAATTTACGAGTAGTACTTCTTGAGCACAAGGTCTTTTGTTTCTTGGGTACCCTTCTCTTGTGAATGCCAAAAAGATGTTTGCGCACACACATTTATTTCCAGAACCACCCTGAACTTTTACAGCCAAAGTTGATATTTTCGGGTGCAGCCTATAGTGCTCTTAGTTTTTAAATACACTGCATATCATGTTTACGTGCTCTCTGCAGTTTGTTGAACGTGTGTTCATTATGCGTCTTAATCATTTTGTTAAATTAAATAGTTGGCTTAATGAGTTTTGTCCAGTACTTCATCATATGTCTCCGCTGGATGGCTTTCGTCAGCACAATGGCATTTATAAATAAAATATTAATCTACATGGTATATAACGTAAATGCGTTTGTGGCGATATAATAGGTGTAAAATATTTATTATCAGGGACAATTAATTGATTTGGAAGGAGCTCTTTTTTCTTGACTTGTCCAATCGCGCGTTCTCTAATGGTCAATAGGATTGCACAATATAGAAAAATGTATGTTCAAACAATTAACATAAAAGGGCAAGCTGGGGTTAATCAATTATATTTATTTACGCCACACGTACAGGGTCAAGAAACTCGCCCGTCTGCCAAAAAGGCATTGAACATCTCCTTTGCACGAACGGGTGTCTAAAGCCGGCCGTACACCTTGCGGTTTCGTCCGTGATCCGATCACGATAGCGCATGTTGTGCAGTCGTATCACAAGGTGTATGGGTTTTGCGATGCGGTCCGATGGTGATGTAGTCACGATTTTGTGTACTAGTCCGTCGCAACGCAATCGCAGAATTTCGAGCATGCTCGAAATTTGGTGTGTCTGTGCAATCGCAACAGAGTCGGAACGCAAGGTGTACGGCCGGCTTAACGTTTCGCGGTTTGTTGTATATATAGTGCCGTATATAGCTTTTATAGTATAGACGACTAAAGTGAAAACGTCACCCTTTGTAATTGTATGTTGCCAAGGTTACTGGATCCACACTAAAACCAGTGAACTGTTTCCCTGCGTTTTACCAATAGGCGTTTCAGATTACCAGCGAATGTTTAGACCCAAGTACCATGGCAATGATGTCACACTTTAGTAGTCTATTCAGATTGGAACTTCGTCAAACGCATTCATAGTATTCATACTATTCATATACATTAACTCCTCAAAAAAAGTTCGGAAACTCAAGTTTGACTGACGAATTATCGTTAAGTAAGGAATTATTGCGTCGGTCCAAATGATGATAAGTGGAAATAATTTTTGCCCACCACGACGCGGTATATGCTACTTAAGTGCATTCTCTCTTAAATTCTGTGTTGAATTTGGTATCACTGGAAAGCCCTGTTATTCCTCTTTTCAATGATGTGTCATTTGTTTGTTAAGCAATTGGGGGGTGTGCATTACAGCTGAAAACGGGGTGGGTGTAAAGTGAAATGTCACAACGTTTACTGCTGTTGTCGATCAAACAGTGCATTCCCCTTTTATTTTGCTTGGCAGATGGAAATGTGTCAATACACTTTTGGACAACAGCAATGGATTTTGTGACATTTTACTTTACATACATCAACCCAATATTCGGTTGTGCTGCACTTCTCCTAATTGCTTAATCGTAACAAATGGCACATCATTGTAAAGAGGAATAACAGGGCTTTCCAATAATACCGAATGCAAGTAAAATAACTTGGTAACAAGAGAAAAATTGTCAGTCAAACGTGAATTTCCGAACTTTTTAGTTTTAAAGCAAGCAATGTTAAATTCGTGTGACTCGGTTGCCATGAAATTAAATCCAAGAGCCAACATGGAATTTCCCCGATTCTTTCCCAAAAGAGGTTTCTATGGGGTTTTCGCCCCGGTGTTGGCGTACAGGGGCTCTTTCCGCCGTTCAATTCCGGGGCGTGTAATGTGAATTGAGTTTGCAGTCCCTAGCTGTACATGGGTTTTGCCCGGGGAGATTTTTCGGGCGTTTTCCTCCCACTTCTAAAACTGCATCTCCTTCTTCGTCATCTCAAGTTGATAATAAGGTAAACTTAAAGCTAATACTTTATATTTGGTATTATCAAAAAGGTGGCATAAAAAAGGGGTTTCAACATACATTTCTTTGGAAATTGCAAACACGGGAAGAGATATCAAATTAAGTAACTCCCGTCTCGTTGCAGGCACCCAGTCATCGCCAGGCAACGCCGGTGGCTTCTGGTCCAGCGGTAACGACCTCCGATACGAAGGGAGCTGGGAGTGGGGCAGCCGCGGCGACCCCGTGACTATCTGGTTCCCATCGTCTATGAACAAGCGCACCAGGAACTGCCTGATGCTGAACACAGACCTCACTAGATCCTCTAGAATGCGCTGGGAGGCAGCGGAATGCAACAGACGGCTGTACTTTGCGTGCAAGATGGCGCCGGAAACACTGTACCAAGGTATTTAGATGCATACACGCAGCTAGCAGTATACTAAACAATACATTGTCATAGGCCTACTTTTGAACCAAAATAACTCTGTCATTTACCAAGGGATTTAAACCAAAATTTCAGAACAATTTTTACTGAGCGAGTTTCATCAGCTTTGTCCGAGAGGGTGAGATTTAAAAGCTATATACGAAAAGAACAAATTAATTTGAGAATCTCTCAATTTTCGACTTGACGTGCTCCAATGTCGATACATCGCTGAAGACGGTGGCACAACTCCTTAAAAGGTGTAAACCGCAAAGGGACCTCAGACATAGACGATTTCCTTGACAATGGAGGATGCCAAATCCCCGGGCCAAGTCGAAAGTGGCAGATTCGGACAAATGTTAAGCTGATGCAATTTGTTGCTCACTAAAATAATCTGAAATTTTGGTTCAAATTCTTTGGCATTATGAAAAATTTTAGGATTAAAAGTAAGACATTTTTTACACGTAGTACATGTCGATCGTCAAATAACTATACCGTGCTAAGCATGTTTCCCCTGTCCCTGAGCTAAATCAGTTCTGATAGATCTAAGACGGTAAAGAATAGTCACAGGTTTTGCACCATCATATGTCCCTATAGGCCTACAAACCGTCTGGTTTTATGTAAAGCCCCAGTCACACCAAGGTCCCGAACCATCCCGGACTGAAATATTGCCGATCCGGGGTCCTATCCGTGTTGGTTCCTGGTTGGTTCGTGTTGGGTCCGGAGTAGTTATGGATGGTACTGGATGAATCGGGATAGTCCTGGGCGGTTCGGGAGGTCACCCCGACTTTTTAAAACTGTTTTAAAAAAGTCGGGGTGATTCGGGATGGAAGCCCAATCCGGGATGGTTCGTGTTCGGTTCGTGTTGAGTTCGGGACAGTACGTAGTGAATCCGTAGTGGCAACGTGATGATGCTTGGCGATACTTGGCGATACGGCATAATTTTCCCAACACGTTGTCGCCACCTACCATCCCGGACCACCCCGGACACAACAAAGTCCTGTCGAAAAGTGAAAACCAATGAAAAATGCACCTGTATTTATAGTCTCCGTGACGGTTCGTGTTGGGTCCGTGTTGGGTCCGGGATGGTTCAGGGTGCATCCGTAGCTCTTCCGGGACAGTTCGTGTTGGGTCCGGGGCAGTTCGTGGTGAAACGTGTTGGGTCCGTGGTAGTACGGGGTGGTTCGTGTTGGGTCCGTGTTGGGTCCGTAGTCAATCCTTGGTAAAACGTACTGTTTCCGTGTTGGGTCCGTCATGGTACGGGACAGTACGGGGGTGTCTGGGTTTTTCCACCGTCGAGGGGACGGTCTGGACGATTTCATCCCGATTCGCCCCGGAAGAGGGTCATTCTGGGTCCGTGGCTATCCGGGATAATCCTTGTTGTATCCGGCGTTGGTGTGACCTGGGCTTTAGGTTAGATCGAAATCAATTATTGAGAGAAAATCTCAACAAGCTCAGACTTTTAATAAGGAAATTAAAAAACTATAAGGATAAAACCTATAATTCTGTTGACCACCAAATTGTATTTCTTTTGACTTTAGAGCGGACTTTTCAGTGTTCTTGTCCAGAGGGATATTTTGGCGAGTTTTGTGAACAAACATCAGGTAGGATACTCGCTCTTTTTACTTTTATTTGACAGTTGTATATGTAGTTTTATATATTGAACGTGAAGAACTAGGGCCGATGCTGTATAGTTTGAATTAAGATGTTACAGTACATGATTGCAATAATTATTCACACATTTTTCATTTATGAGGATTGCTTTTTAGAGATACTTTTTTCTTCTTTAGTAAATTGACATGTATGCCCTTGTTAATTGATTTGTGACAGATCTTCTAGTACAGAACGCCTGCAGTGATACTCTCCTAAATTTAACTTGTGATATTGGCCAACATCTCAGTATCGTCCGGGCAAATGTTCATCTGGACTCCCAGGGTAGCGACATTTGCGCACCAGTGTCTGATATCACGCCCACCGGTAGCTGCGTTCTTACAGACCTTTTAAATGAGTATCTTCGCGAGCAGGTATATTAATTTTATTTTTAAGATACAAATGTGGACAAAATGTCCATGAGTTTGGGAAATCTGGATGCAGTGAAAAACAACTTGGCTCCATCACCGGGATTCGAACCGCGGACCATCTGCTTAACGTGCAGACACCCTACCAATTATTAATTGAGCTATGAAGCCAACTGGTGGTCTCGAAACACGGTATTGCAATTGTTCCTCACTGATTGGGATTGACTATCACATGAGCAAGCCCAGTAGAGGGATAAAGATATAATTATACTAGATATAGAACGTGATACATTCCACTTAAAGACACAGCTCCCTGCCTTTGCTATGGAGCTTCGTATTTCGTGGCACGACTTTGGCGCGCGCGCATTGCTGACGAGCCTGTGCCTTTAACGTGACATAGCTGATAAACATGATTTGTTTTTATAATTTGGCGCCAGGTTTTACAGAAAAAGTGTGAGGGAAATGATCATTGTATCGTGGATATCACCAACGAGATTGAGAAATACGACCAATGTGCATCGCACCAGAAATACGTCAAAGTCACCTATAGGTGCAGAGGTAAGCCTTCGTATTAGCAAAAGTTGCATCCCTAAAAAACACCACCTAATAATGCTATCTGTAAATCAATTGGTAAATCGTTCAAAATGAAATGGTTACATAAACTTGTTTAATTGCATGGACTGTTTGCAGTGGTATTCCAAAAATGTATCATGAAGAATTAACAGGGGTCTTTCATTTGAAAATATAGACAGTTTCGGCATCTCAGTTTAATGCTACGTGTTCTCAGACGTATCCGTGTGACATAACACTAATTTGGTGTAAACAAGTCTGTCTAAGTAAACAAGATTAATTTTATACGTACCGCTCCCGTGTCAAACGGCTCCCATACGTTGTCCTACGTGTGGCCGATCCGCATCACGTACGAGAAGACCGCATAAAGTGATGACGTCAAAGCTGAAAATGGTTCGATACGTATACGCGCGCGGATTTTGAGCTTGCCGAAACTGTCTAATAATTTAGACGTCCGTGTGGGGTGGGGTGGGGGGGGGGGGGGGGGGTGGTGGCGTCAGAGCCAATGCGTACGCCAATGTTAAAATCAATGGATGACATATCACACATTATGCCAAACTTGAAAAAGGTCTACATTTCCACACTTTGGGTTGGCAGATACTTATGTCGCCCACGTGGAGACCTGTCAGACGTTCACAGCCTACCCATCCTGCCAGAATACACTGGGTCTATCGCATATCCGAGTAGACTTTGCCGTCTACGGCAGGCTTCGAAGGAGCTCTACCTGCAGTGAGACCACCATAAGTCAAGGTCAAGTTCCAGTAAACAACTGCCGAGCAATCACTACGCTGGACGTCGCCGCTTCTCGGTATCTTTTGTTCATGTGTAATTTGTGTTGGGTTTCTATGTGGTTTTAAATTACACTACTCACAATAAGATATTGTGGGGTGTACGCATAATATTTTATTGAGGGTATGCTTTCCGCTTGAATGATTTTGTATATGATATTATAGACAATTTCATCTGCATGACAGACACACCTTGTCACGGGAATAGGTGAAAACAGTAATTTGAAGGAAAACAAATCCAAAATCGAACCACACCAATATCCCTAACTTATGTGACCTTACACTGCCCACATTTATCCCCACAAATTTGAGAACGTTTCTCTGTATACAGCCACAAAGTAATGATTGAACAAATCATTACTTTGTGGCTGTATAGGCCTAGCCTACAGAGAAACGTTTTCAACATTTTATTTCACAAATGTTTTATCCCAACTGCACATGTTAGAAATTTAAGAGGAATCGTCCACTGTGTGAAAAAGAAAGTCGTAGAAAAGTGGATCACATTTATAAATGACCCGAGTGTTTTCTCATAATTTATATATTATTTATTTTGCCACAGATGCAATGGCCGTTCTGTCTGCAACATTACTGCCTCTCACGACCTTTTCGGAGACCCGTGTGTTGGAATCTTCAAATATTTGGACATTACTTATCAGTGTGTGGCAAGTAAGTCTCTATCGCCTCTTGCTGAAATGGCCGGTAGTTCTAAATCTAAGAATAATTATGGCCGATTTAATCAGTGTTGGTGCTATGGCGCTATGGCTATGACGCTATGGCTATGGCGCTATGGCTATGGCGCTATGGCGCTATGGCTATGGCGCTATGGCTATGACGCTATGGTGCTATGGCTATGACGCTATGGCTATGGCGCTATGGCGCATACTTGTGTACCGAACTTGAATGTGGGTTTATAGTCCTGACCACAAGCTGTGATATTTGTTACCTTGAGTAAGGCATGTTACCATGCTTATATAAAACAGCAGCGGAGACAACTTGGTTAATGGGTGCGGACAATGCATAGTTCCGACCTGTCAATCAACCGAACCCGCCGACCTATCACAACAGAGCTAGCAGAGATCACCCACATAGGTCAAAGTGCAATGTTTGCAACAACATCACGCGATGTTCTGCCACAACATCACGCGATGTTTTGCCCCATACCATTTGTACAGTGTTGTATGCGATGTTCCGGGTGAATGTTTGGTTTCAAGGCCGGTCGTTTCGTTGTTCAAAGGTACGAAAGCACGTATTTCATGATATGACATCCCTGTATTACTGGCCCTTTACTCGGTGTGTTCTAAGATAACTGTCGACCCTGAAACATGAATACCTTTGAGTTTTCTCCATGGAATCTGTACTTTCCGTTGAAAGTCCCATTGCTTTGTGCGTTGTGTGTCGCCATTTTGACGATAGCGTGTAAGCCATAGCAACAATATCCAAGGGGGCGGGGTTAACTGGGCAAAATCGGAACTATGCATTAGGTTATACTCCTCCCAGCCTCACTCGTATCAGGTATTGTTTTGGCGAGAAGGGTTTTTCTGCTGCGCGTTTGACTTTATAGTACAGCCGATTTGTATTAAACTTGTTTTATTTTCTTTGGTATCTAAAATATGGAGTGTGATGTTATTAAATGAAATATAGGTATGAAAGGCATTCCGCAATCAAGCTAAGTGACATATCATATGCACAGCACATAAATGCGATTTTTGCCACCAATTTCCTACGAATTGGTACGATTGTGTGTAGAGTGTATACACAATCGTACCAAATCGTAGCTAATCGTGCCTAATTCGTGGCAAAAATCGCACAGTGGGAGGCCCGCTTAAGATACTACTCAGTAGAACTCAAATTATTTGTCGTTCTCATTGACAAGATTAAAATGGATTTGAAGTAGTTCCTACCAGCAGAGACAAATGCATTAAAGATCATTGCTCATTACATTATACAGACTTATCTGACGCAACATCAAGTTACCAGCTGACATACGGTATAGCCACATTGGCGCCACCTGTCTCCTGCCCGGCCGAAACCCACTCTGAAGTTGAGTGGCAAACCACGACTGAGGGTCACGCCGATATCCAGCGGTGTCCTAAAGGACAAGATGGTAAGGATTAATTAGTACGAGATCTTGACGACTTGAGGTCATCATGCAGCAATCTGTATTAAAACAATTTGATATTTCTCTGATATCAGCCTAGTGGTATCTTTCCTCGCCTTTCCACGTCCTCAGTGGCCCTACTTGACCCCCGTGGGTTTCCCCCATGCAGAATTGTGTAGGGGTTTTCCTCCCACCTCTAAAACGGAGCATTTCTTCATCGTCTTCTCTTCACAGGTCTCTTCAGGAATCCTTGATTTCACTAACAGAAATAATTTATAATATTTTATGCCACAATTAACAAAACATTATTTTTTAAATCATATACATGCATAGAATAACTGGGTTTTTTTCAGTTGTCATGTGAAGATTGCAATAAAGAAAGTTTTAAGACACTATACCTAAGACGTCACACGTCAATTTCGTCTTGCAATAAAAGTTTATGTGCCATAACTTTTATGATCTTGAAATACATGAAACTTAAGACGCCTAAATCCAAGTTATGACATCTTAGGGCGTGTTTGTTTCATGACAGATCCGAATCCAGATCCCGATCTGTTTTACCGCGCAGAAACAAACAAAACCGCTCTCAACTCGGATCTCAAATCACGTGAATTGCAATTTATTTACAAAATTTGTCAAATTTCTGTACCAAATTTCTCCAACGACATTCGTCGTAAATAAACAAGCATTCTAAATTTGTTTGTATCGTGTGTTGCCTCTGAAAACTGAAACGACACGGTTTTACTCACAAAATGTCCACGATGTTTACATCGCCATTTTGGATCTAGCGCTGAACCTTCTCTCGAGAAGGATTCCACAGATCACAGATCTCGATCAGGATGTGCGCGAAGTGAACGAGTTCACCTTGGATCTGCGCGGATCTGAATCTGGATCCGTCCGAAACAAACACGCCCTTAGACTTAATTATAGCTTCAAATGAATGTCTTTAATATGCAGGACTGACCTTCAGACGATGCACGGGGGGTCACAACAAAGGCCAATGGTTGTCGCCTGATTTCAGTCAATGTACATCCCCGTGGGTCAAAGACATCTCCCAACAGGTACGACTGTATAGATCCATCGTCCGACTACAAAATTGTATTTTTGTTTCTATTTAATGGGTTTAATAGACTTAAAATCGCAGCTCGCAGGCTGAATTGTATGAGGCTTAGGTCTATTAGCTTACTTCCACCTAAGCATCAGGATACATACATGGTTGGCGCCATTGGCAGCCGACGACCAGAGACACCGTGGAATCCCCTTATATCTTCACGCAAAAATGCTCTCGGATCTTTTAAGTGCACTATACACAACACAATGGACCAACGGCTTTACCCTTCTGAAGGATGGAGCAAGTAAGTGCCTTGCTCAAGCTAGGGCACAAGTACCGTATAGTGAACCCCCAACCCCAAGTTTTCACTCGAGTGTTGCGCGTCACTCGGCCATGGTACCCAACATTTAAAGGAACTTGTTCAGATTCATTACGGAATATGCGGATGCGAACGTGAATAGACTGCTGAAGTGAATACGTCACCTTTTGCTGGTTGCCTAGGCAATTGGCTCTAAACTAACCATCACTAAACCGTGTCCCTGTGCTTTTGCAATGGTACTTTTCACAACGGCCATGATAGTTTAGAGCCAATTGCCATGGCAACTACGTCACACTCCGGCTGTCTATTTGGCGCAAACTCGGATATTCCCGCTACGGATTAACACGTGCACGCATCCTGTTTTGCATAAATTTGGTTTTGGTAATGATGCCAAAGGTCACAAAATTCAAAGACGACTGGACAGCTAGACTATCTCAGTCTTAAAACAAATTTATGGAAAACATCATGCGTGCGGTTCTGGTTTGCTGTTACCGTACATCAGATAGCACATCGTCTAGTTTTACACAGTTTCAAGTTATCTAAAAACAAAAATGTGCAAATTTGTTTGAACCACAGATTGAAGCAAATGTTGAAGCAAATGTGCTGGCGGAAGTCCTTCTTAATAGATCTGCAACAAGCACTGAACTACAGGGAGGGTAATCATTTCATACTTTTCTTGTTTATTTCTAACGATCGGTGCCATGTTTTAATTCGTGCCAGGTTTATCGTCGTAAATTGAGCCTAACTCGCGTCGCTTTCAAAAAACAATCCGCGTGGAGGAAATTTGGAATGAATTAAATGACTCACTGAAAATCACAGAATTACAAAACTGCATCTATATGTGGCTGAAATTTGTACAAGGCAGTTTATTACTATTATTCTTCAGTTATGTAATGCCGTACGTTCCTGGAATTCGTAAATTTGAAAAAAAGTTGTATCTGCAAATTATGGACCACTACACAATGCCCTTTGTTTTTGGGGGTATTTCTGGCGTGATATAATGTGGAAGTAGCTTCGAATTGTTTCATTTTCCGACAGGGATTTGCAAAAAGGTGTGTCCTTGATGAATGATCTGGTGGACTTGCAAACCAAGCAACTTTGGCAACTGAGTAACGACGAAAAGCAATCCACCACACAGGAGTTTGGGAAGGTAAATCGTACGTTTAGGTTGCAGTATACCTATATAAGCCTTAATGACGCCATGATTTGGTTTGAGTGCGATGCGCTTTCATAAGGGTGAATTCACACTAAGCATTTTGCGCGAAGAAGCTTAGTGTGAATCCTAAAGGATACGCGAAAGGATTCAGCTGAAAACCATTGGCTTTTGATTACATGTAAATGTTTCTCTCCTTCCGTATGTGAATATTTTATTTTATGGTGATACCGGAGTATCACCAATTATTTTTTATACGAAATTTCCACGATGTAAGATTTCATTAAGGATGACCTCGGAATATTGCAATACGCACATGTAGTCCACCTAATTTGCTCAACATAATTACATGTATTTTGAGGTCTGCAAAGTCCCACTAGTGCTTAGCACAATTGGTAATGTCCGTCCTCATTCCCAGGTAATAGGATACTAAAGTGAAACCATCACCGTGTGTGTGTTACCAAGGTTACTGGGTCTACACTAAAAACCAGGGAACTGTTTCTATGCTCTTTAGCAATTAATGGACTTTTCAGGTTACCAGCGAATGTTTATACATTATACCATGCACGTTACCAAGACTTTAGCAGTTGTTGGGTGTTTTGTGTTATTCTATGACGACCTACTTCCAATCTTAAGGACACAGGCTCGTCAGCAATGCGCGCGCGCCAAATTCGTGCCACGAAATACGCGGCTCCATGTCTTTGCTATGCATGGAGCTGCGTATTTTGTGGCACAAGTTTGGCGCGCGTGCATTGCTGACGAGCCTGTGCCTTTAAAGTAGCGTGTTCAGATTTTTCCAGAAAATGTATTTCGTTATAACCTAAGAATCATATAAAAGTACCCGAAAATACATACTCTCCAAGGGGAAAAAACAGGAAATTTACAATCTCCAATTTGGACGTGGAAGCAAAAAGGTTGGTGTATTTACTGCACTGCTTCAATGAAACCGGATAAATTACTTTTTCAAAACATCGGTGCAAGGTTTTTTGATAATATCCTTGAAAATATACCGATTGAGAACACGAAATTTCAGAATGGTAATGAGAAAAATATGAAAAATGATATGGTATCAAAATCTCAAGACCCATGGGAAAAATGGGGAGCGTCAAAAATGTGATCTGGACACGCTTTTTTGTCAACTTAGAAAGTAATAAAAAGGGTTTAAAAAATTGCATAATCTGGACACGCTCCTTTATCGGCCCCTCCACTATGTGTGACTTTTGTCATATGAATTTCCTGATTAGGTACGTAAAACATTAACATTTGTAGAGATTACCTGCCTTTTAAGACACACAGGGCATGTCTGTGGATTGGGTTTGCAGTCCCTACTCGACCGCGTGGGTTTTCCCTCGGGGATTTCTCTGGGGGTTGATCCTAGCCCCTTTCTAAAACGGCATCTCCTTCTTCGTCATCTCAAGTTGATAAATAAAGTAAAGTTAAAGCAAATACCGTATAGTTGATGGCATAAAGGGCCTTATTTGCTGGAGATGCTATAAAATTAACAACAACAACAACATCATCATTTGTGTACTCTTTCAGACCTTGCTTGAGTTCGGGAGTAACCTACTGGGAACCGACAAGCAGAGCACCTGGGAATCGGTGAAAGCGGTGAGAAAATAAATATATCAAAAGATTAAAGATCGACACTGCGTGAATTTTCCTTTTTATAAGTAGGCCTTAAAGAATCTCAAATTGTCATCGAAAACGAGGGTGTCGGTGCTTTCGTTTGTGTTAGAATTTACAAATGAAAAGACGCGTGATGAAATATACAGATGGCCCGTCGGTGTAGTAATACGTGAACGCGAAATGGCTTGAACACTGGTCATATGCTTCGGAAGTCGGATTCGAATTTTTTCAACGACAGTCACATTTGTGGATTTTTGTTTTCGTCTGTTCTAAGATTTCGACCAAGTAACGACCAAGTGCTCAGAGTATTTCGCGTTCACGTTCGCCTAAACCTCCCTATCTGTGGTGCTTAACCTGGACTTAACTTTTGGTCAATCACATTTCCCCTTTTTAAATAAATTGTATTTTTTTTGCCAAAAATAATCCCGGCGTCAACTGGTTACGGTAACTTCAGTATTCATGTTGACCTTGATCCTTTTTCCCATGTCGTGTTTCATGCCAGGACGACGCGCCGACAACGCCCTCTGCTGCAGCAAGTCCAGCAACAGTCACGGAGAATCTTGAGAAAACCGGTTTCTTGGTTGCGGAGCACCTCACGGCCGACAAGAGCATGGTGACGATTTCCACCGAAAACATACGTAAGAGTTTGAAGGACTTTTAAAGCTGGGACATCATTTGCAGTGACCCAAAATGTTACTTCACGAGTTGACAAGAAAAACCCGACTAAAAGTGTTGATAGCATGGTAACAAACACCGCATTATTTGTTTTTCCCGTGTAAAATGGTAGGCCTACTTGTGGGAGAAATTGCCAACTAAAGGTGCTTTTAAAAAACAATTATCGGCAAACAAATGTTGTTACCATTCATTTTATCATGAATTTGCCAGGTTTTCTGAAGTAAACTCCTCAAAAAAAGTTCGGAAAGTCAAGTTTGACTGACTATTTCTTTCTTGTTACTAAATCAGTGCATTCCCCTTTTGCTTGGAGGATGGGAATGTGTCAATGCACTCTTTGACAATAGCAATGCATTTTGTGACATTTCACTTTACACCCGCCCCCGTATTTAGCTGTGCTGCACATCCCCCAACTGCTTAATCATAACAAATGACACATCATCGTAAAGAGGTATAACAGGGCTTTCCAATGATACCAAATTCAAGGGAAATGATTTAGTAACAATTATAGAGATAAATCGTCAGTCAAACGTGACTTTCCGAACCTTTTTTAAGGAGTTTATTACTGCATCTATTATGTAGCTGAAATTTCTACAAGGCAGTTTATCAACATTATTCTTTAGTTATGTAATGCTGTTGATCCTGTTTTAAAGAGTTTTCCAATCATGTAATCTGTCTGCAAATAAGAATATGTATACACTTGCATAAATTGATCACAGTGATGATGGCTCAGTCTTTGGCGAGTAGCAACACGAGCAACGGTGCCTTCTTCCAAGACACTAGACAGATGGAAGATGGATCGACAGTCTTACGCCATGCCATCCAGCTGCCACCTTCTGCTATCAAGTCCCAGGGTGAGGTGTCCAGCAATAATTGTCTTATCATCAGGCTTTTTCATTTTGTTCGGCAAAAGCTCCCGAGATTTCAAGCAAAATGTTGACAGTTAACTGACATCCCTATATGTTGGGATATAAAACGGAATCACATATATGTCTAATGAAGATATTTTGAGGCCATTATTTGCAATGCGAGATAATTGAGTGTTTTCTTCATGGGTTTAATGAACTTCAATTCGCAGCCCGTAGGCTGAATTGCATAAAGCTTACAAGTGTCTTCACCTAAACATCGAGATACATAGGTGGGTGGTGCCATTGGCAGCCGACGGCCAGGGAAACTGGGTAATCTCCTTATGCTACGTTTACACCATGTCCCCGGCAGTCCCGGCGCCCCGGTAGAGGAGCACCGGGGAGGCACCGGGATGGACGTCGGGGAGCGTAGGGGACCGGGGTGGCGAAACGTGAATGACCGTAGCTCACCCTTGCCACCGGCCGGTGAGCAGCTCTGTCAAAAAATTTGCCCCGGCAGTCCCGGCACTAATGAGAATCGTCCTGGGCCGCAGTGGGACAGGACTTCCGTCACAGGGCGTGACGGACCGCAGTGTGCCTTGACTCACCGGGGTGTGGCACCTTGGGGTGCCGGGGAACTCTGATCGCGGCCGGTGCCTCACGCTCCGCCACGTTTGGAAGCCCGGCACCCCACGGTCTGCCAGGGCCCGACACGGTAGTGGCCACAGCGTGGTGTGAATGCGGCCTGGTAAACTGCGGTGCGCCAAGGTGTGTGACGGTTGTTGCTCACGGCCAGTTACGCCTCACTGCGTCGCGCTCCAGGACGAAGTGAAAATGAAGGTGTGGAGCGCACTATTTATACCAACCGGGAGACCACCGGGTGACCACCGAGGCGTGAAACGTGACAGCTGCCACGTTCAGTCGCAGGGCGCCGCAGCAGACCCTCGCACACCGTCGGGAACGTATTGGGCCGGGACAACAAACGTGACACGAACGGGACGGACGTGAGGCACCGCATCAGAACTTAGCAGGCCGGCCTGGGACGTGGACCCATCCGTAGTGGAACGGCGCTTGAAACGTAGCGCGCCGTCTCGGTTCCGGGGCGCGCCGTCCGCCTCGCGGCCCGGAACCGGCACGGCGCGCCACGCTTTCCGTACCGGGACGTAACGCACCGTGGTAGAACGTAACACACCGGCTCAACTAGGGCCGAGTCGAGCCAAAGTAATAAAAGACAATAAAAGTTCCACGGCACGCCACGTTTTGACCAAACCGGGGCGCCGGGACTGCCGGGGACATGGTGTAAACGTAGCATTACTCTCTATATGAAAGAATTTCCTGAACGTTGATTGCTAAAACTGAACTAAGATTTTACGACAGATTTTTCTCTAAAACAATCTGTGTTATTGGGAAAACGAAATTATGTATTTTAACAGAATTGTAATACTTGTTTGGGAAAAATATACCACTGAATACCTGAGACGAGCCAATGATAAAATAAAACCAATAAAAAGATAGAAACTTGGATAAATTAATTATTTCGGGGTCGTTTATTGGAGCAGGCGGTCTCACTGAGAGGAACATGCGACGCAATGTAATTCGTGAATAATTTCATGGAAATGAAATGATGATCTCATTAATGTGTAATTTATCGTTTAACGGTTTAAACTCAGATCCTGTGCAGGTACTTTTCCTGGTTTACGAGACCCTCGGAGAATATCTCACAGACATCGCCCTAGATGATACAACTCGGCACAACAGGTACACAAATCACAGAAATGGGCCTTGAAAGGAGCGTGTCCAGATCACATTTTTGAACCCCCATTTTTACCACGAGTATTGAAATTTCGATACCATATCGTTTGTCATATTTTTCTCATTACCATTCTAAAATTTCGTGCTCTCAATCGTAATATTTTCAAGGATATCGTCCAAAAAAATCACCAATGTTCTGTAAACTAATTTAATATTCCATAAAAGTAGTGCAGTGATTACACCAACTTTTTGATTCCACATCAAAATTGGAGATTGCAAATTTCTTGTTTTCTTCTCATGGATAGTATTTTGGGGAGGTATTTAATATGATGGTATAGGTTAGAACGAAATCCATTTTCTGGAAAAATCTTGACAAGCTCCTTTAACGATTAGAATGTTACACATTTTTAAAAAATATGTTAAGGTACATGTGGCCACCGATATGAAGGGTTTTAATCTCAATTGCAGTGTACATACCCTTTTGTACAATGACAGGTTTTTAAACGATAGTGACCGGAGTAACGACACTACTGCTCCTATCCTAAACTCGGCCGTTGTGTCCACCTCGGTGAAAAAGGCAAACGAAGCCGTCAAGACGTTTGACAACGAAGAGGAAGTTCGACTCGAGATTAGGCACGCTCAGGTACGGCCGTACAAAAAGGAATTATGTTTTTGAGTGTAAGAAAAAAAAACCTAATGTTTTTAGAAGTTTTAAAGCCGTTTTCACCTCGGGGGATCTCAACATGTTGAAATAAATTATTACATACACGTGAAATGATGTGTGATATAATTCATACATGTGAAGTGATTAGCATTAAAAAGTTGGATAATTAGAGAATTTCAAACATGCCCACAGTGTCCTTTAAAACTGTATTTTATTTAATTGTTTTAATTTAATTTAATTTTGTATGTATTAATTTTTGTTCAAAAACCTTTCGAAATGCATTCTGGACATATATGTTTCCAATTATCAGAAAGTCCTAAAGACCATAGTCTAACAACAAATTACCTTTATTAACTTTTTACACTTTCCTGGCTGATACTGTATGACCAGGGGCCAATTTCACCAAGCTGTTTAGCAGAAACATTTGCTTAGAACATAATTTATTTGCTGTTGTAAAATGGGTTACCAGCCAAAATTGTATGTCAAATTGTGTTTTTAGTAAATACACATTACATACAATTTTGGCTGGCAACCCAGTTTTGCAATTTAAAACAAATAAATTCTGTGCTAAGCAATTTTGTTCTGCTAATCAACTTTATGAAATTGGCCCTAGTTCAGTAGGAACACACACTGTCGGTATATATCCTAATCTCAGAACTGCTAACTATCTCTTATTAAATACTCATCGTTCAGATTGTTTGAATTTTTTTCAGACGAATATTACAGGAAATGTGACTTGCGTTTTCTGGAATTCATCGAGAAGGTATGTCACTGCCTTTCATTAGAAAGAGTGAGATTTAAAAGCTTTACGAAAAAAAAACACCCTCAAATCCAGAATCAGCCACTTTCAACTTGGTATCCTCCAATGTCGATACATCGCTGGAGAATGTGGGGAAAAGCTCATGCTGCAGCCAAAGGCTTTTGAAAGAATGCAGGACCACCCCTTATGTCATTACACACCTCCATTTTTTGTGCAACTCATCAAGAGATGCAAAAGGATCTCTGACAAAGACAATTTCCTTGACATTGGAGGACGCCAGTCGCAAATGGCTGATTCTTAAATTGAGTTTTTTTTTAATGGCTTTCAAATCTAACCCTCTGATGCAAATCGTTCAATAAAAATTGTCAGGCCTTGTTTATACATGATCTGAAAATTTGGTATGAATCCGTTGGAAAATGATAAAGTTATTCAGGATCAAAAGTAGGACATTTGGTGGCCCTTATTTGTTACAAATTCTGCTATTTTTTTCACAGCCTTGGGAATAATGGCGCGTGGTCCAACAAAGGTTGTCGGTTGATTACCAGCAATGGGACCTACAGCGTATGTGCGTGTAATCACCTGACTAACTTCGCCATATTGATGGATGTCACAGGCACACACGAAGAGGTATAATCTGCAGGACTCCATATTGTAATTCTTATAGCAGGCTAGTAATTCTTATAGCAGGCTAGTTAAAGAAAGCTAAACTTGAGATTTGTACAATTCATTCACCGGCTTCTGTGGGTGTTGGACCTTCCCCGTTTTTTTTTTTTTTCAATTTTAACTTGTTTGTGCAAAACCTATACTGTCAACAAAAAGATGGCATTCCTATTAACATTTTGCTGGTTAATAAAAAAAATACATGTATATATTGTTTTTTTGTCGTTGGCTTTAAAAGGTTTGTTATGAATAAGCAACAAAATCAAATGTTTCTTTCCCCAAAAAGAGTCTCTGCTTCTGATGAACGGTACACTAGATATTTTAGACAAATTCATCAACAACTTTATTTTCGACTTGCCCGGCAAAAAAATCAGGAAAAACAATAAACCAAAGACCCTCGGCATGCTTTTGAAGACTTTGGTGCCGTTATAATGTCAGCACACCAACATATTTGTTTCTTCTCCTTGGAACAGATACCGCAAGTCCACGACACAATCCTGGAGGTTTTAACATTTATCGGGTGTTCCGTCTCCATCGTCTGTTTGGTCATGTCACTGGTGGCGTTCACTTGTTTTAAGTAAGGTGTTTTACTGCAACTCAGTTTACTTAAAGGAGCGTGATGTCCAGATCACATTTTGACCCCTCATATTATTCCCATGGGTGTTGAGATTTTGATACATCATTTGTCACATTTGTTTCATTACCATTCTGAAATTTCGCACCCTCAATCCGTATATTTCCATGGCCGAGCGGTCTAGTGATTCGAATTCAATACCTTGGGTAGTTCTGTAGGTCGTGGGTTCGAATCCGGGTCTGCCCGTGTCCGTGGTGCGTGTGCCCTTGGGCAAGGCACTTTGCCATGAATTGCCTCTCTCAGAGAGGAGACGGGTGCCACTGAGTGGAACATTATCACCCATTGCAACGACAATGATGGACAGAGACACTATCTTGTGTTTCAAGAGCCATCAGCATGTCGCCCCAACGGCCTCCAAGCTACGGGACATAGATAGATAGATCATCAAAAATCCACTGAGTTTATTAGTAAACTAATTTATCCGGTACACAAAGCAGTGCAGCGATTACACCAACCGTTTTGCTTCCATATCCAAATTGAAGATTGCAAATTTCCTGGTTTTTTCTCTCCATGGATATAGTATTTTGAAGAGGTGTTTTATATGATTATTAGTAGGCCTGTGCATTTTTTGAATAATTTACAATTCGAAAATTTAGTTTTATTTTCGATCTATTCGATGAGTGAATTTTGACCGAAAAAAGTCTACCGTGAAATAATCTCAGCCATTCAGTTTTTACAAAAATGAATCTCAGCTAAAACTATACACTTTCAGTTGTAACTTGCATAACCTTAATAATTGTTAGGTTGGAACAAAATCCATTTTCTGGACAAAAATCTAAAGGGTTTGGTCCTTTGCAAAATCTTGAGTGTGCCCCCAATGTGTGTTTCTGCCCCCAATGTGTGTTTCTGCCCCCAATGTGTGTTTCTGCCCCCAATGTGTGTTTCTTCCCCCAATGTGTGTTTCTGCCCCCAATGTGTGTTTCTGCCCCCAATGTGTGTTTCTGCCCCCAATGTGTGTTTCTGCCAAGCACGATAATGGTTTTGCTGTTTGGTGTTTGCAAATCTGACTGCAGGATTTAGTAGATTGTTCTTCTTTGCTCTAACAGAACTATCTGGAGTTTGCGAGTGACAATCCACCGGAACCTGTGTCTCATGCTGCTGCTTGCCAATATGCTATTTTTAGTAGGTTTTGAACAAACTCAAGTAAAGGTACGGAGGTCTGCTTGCTTAAACACAATCAGGAGACAAGATAATTCCATTAGCCAGTTGACGCCGGGATTATTTTTGGCAAAACAAAATACGAAGTTTTTAAAATGGCAAATGTGATTGGCCAAAAGTTAAAACAAGGTCAAGCACCACAAATACTGATCCTTGAGAGTTATTTCTACATTCAGTATATGAATCTTCCCACCAAATTTAAGATCATACATGTGTTTGGAAATATTGTTCGGTGTGGTTTGAGCGGCGCGTCAAAGAAATAATAGGGAGGTTTAGATGCACGTAAAATGCAAACGTGAACGCGAAAAGGCTTGAGCACGGGTCATATCTTTAGGAGGTCTCAGAACCCAGGCTCGAATTTTAATCACAGCAAAAGTTATCTTGTCACGAAAGTCACATTTGTGGAATATTTGTTTCCGTCTGTTCTAAGATTTCCTCAAAGCAACGACCAAGTGGTCAAAGCATTTCGCGTTCACGTTAGCGTTTTACGTGCATCTAAACCTCCCTATTGCTTGCCATGCACGTAGAACATCCCCGGGCTGCGCGTTCCTCTCTTGCACTTTGCAGCACTCCGAGCCAATCGCCCCTGTGACAGTGCAGTATACATTGCCAGAACGTGTTTACACGTCTTCCGACGTCAAGTTTTTAAAGTTATATATGTTGCCATTAAAGGTAAATTTCGGGAATAATGGCACCCCGCAACTAATGCAAAATGTACGCGTGTTAACACGTGAAAAAAAAGGTCACTGCGAATTCGGCCGCAAATGCGGCACACATCGTTTTCAGACAAAGCGGTGTAGAGGGAATTTGGAGTGAAACACCGCACTGAAAATCACAGAATCACAAAAAACTTTCCGCCCAAGTTAATCAGATTCTGTGATTTTCAATGCCTCATTTCCCTCCAAATTCCCTCAAAACTGATTTTCTAAAAGCGACATGCATCGCATTTATGCGCGAAAACCTCAGTTTGAATCCACCCTCAGGTTCATATAATGCAAAAATATATAATGAAAATTATGACCTCGGTTGCCAATGTACCCCTTTATAGTAATGACCCAAAAATCCTTCATTAAAACTTTTTTCTTCTTCAAAATCTTATTTTGCAGATACTGTGTTCGGTCATCGCGGGTCTGCTGCATTACTGCTTCCTCTCTGCCTTCGTATGGATGTCGCTGGAAGCCGTTCAGTTCTACATTATGCTGGTCCATGTCTTTTCAACCCATTCCAAACGTTGGCCGTACTATCTGGCTGGATACGGTGAGGACAGAGCTAGGGAGTCTTGGGTAATGATTTCTGAACCGACAAAAGATGTGATCTTAAAGGAGCTTGTTTAGATTTTTCCAGAAAATGAATTTCGTTACAACCTAACAATCATATAAAATACCTCCCACAGTATATGCTATCCATGGCGAGAAAACGGGAAATTTGCAATCTCCAATTTTGATGTGGAAGCAAAAAGGTGTAATTACTGCACTGCTTTATGTAACTGGATACAAAAAAAACATCAGTGGTTTCTTGATGATATCCTTGATTGAGAAAGCGAAATTTCAGAACAATTGGTATTGAGAGAAATATGATAAATGATATGGTCTCAAAATCTCAACACCCATGGGAAAAATGGGAGACTCAAAAATTGTGATCTGGACACGCTCCTTCAATGGAATGATACTTGTCTGTACAGTTCATCCGGGATTTTTTTTCTTCGCACCTACAGGTCTCCCCGCCATAGTTGTGGGTGTGTCCGCTGGTATCAACTCTTCTGGATATGGCACGGACGAAAAGTAAGTTACACGATTGGAAAACGTTAAAAAAAACATTACATAACTAAAGAATAATGTTGATAAACTGCTTTGTAGAAATTTCAGCCACATCGATGCAGTAATACTTCAGAAAACCTGAAAAATCCATGCATGGTTTTTGTGTTGTATATTAATGGTAAACAATTGTCTGCAGACAATTTCTTTAAAGAACCTTCAGTTGGCAATTTTTCCCACAAAGGTATACCATTTTACATGGGAAAAATCATGTGGTGTTTGTTACCCGACTTATACTCAGGTTTTTCTTCATGAAGTAAGATTTTGGGTCACTGCAAATGATGTATTGGGGTTTTAACCCAATTGAGTTCCTACAATATTTCCACACGTTCATAACATTTTATTACGCAAATCCTCGTCTGCAGTTGCTGGTTGTCAACCAATGATAATTTCATCTGGAGCTTCATGGGGCCGGTTGCTGCCATTATTACTGTAAGTTGAATTACGAACTGAAAAACACGACTGCTATATTAAAAGCTCATTCATAAATACCTATAAATAGTTTACGCAACCGTATTGGCTGAGACCACGTCATGTGGCCAGTCTTAAAGGTAGTATACATGATTGGTAAACCGTAAAAAATAGTTTCATCCCTTGTGTGATTGAAGGTATGCATGATTAAAACCAACCTGAGTAAAAGTCAGCTCCGTACTTCGTCTAACTTTTGAGAAAACAGCCAAAAAAGGGTTTTGGGGCGAAGTGGCATTTATTCGAGGTAGTGTTTGGACGAAGTGGTTTTGGGGTGAAATGACCTTTGAGTGAAGTGCTTCAGGGCGAAGTAGTCCAGGGCGAGGTGGTTTTGGGGCGAAATGAATTTACGTCTTGCAAAACGAAAAATAATTGTTTTGCTCATTTCTCAAAACTATAGCACAGATTTTTACCGTCATCATGTTTATATTGTGTAAGTTATGTGTAAATCTGTGAACATTTCTGATTCCACGAGATACCAATCATGTATTATACCTTTAAACGGACGACAGGGACCGGTTATGGCCCCGGTTTTGAACCACTAATGTTTTGTAAACTAATTTATCCATATACCATAAAGCAGTGCAGTAATCACACCAACCTTTTTACTTCCACATCCAAATTGGAGATTGTAAATTTATTTTTTTCTTCCCATGGATAGTATTTTGGGGAGGTATTTTATGTGATTATTAGGTTAGAACAAAATCCATTTTCTTATTGTATTTTGTTTGTTTGCAGGTGAACTTGGTGTTACTTGTGGTATCACTCCGCATTGCCTATTCATCACGCTCCTCTATCGCAAAGGGCGTGACACGAACAGATATCAGGTAAGTTCAGCGCCTTATGAACCGAATGAGAGATGACGTCAACAATGTAAACAAAACAACGACGCGCACAGGTTCATGGGACTGTTTAGAGTACTCTAATGAAATGGCCTATGGGGTATAGCATTGGTCCATGAATTCGACGTCGTAGGCACTTCGCTGAAGTCAAATTTTGTTACAAAAAAATACTCTTCGGAGGTGGATCTAGTGCCGGGGGCTTATTGTATCCCACTCAGTTAAAGAGCGCGATAAAAACTACAGTAAATTTGACGTACTCAACACAAACACAATGAGCAGCGGTTCGGCGAGTTCTCCATTTAAGCCCATCATGCTTTGCGCGGAGGTATTGTTGTGCTATTTCGCTTGGGGGCTGATTTTGACAAATAAACATCACACATCATCACAGAATTATCAGAGAACGAGCAGAAAAATTAGAACTGGGGCCAATTTCATAAAGCTGTTTATTTGTCATTCATTTTAGCACTTTGGTTTTACATTTTGTTTCTGGTAATTTCAACCGTTACGGTTGCAAAATCTGCTCAGATATTTTTTCCCTCCGCATTTAAAACCTTATTTTATCTGCCTCTCTGAACTCCAGCATCGTAGCCATATTTTCCCATCGGATCCCAACGAATATTTAACAAGAAAATGAATAAATACCTGAAACATTTGTAGGCTTTTATGGAGTACAAAATGCAAAGAATGCACTCTTTAAATTTAAGTGACCTAATTGCTAAAATGAATTTTAAAAAGACGAATTCACTTTTTCAATACAATGCCGATCACCATACGAGACGAATTTCACGCAATCAGGACGAATTATAATGCTGTCAATTTGAATTATACTGCACAGCAAATGAAATCCATTGGTGACATTTCTAAATCCAAATTGAGAAGTGAGCTCGTCGCTGTTCAGGGATGAAATTAAAGTATCGTTCTCGGGAATTTGCTTGAAATAATTAGTGCTAAAATAACCGGACGCTCCTGATTAAAATGTTTTTGAAATTGATTTATTCTTGACTGTGACTTACTCAACAGACCCTGGATCAAGGGAGCGACAACTCTCTTGTTTCTTTTTGGCATCACATGGGGCATTGGATTCTTAAACCAACAATCGGTGGTGTTTGCGTACATCTTCACGATCCTAAATTCTTTGCAGGTAATAACAATAATAATGGCTGATTCTTGCATAGTGCACATGTCTAACCTTTAGTGTATACTCCTGGTACTGTTGCCATTTCACTTCAACTATACCTGGCCAAGGCGCACAACCCTATCAGCAGTTATAGATAGTAGCATTCCCCCTCACAGCTCCCCAGATATCGCTTGGGTTGACCAGGCAATTGAGATTAAGTGTCTTGGCCACGGACACAAACACGTTGGCACAAGTGGGGCTCGAACCCATAACCCCTTGATTACGAGCATGGCTGTGTACCCACAAGACTACACATGCTCTCAATTGTGACGACACAATTCCTCTCGGCGAAAATCTGACTCAGAAAATGTCCCGACCCTGCCATTGTTTGCCTTGCCCCAAATTGGCTCACCCGTACCTAGACAAGTTTAACTATTTAGTTTTGGGAAATCAAATTATTCATGCGTTTTGGTGGACCTTTTCCCGACAATCCGATTTTAGAAAAAAAACTGTTTATAAGTCGAAGTTGTCAGTTTTTTGTTACCAAATCAGTCCAAATTGAAAGAAAAAGCTTGTCGTCATTGACTGAAACAATTGTACAAACTTCGCCTAGATCGTAAATGTTGGCATAGGCCCTAATGTTTTTTTGTTTTCTTTTTGTATGATCACCATGTTTCCTGCCGATTTAGGGACTCTTCATCTTCGTATTCTATTGCTTTGGCAACGAGCGAGTAAGCGCCGAATTCAAGAAGTTTCTTGGCCGTCAAAATTGGTTGCCGTCGTGTATCACAGGCCGTTACGGAACCAGCACGGCGTCCACCACTAACAGCTGGGTGAGCTTATAGGGTGGATTCACACTGTGACCTTTTCGCGCGTAATTGCGATGCACGTCGCTGTGAAGGGAATTTGAAGTGTAAAGACGCACTGAAAACCACAGAATCGACTTGGCCGGATAATGTGTTTTTTGTGGATCTGTGATTTTTCTCAAAGCGATGCGCGTCAAATTTAGGCGCCAAAAGGCTCAGTTTGAATCCCCCTATAAGGAGAAATGATGAAAAAGTGGAAATTTCTTTTGATTTGAAGGGGCAAAAAATGCTCACTTTTTTTTCGTTTCTTGAGACTTAAAGGCCCAATAATAATAATTGTTTTTACTGATTTCCGGATTAAGGGCATAACATATCTAAAGAAGACATCTGGGACATTGCAAATGACGTACCGTAATGGCCTCGGATTTAGCATAAATTTCATTGTCATGTATAGTACTTATTGTGCTGTTGTTTTTCTTAAAACTTTAGTGTTTGTTCAAGTTATTGCAGCATGTTGATGTTTCGTGCATTTTGATGTTGGAGCTGTATCTTCACTATGAGCAACTAACAATGGAAATTAGGCACACACCATTGTTAATAATGGTTTGTGCCTAATTTCCATTGTTAGTTGCTCATAGTGCTTGTTCTAGTTTGTGCTTGTATATGGGTCATTCTATAAATTTGGGGTCCAACGTGTGACATTTTTTATGTCCCCGTTACACCTGACATACTGCTATTTGCCATACAAGTATCATTAAAAATGCCTTCAAACCATATTTTTATGAATTTTATTTTATGTATTCACTCTTTGAAATAGAAGGCATTTAAAGAATATGTCCTGAATTTACAAAATACAACATTTTACAAGATGTCAGATGTAACGGGGACAGAAAAAGTGGACCCCAAATTTATAGAATGACCCATATACGGTTGTGGTCTTATTGAATTTTAATATAATGTATTGACTTTACTGTACCATTTTATGAGTAGTCATCAGGTATGCCTTTGGTGTTAAGCGGGCCTCCCACTGTGCGATTTTTGCCACGAATTTCCAACGATTAGGTACGAATTGTTGAGATTACCAGAGACTGTCTATAGACTTTATACACAATCGTACCAAATCGTAGCTAATCGTTGGAAATTCGTGGCAAAAATCGCACAGTGCAGTGGGAGGCCCGCTTTACGCTAAGTGTGCAAATCTGTGTTTAAAAAAAGACGGCCACGTGGAGGAAAGGGGCTAGCTAAAAAATGATAGCAAAGAAAGGGCATGTCAAAATGTCTTCTTATGGTCCTTGATCATGTTTTGCATCGTCCATTTTTCCGTGCAAATTAATTTTACGCAGTGGCTATAGTTCCGGTAACCGTAACGCGATAACGAATGGCTATAGTTACGGGTTTGCAACAGTAGATTGTGTAATATTTTAAGGTTAATATATTACATTTTTATTGGTCAAATATGGAATAACCCCTTTTAAACTGTTATACACTAATGCCGTAGGTATAGCGCGCTTTAAAAATTAACGCTTATGCGCTCCTAAAAATAAGTGCATGACGTAATGCTATTTTAAACACTACGGTAGCCGGTCCGCGATATTTTTTCCGTACCATATATTCGCTATGGGGCTTCATCGAGGCGTTTGATTGGTGCATTGTAAATGTTCATATTTTCTATATAGCGCCTTCAAGAGTTATTAAATAAAAGGATATAAGATTTGTCGAGTCGTTTGGTAGTCTAGTGGTTAAGACGTAGTACTATCAATCGAGAGATTGCAGTTTCGAATCTCCTTTGAGTCGTATTAATTTTTTTCACTATTAATTGAGGAAAGAGTGTGCAGGGTGTGGGATTATGTTGAGGTAGTTAATCGACAAAATGCAACATATGCATGGGGGTTAAACCAATCATAAGTTTCCAATGACTGATACTTCTCAAGATTTAGATTTTCCTTAAAATTGCAGGAAATGTTGCTTAGGACCTATAGATGATATACCTTGAATTTAACATTGACTGGTCATCCAGAAAATAAAATATATAAAATTTGGGAAATTATTTATATTTTGAGAAGATTTGTTGAATTTTTGCCAAATTGTCAATTTTTCTTAGAAATAAGGTTCCAGACAGGCTAAATTTTCATTATGAGTCATTTCTAAGACATTTTCAAAAACGTAAATTTTTGGCCAATTTTGAGAAAAATTGATGGGCTAACCCCTTGTGATTTTTTTAATTTTTGGCCAAAAATGTTATGATTTAGATTTTCCTTAAAATTGCAGGAAATGTTGCTTAGGACCCATAGATGATATACCTTGAATTTAACATTGACTGGTCATCCAGAAAATAAAATATGAAATTTGGAAAAAAATTTAGATTTTGAGAAAATTGGTTGAATTTTTGCCAAATTGTCCATTTTTCTTAGAAATAAGGTTCCAGACAGGCTAAATTTTCATTATGAGTCATTTCTAAGACATTTTCAAAAACGTCAATTTTTTGCCAATTTTGAGAAAAATTGTGATTTTTTCAATTTTTGGCCAAAAATGTTATGATTTAGATTTTAGAACCTTATTTCTAAGAAAAATTGACAATTTGGCAAAAATTCAACAAATCTTCTCAAAATCTAAATAATTTTCCAAATTTCATATTTTATTTTCTGGATGACCAGTCAATGTTAAATTCAAGGTATATCATATATGAGTCCTAAGCAACATTTCCTGCAATTTTAAGGAAAATCTAAATCATAACATTTTTGGCCAAAAATTGAAAAAATCACAAGGGGGTTAGCCCATCAATTTTTCTCAAAATTGGAAAAAAATTGACGTTTTTGAAAATGTCTTAGAAATGACTCATAATGAAAATTTAGCCTGTCTGGAACCTTATTTCTAAGAAAAATGGACAATTTGGCAAAAATTCAACAAATCTTCTCAAAATCTAAATAATTTTCCAAATTTCATATTTTATTTTCTGGATGACCAGTCAATGTTAAATTCAAGGTATATCATCTATGAGTCCTAAGCAACATTTCCTGCAATTTTAAGGAAAATCTAAATCATAACATTTTTGGCCAAAAATTGAAAAAATCACAAGGGGTTAGCCCATCAATTTTTCTCAAAATTGGCAAAAAATTGACGTTTTTGAAAATGTCTTAGAAATGACTCATAATGAAAATTTAGCCTGTCTGGAACCTTATTTCTAAGAAAAATGGACAATTTGGCAAAAATTCAACAAATCTTCTCAAAATCTAAATAATTTTCCAAATTTCATATTTTATTTTCTGGATGACCAGTCAATGTTAAATTCAAGGTATATCATCTATGAGTCCTAAGCAACATTTCCTGCAATTTTAAGGAAAATCTAAATCATAACATTTTTGGCCAAAAATTGAAAAAATCACAAGGGGTTAGCCCATCAATTTTTCTCAAAATTGGCCAAAAATTGACGTTTTTGAAAATGTCTTAGAAATGACTCATAATGAAAATTTAGCCTGTCTGGAACCTTATTTCTAAGAAAAATTGACAATTTGGCAAAAATTCAACAAATCTTCTCAAAATCTAAATAATTTTCCAAATTTCATATTTTATTTTCTGGATGACCAGTCAATGTTAAATTCAAGGTATATCATCTATGAGTCCTAAGCAACATTTCCTGCAATTTTAAGGAAAATATAAATCATAACATTTTTGGCCAAAAATTGAAAAAATCACAATGGGTTAGCCCATCAATTTTTCTCAAAATTGGCCAAAAATTGACGTTTTTGAAAATGTCTTAGAAATGACTCATAATGAAAATTTAGCCTGTCTGGAACCTTATTTCTAAGAAAAATGGACAATTTGGCAAAAATTCAACAAATCTTCTCAAAATCTAAATAATTTCCCAAATTTTATATTTTATTTTCTGGATGACCAGTCAATGTTAAATTCAAGGTATATCATCTATGGGTCCTAAGCAACATTTCCTGCAATTTTAAGGACAATCTAAATCATAACATTTTTGGCCAAAAATTGAAAAAATCACAAGGGGTTAGCCCATCAATTTTTCTCAAAATTGGCCAAAAATTGACGTTTTTGAAAATGTCTTAGAAATGACTCATAATGAAAATTTAGCCTGTCTGGAACCTTATTTCTAAGAAAAATTGACAATTTGGCAAAAATTCAACAAATCTTCTCAAAATCTAAATAATTTTCCAAATTTCATATTTTATTTTCTGGATGACCAGTCAATGTTAAATTCAAGGTATATCATCTATGAGTCCTAAGCAACATTTCCTGCAATTTTAAGGAAAATATAAATCATAACATTTTTGGCCAAAAATTGAAAAAATCACAATGGGTTAGCCCATCAATTTTTCTCAAAATTGGCCAAAAATTGACGTTTTTGAAAATGTCTTAGAAATGACTCATAATGAAAATTTAGCCTGTCTGGAACCTTATTTCTAAGAAAAATGGACAATTTGGCAAAAATTCAACAAATCTTCTCAAAATCTAAATAATTTCCCAAATTTTATATTTTATTTTCTGGATGACCAGTCAATGTTAAATTCAAGGTATATCATCTATGGGTCCTAAGCAACATTTCCTGCAATTTTAAGGACAATCTAAATCATAACATTTTTGGCCAAAAATTGAAAAAATCACAAGGGGTTAGCCCATCAATTTTTCTCAAAATTGGCAAAAAATTGACGTTTTTGAAAATGTCTTAGAAATGACTCATAATGAAAATTTAGCCTGTCTGGAACCTAATTTCTAAGAAAAATTGACAATTTGGCAAAAATTCAACAAATCTTCTCAAAATCTAAATAATTTTCCAAATTTCATATTTTATTTTCTGGATGACCAGTCAATGTTAAATTCAAGGTATATCATCTATGGGTCCTAAGCAACATTTCCTGCAATTTTAAGAAAAATCTAAATCATAAAATTTTTGGCCAAAAATTGAAAAAATCACAAGGGGGTTAGCCCATCAATTTTTCTCAAAATTGGCAAAAAATTGACGTTTTTGAAAATGTCTTAGAAATGACTCATAATGAAAATTTAGCCTGTCTGGAACCTTATTTCTAAGAAAAATTGACAATTTGGCAAAAATTCAACAAATCTTCTCAAAATCTAAATAATTTTCCAAATTTCATATTTTATTTTCTGGATGACCAGTCAATGTTAAATTCAAGGTATATCATCTATGAGTCCTAAGCAACATTTCCTGCAATTTTAAGGAAAATATAAATCATAACATTTTTGGCCAAAAATTGAAAAAATCACAATGGGTTAGCCCATCAATTTTTCTCAAAATTGGCCAAAAATTGACGTTTTTGAAAATGTCTTAGAAATGACTCATAATGAAAATTTAGCCTGTCTGGAACCTTATTTCTAAGAAAAATGGACAATTTGGCAAAAATTCAACAAATCTTCTCAAAATCTAAATAATTTCCCAAATTTTATATTTTATTTTCTGGATGACCAGTCAATGTTAAATTCAAGGTATATCATCTATGGGTCCTAAGCAACATTTCCTGCAATTTTAAGGACAATCTAAATCATAACATTTTTGGCCAAAAATTGAAAAAATCACAAGGGGTTAGCCCATCAATTTTTCTCAAAATTGGCAAAAAATTGACGTTTTTGAAAATGTCTTAGAAATGACTCATAATGAAAATTTAGCCTGTCTGGAACCTTATTTCTAAGAAAAATGGACAATTTGGCAAAAATTCAACAAATCTTCTCAAAATCTAAATAATTTTCCAAATTTCATATTTTATTTTCTGGATGACCAGTCAATGTTAAATTCAAGGTATATCATCTATGGGTCCTAAGCAACATTTCCTGCAATTTTAAGGACAATCTAAATCATAACATTTTTGGCCAAAAATTGAAAAAATCACAATGGGTTAGCCCATCAATTTTTCTCAAAATTGGCAAAAAATTGACGTTTTTGAAAATGTCTTAGAAATGACTCATAATGAAAATTTAGCCTGTCTGGAACCTTATTTCTAAGAAAAATGGACAATTTGGCAAAAATTCAACAAATCTTCTCAAAATCTAAATAATTTTCCAAATTTCATATTTTATTTTCTGGATGACCAGTCAATGTTAAATTCAAGGTATATCATCTATGAGTCCTAAGCAACATTTCCTGCAATTTTAAGGAAAATCATAACATTTTTGGCCAAAAATTGAAAAAATCACAAAATTGGCAAAAAATTGACGTTTTTGAAAATGTCTTAGAAATGACTCATAATGAAAATTTAGCCTGTCTGGAACCTTATTTCTAAGAAAAATGGACAATTTGGCAAAAATTCAACAAATCTTCTCAAAATCTAAATAATTTTCCAAATTTCATATTTTATTTTCTGGATGACCAGTCAATGTTAAATTCAAGGTATATCATCTATGAGTCCTAAGCAACATTTCCTGCAATTTTAAGGAAAATATAAATCATAACATTTTTGGCCAAAAATTGAAAAAATCACAATGGGTTAGCCCATCAATTTTTCTCAAAATTGGCCAAAAATTGACGTTTTTGAAAATGTCTTAGAAATGACTCATAATGAAAATTTAGCCTGTCTGGAACCTTATTTCTAAGAAAAATGGACAATTTGGCAAAAATTCAACAAATCTTCTCAAAATCTAAATAATTTTCCAAATTTCATATTTTATTTTCTGGATGACCAGTCAATGTTAAATTCAAGGTATATCATCTATGAGTCCTAAGCAACATTTCCTGCAATTTTAAGGAAAATCTAAATCATAACATTTTTGGCAAAAAATTGAAAAAATCACAAGGGGTTAGTCCATCAATTTTTCTCAAAATTGGCAAAAAATTGACGTTTTTGAAAATGTCTTAGAAATGACTCATAATGAAAATTTAGCCTGTTTCATATTTTATTTTCTGGATGACCAGTCAATGTTAAATTCAAGGTATATCATCTATGAGTCCTAAGCAACATTTCCTGCAATTTTAAGGAAAATCTAAATCATAACATTTTTGGCAAAAAATTGAAAAAATCACAAGGGGTTAGTCCATCAATTTTTCTCAAAATTGGCAAAAAATTGACGTTTTTGAAAATGTCTTAGAAATGACTCATAATGAAAATTTAGCCTGTCTGGAACCTTATTTCTAAGAAAAATGGACAATTTGGCAAAAATTCAACAAATCTTCTCAAAATCTAAATAATTTTCCAAATTTCATATTTTATTTTCTGGATGACCAGTCAATGTTAAATTCAAGGTATATCATCTATGGGTCCTAAGCAACATTTCCTGCAATTTTAAGGACAATCTAAATCATAACATTTTTGGCCAAAAATTGAAAAAATCACAATGGGTTAGCCCATCAATTTTTCTCAAAATTGGCCAAAAATTGACGTTTTTGAAAATGTCTTAGAAATGACTCATAATGAAAATTTAGCCTGTCTGGAACCTTATTTCTAAGAAAAATGGACAATTTGGCAAAAATTCGACAAATCTTCTCAAAATCTAAATAATTTCCCAAATTTTATATTTTATTTTCTGGATGACCAGTCAATGTTAAATTCAAGGTATATCATCTATGGGTCCTAAGCAACATTTCCTGCAATTTTAAGGACAATCTAAATCATAACATTTTTGGCCAAAAATTGAAAAAATCACAAGGGGTTAGCCCATCAATTTTTCTCAAAATTGGCAAAAAATTGACGTTTTTGAAAATGTCTTAGAAATTACTCATAATGAAAATTTAGCCTGTCTGGAACCTTATTTCTAAGAAAAATGGACAATTTGGCAAAAATTCAACAAATCTACTCAAAATCTAAATAATTTTCCAAATTTCATATTTTATTTTCTGGATGACCAGTCAATGTTAAATTCAAGGTATATCATATATGAGTCCTAAGCAACATTTCCTGCAATTTGAAGGAAAATCTAAATCATAACATTTTTGGCAAAAAATTGAAAAAATCACAAGGGGTTAGTCCATCAATTTTTCTCAAAATTTGCAAAAAATTGACGTTTTTGAAAATGTCTTAGAAATGACTCATAATGAAAATTTAGCCTGTCTGGAACCTTATTTCTAAGAAAAATGGACAATTTGGCAAAAATTCAACAAATCTTCTCAAAATCTAAATAATTTTCCAAATTTCATATTTTATTTTCTGGATGACCAGTCAATGTTAAATTCAAGGTATATCATCTATGGGTCCTAAGCAACATTTCCTGCAATTTTAAGGACAATCTAAATCATAACATTTTTGGCCAAAAATTGAAAAAATCACAAGGG